>OZ018328.1:126744044-127944044 GCA_963969495.1 Ceratothoa steindachneri | reverse complement strand
CAAAAAACAAGATCCCTACCCACCCACCACCACCACCCCTGTCCAACAACAACACTGCCACCCTTGCTTATCACCGCCACCACCTCCTCCCCTGACAACTACCACTCCTTCTCTTCATCATCATTGCATCTGTCTAAAAAAATCACAACCACGCCTGCTCACCACCAGCACCATCGCACGTGCCCCCTAAAATCAAGAACCTCATATGACACAAAAAAACAGGATCACTACCCACCCAACTCCACCGCCCCTGACTACCAACAGCACCACCACCACTGCTCACCAACAACACAACCGCCCCTGTCCTACACCACCACCTCTATCCACCAACACTCCTGCACATCCCCGCCACCACCAACTCCCCTGCCCACCACTAGCACCACTACTGTTCATTATCATCATTGCCTCTGCCTAAAGAAGCACAACCAGCCCTGCTCACCAACATCACCCAAGCACCTGCTCACCACCAGCAAGAGCCTAATATGACAAAAGACAGGACCCCTACCCACACCGCCACCACCCCTGCCCAACAACAACACCCCATCCCTCCCCATCACCGACATCACCAATGCCCCTGTCCACCACCACCATCACCACCGCCCATGCCCATCACCGCTGCCACCACCACCGCCCATGCCCATCACCGCTGCCACCACCACCGCCCCTATCCACCACCACTCCTGCGCATCATCCCCATTTCTTCTGCCTAAAAAAAAGCATAACCACCTCTGTTCACCACCAGCACCATGGCACCTGCCCACCACAGTCGAGAACCTCATAGGACAAAAAAACAGGACCCCTACCCACCCACCACCACCACCGCTGACCACCAACACCGCCACCGCCCCTGCCCACCAACACCACCTCCACCGCTGTCCACTCCTGTCCACCGCCACCCCTGCAAATCACCGCCACCACTTATGCTCATCATCATCATTGCCCCTGCCTAAAAATCAGCACAACCGCCCCTGCTCTCCACCAGGACAACTGCACCTGCACATCACCAGCAAGAACCCTATATGACAAAAAACATGATCCCTACCCACCCACCACCCCTGCCCCTACCCATCACTGCCCCTGCTCACCAACACCACCACTCCTGCTCATCATTATCTTTGCCTCTACCTAAAAATAGCACAACCACCCTTTCTCACCATCAGCAAGAACCTCACATGACAAAAAAACAGGACCCCTACCCACCCACCAGCACGGGCCCTGCCCAGTACCAGCATGACCAAACGTTCTCACCATCAAAGCCCCTACAAACCCACCATCACACCCCTACGCACCACCACCAAATTTTGTGAACGGTAATACTTCAGATTTGGGGCGCATGATAGGTGGCGCTGTTAGTAGGCTACAATTTTGGGCTACAATATATCTCTTATGATGTCAGACGGTAGCTTTAGATGTGACCAATTACGGCATTATATTTTGTTGTTCTTTTGGGGATTTGTAACTTTTAGTCTGTAATATTTAATAAATATCTGCGCCTCTGATCGTTTATAGTATTTTTTCTAAGTTAGGTAAGGTTTCTTGATGTCTTTTATTGTTTTCGTATTTTTTGTTTCGCAGTGAACGATAACAGCTTCTTACTGGCAACGTCATAGCTATAAATAGAACCCGCTTAGCATTTGTTTCTCTTTCGTTATGGCTTTTTCGTGCTCTAGTTGTGCTTCTTCTTTATTCGAATTTGGGTTTATTTTGCATGACCGCGAAAAACTTTTAGATTATTTAGAGGCGCATAAACTATCAAGAAACCTATAAAATTAAGTATTTTTTGTCATAAGGTTAGGTTTTTCTGCCATAAAAAAGCTGTTGGGGAAAAAAACAGTAAATTCAAGGAGACTGCTCGTGGGGGAGATATCTCTGCGGAGGGACCACCCTGCGATGATCCTGAGTTTCAACCAATTGGGGTGGTCTGGGGGGCGCATCCCCCAGTATATAATCATATACAAAAAAATATAACGCTGTAATTGTTCACATCTGACGCTACCATCTGACGCCATAAGAGATATATAGTAGCCCCAAATTGTAGCCTATAAACAGCGCTACCTACCGTGCGCCCCGAAACTGAAGTGTTACTTTGTGAACTCTCAAATTTCTTGAATATCTCAAAGAAAAACAAAGCTTCAAGGCTTGCAACGGCAAACACCCTAAGTTTCATAAACATTAGTTTTTTTTGTTAATTTTCAGTTATTATTCTTTTTAAGTATTTGGGTGTATAAAGACTAAAGCCTCTTGAGTCTATGAAGACTTTGCCTCTTAGTTTTATTTGGTGAAATAAATCATAAAGTATTTTAATTCAATTTCAACATGTGTTATATTGTTGCTGAAAGACTTTGTCTAATGTTTAAAAAAACTTCTTATTCTGAATCTTAATGACTTTCTTGATAAATCTAAGACACACTTTGTGAACTCTTCTTTTAATCAGCAACCGAGATTGTAAATAAAGAGTGTGTTGAACAAGGATTCCAGGTCTTCAAGACTAAGGAAGAGAGAGAGAGAGAGAAAGAGATAGATAGAGATAGAGGGGCTTGCAAACAGAGAGACAAAGAAAGAGAGAGAGAGAGAGAGGGGGGAAGAATGAACAAAAATTAAAGCGTCAAACTTTCATGCCGATTTTTCACACTGCGGCAGCCGCTTTATTGTATTCATAACGATATAGTTTATATTATTTTTCTTCTCTCGCTTCAATTCCTCTACGTCTTCCCACGATTTTATTCAATTTCCAATTATATGATCTTGTCGCTTTGTATTATACAAGGTAAATTATTCCTCTCAATAGTAAAAATTAAATTATTAGTTAAATATAGTCAATTTTAATAATTTAAAAGCAATAATTACTGATGTTGGATGATTTTTTAAAGTTTCTCATTAGTATGCATTCCAACCAAAAGAAGTGCAATCTAACTTTTCTGAGGATTATACAGTAAATATATGTGTAGGTAGCAACCTAATGGTTTAAATAGCAGTTTTGGGGAAGAATAATAATCTTTTACTATTAATTGGAAAAGTTAAATTTTAGTTTCCAGATTACTTGCTTGCGACATATGAAAAATTAACAAATGTAATTGGTTGTAAACATTTAAAAGTTTTAAGATTTAAGATTTGATTGCGTACAAATGAATGAGGTACATATTTAATTAGTGTAATGAAAACGAAGGATATAGAAGTTGCTAACCTGGCCTGCAATAAACATGATTGAATGCAATTTTTTCATTGTGAGTTAGTAAATAGATTTTAATAATGATTGGATCTAGTATTAAAAGGACGCTATCGCATACGATGATAGAATCGATGCTACTTACCAGAGAGCGCCACGACTATGACTAATTGCAATCAAGTGAAGGATGACCAAGGACAATAGACAGAATAGTATTGAGCGGACTCTTCTGTACAGAAGCCTAGCAGGGAAACATCATTTATAGTTCAAAGCAGTGATAGATGCGGCAGAGAAGAACTAGAATATTTATTCAATATAGTCTTCCTTAAGAGAAATGGCAGTTATATAGTGAAATATTAAGGTCAGCAGGCTGAGATGAAAATTTGGATTGGAATGGTCGACGGCGAAGAAAAACATAATCACCGACCAGCACGCTCAGGGGTGATATAATAGCAGTGACTAACGAAAGTCAACGACTGATTAATTAGCCGCAACCTCTCTGCAAATGGTGGTCAATTAAGCCGAGGAGCAGCTTCGAGTCTGGCGCAAAGAACGTTTAAGCTTCTTGTGTCCTTAGGCAAGGCCGTGATAAGTGTAGCATAAGCAACCTTTCCACAGCAGACCTCTAGATGATTTTTTACTCTCCGCCAACATGCTCACAGGTGGCCTTGCGGCTTATATCTTCTACATATATTCACTTCTTTAATCTTTACCACTTCTTAAAGATCTCTCTTTATTGACATTTTGGCGGCGATGCCTTCGTTAGTTTTGCTTCTAGTTTTAAGTATCTAACAACAATAAAAAAATAAGAGTTGGCCATATCGATTCTGTTCTCAAGATAACTAAGCAAGAAAATAAAGAAGTTTTTACACCCTATGATAGTGACCTTGCTGCAATGACCCGTATTTTCGTGTTGTTAATTTTTAGTGGTATTTTTGCTTGCTGAAAAGGGAGCTGTTAGGAGTGAATGATATTTCCGCTGGAGCACACTTGGGACTAACCACAACGCGGGATGATCTCTTCTTTCTTCTTTAAGAGAGTTTGTGCATAAACCTACAAGGACTGAGATAAATATGACGGGGGGATGAACTCATATCTAAGAGGTTTTGCTTCAAAAGTAAACCTGCACCCTGCTTATAGAGCGAACATAGACATCAACTTGAATGCAGCTGTTTGAGGTAATTCGTTGTTTGATACAGGAGGATACTTTCTGAACCCAAATAATTAGATGATGAAGGGGAAATTTATTACCCCATAACGCAATTATGAACATTAACACAGGATAAAGTCATTGGTTGGAAACGGCCTTCCTGTTGGGATGAAAGCCATATCAGATGTGGTTACTTGCCGGATTGATCCCAGTTCGAATCCACTTCACTGCAGCTAACATACACTGGAGTGACCTTGACTTGGATGTCATGAGAAACTAAAGGTCTTAACTCAGAAAATAGGTCCTATAATTAAGTCCAGATTAAAGGTAAAACGCATATGAAAATAAAATTTTAGGAAACTCGTAAAATAAAATTGAAATTTTGCATGAGGATATATCACAGATAATTGCCACAGATAACTAAAGTTGTGCAGACCTGCACCCTCAATTATACACTCAGGCTTCGTCTCTACTTTCCTCTTGTGCTACAAATTATTCAGGATTATTTCAATCATAAAAAGTGGAATCTCATAAGCAAATGAAAGACAATCATTGTAAAAAGGACAGAAATAACACCACCCCTTTTTCTTTAACAATGTATATATATATATATATATCTTGATAAAAAAGAATACATTTCGACTCCGAAATAAATTTTGGTATTAAAAAATATATGAAACTTTTGAATTAAGCATCTTTCTTTAAAAAATTTGCTTCTTTCCCTAACTACATTGGCCAATAAATTGGAACTTATTTTAATCATCAGAGACCTGAGCCAAATTTATCATGGCATCTTTCTCGCTGATTTAAAATCTGACTTTAGATTTTCTTTACCACATTAGGTTTTCGAGATATTAGAAAATGCAATATGACCGCCGTCACTGATAGAATGTAGCATTTTACTCTGATTTCTTTGCCGAAACTGGTGATATATAGTTGCATAGCGCTATTGCTACAAAAAATTGCCTTCTGTATATCTTCATGTGCATTGAGAAGTTGAACTAACAGAAGATGATGAATTTAACATATCGAAACTCTAAAATTTATCATTCTCTTTAGGCGTACACATATGATAAAGATAAATAGCCATGTTTTGTTTATTCCACAAGCATCATAAAGTTAATGGTACTTATATTGTATGTATAAGAATGATAAACAATGATTAAAGGGCTAATAAGTCAAAACTCGAATTCATAAACGTTATTTATGGGATTTGCCTCAGAATTTTTCTCAGGATTATCACGATACAACATCCAACAATGATCTCCCATCATGCTCTCATTCCAAAATCCTTGATAGCGAGTTTCCATGGTCTTGATATCCTGGTGGAAACGTTCACCTTACTCGTCACTTACGGCTCCAAGATTTTCTGGGAAGAAGTCTAGGTACGAATGCAGGAAATGGATTTTAAGTGACATAGGGCATCCCATTTCTTTAAAAGATTGAAGAAGGTTTTCCACGCCATCTCTGTATGCAGGTGACTTGGTGATGCCCAGAAACTTTGCACATAACCACTTGAAGGCTAGCCATGCATTTAGTTTAAGAGGAGTGAGGGTCTTCTCGAAGTGAAGGTCTACTAAAACTTCCCTGATTTGTGGTCCTACAAATATACCTTCTTTTAGTTTTGCCGCGCTCAGTTGCGGCAATTTTTTGCACATATATTGGAATCCCTGAGAATTCTCCTTAGCCATCATTGTTTTCACGAAGTTTTTCATTAGACCTAATTTCAAATGAAGAGCTAGCAGATATATTTTCTGAGGCTCTACCAGGTGGACATACTAAACACTGCTTATTCCAGGCTAATATGTACATCAAAGTGGCCAGTAACGCTTGTCATAATGTTTTGCAGTGGAACGGCTATCCCACAGGCAGAAAAAGCAACAGTACTTCGTGAATCCTCCTTGCGTACCCATTTGCATGCCTATGACTTATAGATCCCGACAGATGTACCACTGATGGGCTTGGTAGCTTATGGCTTCAAGAAGAATATCTAAATTGTCATGTCTCCTTAAGGTAGACAGAATGACCCAATAGAAATGGAAGGTTTTACATTGCCATTGTGCAGGAGGACAGCTTTCAGATTTGTCTTAGAAACATAAATGAAGA
This sequence comes from Ceratothoa steindachneri, assembly GCA_963969495.1. NCBI lineage: Eukaryota > Metazoa > Arthropoda > Malacostraca > Isopoda > Cymothoidae > Ceratothoa > Ceratothoa steindachneri. The sequence goes on along the minus strand of OZ018328.1, from coordinate 127,937,622 downwards.
GTCGCCTGTCAGACACCTCATATTTCTGTGATAAGGCTTCGAACAATCAATTTATATCATGGCAGTAGCAGAGAGGCCCATTAACTGTGAATAATGAAGTTAATTAACGATTACGCTTTTTAAAGGAACTCACATGCACATTTTGCTCGAGTAAGAATTTTTCCTTTAGTCGAGATGCTAGATGTTCTGCTGTTTCCTTTGACAATGACAGTTCTCTCACAAGATCATTCAAATTTTCCTGAGTAAATAACTTTGGCTCAGTGTTAGTATCCTCATATTCAACACCCGCATCTAATGTGCATGCACGTTCAGTACTGCTATCATCACTGATATCATCCGGTACGAGGCCATCATCAGGTGGAACTAGAATTGGCAAAGATACATCATGTGAAACTGATCTGCACGCCGAATCCATGGTTGGATAAACAATTTGGTGCTTGTTATTTGCAGAAAACCCTTTTGTGATCACACTGCAGAAACAGCAATCTTCAAAATGATCTTTGGGCTCTCTTTCTATCATAGGAAGAGCAAAGGGCATTGAAGCTTTTTTTGTTAATTCAATCACGTAATCCATTAGATAAGAAAGTTCAAATTTGGTGTGGTGCCCACGCTTTATCTTGGTCACCCAGAGGACAACCAGAGTAGAGTTTGTATATTTTCTTTATATCATTTGTGATAGTACGCTGCTGAGATATTGTTTTAAAATGCCCACATACATAGCAGAATTTATCTGGATGATTTTTGCACTCTCGAGGCATTGTTACTGCTTTGTGGAAATATTTGGAAGTATCTTGTGATCAATGCTGAAGGAGCAGCTTAGAAGATGCACATCACATGAATAACCTAAAAGCATAAAACAGAATTATGAATAATTGCGCAAAATATGCATGCGTGTTAGAAATGTAAATAAATTCTTCTCTATACTTCTTAAACCCAGCAAGAACTCACGAAGCATCTAGTTTTCTCATCTTGACAGTACAATAATGATGCATGCAATAGAGCAATACCAGTAATATACTACATTTTATAATAGTGGGCGGCCATTTTGAATTTTTGGCAAATCTTGCAAACGGTACGTGCTAGAGCAAAACCGAAGGCAGATTCAGATTCAGCATGGGAAATGCATTTAGAAAAGCATGGTAAGGTTTCTGATGAAAAACGTGTTTTAACCAGTGCTATCAAAGATATATGTCCATTATTGGTAATTTTAAGAGATACCCCATATAAAAATACTGGTCCTCATTTCTTGTTAACCTCTATTCATTTTAGTTTAAAACAGGATGATACATAGACAATAGAATAAGATGCGCGTTCCTTGGAACAAACACCTTTAGTTTATTGGTAGGAAATACTTAATATAATACCCATTTATATTCATATAAATTTGTAAACTACAATGAAAAGATTTATTTATGCTAAACCATAACTCTTTGGCACGCATTGAGCAGAGATCTTTATTCCTCGAGTGATATTTAACAAACCCAAGTAAATATTAGTAGTATTTTTTAATAAAGGGATTGTCTCTACCAAATATAGAAATTGGTGTGTCTGTGTATAGCTTATGATCTGGAAAATAATCATTAGTATTTAATAATACATTAGGGTCAAAATATAATCTATGGACGGCTTTGTTGAGAGAAACTATATTTAATAGTACCTATTTCTCATTACTTTCGAAAATATTTTTTTCTTATAAGTAATATGACTGGCTTTCTATTGGTTTTTATTTCTCTGTGGCTTTGGTTAATATCTGTATGGATATTTTAGAAACAAATTTCAACCATATTTTATTTTACCTGGCCAATTGGTTTCGCTATGATGCCAACACATTTGTTGTGGAGTGGTTATAAACATTTATGTTTTTGTGATTTATCTTATAAATTAAGCTTTACCAGAACCCTTATCTTTCTTGGGCTTTCACGAAACATTTAAAGGAATTATTAAAAAATAATTCCTTTCCTTTTGACTGCAATAATGGACTTACCTTAAAATTATTTAATGGACTGGAAATCCTAATCATAATGTTACTAACGATTCCAAATATATTCCTCTTCCAGAGATAGATTCTCTTAATTGAATTTAGAAATAACTTCTCGAAATTTTGAAGACGCTATTTTTTTCGACAGATATTTTTTTTTATGTTGAGAGGACTTTTTATCATGATAATCGGATTTGAATCGTTAAATATTCTATTCCTTTGAACTTTTTAACTTATAGACACCATTCTAAAGTTAATTCCGCGTGTTTTGGCGATGTTAAAACACCTGCTTTTTCCACATTGCTCTATTTTAAGTTGAATTCATCTTAATTTATTGAATCCAATGATAAGAAAGCTGCTTGAAACAGTTAAGAAATCGTCTCGTCTATATCAACCCGTTTGAGATTGCATAGAATTCATACATTATATATCGAACTGGAATGTTATTTGCTCTTCGAAGCTTACGGGCAGGATAGTGAAACAGTTCAGGTTTAAGTAGTTTTATATTAAAAAAACATGATAAGTTGAGGCTGACAAAATGTAGAATGATGCATTATATTTTACAAAATAAAGCTCAAAGGATTATTCAGAGGAGCGTTGTCCAACTTTTTATATTTGCAAAAACCTTGAGGTAATTCAATGAACCACCATATCAAAATTATAATTTTTTAATTAATCTTTCTCATTCATAGACTTCAAGCACAAAATGAAAACACGATATTTTTTTCTAATAAACTTTTTATTTATGCGAAATCCTCTAAATATTTCAATTAACTACTTTCTCTCTCATATACTTGTAATACAAAGGGAAATATGATATAATTTTTCTAAAAACTAGTTTAAACAAGCACTAAGAACATTTTATTATGCTTATTATAGAAGCAAAAACATATATCAAACTGTTTGTGTACGAGACGAAATAAGGAGGTTTTCATTCAAACATTTACATAAATCTGGACATTATTTTAATACACAATAAGTATGTGTTTAAAAAAATCAAGAATATTTTGATCATTTCAACATAAATATGGCATCATTGAGTGTATTCCTAGTGTTTTGCAGAACCCTAGATAAGAAATGATGCAATAGATAGCTTAAATAGCGGAAGAATCATGTCAGAGACAACCTGAAGTAAATAGTAGGATGCGACCACCATGAAATATAGAACAGCTTCAATGAATGATTGGATTGAAAAACCGAAACTCATAACTTTTAGATAACCCGTAAAATACCTTTGATCTCGATGGGTTCACCTTTTCAGTTTTCCCAAGAGAAATAAAATTTTGACGCCTTTCGAGAAGGAAGTTATGTACTTTTATTGGTGACAATATATTGTCGAGGAATAGGTCACCTCCCCAGACGATTCGTCTATATACACATATATGTGTCTATTGGTTAAAAGAAAAGAGATAAAAGCCCCGAGAATATGGATATATACAGTTATATATAAATATATCCTCTAATGTATGTACGCATCCTTCGCTACGTACAAGTGCGTTCACTTCGTAAGAGTAATTTGTTAGTTACGAGGTTTAAGTGTGCGAATTTACTACAGGGGCTGATAGCGTTTAATGAGTTTACCAAGTTGCAGTTAAAAGATATATTTAAAGAGGGAAAAACAAAAATATAATTTTAATAAGTTACTAGTTAACATATATATACATACGAGAAATATAGGTAATGTAAATAAGGACAATTCTGACAGAATATAGATTAAATGACAATAGGGTAAACTTTAATTACTCGTTAATCAACTTATAAATTGGATACTATAAACTAGTTATACATAGATAATATTTAAAAGTTGGAAAGTGAGTCGATTAACGAGAGATACAAGCAAGGGTCGTTTTACCTTAAAGGGGTCACCTCGAGGAAGGGGAATCCTTTAGTAAGTCGGCGCCGGCGAATGGAGACGGAAAGTGTTCCTGATTCTCGGCCGAATATCCTGATGGTGATGAGGATGAAGGGAAAAGGGACCAGAAAACGAGTTTACGATCCTCCTTGAAGATGGACGATAGCACTTCTGCTCCAAAAAAGTGCAGCTTCCAAAAGTCGAGACTCTTACGCGGTTCGGCACGAAATCTCACGCGGAAACCTGGAGATTTTTGAGGGGAGGGGGCTTCCCGATGAGACGAGAGGAATCACAGCAAGTCCTTCGGGGCTGAAACGATTCGAGGCTTGCTTTGAACAGAGTAAGCCTTCCCAAAAGAGATGGATCTGCCTGGTGACATCCAACCTCGATGGTATAAGCGAATACCAGGGGCTTGGGAAAACAGACTCACGATTTAAACCCAAGGTGACAGGTTCTCAAACTCAATCTGCCGATATTCGAAAACTCAGGGGATTTATATGACAGCAATTTGGGGGGTTTCTCCTCGTTGTCAGGCTCAAACGACTGGCTGACCGCTTCCGGCAGCCAGATGAATTAGCATCTGTCGCCTGACCCAAGTCTTAATGGCCTTTACGATTTTAGTGGCAAACTTTGGCTAGTAGTTTCCCGACTACGGAGTTTAACCCTTCCTCGGCGAGGCAAAAGCTCTTAGCGCCTAACTTAATTAACTGCAGTTGTGAGGCGCTGTCGGGCATTCAAATTCTTTCTTCTTTTATTTTTCTCTTTTGAGTCAGAGATTACTCCACGTGGAGTTATATTTTAGAGACATAGGGAGGGAAGGAATTCATGAAACAAATAAAGGGGGTATTCTTCTTTCGTCCCTTTCCCTTATATATATGCCTATCGTGTCTCTTCAGTAACAGTTCCGTAGACAGACCAATTTCAAGATGAGGTGGGAAGATTTTCGAAATAGAACTTAACTAGTGAGACCATTTAAATATTTCGACTTGAAGACCGGAAATTTCAGATCAGACTACAGGTAATTTAAAAAATGCGCTTACCAACGTCATAAGAAACTTCATTATTATGATTCACTGGCTAGAAGCTAGATTCTTCCTCGATGGTGCCAAACCCTCTAAGGTAATTTTCCTTGCGATGGCAAGAAAACCTCCAAACAAACCAGTATACTTTCTGACCATCTCCCTTCTTGAGTTCGGTAGTAAAATGTTTAAAGTATCTAGAGCTCTCCGTAGAATAGGACGACCATGAGGCACAAATACTGCTGAGGTTATAATAATTTCTAAGTTTTCCCAACTAGCAAGGAAATACGTCAAACTTCTAAAGCGTAGGGGCATGGTTTAGAATTAAAAAAATCAAAAGTATTAAAATCACCATTTTCTGAAGAAAAATATTACAGCAATTTTTTAATCATTTTAAGATCCCAACCCTCTAAGATAACTATTTTAACTCATCCCCCCAAAGTTCTATCAAATAAACATCGCTCCCTTGAATATAGAACTTTTAACATCATTCTCCCAAAGTTATCACAATTTAAAATCATCATTATAAGCTTTGGAAAAGATTAAATTTGATATCCTAACCAAACTTAACTGAAAATCTTGTTTTATCCAACAAAGACCCAGTTATTTTGGTGGTATTGGTTACTTTTGTTTTGGCATTTCCAACAAACATACCTTGATTCTTGTTTATTCGGATTAATTCATTTTTTCACCACAAATTTCCCATTAGCTTCTCTTTTATGAGCCTATTGTTTTACAACTAGCGAATTGGTGAGAGTAAGATCCTCAACAGCAGAGGAAGAATGACAACTAGATGATTTTACAGATGAATTACCTTACTAGTACTCAAAGTGTGCTAGGTCTTTGTTTCTCGCCACTGTTTTCTTTATAATATTACTCATACTTAGCTCTGCCTTTTTAAAATTACGGTAGGTTAGGTTAGAAAAGATATTATATCTCTATGAAGTTCCCCAAAAGTTAATCTAGCCCCCATTAATGGGTGCTTTTACTTCTTTTTACTTATTTGCGGGTAGATCTGTACATGTTCACTTATCTCTGCTGAATTCTTTTAGAGATATGTTATTTTCACTATCAGAATTTAGAGATTTTTTATCTATTTATTGGTCATCACTGACATGGCTATTTTTAATTGATCCTTTGCAAGACGCAGGATATAAACTGAATCCTTCTGGGAGTCTCCAAATAAAGATCGAGTTGAGTTAAGTCCGTTCTCTGAGGAGGATACCTACTGATTCTGTTTAGTATTATCTAGTAGTTAGGTAACGTATTATCAAATTAATTCTTGCATTTAAATGATATTAGGGGCTTTAATCCTTGTTTAAAGTAAAAGTCGTCTTATCTAAACAGTACAAGAACCACAGTTAAAATTTCCGTCCACAGCATGTGAAAATAGGTATGACCGCTAACTATCCCATTCAATATAAATGGTAGAACAAAACTCCTTACTGATAATTCACACTCTAACGTTAAGCATGGTAAATTATGATGCTTATCAACATAAATGTTTGAATTATCAGGTTACCAGAATCTACGTACATTTTTGTGGATTTATTGTGCCCTTTATGGCAGATCACCTTAAAATTGTTATCACAATTGTCATCTTCTTAAGTTTAATAAAAACATAGAGAAAATTAAAATTAGATATCAGGATTTTCTTCAATCATATTGTATAGGAGATTTGGGTTGTAGCTTTTATATATTGCCGAATTTGAAATCTTGGAATACATACTTAGCTGTTGCTGGTTTCAGAGGAGCATTTCCGAACTAACTTATTAGTTAGTTGATCAAAGCTTTTCCAATTATAAAACGGGGGTTTTCATCAGATGAACTTGATATTTTTTCGTCCAGATCTTCACTTGTGCATATCTGGAACAGTTTTTTCTCTCTCAACATGTCACGGATGCTTAGGAGATGAGATGCGTCGGTGGCTGTGCACCAAATTCCAAGTTTATTGGCGGTGGACTTGGAGAAACATTTTCAAATTTATATAATTTCAGAACAATTTTTTGTTGCAGTAGTATTAAATGATTACAGCTGATAGTTACTTTTTGTCAATTAATTAAATGAATAAAGCTAAACATTTTTTAAATTGTATTGTAGATTGAGTGAATAAGCTAAATTGGAAAAAGTTCGTCAGCTTACTACTTTCGGACATAAGGAACGCGTTAACAGATCTTAGTACAACAAAGAAAAAAGTAGGTCTCGCATTCGGAATCTCCAGAAAAAATTTCGAGCATTTGGCGTATTTAACTAAACTGTATATGCAAACAATTGTCTACATTTTGATCGCTAACAAAGTAATTTACTTTTCATTGACAATTTCTATAACCGTATTTTTCTTTCTTTACAATTATAAAGTCTATGATGGTATCGAGAGAGTGTTTTCTATTTTGGGTCATTCTGTATAAAGTGCATATATATATATATATATATATATATATATATATATATATATATATATATATATATTAAGTAGACAAAAAAGCTTCACAATAGCGTGAATTTACTTCAATATACGATAAGCACACTTCAGTAGACTCAATTTATTACAGAACTAGATTCGGTATACATACACACCATCGTCAAATATGCACTGAAAAGACTTGATACATGAAATATTTATACGGTAAGATGGAAAGAAGGTACCAGAGATAATAAACCAGAATAACTTCATAAAAGAAGAAAATCGAAGATTAATAAGAGGTAAATATTTCACAATTTTATTTTTCAGATTTCGATCGAATGAGTTTAGGATAGATTTATTAGATTTAAATTTCACCTAGAAGTTAAAATTTGTGATTTCTTTAACTAATATTGATCCTATTATGCGCCGTTTGCAATACTTATTAGATAGTCGTAAAATCTTGGTTTTGTTGAAATTGATTCCATGATCATCTTTCCTTAAATGGTTGAATACACGTTATTTATAGAGCCGGTTTGATGGACAAAGTCAATACAAGAACAAGTACGAAAGTTAAATGAATTTTAAATGTATTCTGGTTTATTATTCGCTGCAGCACCTTCTATCATACTATATAAACTGTTTGTTTGTTCATGATTATAATTCTGTATATGAGTATGGTAGTGTATATCGAAACTACTTCCGTAATAAATTGATTCTAGTGAAGTGTTCTTTTCCTCTCTTACATTTATATACTTACGAAAGTTATCTTCTGAAAAGCAACATTAAGTAGAGGCTATTACAATTTGAACGACTATCAAAAGGTTTTCCTTTCTTTTGAGGTTTTACGGCTAGAGTGCATTTTAATTACAACTTGAGGAAAAAACATTGGCCGTAATTTAGCTTTTGTTAGTTTCGCTGCAGGGATAGAAATTTCTTCGTTGTTATAGGTAAAAGTTATATAGAGATAGGCTTGAAAGCAATTTTTTATATACTAGATTTAAAATGACTCTTAGTTACAAAGGGCAAATCTAAAGGAAAAACTTTGTAGGGTAGAAACAAAGAACCCTACGAGATTGACACAACTTCAACCGGGGAGAAATACAAAAGCAAACAGTTTCATTACGTTTGAAAAGCCAATGCCATTTCTCGGAGGGTGAAGTCTCTCTTAGTAGAGTTGTGTGCAATCTGGGACATAAAGTAAAACGTCAATACACTCCTTGTATAACTTAAATTTCCAAATAATGTAAGAACAGTCTTCTTCTTTTGATTATTCCTGGCTTTTATCATAAAGTCCTGCATTTAATTGGCCAAATGAGCAGAGTAATCGATTTTAGTAATAGTGTGATTTTAGGGAAGAAGTTCCAAATGTGTTATGACCAAGATGAAGCCCTTGGTTTGACTAAGGTATTTTTTTCTCATTATTAATCCATTGTCTATTACGTTTAATATTATTGTAAATATCAACTTTCGTCTACAGTAAAAATCCCATTAAAAATTGCCCCCGGATTTAGTCTATTATTCCTATCCAAGAAATAGTGATCACATGAAAAAATGCCGTATTCTAAATTCTGTAGGTACGCACTAAGAAAAGAATATCTCACAAAGGGTAAAAATCGGTGGCAACACCCGTATTAAATATGTTTTTCACTGTAAGGTTTTGGCGGTAAGTAACAAATGGCTCAATTGAAACCTGACGTGGGCCTTTTCAAAAACTAATTTAAATCATGATTATTCTTTTATTTGTTACAAGTACTTGATTAAAATATAAATATGATACATGCATTAATCATAATCAGAGGGGAGTAAGTCATTAACCAATCTTTGCTTGTGGCATAATAAGGAAAAGTGGATTATGAGTGTCACAAATTCATTTTTAATCTTGAGGAAATGATCTTCGCCCATATCAAAAGTTTACTATGCCTGTTCCTTAGGAGAAAAAAAATTTATTTGCGTTATGTTATTTCAGCAGTTTTACCAAAATGTGCTGTCGAACAAGGAAAAATTTGCTTTTATTTAAGTTATGATACAACGGCAGTTACACAAAAGTTTTGTTCTCTTTGAGGAAAATTCCTCTGCTAAAGTATTTTAGCAAACTCCGCCTTAGAGTTTAAAAAGTCGTTCTTTGAAAAAATATCAAGGTTTTTGGTGATTTCATTGCACCGTGTATGTGCCACTCTGTAAACCTAATTCTATGCGCATTCCCTTTTCCTTGTTATTGTTATGATGAGAAAATTGCTTAGGAATGCATTGCCTTAAATATATATTTTCTATTAACAACTTAATATTAGTCCCATTGATAGTGTTCAACACAGAAACATACTCGAAAATGTACACGACTTCCAGATATTATTTATCTTGATACTGTTTGAAATTGAAAACTTAGAATTCTTTTGAAGTTATATTTCTCCATTACTTTTTCTGAGAACCAGTGGAAGGGTTAGGAGAAAAGCAAACTAATCCAGTTCCTAAAATTTGTTGTAATTCCTCCCTAGGATCATCACAACATCCAACTTCAGTAAATTTCGAGTAAAACCCTTTTATGAAGTAACTTTGATAGAGAGTTGATTTTCTTTCTTATATCTTCCTTAAAATACCTAAAACAAAGTTATTTCGATTAAGAAGCAATTTATATAAAAATATCATTAATTCTCATTGAAATTTGAAACTAGTAAATTGTGGGTGTTCTCCAATTTCTAATAAAAGGATAATTCTTTTTAAGGAAAATGTTCGCCAAACGTTTGTTTGTTGCTTTTGTTGAAACTTGAAACTTACTTTTTTAAAGTCTACGTAAACAGCTTTCAACATTATGGCTATACTTTTGCTATCATACTTGGTTTAATAATATTCAAGAGTTGTGGTTTGTTGCCAGATTAAAATAATTCTTTGCTCACAAAGGCCAGAAAGTCCACTCAGTGTTGGCCTTTTTATAAGTATTCTTTTAACCTTTAGAAATAGTTATCAAAAGGTGCTTCCTGAAATCATTAAAATAATTTACGATGTCTTCCAACCATTTTATTGCGAACTACAGCTCTGTGTTTGGTATTGGGAAATTTATCTTTTCAGAGAAGATAATTAAAGATTGGGATTGTTAATAATAGAGGAATAATTATAATACAAGCCATATAAAATACGGCAATGTATATAAAAATTGGTCCGTTAAATAAATGCGGATCTTCTTATACTTATAAAGTTTTGGGTAAAGGATATTGGGCTAATTTATAATTTATTTAATATAAGGGTGTCTCACAAACAAACGGACCGAGTTTAGAAGTTTGTAGCTTAGAAGCAATATATACTACGAAATCCTAATCAGAATAAAATTAAAGATTGATTTATTCTCGTATAAAATATATATGTATATATATATATATATATATAATTCATATATATACATATATATATATATGTATACAGGATATACAAAAGAAATAAACCTTGTCAAACAAATTTAACGAACTTAATGAGCAAGGAAACTTGAACAAAAAGATAAGAGAAGCTAATTTACTTTTACAGCATAAGTAAATAAATTTTTGATATGATGCGGAAGAAGAGATAGAACAGAACAATTAAAAAACGCACTAATATTAGAGACCTAAACAATCCTATTAGAAGATTGGTCTTTAAAGAGTTCGTAGATATGCACTAGATAGGGACTCTTCTGAATAAGAAGGTTCTTCCTCGTTTGTGGGGCCTTCCTATATGTAGTATTTGCAACATACGTAACCCTGGTATGCAGTTACTATAGCTCTTATGTCTCATTCTATCGTTCTTTTCTGCTTTTTTTCCTTATCCTCTAGGTTAGTTCGTGGAATTCTCAATAGATAGTTACCTCATAAACAAAAATTTCTACTCTGCAACACCATTTTGGTCTAAATTACTTTTATTTATTGCCTGAAATAGAAATGATTTTTTACCGGGTATTGTTCGTGTTAATTGACCGCAACTCTATGATAACAACAAAAGGGAATTTTAGAAGAGGCCAGAAAAGGAAATTCTCTTTATTGCCCTGGCAACACCCAACACGCCCTTAGCTATTGAAATTCCCGATACAGGTGAAGAATTGCGTCTCTTTAATTGCTGAAGCCTTAATTGTACTCGACGTTTTATCTCTACATCATTAATTTAGGTTTGCCTTTTGAGTATTGATTTAAATTCATTCTCAAAGATGAAGTTGGAATTTTAGTCGTTGACTCGGTTACTATGTAGAAATAAATTATAGTACTATTATTTATCATCATTACTATTGGCTACATTTTTCTGTTCAGCGAAATCCTATGTGCTTTTCTAAAAATATTTTACCTAGGAGCATTTTAATTTTTGTTTACCTAATTTATATTCAATTAACTTGAGAAAAATAAGTTGGAATGCTATTTTGTGACTCTTTTAATGAAAACGATAAAGAATAATGACAATAGCATACGATTCCGTCGCGTTTCCTTCTATTACATTTAATCAGGAATAATTAAATTCTGAATGTTAATTTAGGCTCCGGAGTTTGTGACTATATCTTATAAGTTTTGCTTAACTACTTTTATTTACCTCCTATTTATACACGGAAATGTTTTTATGTGTATACACATATATTTAATTGGGTGATTTATTTTAATCAATTAAAAACGACGGGAACTTTTCTAGCATAGTAATTTTCAAAATATGTTCGCAAAAGAATAAGTGAACTTGTGACAAGTTTACATGTTTGTATAGAAGTGTGGCAAAAAATGGAGATGGCAAAGAACTTTAACTCTGTGCGATAAGCAAATTTCTTCAAGCCAGAAATTTATACACCAATAGAGTTGTTGGTTTGTTGTTATAAGTACTTTTTAAATGCATTAGAGTTGAGTTTATACTGAAGGATAATAACAAAGAGGTGAGAAGTTCAACTTTTATTATCCAAGGGATACATACGATTTGTCAACTGATACATTAAAATCCTGCGCTGTCTCAAACGATGGAATGAAGTCATGTGGCCATCTCCAGTACGTTGCCAGATGCTTCCATCATCATTCGCACACACCGTTTCACACCTTGAGAATGCCAATAGAGAGTGGCTCGTCGACAATATTTGCAGGTGGCTCAAACCTGCACTACTCTTCAGGAAGAAGAAGATCTGTTAGGTTTTTAGCACTCTTATATATTCTTGGTGGCCTGAAGTCACGTATCTCTTCCTCATACACAGTAGCCTTTCGGATTTTCTTGATTCTGTCAATAGCTAATTTCTTGTTCTTATGATCAAAGTCTGTCAGCATTGCCAAAAAACATTTTTAGGTTGAGACAAGTAGGAATTCTTTTGGATTGTTTGCTATGCCATGGTTCACTGCAGAAGATTGATCTGTTCAAGGAAATGTTTAAATCGCTCCGTGTATTTCGGAGATAAATTGAGGTGAAATCAGATGGGGCTATAATAACACACGACAAACTCAGTGTAGACATACAAGTAATCATTAGTTTTTTCTGTTGCCACATAAAGTCGACATATTCTGCTAGCAGTGGTGAGCCATCTTACATGAGATATTGGCGCTGGTTTCATATTTAGGAGATCATCATCATTTACGCCACTTCTAATAAAAAATATAATTCTTTACACTTGAGCTTGGTTCCAACTAAGCTCATTGGCATCTACATCTGGAAGAGGAGCTCATTTAGCAATACATTGTAAGGCATTTGGTGATACAGGTTGAGTTTCACAGATGATTAAGCTTTATCAAGTGGTCCTTTCCATTGAACTCCACTTTCTGTTCTGTTGGACTAATTTATTTCCTGCCTAAGTGCTTCATAGTATGCTCATTTTGATGCAAGCTGCAGATGAACCCCTGTAAAGTGCGATGTGATTTACATTCCAGTCCTTTTATCGATCCATTCTTGTAGCTAGTATTAGATGCCATGTTGTTAGCTCTCACTGCCTTTATCTCATTTTTAATAGCATTTTCAATAGTTAGATGATCTAAATAGACAGTACCAGGTTCTTGGGCAATCACATAGTGATCTTTAATTTCTTTTGCTCCATAGCATTAGATCCCTTTATTGTTTTGAGTTAGTGTTGTGTTGTTTCTCTCCACCTATCAAAAAACAAGGCAGTAATTTTCTTATCCCCCAAATATTCAGATTCGGTGAAATTTCTCCTTAAATTCTATCGTGCCCTCCAGACTCTGTAATGGTCAATTATATGGGAGTGGTCTTCTGAATTTATAATATCATAGTCGAATAGGGCTGCACTACTAATAGCAGTAGCAGGAGCTCTAAAGTCTTTTTCACAACCTTTCCTCTTCTACTACAGGATCTTCAGTTGTCTTCTTCAGTGATTTCTCTTATGTTCATTTTATTCACATTTTTATTGCAAATCTGAGGCACAAGGAAAGGGGAGAAGGAAAAAATGGTGCGAAAGCCCCCTTAAAATAAAATAAAAAAAGGATTGAATGACACTTTTAGGAACTCCAGGTCGTCAATTTCATTTCCTATCAAAGTTGTATTTGCTAACATAATTTAATACATTTTTAGTATTTAATCAAACCAATTCAGACAACTTTAGGGTCTCATGATATTTCCTCTGGCTTCTACAAAATTTATAATTCCGAAATCTTTTGCAGTTAAAATATTAATGGATTCCTCTTTTCTAATTCGTCTAGTAATATTCTTTAATTCCTCATTTTTTCTTTGCATATTGGAGGGACTTCGGCCCCCGACTTTTTTAAATGCACACGACACACACGCGTAAGCAAAGAGAATTGCGGGGTAGCGAGATAAGATTGTTCCTGAATCCAGCGAAATCAACTTTCCCTGAGAACGCATTTATCTTTAAGCACGGGGTTAGTCAGCCAAGTCTAATTCGGGGAGAATAAAATCAGCCTGTCAAGGTGTTCGAGGATTATTTCTTTTATTGTTCATTCCATTCTCCACACGCTAAAAAGACAAGGATGGAACGCCAGTCTTCCCAGACGCATTCCATATTTCAGGTAACCAAAGGTGATGATGTCCACTAATCGCCATTCTTTCCGCAGCGACAAGTGAAACTCCTTGATGCCTAATGCTCCAATTTCCCACATGTTCCGCGCATATTTCAAAAACATTTAATTCACTCCGTGGATTATCACTAAGTTTAACATACAGGTAAAAGAATAAATTTCAATTCCTATTTAATCACCCTATTTTCACAGTGTCTAAAGTGAAGCAATATATTCAGTCTAATAATAGTAAATTAATTACATATCTTTATCAATTTACGTTGAAGGGAATTTTTCTATCTCTTAGGAGTTATAATATATTTTGGCATATTAAAATAATATATTTATTTAAATATTTACTCTTTATATAAATAAATAAAAGAATCTCATATACTAGTATTTACTTACATCTGGTTGGTTTAAGGCCCTCCAACCCCTAATATCCGCCGAGGGATCTGCGGCGATATCTCTTCCCCTCCACACATTTTCACTTCTTCTAACTTTACTAATTTATTTAAAGACCTCTCCTTACAATCTTTCTTAGAGTAATACCCTCGTTGATTTTCGCTTTATATTTAATTATGAAAAATATAAGAATAAATGCACCGCGGAGATGTACATAAAGATCAAAATAACAATCGGTCCAAGTCCGAAAGCACCAGGGGACAGACCTCTTTGGGTGGGAAATGATGGGGGGGATAATTGTCTTTGGCCACCAACCACCGATCTGGATTTTCTGTTGTCTCAAATTAAAACACAATAGCAACTAGACCGCATCACGCAGAAGAGGTGTAAGTGAAGATCGGTAAACAAGGTAAAGAATTTAGAGAAGTCGAAAATGTGCGAAAGATATATAGCCGCAGATCCTCCTGGAAGCATACGGACCTTGAGCGAAAACATCAGATTTTGTGATCAGAAGGTCAGATAAGCCTTTAGATTTCACCTGACATCCTCTTAAGGGAGTGTAAATGGATAAATGAGTTAAAGATTATGATATTTTAAGGATAAAAGTGTGACGAACTTGGTTGCCTTCCAAGAACCTAAGTGGGAAGAGGCTTGTTAAGGAAGTGGCGTAAAAAAAGATAAAATGGAAGTGTGTAAAAAGAATAAAGTCCATGTAGGTTCAATCAAGTTTGAGACTGCCGGCGGCACTAGACTCGGACGGGAACCTCAGAGGGGCCACTAGTAGTTCATTGGCAGGGTTCCAGAATAGAAGGAAATGCGGGCATGTGTTCCTTGCTGAGTTGATGTCTGAAGTGGAATGATAGTGGTGGAGGGCTTGGATATTTGCGTCATGGCACGAAGGAAAATACTTACTACCACCGGGGTAGTTATCGTATTTGACAATGAGCAATCTGCTAAATTTGGTGCTGAAAGTTTTATGCCAGCGCTCGTTGAGATAATCCCGTGCCTCACGCTAGAAGTCCAACGCCGTTTCCACTAGGTTACCAAGAGACCCGCTAATTGCGACACAATGGATTTCAAAGTGAGCAAAATATTCGAATGTTATTTCAATAAAATTAAAATAGATTCTCTTTTTACAACACTACATACGGCTAGAAATGCCCAAAACAGATGACACTACTCGAAAAAATAAAAAAAATGATTGCCACCAAACAGTCGCTCGTCCAAAAGAATTAATAGAGGTAAATAAATAAGTTTGGAAGATATCTTAAATCAAAACATATTGGCAATAAAAAATCACGCGAAGGAAGAGTTTCCCCAAATTGAATAATCTTAAAGGTATTTTAATGATTTTAAACAAATACTTGTGTTATTATACACTCTCTGGAAATTATTCTATATAGGGAGAAATGGTTGGGAGCATTTAAGTAAAAGGGGAAGAAATTAGAGTGGGTATAGAATAAATGAAACCAAACAGGCAATAACTCCATGATTTAAATAAAAAGAAAAGAGGCAAAGAAAATATACCCAAAATAAACTGGAGCTATTAAAAACCAAAAATAGGAACCAGAAAACAAAAAACATATCACCTAAGATTAGGAGGCGAGTCTAAAAAGGCCAATTCAATCAATCAAACCACCACATGGTGTAAAGTCACTCATCCATATCCTTCATTTGTCTTCATTACTTTACCCCAATTATGGAGTGAACGTACCTAAAGTTTATGAAAGTAGGACCTAACTCTCCTTAGGCATTTTTATAACAGTAGGGCGATATTATTGGGCATGAATAATATATTTTATTATTATTAACTCAAAGAAGGGAATAACAAACGTGATTATCCCCAGCAACATATTTTGAATGATGTTGATGAAAGCCACGATGTATGAAACTATAGTGTCCTACTGGGGTGAAAGAGTAACCACTTGGACCACTGGGGAAAAATAGGCGGTCAACTTTTATGGACGTGCCCTAGCTCCGAATTAAAGGCAGATGGCACTCTTCCGGGTACGATAGCCTGAATAGGGGTCATTTTTTATTTGGCATCAAAGCGATGGTATTTTTTTCCATTATCGCTATTTTTTGCTCATTTGGCTGCAACACTTATATCCATTTTATTTCCATTTAGACTCATGTCCTGTTTCCATTTGGATTCATGTCTTGTTTCCATTTGGATTAATGTTTTGTTTTCATTTATACTTATATTTTAATTCCCATTTCAGATCGTTTATTTGGCTGCGTTCGTCCTGGAACTATGCTTCATCTTGGAAGGGGAAAGTAAGTACTCGGAGAAACTAATTCGATGGTAGAGATACAAAGATTGGCATTTACCCAGTGGTGCTTGCAAGGCATTTATTCTGCAGTATATTGATATTCTTAGGGATTTTTGATAGGTTTAATTTTATCTAAGGCAAATTTGTAGGCACTAGGAGCCCTTCTTGCTCTAAACTCTATGCCGGTAGGACTTTTTCCATTAGTTTTTTCTTTGTTTCATCTCGGAATTGGAGTAAAGTTTTATGGAAGTTTAATGTATCTACATTGTACTCTCCTTTACTACGGAAGGTTGTATGTACATCAGGCGATTGGATTTAATGCTTTATTACAGAGAAATATATATTGATTAAATAAGCAAAAAGATATTAAAATCAAAGATGGACTTCAGTTTTGTGAGAATTGCTATTTAGAATAAAATTGTTTTTAATACACATTATTTATTAGCTATTAGCTTTACTTTAATCACTGTTAAAGAATAATTATATACGATTAGATAATTGGGCTTTTTGCAATATGTTATAATTTAGCAACGCACGGTGTGAATTAAATGGTCTTTACTTTCTTTGAAAGTAATGCAAAAGCGAGTTAAAACCTGCTGGCAAATGGAGATATAAACTTCAATGCATCAAGTATACGTCGAGTAGATCACCTGATGAAGAATCAAAGAATGAAGTGGAAATTTGCGACATTTGACATTGAAATGCTGATGATCATTGCCATGGATACCAAGTAAAGAGAAGGTAGTCTCGGAATGCAGGCTTCTTCTCGGCGTGTGTATAATGTGGATAGCTTTACTCGTCTGAACTGATCTGAATTAATCTCTTACCCGAACATTTGGTTATCTTCTTTAACAAATTTCAAGAATCTGACCTATACTCTATTTGGAGAAGAATCTCATGCACAGGAAAGTTGCGTCCGATGTAATTTACTTGTTGATTCAAATTCTTATGGAAGAATATTTGATAAAATCAATTGTAATGCATTATTTGGGAGATAATGTCAATGATGCATTCCTACTCAATTTGAGTTTTATGTTTCACTTATACAAGTCATTAGGATTTTTCCACTCGGATTATTCGATAATTCGTTCGAAAGTCAATGAGTGAATCTCAGCAAACTCGTATGGAAAAAGAGCTCAAGTAATAAATATCACCTAGTTTTTGTTGGTCTAGGTGACAGAAGGGTACGCAACTATATTTATCGTACTTCTATTCCACAATGAAGTTACGTCTTGTGTTGGAGTGCTCAGAAATTAAGTATCATACCAATTAAGAGTTCAGAAATTGAAATAGCACCGGAGGATAATTTTAATCGAAAGTCTTCATTCAAGGGAGGCAGTTAATGGCGACAAAATATATTTGTCTTTTTATAGAAGAGGTTTTTAAGTTACTTTTAAATATATGTATATCCATTCACGCCGTCAAACACATAAGTATTTGAGAAAAATCTTGCAATATAATGTCAATGCTAATATCTTAAAAGCTTTCAAATTAATTGTCTGTTTTTAAATTGTACGACAATGTTTTGCCATAGACCCAGGAGAATAAAAGTATGCTTAATTGACACTTTGGCTCTAAATAAAGTTAAGAATTCTGAAAATCAAGAAAAAATTGCAGGACGTGGCATTAGGATTAATGTTAACTTAGTCTTAGTGCCATGATATGATATATTAAGAGTTGTGGATTGTAAGATATTGCAGGCAGATACTAAATCATATTTAATTTTATCACGCAACAGCTATTTCCCCCTTTCTCTCTCCTAACCACTTATTTCCCTCTTCTTACCCCCTTACGCCGTGACACCAACCTTTTGAGCGACCATTTGAAGGGGCAAGAAACAAGCATGCATCACTATTTTCCAGAGAGTGACCAAGAAACAGCTAACCTTCAGTGGATCATTCATCCTTTCTCTGTACCTGATGAAGTCATTCACGATGATAATTTTCCTGCAATTAAGGAATGAAACACATTGTAAACCAATGAAGCCTTGAAAATAGAATTCTAAAACCAAAATGAAGATTCCTTTTGGATTTCACGCCTAACTGACTCGCCAACTGTAACCAAGAGAGCCTTGAATTTGTTAGTATCATTCTCAACAACGTATTTATGCGAGAAGGGGTTTTAAACTGTGCTGGGGATGAAAATAAAAAAGAGGAGTCGCTTGAATGTTGCAAACGATGCTAGGCTGTTAATCTCAACCACGAAGCCAAGAATTCCTCAACTATGCTTCAAGCATGCAACTCCATCCATTCCACTAATGTTCTTGACATCTTTGGCCATAGTCATTAGAGATGCACAAAGTTCAAATACAAATAAATAAAACAAAATATTTCTAATGTTCTAATTTAGCCATATATATTAATGGGGCATGTTAAATTCGGTAACAAGTTGAAAAAGTTTGGGAACCACTTCCTTAGGTAATACTGGGTTGCCTTCGCAATACGGTGAATTCAAAGAGTATTCTTATTCTACAGCGACCTCGTCCAAAGGGCACAGCCAGCCAAAATAGGGCCGAGTAAATAAAACGTTAGTTTCCTTCATCCCATAATAACATCAGACCCTAATAAAATTGAAGTAAACAAAAAAATACAAGCGCCTTCAGTCCATAAATACCTAAATATATATAAAAAGTGTAATGAGCTATAATGTATCTTTTTGGGTGAGTTTTTAAAGCTCCTACATATTGCTGTTAGTAAACAAAATTATCTAAAGGAGTCTTTTTAACTTTTGTTTTAACGCAGAATGACTGAACTTTACAATTTTCCATGATACATTCTTTTCTGGAAAAGAACAGAACAAAACAGAAGAAAAGGTGTGAGAGGGTGTAAAAGACTAGTGCGTCCAGAGCTATCCCGCGAGAGATCCCAGACTCCTCCTATTTCCCCTTTCCCCACTCTGTGAGCCTTGCGGCACCGGTGAGAGGGTGACAGGGGAAAGAGGAAGAGGAAGGGGAGCGATAGTATAGCAAGAAACTAGTATAAGATCAAATAGATGACCTAGATGGTCTTGACCCTACATCTACATAATACGTGGTGCTAATACTACGATGTGTAGCACCCACCCACGTATATTTGTAGAGCCCGTTAAGAAAAACTGTAACCAAGAGCTAGTGAGGAATGGGAAGAAGTTGGAGGCGTGCTGTGAGCCGCAAAATGCTTGGAGGTCAAGCTAATCTCTGTCCATTTCAATTAGTTAGAAGTTGGGTTGATAGTTATATAGGAAGTACCTGAGATCCAGGTGGCTGTGCTTTCCGTTTTTATTACCTGGTACTTATAGTTGGCGTTCAAACCGTTATTAGTGTATTTGTTTTTAACTCGCATGTTATGTTGTATTCAAACTCTCTATTCTTGTAATAATGTTTTCCATTTAATCTTTTCGCTTTCAAATTTTCTGTTCCTCAAGGGTTTTTGTTACCCTTTCCTTCGTCGCTTTGCTGTATCTCTCTATTTGTTGTCACATACGGTGATGTATCCTTCAGGCTAGGTGTAGATGTCTTCTTCTTCTTCGTCCTCATTTCCGATCCTTGCCCTACTTGGGAAGAGTCGGTGATGCCTCCAGTCTATTGCTAGTTCTATTCGCGTTGAAAGTTCGTCTCCAATTTCGTCATATGTCCTCTAAATGACTCATTTTGCTCTCTTCATGATTATTCTGTTTAAGGGCTCGACGTTGGCTTCTCTGTGTAGTTCTTTTATCCTTCTTATCTTTGCCCTTCTTGTATTTGTAACTATGTACTCTTTGTAGTTCGAGCAGTTTAGTTCTTGACAATGTCCCCATTGCGATTGCTGGATAGATTAGTGGTGGTTGGATAATAGCATTGTAAATCTTCTTTTTATTCTCTTGACATAAATTTCTTAATTTATACAGGAGTACTAGTCCTCTTTTTCCCTTTTGTATTCTCTCTTCTATGTGTTTCGTGTGACCAGATTTTGTTATTGTCAAACCTAGTACTTTAGAGTCGTTACTGTATCCATATCTTACATTGTCCTCGTTGATGTCTGCTACTTTTATTTTGTATATGTGAACTATTTTAAATTAGTCTCTGTTCGTACTGATTTTCCATCTGCGTTCGTATTCGTTAATTCTTCGAATTTCTTCTGCCGTCGCTCTTGCTTGAAATTGAGCATGCCTGTATGGAGACATCACAACTTGGGTGATATCATCCGCAAATTGTATGTTCATACATCCCTCTATTATTGGAGGAGGGGATGTCTGCTGTATATACAGCGTATAATAACGGACTTAGGCAACCGCCCTTGGGAACTCCAGCCTCCAGCTTAAAGTGTTCCCCGTGGTGATTACCCATGTCTATATATGCGTATCTTTTAACTACATAGTTGCATAGCAACCTTTTCAGCTGACTGCTTAATCCGAGCCGAAGTATCTTATATTGTATGCCTTTCTGCCATACTTTGTCGAACGCTTTGGACACGTCTCTATATACCATGTCCACACTTCTCTTTTCGACTTTTACCTTGGCTATTTTCTCCATAATTAAACAGGCGCCATATCCATGCTCCTTTTTTTCCGGAATCCGAATTGGCACTCGTTGTACAAGCCGTTCTCTACCAGAACTTGATCGAGTTTTTTCTTTGATATCTTTTCATATACTTTCCCGATTAAGTCAAGCAGAGATATTGGTCTATAGTTTTCAACCATGTTTGGAGATTTTCCTGGCTTTGGGATAAAAATCATTTGTGATTCTTTTAGGTCTTTAAGGTAGTAGTAGCCTGTATTAAGGCAGGCATTGAATAGGTTCTTCCATCCCTCCAAGATGTTATTGGTCGCTTCTGTTTAGTTTTTGTTTGTGAGTCCTGAGACTTCCGGCGCCTATTGTTTGAAGCTGTTTATGCCTTTCTTTAGTTCTTGTACAGATAATGTAGCATCATTTCCCTCATTATTATTTCTCGTTATGTCAACCGAATCATAGTGTTGACTCCTGGCCGTTGTCTAGTTGAGTTCTTCGAGAATTAGGTTCTAAAAATCAGTATCGAAATTTTCATTTTCTTCTTCGCTGATTCTAAAAACGTTTCTCCAGTATTCTTTAAAAACTATTTCTATCTAGCTTTCGTCCTCAATTAATATCCTTCTCTTATCTTTAATCTTGATCTTCTCCTTTACCGGTTTTTCCTTCATTCTATCTACCCATTTCCAAAATTTTTGTGGGGATTCTTCAAAATCTAACTTCCTGACCTGGTCGTTCCAATATACTTGTTGCTTATCTCTTATAATTTTCGTTAATTCTCTTTTATTTCCTTTAAGTTGGTTGTATAGCTCTCTAGTAAGTCCTTCCCAGCGTATTTGTGTAGAGATAAGTCTTATTTCCGTATTTTTTTATCATTTTCTGTGACCATCTAAAGTTTTGGATCGTTCTAAAGGCTCTTTTTGGAACTGCTTTTTCGTCTTTTCTAATCAGCGTACTCCTAATTTCTCTAAGCCACTCGTCGAATTCTTCTATAGTCGCCTTGATAAAAGTCTTTGGTTCATATTCTTTTAAAACTTCTTTGTACTTTGTCCAGTCTGCCTGGTGATAGGCTTTCCATTTCTTTCCTGGCTTCTGTATGGTATTCTAGTTAATGGTACGTAGTGTAGCTATGTGGTTGCTGACCGGTATGTCAACCGGTTCCAAGTGAAATTTAAATAGCAAGTTAAAGTTTGCGAGGCAGATATCTGGCTTACTTGTCGTTCTGTTATGTATATATGTGGGAAAATCTGGCCCCAGTCTTTGGAGCATTCTCCTATCCAGCATTGTTTTCAAATGTCTGGCCGCGTTGTTGTTTGTTCTATATTCGTTTTCCGCACAGTGTGCGTTCAAGTCTCCCATAAATATGACTGGGTTCCTATTATTGAAAAGCTTAGTGAAGTTGGCAATTGGTAATCAGTTTCATCTTGGGGGTTGGTACCCCGTGGCTATTCTAAGTCTAGTTAGTTCTAATTTCATCTCTACTGCGGCATAGGATTCAGTTAGTCATTAGTGAGACTTATAGTCTAGTTCCTTTTTGATCGCAATTGCTACCCCGACGTGTCTTGGTCGCGAAGGATTCGTTGTTACAACGTTGCAATTCCATATTTTTATTTATAATGTTTCTAGTTCTAAGCTGTGGCCAGATATTAAAGTAACATCTTGGTCTAGCTCTCTAAAGATATTTCCGTATATGCATTTTTTACTTATCCACCCATTAGTATAAATTTGAAATATTTCCAGTTTCCGTTTGTCCATTTTGATATTCCTTTTTGGGTTTCCGTTTGTCTCTTTAGGTCTTGTTTATCGTTTCTTCTGGAAAATAAAATAAAATATGATACATATTTAAGGATTGGGAATACAAATAATGTTCACTCAATTCGGTGAGAAGTCAGTAAGTAACTTTTCGTAATCCTTTTAATTGAAAGATTAAAAAACTTTTGAACTCGAGAACAAGAGGTTTTAAAGATTTATAAACTACCCTATAATTTTGGATCAACAGCCAATATTTAGATTTTCTCTACTCTAATATAGCATACAGCGATTGGCCTTTGACAAAAGATGAGTGGTTTAAGACGGCTATAAAGTAATTGATAAGTTTAGAAGTGAAAATATATGAGAATTAAGCAACACAAGAAGATATTAAAATAGATCAATTTGGGTTGGGTATACAATCTAGAAACTTGCCCCGATCTACGTCGAAAAGATATATATATATATATATATATATATATATATATATATATATATATATATATATATATATATATATATATATATATATATATATATTATATGTATATATATATATATATATATATATATATATATATATATATATATATATATATATATATATATATATTATATATATATATATATTATATATATATATATATATATATATATATATATATATATATATATATATATATATATATATATAATTACTTTTCAATTAAAATGCGGAAACCAATGAAAGTATTGCAGTTTAGAATATGTTACTCTACCGAGATGTGCTCTACCGCGCAAGTAAGATTTACCACGATCTACCACTAGAGTGCTATTCCAATAGTAATCCATCTAGCATTATTTTGCATCTATAGGAAAAATAAAACTCGCAATAAACTTAATTTTATATTACCAAAATATTAATGGCTTATTAATTACAATCGTTAAATTTTCAATTCATAAATTATAGTAGTAAAATTTAATGTTAATAAAACAATTGGACGTCAGGTTATGATTGGTTTATTTTGCCACCTAATCTAACCTAATCGGCTAATCTGCTAC
This sequence comes from Ceratothoa steindachneri, assembly GCA_963969495.1. NCBI lineage: Eukaryota > Metazoa > Arthropoda > Malacostraca > Isopoda > Cymothoidae > Ceratothoa > Ceratothoa steindachneri. The sequence continues at coordinate 127,913,501 of OZ018328.1, read as the reverse complement.
ATTTAGTGAATAATAAAAATCTCTTTCAAAATTCTAAAACAGTGACCTTCTTTTCAATAATATTGATTTTGGAAGAGGAGAACGACCGACCTTCAATAATTTAACGTACATCATACATTTTTTAATGTAAATTTTAATTGTAGAGAAAATAGTGAAAGAGTAGCTGGAATTTTATAAAAAGAATACTTTCGTCAAAAAATGATGAAGAATAGGGAAGTGAACATGTGTTGAAGATTGTTTAAGTAGTTTAAGGTGGAATCTATTACAGGACGGTGCGCAGCTCTCTCAATCTTACGTAACTAACACACCATAAAGCAGAACATACGAGCAATAAGGCCTTGGCAATCAAACCACTTTCAATATTAAACAAAAATAAACCATAGTGAATAGAGTTAGTGTACGGATTGACTTCCAATAGGGCTCGACTATATGGCAGCTGCCATAAGCCGTATAGACCCTCTGATCGAAAGACATATTTCACTATAGATGCACAGTCAGATAAGCATTTGCTGGCGTGAATTGCGGTTTGAAACTTAGGAAAGCGACAATTAATCGTATTCAATTGGTATTCTTCCATTGATTTATGGTACTAAATTATGCAAGATACGTTTTGATGTCGTGAATGGTCTATCTGTAATCACCTGAATAAAAAATTGGTTAGTTTAAGATTGGATAAATGTCAACATTCACCTAATGATATTAGTACTAATAAGGATTGACTATTTACAGACTGGGCCAACTCTGGTCAGGAGAATGGACCCCTGCCGCTTCCAGCATATATTTTGATTGTTCTATACTTCACGATTGACGGTCTTTCAATCATCATGCTCTACGCTTTGTACCAGGTTAGTTTTATAGGTAGTAGTTATTAAGACTAATGGTTTGGAGGTATCTTTAACAGAATGGTTTCTTAGAGAGGTTAAAAAAAATGTTTAGAAATTAAATGTCCATGGACAACTTAGAGTGTTCGGAGAAAACTATAATCTTTTAAACCCTATTTTCCATAAGAGATAATAATTACTGAAATTTTGACATTTCTGGTAAAGTAATTCTCAGCATTTGAGAAATGTGGACGATTTCAAATTTAACCAAACTTTTTACTATTGAATATTAACCAAAATTCTAAATCTTTGCCAATTTAGTCTGGTTTATGATATATTTATACTCTTTCAACTTTTTTCTACGAAATAACCATTTTCTTTGTCTAGTTGAATGAGGGTAGTGGTCGTGCCTGATAAATTAGGTAAATTCATAGGATATGTGGAAGAAGCAAAGAAAGATTTTTTTTTAAATTCCCGATTTGTTTACTGTTTCTAAGCCATTGTGAAGTTACAGTGAAGTAATTTAAAAAAACAAAAATCCCAGATAAAGTGTTTGGAAATGTTCTTTAAAAGAGAGCAAAATTTACTAAAGTGAAAATTGGATGAGACCAAATATCGATAACCATCTAGGGCCGCACTGTGCAGATATCTGCGCAACTCATTATGTAAAACCTACCTTTATTGTACCATAAAGATAGGTCTCTACGTCAATCACTACTACGGGTTTACTTTCAAAGGAAAACAGGTCCATCATTTTTTTTCACGTATTTGCGCTGATGAAGAATAATCGTCTATTTATCATCTTTAAAAGGTATAAATACCTTATCATTTTAAAACTGATATAGGTAATTATTGTTATCAGGAGTCTCATCAAAATAATATATGAAATAGCCGCTTTATTTATATAAATATACTGAACAAAATTTTAAAAAACTGTTAAGATTTAATAAATGATGAAGGATAACAAAGTAATATATTTTTTTCACATAAATAAATGATGGATTGGATGTAAATGAAGACGAAGAGAGTGAAAGTAAGAAAACCAGAGGAAACAACGAAAGATCTGAAAGTACAGGACACGTCTCTTTAGCATTCCTGCTGGGCTGCCTGTAAATGTTCCGCGATCGCAGGTTGGTGAAAGTGAAAGCTGAGAGAGACATCGATTCATTGAACGAATGGCCTTCCCGGTGTCTAGCCTCCGGCCACAGTCACATAGGATGCACCGAAACGGCTGACCTTGAGAGGACAATTAGGAATAAGGAAAAGTGGAAGAGACTGGTTAAGGTTTCTCTGCCAGCAGTGACTACACTCACTTATTAGCCTTAATGTATGGGGTTGTACGTAAAATCTCCCATAGTTTGGCTTCTGTAAAATTTAACTTTTAGTGACAACTGTTTAGTAGAGATAGGATGAAAGAAAAGCGTTGAGAAGGAATGACAATTAATTTTCTCAAGGACAAAAGATCGGTGTAGAAAGTCGGATTTCAGTCTTGGATAAGAAGGATGCAACGGCAGAAAAATCAAGGTTTTATAAGTATCTGCGGTATTCTGTTATTTGCAATAAATTCTTCTTCGTAGTATTGGATCTATCTTGGGTATAATAAGGCAACATAAAACTTTATTTCCTACAACTCTTAGGAACTTTTTACTTTGTCTTTGATTATAGTCCAGAGTATTTCAATTTTGTTTGGAGTATTTTGTTATGTAATATTAAGCAAAAAGGTTTGGGGTTTATGGTACAAGTATTTCATAATCAAATTTCCTTCGAGATTTTGTTATTTTAGTTTTTTTAACCCTAAACCATTTTAACTATTCGTTATTTAATTTATCTTCCTTTCATTTTTATCCCTTCCTTTTATATTTCTACAAAGATAAAACTCCAGCCCTCATAGTTTGCAGGAATTTCTATTCGCACTCTCACCAATTTGTCTCGCATTTTCTCCCTTTTGTCTCACTTCGCATTTCACTTCTACTCTAACGGAATTTGGGTCTGGCGCTATTTACAGTTTGTTTTGCCAACAAACTTTCCGAATATGTGGTAAGACAGGTTCTGCTACAAAACCGGTCTCGCTTAGATAAGTCTCTTCGTGCTTCTCTCATTCCAAGTGTCCCCGTACTAGATCCCTAGTGTTCATCTGTTGGTTATTTTGAATATATATATTATATAATGACTTAGCCTGACTTCGTTACAAATTTACCTTTTTTATTAGCTTTGTTATGAATCCTTGTAGCTTTTTAATTTTTATTATATAAGTAAAAAATTCTTTCTCTTTTTGTATGCACTTATAAGCATTTACATGCCTCTCTCTGGAAATTTAAATTAGAAAGAAAATTTCAAATTATTTTCACAAACACTACACTGTCTGGCGTGATAGCAATGACAATTCCAAAAGTATACCGTGATCTGTTAATTTCAAATCTAGGATACTAGCTCTTTCCCTTTTAATTATCCCCCCCCAAAAAACAGATATATATTTATTATGCTCATATTTTGGAGCACTGCTCATGTAGGGGATATGCAAGGTATTCACTTGGTTTCCATTAAAATTATCGGATAAGATATTAAATATCAAATTGAAGAATAATGCTATTTTATATAAGATCATATATCTACTTTTTTAAAATAACTACTAATTTATGCCCACAGGGGTTATTTCTCTATTACTTGGTAATATGCGACCTCTTAGCGCACTAACTTCTTAGTTATTGCACTCTAAATGTACATGGTAGTATTGCCTTGTTATATTGTTAATACACTTATTAAAAAAAATACTCTCTAGGGGTTATTTTAAACCTGCCTATTACAAGGATTGATCTTCGATAATTATTAGTCGTTAGCTTAAGAATTCTAACCCTCTACTGCTTTAGTAACGTTATTAAATAACTCTGAAAATTCTGTATAAAATATGTACTACATAATGAGTATACTATTTAAGAATGAATACATGTTGTTGACCTCTAATTATTCTTTTCCAATAATTCAACATTTTTCATTTTACATTCACTATAACATGTATATTTCTATTTCTCGAATAATACTATATATCGTCAAATCTCTCACCCATAACGAATACTATGCAATGCCATAGAGTCAAACAGTTCTAGTTGTAGAATGATAGAAGAAGAGATGAAGGCAATCCAACGCTTTCATGCTACGATGAGATGTGACAATAAAGTAGAGTACGCGAATAAACAGGAGGGTCTGGAAAAGAAAAGTATTTAAAATAATAATAAATACATATATAAATGCATATTCACATAAAATCTCTACATGAATCTCCATGCCGGAACGCACGTGTCATAATTAGCTTCCCTGAGAAAAGATATATATAAACAGACAAGAGAAACATAAAGTATGAAGCAAAAGGGAAATCCTAACGGATCTATGAAATGAGAGTTATTTTTAAGTTTTTCGGACCTTATCATATTTTCTAGAACCATTTTAGCATTGGGAAGGACAACATTCCGACCAGAATCTGCCGTTCATGTACATCCTATGTGTGTAAAAGAATTGGTTCTTAACACAAATAAAATAGGTGAGATAATAAACAAAACTATCTTTCTCTTTTGGTCGATCTGCTGTCAGTACTGAGGTTATACAGGTTCTCGAGAGTTCCACTCACTATCTTGAACGCCCTAATTAGTAAATTATTTTAGCTACTTTTGCAACACAACTTCCACCCTTTCTCACTTACTGTAGTTTCTTCGTTTTCTTTACAAAGATCTTTAAACATTTTCAGACGTGAATCCATGTTGGTTTCCCTTTCTTTCATTGTAAGTCATGAAGTAGAAAATTTATTAAACATCTAAATCATTTTAGATTCTTAAGAATGGGGTAAATATTAATAAAAATAGAAAAAGGATGTCAGAATTTACTTTACTCCAAAACAGTATAAACAAAATATTATAAAATAAATAAACGTATTAGAGATAAAATAGGATCTAGTAAAAATAAAAGGATTGTGTAAGAAATTGCTGATGAAATATTTGAGTTCTTGCTTGCCTAGTGGATACGCGTTGGAATTCCAGCTTCGAGGCACTTGTCTGATCCCACGGAGAGCGGACACGAAATTTCTTTCTGAAGCGTCATGTGCTGCCGCCCATCGGCGAATATGTTTATATTTAACCCGGTGGTGATAGGTAGGTTTGCATGATTAATAATGAAAACCATTCGCAACACCACTATCATTCAATTTCCTTATTCAAATCAATAATACTCACTCTCTCTTCTTCTCCGGAATTGTGCCAAAGGAGTACTAGTATGAATAATGAGGGAACTTATAACTACAATCTCGACGTGGAGTACTTGAGCTTCCTTTAGGAATACTCACATCTAAATACTCCTGAGTCGGATAATCGATGATTGATGTCAAAACAAAATACTATCCGACACTCCCCACTCTCCACCCAAAGAGGACCGGACATTTGGTGCCTTCGGACTTACCAGCAATTGGCATTCTAATCTTTATGTCGATTTCTTCATTCGGTTGGAGGATCTCGTTCACGAGGCGGGCGACGGATGATGTTAATTACTTGAAAATAATTGAGGTTCTTGATTATCTTTTTGCTTCAGTAGTTGCACAATAGAACCTAGCACTTTATATTAGTTCTGCATTAATGAAAACCATTAATACAGATAAGAAAACCATTAAAAGAACTTAAATTGAGTTAAATACTAAAAGGAACTGTTGCCTTAATAAGTTCTATTCTCAGTTAAAGAGTGGAAAAAGTTATTGGGTAGTTCTTAAGAAAATATACCGTATATTAGATGAGTAGATTTCGAATAAATAAATGATAATTAGGAAAGAGCAATTTAAGTGGAGACTTTTAAAATGTGAAGTAAAGAGGAGTCAAATTTCTTTAGACGAGTTAGCTTGACCTTTATAGGCAGCCAAATCCTTAAGGAGTTATAATGGTTATACGAAATATCTAAAGAGGGAAGTAATTAATAATGCTGAACTTGACATTTGAAACGTTAAATCATGTTTAACAAAGTTGCATTTCTAGATTGTATCAGGGCGATAAGGGAGAGCATATTAGTATATAAATTAAAAAAATCATAGGGGATAGCTTTGAATTTTATCTTGAAATGGCTGAAAGATAGGATGCAAAGGGTGGCATTAAATGGAACAAAGTCATATGTAAGGTATGTTCTTAGTAGTGCAACTCAGGAAACATTTCTTGGCCCAGTAAACATAACAATAGTGTTGCTTATGAGAATCTTACCTTAGTTTTGAAATATCATCAGTATTTTTACAAATTTCTCAGCTATACTTTTGTTTATTTATATAAGCAATCTCGTTCAATCTACATAGTCCAATTTTGCATGTATATTGAAATATCATCATGAGTATTTTCTCGTTTAATATTAAAAAGTAATTTAGAACTGCAGAGAAAAGTGTTTATATGAGAAGTAGTTTGTGGTTCATACTTTTCTATTGTGAACTCCTTTATGTTTTCTGACTAGAGACCATATATACTCTCTAATCATGGCAGTATCTCATTTTCCTTGGGATTTTTTCTCCATTGTTTCAATGCCCTAATGGACTCTCTTAGGCACTTCGCTGGCATCACCTAAGGTCTCACGAATGTAAACTAGATTTAAATGGACTAATGCATCTTCATAGACATACGACAGCCAAAGTCCTTGAAACTCTTAATAAGCTTCCACACCAGCTACTTGTAGTTTGTATTTTCCTGATGTACTAAAAATTCATGAACTACATGAATTGCACACTATGCTTCTCTTTCGAATATGGCCATCGCCCTTTTAACTTTCTCAAACTTCAACATTGTGTTTACTTGTGGCCAACATATATACCACCCTTGATTTTTAACCACAGCATTATTTGTAAACTTGAAAATGATTTCTACAAAGGCTACTTCTCTAAAATCTAAAGACCCTCAAAAACTGTTTAAAGGAATCGAAATTATAATGAATTGGAGGTAAGAAACCTTGGCAGGTTCCACCAGGGGAGGTGATAACATTTAACTCCAAGGCTTTATTTCCTATCGCGAGGGCTACTGGACATTCAGTAATGATTATTATAACCTCAGGTATTCCATAAACAAAGGAACCACGAATATTTTGTGTATCTACCTTAAAATTCAAGCAAGAAGGCAAGGATCTTGAAGTCGCCACAATCATCCGACCGATGTTCAGCATAGTCGATTTTTCCAAGAAGCTCATTGAGATTCTTTTTAGTCTTCTATCCTCTGTATGGAGTGTGAAAGAGGCAAATATAAATATTGATTTCAATTATGCAGGAACACTGTTTTCACACTTTTGTGTTGAACTGACTATGAACGGTGCTATTCCGTAGGATCACTCCGTAAAGATCACGGTAATGTGTTTTTCTGGCGGCTGATACCCATTCCTCTTCCTTTTGTACCAACTCGCTTTCACCCTGCCTTCGTCTTTTCCCCCACCCCCTTATGCTCCGTAACTTTATCTACCATTTCTTTTGCCAACGTTCTACAGTCACTGATAAAGGACACTGTGATGTGTATACCTGGCCGAAGCTTAGCTTTATTCTCCAACTTTCTCTAAAACCTTGCTCCCTTTCTGTAACACCTCTCCTCCTCTCCCTCACAGCATGCTGTTTGACTAGATAGAGCTGCTCCATCTGGATTTGGAACCGAGTTTCTAATTAGTCGTGCAAAACCTTGATTCTCTGGGCCTAGCCCTGATCCCTATTAGGAATTGCAGGTCAATATAAGCAGCTACCAACTCATCCCCCCTCCCCTTAACCACTTTTTTGTTGGCTGCCAAGATGAGGAAGTCCCCCTGTTGGCGTTCTTTCCGCGGGACCGGGTTTGAATCAAGAAGTGGATAAGGCAAGGGAGAATGACCCACTAGGATAAATTCTGCACGGTCATCTTAGCCTATGTAAGGATGCCTGTGCATTAGCTAATGGGAAATAAATTTCTTCAGCATATCTCAAGTTTCTTGGCGCCTTAGACGATGAAAATTAGCTAAACGTAACATTCACGGATGTAGCCAGCTCTATCTCTTCTGAAGCCCTTGGGTAGTTCCGCTTCTACTAAGAAAGTGTTCTTCCCTATGCTATCCTAGGGACCCATCCAATTCTCTTTGGTTGGAGAGGGCTTCCCCCCTCTCCAATAGATCCGGGTTGGAGGACTTCTCTTTTGCCCACTTGTAGACCCCGTAAAGGACACAGCGATTTACTTTACTGGCCACCCTACTGGCGTGACTCAGTGCCCCATCTTGCCCCAGCTTAACCTTTTCTCCTTCTTTCTGTCTTCTTACCCCGCTTCAACACTTTCGATAAAACCTCTCCCACAACTTGGTATGAACGTTGCAAAGGAAGGAAATACTGCCCACTTGCAGGAAGATCTTCGGAATATTGGGGAGTGGTCGGACACGTGGCAGGTGCCTTTTAACGTGGGGAAATGCAAAGTGATGCATATTGGCCACAGAAACCCACAATCTCAGTATATCCTTAAGGGCACTGCTATTGAATCCACCGACCTCGAGAAGGACTTGGTTGTAACAGTCACTAGTGACCTCAAGTTCTCGAAACAGTGCATTGAGGCGGAGAAAAAGGCCCAAAGGATGCTAGGCTATATGAAGCGCCAGTTTGGACATCGGAACAAGGAGATTGTACTGTTTTTGTACAACTCACTTGTCCGACCGCACCTGGAGTATGCCGTACAATTTTAGAGCCCTTCATTTCAAAAGGTCATAGCGAGATTGGCAGGCGTGCAAGCCAGGGCTACCAAGCTGATTCCCTCAATCCGACATAAAAGTTATGAGGATAGACTAAGGGGAATTAGATCTGTTCTCGCTGGAAACCCGTAGACTGCGTGGTCAGCTCATCGTAGTTTTCAAAATACTTCGAGGGTTCGAAAATGTTGACTACCGGGATATTTTCACACTGAGTGAGAACAGAGCGCGCAATCACGGCTTCAAACTTGAATGAAGCTTTACAACAGCAAACTGTGTGGAAATTTTTTCACCTACAGTATCTGCGGTAAGTGGAACGCACTTCCATTGGAAGTTGTCAACAGTGAATCTGTTGACCAGTTCAAGTCAAGACTAGACAAAGTATTGAAAAGTGGCCGTTTAGGGGCGCAAAACAATTGAGCAGCCATGTGCCTGCTCGATTGCTAGTCCAAAGGTACCCTCCTTGAATGGACCGTAAGGTATCCTAGGGTACCTTCTTTCCTTGTTGTTACTCCTTGTTGTTGTATGCTTTTGTACAGTGGTTTCACTATCATATATATATATATAGGGTCTTTCAATAAGGGCGCTCGATTTTTAAATGTAAATAAAACAAGTTGTGTGTGATATATGCACTCAATTTATTTTAAATTTGAAAGTAAAGTTAATGGCCTTAATTGTGGAATATGACGTCGTTCAAATGTCCGCCGCGGCTTCGCTTGGTGGAACTTATTTTGGAGGCACCATTTTTTATGACTTTGTCGCATAAATCTGCTGATATGCTGGATGGTGTTCGTTATGTTGACTTTGAGGACATCCACTGTTTTCGGATTATTCGCATAGACCTGCAATTTAAGGTAGCACCAAAGAAAGTAGTCTAATGGTGTAAAATCACATGATCTCGGTGGCCAGTTGACGACGCCGCCGCGCGAGATGACCCTGCCCTGAAATCACTAGTGAAAAATGTCTATCGTGGCGTGCGCAGTGTGGCACGTAGTGCCGTCCTGTTAGAACCACATGACATCAGTATCCAAATCACGGCATATAATCTAGTTGATGCCATAAAAAGTTGTTAAAATCCATCTGTAGGTCTCGCCGTTGACGGTTATGACAATCCCATCTTCGTTGTCAAAAAAAATACGGACCGATGATCCGTTAGACGAAAATACACACCAAACAGTGACTTGGTTGGGATGCAATTTGTGCTGGTGTATCTCATGGAGATTGTTTTCGTCCCAAATCGGAAAATTTTGCTTGTTCACAAATCCATTTATCCAAAAATGGTCCTCGTCCCTGAAGATGATTTTTGGGGTGAAATTTAGGGCAACTTCCAACTGCTCTAAAGGCCAATCAGCGAACACATGGCGTTGTCTATGGTCGTTTACCTTAAGTTCCTGGGTAAGTTGGATTTTGTACAGGTACAGAGTCCATAGGTATGCGCGATAACCGATAAATCGATAATCGATAAATCCAAAATTATAATACAATATTGATTATTGAAAATATATAGGTTATTTTATAATACAATAGTAAAAATATTTGAATACTGTTTCTTAGTTTCTTACCTGGTGAGACACTACTTCATCTTCTCATAGGTTTTGAAGATCCTCCTCAAAGCTCGGATCTATATATTTCTGCCTCCAAGGCACGCGCGGCTCGCCCCTGTGCTAAACTGGAACCAAAAACTCAACTGAAATTATCGATTATCGCTAGTTTGGAACCAAAAGTATCGGCGATACCGATCAATCGATAACACGGGAAGAAATATCGAAAAACCCGATATTTTTATCGCGATAACGTCTACCTATGGTGTAGACCCAAGTCTCTACGCATAATTCGCCAAACTGAAGTCGCAGAAAGGCCAAGTTTTTGTGAACGACAGGAAATTGACTGCCTCAAATTTTCCCCTAAAGAAAACATTTACGGCAGCGATGTTTTCAGCAGACCTTGCGTTTCGGCGACATAAGGGTGTTGGCTGATTGCTGATCGACCCTTTTGCCACCGAGCGTCGAAAGGAAGCTCGGCAGGACGATTGTGGCGAGGATAGAAATCAGGTAATGCGCGAAACGTTTGTCGAACGGAGCAGTGATTTTGATAATAAAATTTGATGATTTGCACATGCTGTTCAACGCTATAACCTTCCATCATGACTTGCCAAGTACTACTGAATAGTTCACAGTCAGGTTGCCAGATGTCGCTTTAACAATATGCCCACTATCGCCTGACAAAGCTCGAGCGTCCTTGTAGAAAGCCCCCTTCAATATATATATATATATATATATATATATATATATATATATATATATATATATATATATATAAATGAACGGGAAATCACAATAACACATAATGCGGTAGATGCTTAAAAACCCCTGGAAAATAAAGGACGATGATAGACAAGTGATTTCATCTTTTTAGGCGACCATCTAAGGATCTACATAGATTAAGAAAGAATTTCGTGTAAGTGAGAGATACTAAACGTAATCAAATAATATACACTCTTTTATCCGTTAAATAAAAAAAATAAAATGTGTGACTTGAACCTATGCAATCGAGCTGTCTTGGCTTTTCAGTCCACTGACCAAACCAATACGCTACCATCTAAAAGCACAACAAATGTCGCTCCAAGACAGCTTATTTGCAGAAATGTAGGTTAATTACTATTTATTGAGGAAGGAAAGAGTTATACCCTCCAATTCGTCATTTAATAAGATAAAAATATGATCAAACAGATTAAGAACCTACCATGTCACTTGATATTGAAATTCCCTGTTAATTTAAAAAGCTAGTGTGTATCTCTTACTAACATTTTCTTCTTCAACCTACCTACACTCTTCTGCTTGTAAGCTCTCTTAAAGAATCCTGTTTTGGGTGTGTGGATGGTAGCCAATTGTTTAGCTGAGTGTTAGCGCAATTGCATGGCATAGGTTTGAGGCTCACCTATTTTTACTTTTTCCAACGGATAAAGAATATATATTATTTTTATTACGTTTGTCCCTCTTCCTTATTTATTAATGTATGTTACTCCGTTTTTTGTTTGAGAAAATGACGAAATCGCTTGTGTATCAAGCGATTTATATATATATATATATATATATATATATATATATATATATACATATAATATATATATATATATATATATATATATATATATATATATATATATATATATATATATATATATTATAGAAGGGAGTTGTCAAGATAACAACAATATTTTCTTCCATTTCCTGAAGAAATCAAGGACAAGTAAAATCATAAAAAGAAAATAATTTCACTTTAATTTTCTGGATTAAATCCTTCTCTTCCTATTCTACCTACCTTAAACAACTACCAGTAACACTATCTTTATTTACAAAACACATATTTCCACTACTTTAGCTTACTTGCAGTGGCGTAGCTAGGTATTTGGGTGCCGGAGCATTATCTCTTTTGGAGGCCCCCAACATACGAATGTTTGATATCATGAATGACACGAAAACAACTACTCCTGCAATATTTTTGTTCACCTTGGTATGTCTGATTGCGTGTCAGACACTTTCCATTAAGTCTCGAGAGCTCCCCAAGGAAGCCTATTTGTTTAATGTATTCTTCTAATGGGAGTTATGATATATACCTCCCTCATCTCTATGTTTTTTTATTATCTTTTTTTAATTTGCATTCACTATAATGTGCCGAGAAAGACTATTTAAATCTTTGATCTTTTATATCTTTGCAATTTATATTAATTTACATAGTTTGTTTTTAGAATGCTTCCTTTTGAAAACGGTGAATTGCATTCTTTTAAGTCATTACGTAAGACCAATAAAAAATTTTGTGCTGATTCGCATTAAAGGCACACAAATGAAATCAGAGACAATGATGTTCAGATCCCATTTGTTATTCGCCATAAGAATTGTTGAAATTCTTATCTTTCTTCTTTATATTCCCTTTATTCTTATGCCTTCCTTCTCTGCACGAGGTTAATTTTTCTGTTCTATACATAATGAAATAAGCACCATTTTACGAGTCATGCCTCGTTAAGTAGATACACTTGTAGACATGCATACAAACACAAAATGTTAAGAACAAAAGTGATGTAAAAATAATCTTTTGTATTCTCTTCCTACTTGACGTTTCTATGTCCCACCTATTGCAAGGTGAAAATATAAATATATCAGTTGCTTAATAATAACTTGCAAAATTATAGAAAAGTAATAATATACATCATGATATACACATGGGCATAAAAAACAAATAGTTATACATGTAGCCTATTCACCTTCAGAACAGAGAAATTCGCACAATAAAAATCTGTCTCCCTCTCGGTGCAAGCTTTGTATTTTAGGTGTAACACCCACGCGGAAGAGGACAGCCTCCTATTAAATTCAGATACACTACTATTTTAATCAGCTCAAGCTTGCACAAGAAATAACAGAAAAACACTTGTATTCATGGCACATGTTTACTAAAGGATACCAATCGTATGAAAACCGTTATCATGGAAACCCGGATACGTAACTTTGCCCGCAAAAGGAGGTGTGTGAACATAACAGGCGCACCCATAAGGCATGATAGTTCAGCCCGACTGATAAGAGCAGGGCGGGCCCTTCCTCAGGGGTCGGATATAACATCTAAGTTGACAGGCATTAATTTTTGCACCAAATATTTAAGACAATGTCAGCCTATTATTATTAATATCGATACTTCTTTAATTACTATCACTCTTCCGTGGCCATTCATTCTTGGGCATGTTATTCCTCTTCCATTTTTTTCCTTTAGAGTAACTTAGAACGCAATCACTCCTCAGTCTTGGTCAAGTTAATTGTAGCCTAGAGCTTAAACTGAAAACTTTAAATTGTTATTAAAATGAAAAATAATTTTCTAATTAAACCCAGTATGAAATCCAAAAGGCGTTTCTTTTCTGTGCCATCAAATTGGTCTCCAAATTTACTCACGAACACCCGACAACCTTTCTTCAAGTGTATTTATTTCTAAGGATTGCCCTCTCATACATGCATTGGGTATAATAAACATCCGATACATAAAAGTTTATTTACTATAGTTACACAACAGCAAAGTAGTCGAAAATTAAACATCTTATGTATTTTGTACGTTGAATACAAATTGGTATCCTATTGCAAAATTAATAAAACAGTACTATAATTACGGCAGAAATATCAACTGAACGTTTCAAAAAGTATCCGATACATCTATGAAAATCAGTTAGTATTTGGTGATATGACCTTTCGTCGCTAGTACAGCTCCCAACCGTTCGGGATTTACTTATGAGGTTCTTACAAATATTTGTTGGTATCTAGTCCCATTCTTCTTGGCATATTCTTTTAAAATCTGTTAGATTTCTTGGGTTCTTTTTCTGAATCTTTCATTGTATTTCTCGCCAAAGGTTCTTGATAGGATTTAGGCCTGGCGACTGACTTGGCCATCCCATAACCTTTATTTTCTTTTGCTGAAACCACGCTGCAGTGCCCTTGGGGGGTATGTTTTGGGTCGTTATCATGCTGGAATCTCCATCCTTTTGGCAACTTCAATTCGTCTGCAGATTGCAAGCGATTATCATCCAGAATCCTGCAATACATCTGAGCATTCATTTTCCCTTCACTAATATGGAGTCTTCCAGGACCTACAGAGGAGAAGCAGCCTTATACCATTATGATGCCTCCTACAAACTTTACTTTTGAGATTGTATTTTGTGCCTCTAAAGGTGACTCACACTATTCCGCCCAAATAGCTTGATCTTCGTCTTTTCAGACCATAGTACAGCGTCCCCAAAACTTCAGATGATTTCTGACATGAATTGGTTTCAACAAAGGTCTCTTTCTTGGTGTGTGATTATGGAATCCTTCGTTCCTAAGAACTGTGTGGTGGAATGCCCTAGAAGGACAACCGGGAGAGAAAGCCCCTTGGAAATACCCCTATATTCTTTCAAGACCAAGTGAGCCAGCGTGAGAAATTTAGAAAGTCGAGAAGGAATCTCTCACTCACTTAATCACCCGTCCCAGCTGTATTTGTTTTTAGACACCGATGCTCCCCCACCCCTCTCTGTGTTAATGCCGTGTGCAGCCATATTAACTATATCCCCATATCACGAGGCGAGTTTGATCGTCTGGAACGACGCGTTATCATGAATTGTGTTTACTTAGACTGAGTCAAGAATCCCTTTAGGAGCGCAAGGCAATGAGGCGTATATCAGAGCAGCTACAAGGGTTTTTAACCCGAAGCGAACCATATCTCGAGGAGATTGAAAGCCCGCCATTCACTCCGTCCAGATTGCCGTTTGTTTTTGTGACCCCCCGTAACTCCTCGTCGTTCGTCGTCGAAGATTTCGTCAGCAGATTTACCTTCGTAAAGCTCTGGCCCCTGTTTATAGGAAAGCTATCGAGCCCCCCTCTTCCCGGAGAGTTGTGTGGCCCTCTCCTCTTCACCACCCTTTCAAGATTCCCGTTCTTCCGATAGTTTGACTCCCTGGCGATCAACAGAATCGTTTTAAGTTGAGATTACGTCTCTCTGGTGCATAAAAAATCTCATTATTCATCACAAAGTAATCTAACCTCATCTTCGAGTCCTCCTAGACAGGCCTCTCCGAAGTATCTTCTTGAAGACCTGCGCCGTTTTCTCCCACCTCCCCACATCCAATTCGCCTGCGGTCGAAGGTAAAGCGATCGTGTATGGTCATCTCAAAGTTACCTCGTTAATCTTCACTTAATTCATTTAACTACAATTAGTAATTTCTTCGCTTTTTGTATATATATATATATATATGTATATATATAGTGCCCCCTTTTTATATATATTAAAGTTATATTTTGGGGTATTGTCTTTATATATCCTTTGAACTGCAACTTAGCAAGCCATTAATCTAAACTCGGTCAACCGTAATTCGCACTCCTTATTAATCGCCCAGACATATCTCCAGCGGCATGTGGTCAGCTTTCTGCCCGTGCTTGTATACGACTCTGAGTGCCGAGCTAGTATACATAGGTATACCTCGACAAACTGGTCTAATTGTATTTTTGAATACATTTATCCCAGCTGCTTGCAAATCTTTCTGAAGCTCAGATTGAGTCACTCGAGGATTCTTCTTTACTTTACGGAGTATATGTTTAGCCACACGGTTTGAAATTTTAGATTTACGCCCTGAACGTGGTAGACGTGAAGTGGACTTATATGACGTGAACCGGCAAATCGTGTCACCAAGGGTTGAGATTGGTATTTTTAGCATAGATAAATTTTTCTATAGCCCAAAACACCTTTATGTAACTGAACAATTAGTTCTTTGCTTCTTTTTAGTAATTCTTTAGTTTTAGCCATATTAGAATTAGAGTGTTGAACGATGGCCTAAGATGTTCAATTTTTGATTACTCTGCTGTTGTGTAACTATGGTAAATAAATTATTTACCATGTATCGGATATTTATTGCATCCACTGTATGTGCATTAATATTAATATATATATATATATATATATATATATATATATATATATATATATATATATATATATATATATATTTACAGGCACAATTATGAATAGCTAAAATCCTAATTTATTATTGATAGCGGAGTAGAAGACGAATAATCACGAATGAAGGGTTTAATTTATGAATCTAAAGAGATTCTAGAGGTGGGTGTTTAATTTTATCGCTGGCCGAAGTGAAAATAGAAACGTTTCTTAGAAAAATTATCCTGAATATCAGAGAGGATATTTTAATCAGGGATGGAGTCAGTGCACTTTGAATCGGTCCTTAGAACGAAATGAAAACACTCCCCTCAACAGCAGAAAGCTGTTGAGAAGCCTCTAAGTAAGAGTATTATGGAGGCAGCCTCCGATCAATGGAGAAAAAATTGCAACTCCTTTTTTCTCTCCAGGAGATAAAAGCTGTCAGAGGAGGATTAGGGACGCGATTGAGGTACGAGTAATCTAAAGATTATGTTACGATCGATAGTTTAAATAAGGCTACTTGCACTTGACGATAGGTAATCATTATGCTGTATGGTTCGCAAGAACATTATATATATATATATATATATGTGTGTGTGTGTGTGTATAATGAAAAAAAGAAACTCGCGATTGCGATAGACAAACAGTGTAAAATAAATAGCACCACAATGGACGTGTCACTGTATTCTTTACTTTAAGAGTGCGGTTAATCTCCTGAAGGCAGATTGGTTTGTTTTCTAATCTAAATCGTGTAAAAGGAGCCAGGTTTGGACCGCCAAAATATAGCTACTTGTGTGATACAATAATTTTCCTCAAAGGCAAAATTGAAGAAAGATAGAGGTAAGTAAATCTATATATTATTTTTTATATGAAACATTTTTAGGTAGAGACCAAAATAAGGGACCACCAAATCGCTCGCCAAAATTTTATGTAAACGCTAATCGAATCTTTCACAAAATAAATATTTACAGTGGCTTCCTTTCTTCACAAGCAACGCAATTTGATCGCGCATGATAAATAGAGTGGTCAGAAATGGATTATGATCGATAACATTCGATTTTATTCGCCTAGAATGTTTGTAAATCGTCACTATTGTTCGGTTGCTACACATGTCCACCTTCTTTGTGACTGTTAAGGAATGGCGTCGCAAAACTTTTATTTTTTAAACCTAAGAACATATAAATGAATGAATAATTAATAATTCCCAACCTTAAGAGACTAACTTATTTTAACCTAAGCAAAGTAATTCCTTCGTAGTTAGCCATAAGTCCACTGACAATATAATTATAGTCTGAGAAATAATGTCAGTGCCGGTGAGTGCCAACTGATGATAGAGACATGAACTTTGGTCATTGAAGTGCGTTCTCGTAGTGCAGAAAGCGCCAAGAAAGTAAAGATAAAATAGGCCGAAAATATACGAAAAGCAGAGTTAAGAGTAACTTAACTGAAATGTTGCAATAAGGACTTGGGGCAATTATGGAACATCAATTTCATAACACCGTTGGTAGAGAATGAATATGAAGAAATTTGAGCTGTTTAAATTTCTATGTATTTGACGGAGTGAGAGTACAAATATGGCCTACCTTTCAAACGGTCTATTTCAGTAAAACATGATATGTATCACAATTCACAGCCTTAATTAATATTAAATGAAAACATAAAACAACGGTTTAAATAAAAAAATATACGAAAACAAACGGAAAACTTACCTTACTATTATTAAATTCGAGGATTTTCTGCCAAAGTTAAAAAGGCTGCGCTTGTGTTGGCAAGAGACGCTTTAACAACTCCGAAAAAAAATCAGAAGGAACAGAAGAATTAAAATACCTGTTTGGTTACTATTTTGAAATCCGTAATCGCTTAGAAACAAATTAAATCACTGCTATTATGTAAGTTACAATTTTGCAACTCTATCTCTTTGGAATTTATTGAGCCTTCGATGTTACTATTATTATAACAGTTTGAAATTCAATATGTTTCCTCTTCCTTAATTATAATGACGTCACATTCGAGTGTTATTTTTTCCAGAAAAATAATATAGTTACGTCAGTTTTAATATATATTTTCAACCGACCTTACTTCGTCAGCTTTTGTCACATTTGTCTTTGTTTTGGATTGGATATCTTTGCGCTATGACTTAAGATATATATGAAATGTATTTCGAAGAGCTCTAAAATAAATTTACCGTCCCTTGAAAATTTTATTGGAACACGTTGTGATTCGCAACACTTTCAAATGTCGCGAGTTTGGGGCTCAGTGTAAGGGCGCGCCGATTGTGCGTAATAACAAGCGCCGCCGGCTTTGCGAGTTTACTCTCTCAATTTATGTTTTCCTTGCAATAGTTGTCTTCAGAATCTACGAATATTTTCGAAAACATTCGCGGATTTTAAGATTTTTTTTATGCGATGTGTGTGACCACTGACTCACTAAACAGGACTCGATTGGTAGTCAAAGGTGCATCGTAGAAATAACATGTATAAATTCGGAAAGAATAAAGACCAGTGTAGGCGTATTCTACAGTCTAAGGCAAAAGTTATGAGACTACTACATTTTTTAATACAGGAAAATTAATAAAATTAAACAAACAATGAATTTTGTTTTAATATATTTGCCTCATAATCTGAAGGTAGTATATGTACAAATTAATGTTTCCAGACGATTGAATCAAAAATGTATGATGCTATTTTTCCTAGAGTTCTACTCAGTTTTAATTATGGATATAAATTGGCGAAATGTTGTTGTAAGATACTATAAGTTTTAGATTTACCGGTATATCTAAAGCTGCCGTAAATAAGCTTGATATTTTAGCTGCTCTATGACTTGATTATAGATCATAAAAGCTTTTTGGTTGGGAAAAAACTGCTCGTTATTTTTGTCGTCGTGAGTTAATTTCTAATCTAATTTTGAAACTTTTTGATATTATTTACTATAAATTCTTTGTTATTTGAGTATAATAATCTAATCTCATCCGTAAGACAATGGTGGTTTACTATATAACACTAAACAGTTGTATGCAGATTAGTGAAGATTCGGGTGCCTCTTCACACTAATTTATATTTTTGGAGTTACTGATCGAGTGAGACCTAAACAGTGGTGTTTTGAGAATATAGATGCAAGAAGTTTAGTCGATGTTTTTTTAGATAATTAATTCCTTGTTTCTCAAGTCTTTTTAGTCAGCATTTGCTTAATTGGTCTTTTATTGTTTATAATCGATATGGTCAAAGCTAAATCCTTAATACTCTAATAATTGTTGAGGAGCCTAGAAATAATAATATGTACTATATATATGTCGTCGAATGGACAAGCCTATATATTTATATATACGTGGGTACTTTTTGGGGCTTGGGTCCAAAGTTGGTTTAAGACCGATAGTGAAAGGGAAAATTGTTAGGATTCCAGTGGGGATGGTTTATTTTTAATTTGCGGGGTCCTTTTAAATGAATATTTCAGAGTGCAAGTTGGTCAAAGATTAACAGATAGCAGGTACTCGCTGGGTTTGCAAAAGAAAGAAAATAACGAAAATATAACTTTACTAACAACAAAATGATATATATATTTACATAAAAATTGTGTTTAAATGGAATGGTCGCCCAGACGGGGTTAAAAATCTACACGCGATAAAGTAGGTAAATTAAGGGATTAAAGAGGTCAGATACAGTAGGTGATTTAAAGCGAGATTTTAAGCTAGGGCGTTTACACAAGTAATGGAGCAATTGGATTTAAGATCAATCTGCAGGTGGCAACGGTTACGAACACCTTATGCGCTCGTTGCCAAAAGGGGGCCATTTGGGGTAAGATGAAGGCGACGGAAGAATTTGGTTTCCCTATAGCTTTATACGAGGAAGCACTAGTCGTCTTTGGAGTTGGGAATCCTTGTCACTCCTTGCCGAATGACTAGAGCAGAGTTCACTGATTTTGAAGCTTGCCGATTGACTAAGGCAGAGTTCGTCCCCTTACCCCTGCCGCTGGGAGGGTGGGGGGAGAGCGTCAGTTAGCTCGTTCTTTGGAGTAGGTGGAAGTCTAACAGTGCTGCTCTCTAAACTCAGTCAAATCGTTGTATAGGCGCCTGGAGATGAGGCGCGCACGATCTTGAGGAAAAGTCGGTGACTCCTTTGAAGAAAGGGGGAATCTTGATAACGCTCGTTGGAATGTCCAACGGATTCCATTCTTTGAGCAGAAAGGCCCGAATGCTGGCCGAGAGGTGGTCGAGTGAGGGGGGGGGGAGATTACATTGGTCCCTAGGCAAATACAGCTGGGGCGAGTGATAACAGTGTCAGCCCCCTCGTTACCTAGGATCCCAAGCCTTCATCAGTTCCATGCGGTGATCTCTTGATCCACGTTGGTACGGGGGGCACGTTGTCGCCATTTAACCTCATTCTTCTACAATATACATCTAAGACATACATCTTTAATCTTCTTGGAATATCCACATCAGCTGGTTTACGGTTATCGTGAGACCACGGTTGCTGCAAGCAGGCCAGATGTTGAGTTCATTTTCAGCTGGGCTCCTCTATGTGTATGAATTGTGCGGAATGAGCAAACCGATGTGAGCGCCGAAGGGCCTGCCAGGACTTGTCGACCAGACTAGCATTGTGCTCTCCTTCACAACGATAAAATAGCATAAATTAAAGCAACCCTCTGAACTACCTGGGAAAGAAAATTGAGGTTGCTATAGTTGAAAACAACTAAAAGTATTCATAAAAACCCCAAAGAAAAGTGTGAATAGTGTCCTCGAAGATATAAAACCTGTATTCAAGTCTTCTCTCTTAGGAAAAGTCAGTCCATCTTGTTGGTTATACAACCTACGCTTCTTTAGCATAGCCATACATAAATCCCCCAGACAAGAAGGAAATGACTTAAGGATGCAGCTTGTCGTAGAATTCTTTCTGCTAAGAACCCTAATGACCTACCTGACACCTCTTTTATTTAGTTAGTGTCGTAGAATGCCCCTCCTTTTAGTTCTAGTCTCTAAGAGTGCTAAGTGTGTCTAATTATTGATATTATAAGAATATCTTAAAGAAAAGAGCCGTTGTGCAACACGTAAGGATATATATAAGAGAAACGAACATTAATCCCCAAATAACTTATAATTGACCTTTATCAAATGAATACATAACATTTATACATTAACTACAGCGAAACTCTGAATATTTTCCTAAACAAACATTAATTAAATTAGTTTACCCTCCAAATTTGGTTAACGTTTTCCCTATACACAACAATAATATTAGAATTAGGCTTACGGACTCGTGGAGTTTAAAGGGCCTCAGAAATATTTACTCTTGACGCGTGTAGATGGGCGGAATTCCACGGTCGTCTTGGCGAGGGTAGCAGCTGGGGGGTCCACACGTTCTTCCGGGGGGGAAGGGTTCTTCAAGGACGAGAACCAATACGGTGCTCTATGCAACACCCAGGCAGTCGTGGTCTCTCTGGCGAGAGTGAGTCGAACTTGGTTCTTAATTCAAGTTAACTTGGAGTGCGGTGTGATCACCGAGTAACGAGCTCGAGGAGGAGCTTTTCACCTTCGTTACTAATTTTCTTATGGACGAGGACTGAACTCGGGGAGGGTCTTCTTCACGGGCGAGGATAACGGAGGGGGGGTTTCTCTGGCGAGAATAAATTACTTAACGTTTGGTGTGGCCACCGAATAACGGGCTTGCGGGGGAGCCGTTTCCTTCTTCTTTTCTTAATTCCTTAAGGACAAGGAATACCCCTGGTGTTTACGGTGCACCAGGATATGAGGAGTCTCTCTGGCGAGAGTAAGTCGAACTTACCAAAGTTCACTTATCGTTTGGTTTGATAACCAGGGACTTAGCTCAAGGATGAGCTTTTTCTTAGCCCCTTAAGGTAGGTAGCCCTGCCTCTCTTGCAGGGTGCTTCTTGGTCTGGCGACACAAGTAAACTACCTCTCCAGTCTCGGTAGCTCGGTTGTGGATCCGAGGACTTCGTCACATAGAGACTGACGTATACTACCTATCCAGTCTAGGTAGCTCGGTTTTAATCGAGGACTTCGTCACCTGGCCTGACGTATACTACCAATCCAGTCTAGGTAGCTCGGTTTTGGATCCGAGGACTTCGTCACCTGGCCTGACGTATACTACCCTCTTCTTTTCTTAATTCCTCAAGGACGAGGAATATCCCTGGTGTTTAAGGTGCACCAGGATATGAGGAGTCTCTCTGGCGAGAGTAAGTCGAACTTACCAAAGTTCACTTATCGTTTGGTTTGATAACCAGGGACTTAGCTCAAGGATGAGCTTTTTCTTAGCCCCTTAAAGTAGGTAGCCCTGCCTCTCTTGCAGGGTGCTTCTTGGTCTGGCGACACAAGTAAACTACCTCTCCAGTCTCGGTAGCTCGGTTGTGGATCCGAGGACTTCGTCACCTAGAGACTGACGTATACTACCTCGATTTTCCTCAGAGTTCCTCATTTATACCTCGCACCCCCACTGGGGGAGTGGCAAGGGGGGGAGGGGCTTGAGAACGGCCCCAGGAGAGTTCTTTTTCCAAACGGTCTTTCCCACGAAGTCAAACATCGGCTCCTCGTTAGCCATCGAGGTTGGGAGAAAACCGTCTCCAATTTCTTGTTCGACGTGAAACTGGATCTCACTCTCCTAGGGGAGATCTTACCTTTTTGACCTTTAAGGTCTTACATAGCACCGAGTTATGCCACCCTGTGGTCAAACTTTCGACTCGCCGATGCCTGGGGCGGATGTCCTTGCGGTAACCACCGCCTTGGGACTGCATCACGAGTGAACGGGGGGGGGGAAGTGACCTCTTTCATGGCACGGTCTGGTGCAGCGCTGCGGCCACGCGGGACCCGCCGAGGCCTTCGGCCGGATGTCTTTGCGGTAACCGCCTTGGAACTGCACCAAGAGTGAACGAGGGGGGGGGGGGGGTGACCATTCCTCTACACAGCTTATCTCTCAAAGGTAACCTATTTTCACACCAGAGAGTGAGCCTCTCAAGAGCCGAGTCATCCTGGGCCCTCAGAAAAGAGTGAATCGTTAGGCCCATTAGTATCATGAGAATTAGCATAGCATGGCACCTCCATTCCAAAGAACTTGGAAGAATCCACTCGTCTTTGCGCTAATAAAAAGGGTCCACGCCAGATTGTTCGCCCATTAGAACGGTCCCGAGTATAAGATAAAGTGAAACAAACCCGCATACCTTTTGTCAGCTACAAATGATATCTTCATAACTTTATTCAGCCACATATTAAATGGAACCATTTCAATGTGCAAAAATGGTTATTATTACCCTGCAGAATATAAAATTATATTCATAATGTATTCATAATGTTTAGACGAGAAATTAACCCATATCAACTAGCTGCCATTTGGTCAGTTTATTAGGTAATAGAATAGTCACTCTGACAATCATTTTTCTCATGGAACAGTCTTAATAATAATTATTATCTAGATTGCCTCACAAGCGGATGGGTGTCTTGAGGGAAATCCTTTGAGTTGCAAAAAGTTACATAGCCCTAAAAGTTGTCTGACGCATTGGCGGCGAAGCACTCTCTCTATAAATTCTACCCGCGAATATTAGAAAAAGTTTTTTCCATACGAGGTAAATGGCCTGGGAAGCCCAGAGCTCAGATATTTTCACTGTGTCGGTGGTGAATCTTTTTCAAGGAATTATTCTACGATAAACACACCATTGTCAGCCAGTGAGGCATAAATTAGATCAGCCTAAAAGGATCATGGAATTAGATCCACACCCAAACCCATACACTTTGGCCTCCAGAAGCACCCTAATAGCTGACAGTTCAATCTCAATTTGCCTGTATTAATTTGTAATGACAATATATAAACTAATAATAAACTAAAAGACACAAAGGGTTAAAGTCTTGCTTTCTCATTCATTGGCATTTGTCATCATTGTTACTATTCCTTTTTATTTTTTCCATCCGCAGTAAATTAACACGATTTAAATTTGTGAGTATAATTATACTCACAAAAAAATAGTTTATTTGGAATCAAATTCCCTCAAAAGCCCAGAAGATGGTTTTCTTCCCTGACACGAAGTTCGTCGGCTAAAAAGTCAATCGAGAACCATTTGAACTCCAGATATAATTGTTGTTCTTTTTTAAGTTCATATTAAAGATCTTAGGTTACATTATTATTAATTTTCTTTAACAGCTTTAATTTTTCCTATTAATTTCTCGAATTGGTTAGGTAATTTGAAGATTAATGCTCCAAAAATTTTGACGTTTAAAACGAAGTAAACTAGTAAGAAAGAAGGGTAAACATTGAGTCAAGCCTTCGTTCGATCTCTGTAACCATTTGGGCGAGCTCTTTTTATTCTGGATGTAAAGATTGGAGTGATTTAAGATAGATAGATTTTTATAGTTAGTAAGAAGTACTTATAATGACTTCGGCCAAGGTCACTTCCCATCCTACCTCTGATGAGGTGGGGCAGGTAGGCAACCTCAGATCAAACCACTCTATTTCCTGCTAATTTCCTCTTAAAGTGCTCAGGCCGGGAGAAGGGAGGTCGATATGAGACAGGAAGGGAGAAGAGGAGGAAGAGAGTGAGAGGAGAATGAAATTTTAAAAAATAATAATAAGTGATAAGAAGTTGATGTAAGTTGTCGTTCTTGAGGAAGTGGGGATACAAAAATAGATTGGAACACTTCCATTATAGGAACCTACTGACTAACGCGAAATCCGAACCACGAGTCCCAATTTATTTTTGTTAACATTCTACTCTTTCACCTATCCAGCCGGTCAGCGCAAATTCTTATTTATAGGTACTGGGAGAGGCGTGAATCTCTTTTCTCTCAGACTCTCTCTCTCATGCTTATTTATATTGTGGTATTCATTAGGTTAGAGCCGTCTGATTTCTGTCAACTTTCTATATCTGTCGAGTTAGTATGTTTATTTTAGCACTAATGCTGTTGCGAGAGTACATGTTAGATCTATTACATAGCTATCATTGCACGTTTCTGGCATTTGTAGTGAGTGTATTCTGTGTTTGTATAGTGCTTGTGTTTTTTGAGTTTTGGGACTTATGTTTATCTTTTTGGCGAAATACGTTTTTTTATTGAGGTGGTCAGCTGGGCTCCTCTATGTGTATGAATTGTGCGGAATGAGCAAACCGATGAGAGCGCCGAAGGGCCCGCCAGGACTAGACGACCAGACTAGCGTTTCGTTCTTCTTCACAACGATAAAATAGCATAAATTAAGGCAACCGTCTGAACTACCTGGAAAAAATGATGGGAGGCGGCGGAGGGAAACTTGAATTAGTGTGCCGATGCGCAGCGTATTGGCTTTTTGCCAATACGCAAAAAGCCAAAGATCGCACTCAATGGTTAAGGATTCCCATGCTTATCAACAAGACTGGTCTATTCACACCTGATTCCGTAGCGTGCTTCCTTTTTCTTGCCTTTTTTTTGTTATATTTATGTTTTTTTTTGTTTATCTAATCTAGCACGAAACCTAATTGATTATGGTGACTTATGCCCTTGGTAGCAGTCGCCAGATTGGCGCTAAAAAAAGGTCAATTAAGATTTGCATCCCAGATTTGATTTTCATGTGCATTTTAGGAGCTTCATTCTACAACTGCATCATTAAGCGAAGTAAGATGGTTGTTATAATCATTCCAACATAAATTGATTTTGAACACTCATGATAACCGTAGCAGGGCAATTTAAACTCAGATAATGTAGGTTAACTTGATTTTGGTATAGTTGTGACAATAATGATTTTAAAAAAGGGGCTGCTGACTTTACTTGATTTGTCCTAAATTATTTGAAGTACCATAAAGAAGTGTCACATTTCCTGGACCAAACGTTAAAAACGAAAACCAAATAAAAGTCATACTTTCCAAGGTAAATTCACTATCTGAAATTTAGTTGAACTCCTCATTTAGTTGATTTTAATCGAGTTTATGGTTTGCGCACATCAATAGCCCCTAAAAGACAAAATTTTAAAGATAGTCTTAATCACCATTGCATGCAGTATGAATTTCTCAGAGGCAACAATACAACAGGTGCAATGAAAAACATTTGCGCTCTTTAACCTGAAGGAGAAATTCTTCCAAAATGCTTGAGATGGTTTTCGGAATTTAGAGAAGGCAATTTTGAACTTTCTGATTGGCATCGATAGGATCACCTACTCTTCTTGATGACGAACTTTTGAAAGCTATAATTGAAAATCATCTTTGCCTATCCATCAAAGGATAATCCCAGAGACTTAATACACCTTAGTTCAATGTTCAGAAAAATCTTAAAAACTTGGAAAGGTGTAAAGAGAGGTTATTTGGATGCCTTATGAACTGTCACCAAAAAATAAAGAATTGCGTTCAACAATAATAAAAAACTACGTCCACAGGAATGAGTATAGGACACTCCCATACCCAACAGTTAACCCTCCCTCCCCATATAATCATCTAATCTGCATTTGAATACATTCAAGTTTGGACTGTCTACCGTCTCAGATGATAAACTATTCTAGTAATCTACCACTCTATTGGTGAAAAAATAATTTCTAACATCCAACCTGCACCTATGTTTTTTTTTATTTTTAAGTGGTGACCCCTAGTCATATTACTACCTTCCAACTTAAATAACTTGCTAAGTCCAACTTATCTATACCAAAGATTTTAAAAAGCTCAATCATATCTCCGCTCACACATCTTCTCTCAAATGAGAAGCTGTTTAGTTTCTTCAGTCTATCTTCATATTCAGTGAAGGTATTATTTTTTTTCCCTCATGTGTACTGACTCTAGCAGGTTAATGTCTAAAATGTAGTGACCATGCTTGTATACAGTACTCTAAATGTGGCCTAACTTACGAGTTGTAGAGTTTAAAGATAACCTCTTTACTCTTGTAGCTAGCTAGCATTCCTCCTAAAGTCTCCTAGCACCCTATTTGCTCTCTGTTTTTGCCTCAATATACTGCTTTGATAATTTCAGTGACCTTTCTACTACTATACCTAAGTCCTTCTCATCCTCACTAAATTCAGCCAATTCCCATCCATTTCATAGCTAAATTCTCTACTATCCCTTTCCATGTTTAGAAATTTGCATTTTTTAAGGTTAAAAGTAATCTGGCACATCTGAGCCCAAGCTAATAACTTATTTAAGTTACTCTGCACCTTGAAACTACCCTCAACTTCTTTGACTACAGCTGCCAATTTAGTATCATCAGCAAAAATTTACACTTTGCTATTTACAGCCTTCCCAAGATCATTTATATAAACTATGAATAACAAAGGGCCTAGAACGGATTCCTAAGGTACGCCACTGATAAAGTCACTCCACTCTGACCTTACCCCATTCAGCACAACTCTCTGTTTCCTGTCTTTCAGCCATTCAGTTATCTAATTTAAAACTTTACCACATATCCCATGCATTTTTTTATTTATAAACTAGTCTCCTATGTTGGACCTTATCAAAAGATAAGTAAATTACATTAACATTCTCTCCCTTATCTAATTGTTTAGTAACACAATCCATAAATCTAGGCAATTTGTTAAACACGATCTACCTCTTCTAAACCCAGGCTGAGCATGATTTATTATCCTATCACACTCTAGATGGTCAGGAATCCCCTTCTTAACTATCTTCTCCAGAATTTTACAAACGAGAGAAGTCAAGTTACCGGCCTAAAGTTATTTGGGTTCTCTCTACTTCCCTCTTGAAAATTGGCACTATATTCGCTAATTTACAATCATTATGTATTTCTCTAAGTTCTAGTGATCTATTATATATCTTCTCAACAGCTACTTCAATACTATCTTCACTTACTTTGAGTAAGCTAGAATGAATTTTGTCTGGGCCAGATGACTTACTAGTATTTAACTCCAATATAAGCCCTTTAATTATTTCCCTGTTCACACTAATGGTATTCAACACTATTTTCCTTGACCTAGAATTATTATCAATTAATTTATCTGGATTCTCTTCTGTAAATACTAAAAAGAAATGATATTTACGAACCTCATATCTAATAGGCCCTATTTTATCACTGTTAGATTTGTTATTAATTCTTTTGCTTGTAAAATAGATATTTCATTACTTTTTTAACAATTTTTAAAGTTGTTCATGACTCGATCTCCGCAAGCACTTACGAGACCTTGCTAAGTCTTTTTCATTCTATTAACTAAGGTCTTAGGTCCCAACTTTGCCTTTGCAACGGTACTGGGTTGTTGATGTTTCTTCCTGTTTTGCAGTTTATATTTTAGTTCTATATTTTACTTTCTTCTTTGAAAGTCCATATGCTCTTTCCCTTCATCGGTACCTCTCCTAGGGAGGTGTTTTGAAATTATGATAATTTTAGGCTGTTTTTTATTAACAACGATACCCTACCCTTCATGATTTTAACACATGAATGATGAATTAACCCAAAACAGTCGTTACTACTAAACTGTAAATTGTGGCAACACTGGAAGGCAGCAGTTAATTCGATCTTCATCCATCTTTAAGTCCACCATGACTCACCCACTATAAGAGCCCAATCAGGTTTATACTCAATACTCTTCTTCATATAATCTGTAGCCAAAGTATATAGGGGCAATCAGCGACTAGGTAATGGAATTTTCTCACAGTAACAAAGAAAAACACGGTTTCTCCTGCCTCTCGCAATGGGAGGCGAAACTATATTTCGTTTAATACACACAAACGTCAGGACATATACACTCCCCAAATCAGAGGCCCTTAGAAAATAAAACACGCTCAACACGCTGATCACCAACATTATAAACTCATACCAAATATAGACACATCTCCGGTTCACATTATACTTCCACAAGTTCCTCCTACCCAATAAGGACACTTTGGCTCAGAAAAATCAATACACAAAACAGCCAGACGCCATTGCCAAGCATTTTCACACATGGTACAGAGGACCAGCCCTCTATAGTTAAATATTTCCACTAGTAAGCTTTTCAGGAAGCTCAAGCACTAATACCTCAAAGCCGCTATCAAAGAACTTAATTTCCACCACGCCAAGCAATGAGCGATCATTCAACTTGACGAGGAGAAACACATTAACACGAAGCTAGAGCAGGGCATCAAGTTAGTCGGCACCGTCACAAACAGCCAATAATGGAAACACAACGCACGTTAACCTACACTAGTGCCTACGATACTAGAGGACTAGACACCAAACCAGCAGATGCATAGCAGACCGTGTCTGGTCCAACTACGATAAGAAACGATAGTTTAACACTAGCTGCATCAGCAAGACCTTTCGATGAATTAACTACGGCGGCAGCCAGGTCTCGATAAACATTAAGTGTCCATACATCCAGAAAAAGTGCACGGCTACCGTTGTGGAGCTAAGAAGGCAGCAATACATTTCACCCTCACAAACCTCCACTTTACCGAATTTCCATCCCCCCATCCGCGCCTTCATCACCAACACCGGCTCCACCCACTCAACTTACGCAAGAACATATGCCACTGCTGCCGACCTATGCGTGTACCACTTATCTTGCCTTCCCTACTTCTCACGCCCCAGCCGTAGTCTCAGCTCCATACCCCTCTTTCTTCCCTTTACCCCACTTATTGCTCCCTTCCACTTTCTAGATCCCAACTTCCACTGCTCCCACCAACCACTTTCCACTAATCCTAACCCCGTTATATTTCCCATAACCTCCTTCTACCACTCTCTTCTCCTCTCACCCTGCATCCAATCCACCAGCTCCCACCCATGCTCCTATGTTCACCTTCAAACCTACCACTACCACTAACACATTGGCCCTTGGACTCACAAAAAACACTAAACCTATACTCTCGTCCTCTTCTAAAATCTTACGACTCCAAAAGAAAAGTGATGGTTCCCGCGGCGTCTTTCACTCTCTTGGTGTAATGGCAAGATATTAAGAAACCCGAATGGACTCTAACCATCACTGTTGAGCTCAAGTCGTTCCAGACCATAGGTTAGCTTAACTTAGTACAACTAAACGTACGCAGTTGGCGCGGCTTGCGCTACATCTTCACCAACTGCTTCTTAACATACAAAGGCCGCAAAATTCATATATATAAGGCACCAGTTATACTATACCACTTCCCACATACGTACCAATCACACTCACAATTGAGAGTCAAATGTGGCAGAAGAGAGCACAAATAATACAGATTTCTGCGCTGAAATGCGCATGTTGCTCTCATTCATTTAAAAACTTGTCGATACTAAACGATAACAAGAAACTTACAACACAAAAAGTATATACGCAAGGCCACGTTTCCCGAAAGATAGGTAAACTAGAAATAGACCCCACATATATAAATTTCCATGAAAGACACTATTCTGAGTGGGCACTGGAAGATAACCAGCAGCCCACGATTACTAACGATTGCAAAGTTATCAGCATCATGAATTTCACGTTCCATCTTCATATCATGCCTCATCTCTTAAATTCAGCCTTTTGCCGCTCCAAACTAATAAGTCAATGACACCCACTATACACGACGCATTGGTATCTAGCCACCAACTTGCAACGCTATCTATCCCATCCTTGGACTTGTTTTGCACCACTTTCCTCTTTCACTTATCTATAATTGCGGCTTGCTACAGTAATTCATTATTTCTATTCCTATTCTAACACTCTCAATGCCATGATGGAGTTAGTCTGGTTGAAATGTTTTTTGTAGGTAGAGCTTCCACTAAACTGACTGGAGATTCCTCCTGTTTTTACTAGATGGAGTATGTACCCTAAAGAGAAGCCATACTTTTAATTTCCTCTCACTTTCCACGATTTAATTCCACTAATTTTACCGACTAAGAGCGACATAAGAAGACCAGCACAGCGCGCACACGCACTATATGTAGGTTATAGTGAACCTTGGAAGGTATCCCTCATAGGAAGCACAAAGAAGGGTTATCCTTAGGACCACAAATCTGAAAATTCTGTGGAGGCGCCTAATAGTTTGGTTCTATATTGGTAAGCTAGCCGTGAAGTGCTTATATATGCAGGTAAATAAGTGCTCAAAGGCCAAGAAGATGAGGCGACACCCCTTACTAGGAAAAGGAGGCATCATAGAATGCATACGAGTATCAATGCGATCCTTAGACGACACAAATCTTCGAAACGCTTAACGTCCATCTGAAAGTAGCACTTGTCAAGTTTATTGACATTCAAAGTGGCTGAATTGTAATCTGCAACGAAGAGAAGAATGGTGAAAATTAATATCTCGTGAAGGGATCGAAGCAATATAGAAAATATCTTTGCACCCATAATCCCTACGCGGTCGAAAACAAGATGACTAGGGAAATATAAAAATTATGAAGGAATTAAAATAAACGGAACACCACAAACATGTGTTCAACTTGTGTGAATAATGACGGTAATAGCTTAAAAAAATAACCAGAGAGGACCACTCATGTTAACATGGGGATTCCCCATGAAAATATAAAACGTGAGAAGCCCTTTCCCTAATACGTTCGGAATGTGGAAAAAACATGAATCGAGAGATTGTAAGGAGGCAACTATAAACGCATAAATAGGCCTGCGCCACAGAAAACCTTTTCTATCGCATGCCCCCAAACAAAAGAAATATTAGAACGGAAGGAAAAGTAATCAAATGACGAAGATGGAATGACAAAAAAGGCAACATCGTTGGGAGTGGCAGAAACCTAAGTAAAACAAATGAACGAAACCTATACCAACCTACCAGTAGCCCAGTGAACATCCGCGGATTTGCCGAAATGCACACTATACTCCCATGTCATGAATATATGTAGAGAAAAAAAGAAACGTTGCAACTACATTAACTATAAAGCTTAGTAAAAACTGATTTATAATATATGGTTCTTAGAGAACTCACTTTCAGCCGATATCTAGAAATTAAGCGTAGCACCAAAAATAAATAACAAAGAAGAAAGAAACTAAGGAAAAACAAGATGCAACGAAGAAAGCCAAGAACAAAGTAAGAATGAAAAACGCATTGGGGCGTCAGATATCAATCTGATAATAATATATATACTAGATATACCTACTAAAAGAGGAAAATGACTAGATGACGTAAATAATATAATCAAAAAGGGAAAATGCTAATAGCCTTTAAAGGTAAAACATGAGAAGAGGAAGAGAAAGAAGTAGAAAACTCTTATTCCAGGACAATATACTTATCTAACTTGGGTTCTATGTCACTCTCAGCCAAGGAAGGTACAAAGAGAAGAGATGTGGCACCTTCCTGAGTAAAACAGAAGTAAAAAAGTCATCCACCTTACAGAATGCTAAAGAAATTTAAGAACTAAAACCTAATTAAACAAAGGAAAGTGAGAGGTTATAAGAAAAAGCACAGCTTACTGCAAGTAAAAAAATAAAGCTGGAATGCTAAAATTACAACACTGTCATTAACTTTAACCCTTCAGTTGATCAGCGTAACGCGGCAGCCATAGCAATTATAAGGTCGAAAATACGTATGATTCAATAGCCTGGATGAGGCATACTTAGTCGTTAAAATTGAAAGAAAAATTATTCTAATAATAGTTCTACAGGCTACCAAATGCCCAGAAGAACGCATCCCTTTCTGGCTCAGGTTACTCTTTAAAATTTATGGGGAACAGGTGCAGATCAAACGGCTACCACATAATGAATAACAGAGACGCTAATGTCCCTTTGAGCAACTACAAAATGCCATTTAACGTCTGTATACAGTCAATCACCATTACATGTAGTGACCATGTTGGAGCATCAGTGTTTATTAATTAATATCCAACACAAGTACCACAGCCTGAGAGGAAAGACTACAGAAATTCTAGCTGAAATATTACAAAGAACTCTGTAACTTCATCCCCACTAATCTTTCAGACGCAAACCTGAAGGTAATCGATGAGGAATACTAAAGATTAACAAAAAAGATCAACACGGAGAACGAAAGAAACAACCTTAGGACAAGATTCCGTACTATTCCCCACCTTCAGTGAAAGGGATACCTGAATAGAAAAATTGACAACTAAGCGTAATATACGATCAATTTAATCCCTTTGGACCAAAACGAGAAAGCTTCAATGCATTTGGAAGGCGGAAGTAAGAACTAAGCTATCTCACAGAAGAGCAACAATGTTAGATATAGGATAGCCTAATTGAAAAATTCAATGTAGAAGACCGAAGGAAAGAAATTAAAAATTAAAAACAAACGGAGAGAAAATTTTAGAGACAGGACCACAGAATAATTATTCCGCGCTCACTGGAAGTCTGTGTTCCACTTAAGACCAAACGAGAATAAACATAAATCCAGAGATATTCGAGATAGTCTAGCACCAACAGTAGCAGAAGGAAGAGAAGAAATTCTGCATAAAAGGACTTATATAACAAAAGAAGAAATTGAAGGGGGAATCAAACTATTCAAGCAAAAAGCGCTAGGCTCCACGTCGATAACCAGAATAAATCTAACCAAGGCACCGGCCAACAACATAGGAACATTACAGAACATCTATAACGCGTTCATTGTCCAAATGGTTATAAACCAGATAAAATGATTTTCGTTCTGAAACTAGGAAAACCACCTTGTATTCTCAACAGTTACAGGCCTATATCGCTATTGAATTTGCTGGGCATAGTCGGCTGAAAGAATATGTTAAAGAAAATACGCTTTATAATAATTACCAATTCGGATCCATAAGAGACAGATACACCATGTCGGCACTTAGTATAATTACCTAAAAAAAATAGCCATAGCAAAAGGAGAGGAAAAACTACATCGAGCGGGTCTTAAAAGATGTAGAGAAAGCATTTTGATAAAGTCTGGATCAGAGAAATGCAATATAAGAACTTCTTTCTTCAGATGAACCGATATCTGGAGAGAAGTCTCTGCGATTAAATATCAGACAGAAATCATATATAGTGATTAATGATTATGCAGGAACAATTCGAGTTAGAAGCTAGACTCCCACAAGGAGGCTGTCTTAGCCTCATGCTCTATTCAATCTATAGTGATGACTTGCCACCACTATTAATGCCTGATGAATCTCAACATTAGCATGATCTAGATTTTGATCTTGATGTTTGTTTGATTTTGAAAAAAATTACTCCACGACTTTCAACGGATACAGACAATTTTTAGCTCTCCAGGTAAACACCGATTCATCTCCATATTTACATACATCTCCATGGGGTACAAAAGAGAAATTACTTAAAATAGGAAGGGCAATATCTACGCCTGCCCCCAAAAGTTTACCTTATACCACAGAGGGAAAGTGAAAAAAAGAGAGGAAAAGGTGGAGGCGGATCCCGCTCAAAGTGCGGCAAGGGTGCATAAAACCCCTCTAGCGAGTAGACAACTGTCTAAATTTATAAAGGTTAAACGTGTTGTTTGTCAGTATTTTAAATTCCTTCAATGGATTTGTAGCGATATGCCACACTGAACAATGCCGGAAGAAACTCCTTACAGAAACAACTATGGACCAGTTCAAAAACTGAACTCGGAACCTATTGTTTTCCCGGTTATGAGAGTTCAGAGTCGTTGTCCTCAGACAACTGAATCACATGATGGGAGGAAAAACCGCGAAGACACAGATGAAGAGATGGAAAAACGACAAGATTGTGAAAAGTTTCAGTCTATCATAAAGTTCGGGCAAGCGCAAGGACCATTAATAGAATCTTCGCTGATTCAAACATGGCAAAAAAAGTTATTTACTCTAGCTTCATCGCCTTCAACATGAGGCTAAGCAGATGTCAGATAGAGAAGGGAACTTTGTGCATATCAAAACATGCATGAAGCACTTCAAACAAAGGAATTCACACGACTGACTACAAAAACACTCTTTGGGATGTGAGGAACCTGATCACCTCCTGTTCGTAGAAGAAGTGGATCAAAAGCGGCGGTCCCTATTTTGCACTATTATGAAATGCTCCAACAAAAATTTATCATTAAATAAAAGAAAAGTAGGGCATCTGTTGAAAGGAAAACGGTGAAGCTGTCCTACTCGAGTGACGCCAAGAAGACTCAAGAACGGCATAGAATCGCTGGACTACAACGAGCTATGAACTAAATCCAGAGCTTTGCGCTGATTGGAATGCTGAGGTACGCAGACCTTACTAACATAGTGCAAACAGAAACCTTTGCTAAACAATAGAACGGACTGGTGAGCAGTAAGCGGGCAAGACGACACCTCTGGTTCCCAGCCAACATCCTCTTGACTAACGGAGTTGAAGTAGTTAGAACTCCCGAAAAGACAAGAATAACCGGGTGGAGAACTAAAGGGAAAGAAAGGAAAATGAGAGAAGATATTGAAAACTCTTCACACGAAAGTGAATAGAATAGAGAAAACCCACACCCACCTCCACACACCGCAAATAAATAAGAAAAGTTAAAACTAGAAAAAAGCCGACACGGCCAACCCAAAATTCGCCAATCAACAGGCTTAAAAGAAACTAGCACAAAGCAATTCAAAAAATACATACGACCAGAAAACACAACAACAAAACAACGTGCAATAAGTGGCAATTGTAAAGGAAACAAAAAGGAAGTATATCAAAACCAGTCAAAATAATATAAAGCAAGAAAGTAATAAATCACCCAAAGACCAGGAGCTCGACGTGATTCTGGACAAAATTAAAACCACTACGAGAGAAGTAACAATAAAAGTAATATTAGCAGAAAACATAAAACTAAAGATTTACAAAACACGTTAGAAAAAATTCCCTCAAGCCTGTTATCTCGACATAATCTTGGATACAATTGAGAGGGAAGTCTATAAATGGAAATATTCGTCGGCGAAATACAACGAGAACACTATAGAAGACCCTATCTTCCAACGAGACCTGCAAATCTCTTAATCACAAGCTGTGTCTCAAAACACAACTTCATAACAAGTACAAAAGAAAAGAGGAGATAAAAGACAAAAGCAGTTAAAAGAAATAAAAAGTAGTACAAATCAACTAGACTATAAAGAAAGAAACCTACGAACATAAATTAAAAAAACAAGAAACTCAAGAAATTAGTTAGATCGCCTGTGCAACTCCCTTCAAACTTAATGCTTTATTCCATTCTCGGCGATTTCGTCGGAAAAAAAAATTCGTACTTCTTTCTTATACGTACACTTACCTCAACACGTATTTATGTGTAATGCTCAACTCTGTCGTTTGTGGATGAATTGCTGGTGTACCAGCGTTGGTGCACGTGGTAATTTAATCAAAGTAACCTACGCAACTACTAGCCATATTTGTACTTCAACAAACTTCTTTCCCTCCAACTTCAACTTTATCAATCTTCGTAGATGACTCACTTCTTCCCATGGACTCCAGAACCAAACCCTGTTGTATAACTGGAAAAGACCAAGGTCAAGAGGTGAGGAGGGTCTTTATTAGAGATGAGACTCTGCCTTGGGTTAGTTGGACAAACCTTATCTGGCTAGGAAATCATAGTTAGGCAAAGGGTCTCCCTTTACTTTCTCCCCCCTTCTCTAAATATTTCTTAGATAAATTTTTCCCCACGAGGCTCAAGCACCAGAGATGAAACTACTCGAGTCCCTCTACCGATTATCTCTGGCCATGGGAACTCCGACGGAGTAAAAGTAACAGAATCTAAGTGAACTGAGAGTAGCCAGTATTAGACACCTAGATATACCTCCTGGATATTTGGCTATTTGCCAATCAAAAAAGGTCAAAATCTTTACATCATTTAGGGGTAGGATGTCACTCACTCGAGGAAATTAAGGAGTTGATTGGAAAAACAATAATTGTGCGTTAGTGATGTAAGTAAAAAAACAAACAAAACTATATCAAGAATTTAAAGTTGTTTCCATTAAATATATTTGTCCAGTACCCAGGAGAAAAAGGATTAATACAATTTCATGTCAGTTTCCTAAAAACAAACTAAATAGAATAGTTCGTAGGGTCTCCTTTCTAGAAGACAGCCAAATAAGAAGAGCGCAAAAGGTGATAAAGTGCTTGGAAAGTGTTGAGGAATGTGAACGGATACGGCACTAACTCGCTAAAAAAATTGAAATTCGGCGTTATCCATAGGACAATGTTACTGTCTTCTACAGTAAAATTGTCGAAGAGTGAGAGTATCGAAAGAATAATGACCAGGAAACGAAGACAAATCACCCCCCTGCCTTGATTACCAAAGCTACGTTGAATGAAGCCGACCTGTAGAAAGCTTATCTCTTTAGTGAGCATGAAAATTCCCTCTAAATTATGATTTGTATTCACTACGCTCATTTAATACCTTACGAGACTAGGCACCTTTGGCAGTAATTAAACAAAAAGTTGAACAATACCGTTATGGCAGAACTGTGGTTCCCCGATTGTGTAAGATCTTGGGTCTATTTACTTAAATAAAACTACCGGATATTTTGTTGCTTATTTTGAAAACGGTGTACCTTGGGATTTTGGTAAAGGAAAGTCTTAACTTTGTTTGACCAGTGTCGAATGTGCGCCGTATTATAACTGTTCCATCATTTTGCAACATCCGCTAATTTATCAACATTATTGGGTAGGGCGAACATAAAACTTAACTAAGAAGCTCAATACATAATATTAAATTGTACATCAATAATATAAATTTAATGAAAATGGCGGCATTATTGAAGTCAGTAAAGTCAAAAGGTTTCATAACCTCCGATATCCTAGAAAATAAGACATCTATGCAATTAAGGATGTTCACAGTGTAATAATTGCCTTGCTAAATTTTAAATTGTATTTAGAATGTAACTAGAATTATTCCTTGTGGAAATGTTTAGAATAAATAGTTAACTTCGTTTCAAATGGAAACCATCCATTCTCTCAATTATATCACTGTCGTAGAATGACCCTTGGCTTTGATCACTTTACGCTTTGACACCCTCTTAGTAACGGTATGCTTTAAGGGGCGTGAGTTACTTCTATGATGAAGTAGGCTTTGTTCTAAGAGTGCTATTTTAGTGGTTTAGTCCTTAAGGAAGAGCTATTTTTAAACACATAAGGATAAGAGGAAACACCATAATCTACCAAAAAATAAACATGTATTTTAAATTAAATATTACAAACCAACAGTAAAAGCATTTCTATATTTGGCCTCAAAGAATTTTGAATGACAAAACATAAACAAGTAGGCTTTCAATAAACAAACTAATTGCCAATTAGTATTTTTATCACGACCCTATTTGTTTAGCATAAAACATTAAATTAATGTACTGTCATCTACAAACACATATGACCTAGGTTCAAGAATAATGGTTTCTACTCTCCTTTAAAACGTGGGACGTACTAAACTTCTACTATCGCAATAGAGATATAAACGGTATTGTTAACTTACAGGTAGGTATTAGGGATTGCCGGATGTCGCTGGAGGACTTATCTCTCGCTTTGAAGTGTGGCTTCGTCGCTGCTTGAATTTTCGAAGAGGGAATGCTTCTTAAACGTAATTAAAGAACGGGAGCTAGTTGGGGCAGGGTTCTTCTCCTCTCACTCTTACGTTGCTTGAGATGTGAGAATCACTCGAGTGTGAGCGGCTTTACTTTTCTTTAGTCGGACTTCTTTGCAGACGGAAAAGGCTTCTTCGGTATGGCACCGATATAAAACTTGACTATTTAGGTTAATACGGCCCTGAAAGGGGGGATCGATTTTCTCAATCTGATCCTATAGTTTCTCACGGAAATAGTCTTGTAGGGCTGAAGGATCGATCTTTACGAATTAATCTTTCTTCTGGCGAATCGACTTCTAATAATCTTCTTGTCTAGCCGATGGATCGATCTTCACGACCTAATCCTACTCTGGCGTATCGACTTCAGATAATCCTCTTCTCTTTCTTTGCGGGGCTTATTTATAGGCGGATTGCCGCCCCATCTAAAGGGGGAAGTGACCAGGCCACAGATGCAAAAGGGGGGGAGCGAATGGTGGGTTAGCATCTGGGAAGAGCGAGAATTCCTGAGGTGGCACTGGGATGCCCAAGTCAGCTCGCAAATTATAGGCTCGTAACCACACCGCTCCTTAGCGTGCCTTCTGACTCGCACCGTTTTTTTTTCCTAACCACGGGTTTATGGGTCTCGTAGGTCATACGATCGTTAGAGCGTCGTTTAAGGACCTTAGTTGGTCGCCTTCAAACATATGTTAGCTCCAACTGCCCACAGCGGCGAGGCGATCACACATGGAAAGCATTTTCGCCGGCTACCTTTCCCACGCTTCTCCTCATGAAAGGAGGGGGGGCTTGAATGTGTCTATACTCCTCCAGGAGGCTTAATGTAGCCATTTCTCCACATCTACCTCCATTCTTAAGAAAATAACGGTAGGGATGGGGGTTCCAATCCGACGCTTACAATAATATACATGGGTAACTTACGGAACATTATATTATACAATAAATTCTAGTTCACTCGGGAATGCCTCGATAACATTTCACCTGACCTTACATTAATTCCTATATTACTGTGCCATCTTAGGATTTTCTTACCTACCACTCGGGTTACTCACCCCTACTTACTTACAATTCTACTGATTTACACTTAACTTTGCTATAATACAATAGTTGGGCTGCTCCTTACTCGTCGACAGGGTTCCGACTTAACGAGTTGGCCATACAATTGTTGGACCCTTTTATGTAGTGAATGGAGTACTGGTACTCCATCAAGAGTAAACTCCATCTCAGGAGTCTTCCATTCTTACACTTATTTTTACCTAAGTATGACAACGGTTTATGGTCGCATTCCAACTTGAACTCGCGCCCTATTAGATAATATTTGAATTTACCTATGGACCATATTATGGCCAAAGCTTCGATTTCGATAGTAGCGTAGGCTTTTTCTCTACTCAACAGTTTCCTACTGACATAAGCTATGGGATAGGCTGTGTCGTCATCTTCGTACTGAAGCAATACTCCGCCTAGCCCGTCCCGACTAGCGTCCGTGCGAAGACCGAAGATCTTGTTGGGATTTGGTAAGCGAAGAATGGGCGCAGTTACGAGTTTTCCTTTTAGAATCTCCAACTGAGTTATTGCATGGGGGTTCCACGTGACAGGGTCTGACGCTGTCTTTTTTTAACAAATCATTCAGTGGGGCCGCAATGGAAGCGAAGTGTGGTACAAAACGCCTATAGAACGAGGCCGCTCCCATAAACGATCGGAGTTGTTTCTTTGTTTTCGGCCGGGGCATCTTGACTATGGCGTCCACTTTTTCTTGCTGGGTAGTCAAGTGTTTTTGTCCTATTTTGAATCCCAGGTAGTCAATGGATTCGTAGGCAAAATAACACTTGGTCGGCCCGGCGGTTAGACCTTGCTCCTTCAATTTCTCCAGCAATGAGCGTAGGGCGTGTAAGTGTGACTCCCATGTACGGGTAGCTACGTACACGTTGTCGAAGTAAAACGACACGTCGCTTAGTCCAGCGATAATTCGCCTCATCATCCTATTATAATTGCTACCGGCTGTAAGTAGTCCGAAGGGTAGCCTGGTAAACTGTAACAGACCTCTCTCGGTCGCAAAAGCCGTCAGTTTTTTGGACTCCTTAGCGAGAGGTATTTGATAGTACGCTTTACATAAATCCAATTCGGTGATGAATTTAGCGTCTTCAAATAAATGGAGATTTTGATCTATTAGTGGGATGGGCTCGGCGTCGAAAACGGTCACTGAATTCAATTTTCGGAAGTCCACGCACATCCGAAATGATTGATCAGGTTTCTTAACCATTACTATGGGGGAGCAATAATCGGACTCCGATGGCTCTAAAATTCCCAATTTTAGTAAATTCCGGACTTCCTTATTGAAGGCTTCTCGTAGGTGGATTGGTAAAGGATATGGTTTGCTCCGAACCACTGAATTAGTTTTTAGTTTTATTTCATGGATAAAATCCTTGGCACATCCAGGGTTTTCAGAAATGACTTCTGGGAATTCCATGAGCAAGTTCAACATTTCCGCTTTTTGTTGAATTTCTAAGTGGGGATTTATCTTTAAATCCACCCGAGGGTCTTCCGGGGTAGGTGAGAGCGAGGGAAGTTCGTATTCCTCGTCTTGTTCCACACACACGGTGTGTATGACTTGCAGGGGCGTACCCGGGTAAACGGCATCCATCGGTTCTTCTTCGTCTAGAAGGGTAATATTCTTTATGCACGCGCGGCGGTGATATTTTTTTAGCATGTTTATGTGATAGGTTCTTCGCCCTGTTGGGGTATCTATCAAGTAATCGACTGGACCCCGTGCCTCGATTACTTCAAACGGTCCCTTCCACTGGGCCCATAACTTATTATTTTCGGTCGGGAGTAATAATAAGACTTCATCTCCTGCCTTTAATTTTCGAGCCTTTGCTTTCATATCGAAATAGTCCCGGTATTTGGCTAAATTTTTCTCGGCGTTCTCTCGAGCTAAGCCAGAGCAGTATTCTAGGCGCTCGCGCATATCCATCACGTAGGCGTAAGACGATTTGATTTCTTGCTCGAGCTTCGCGTTGGAAAATAATTCCTTAAGAATACTCATAGGACCTCGCACATTTCTCCCGTATAATAGCTCAAAGGGCGAGAATCCCAACGTCCGATGAGGTATTTCTCGGCAGGCGAAAAGGGCAGCAGGCAGGAATCTGTGCCACTGTGTAGGGTTGTTTTGACACAACTTCTTCAATATATTTTTGAGAGTCCCGTTTAATTTCTCGCAGATTCCGTTAGCGGCTGGATGAAATGGACTCGTAAAAATTGGCTTGACTAACAGAAGTTTGTTAAAATATTCCATCAATTCTGAGGTGAATTGGCGCCCTCTATCAGATAGAATTTCTTTAGGCAGGCCTACTCGTGCAAAAATTGAAATTAATGCTTCCGCGCAGGAAATAGTGTCAATCTTCCGTAGGGCCACGGCATCTGGGAACCGGGTGGCACAATCCACTAGAGTGAGGATGTAGGAGTGTCCTCCACTTGAAGGGGGGTGAATTGGTCCCACCAAATCAATTGCCACTCGAAAGAATGGTTCGGTTATAACGGGCACCTTTTGTAAGGGAGCGGGAGGTACCCGTCCTCTGGAGGGATCCTTCTGACACACGTCGCATGATCGGCAATAGGCCACAATTTCCCTTGCGGCCTGGGGCCAATAAAAGTGTCGGAATATCTGCTGCGCCGTTTTGTTGTGCCCAAAGTGTCCGGCTAATATTCCATCATGCGCGGTATTCAAAATTCTTTGCGTGTATTCTTGAGGTACACACAGTGCTTTCTTGTTCTCCTTATCCTCCTCGCTGATAGTACGGTAGAGAAGTGAGTCTTCTACGATATACTGGATCGGCTTCTTTCCTTTCACTTGGAGAATTTCACCTTTAATAGCTTTCTCCCATAGAGGTTTAAGAGTGAGGCATTCCTTCTGAGCACTGGCGAAGGAAGTCAATTTGAACCCATTGTCTTCGAGGGTAATCCTCGGGGTCAACTTAGCAGGTTGCTCTTTCCTCTGGGCTTCTTGTGCCCGGGTGACTACTGGTTGGGCCACTTCTTGCTGGGGAATTAGGGGGTTTTGTCCGATTAGTACTGCGCAGAACTTAATCGGGGCTACTACCACGTCCGTCCAACCGGTGAAATATCTGCATTGTATATGACATCTCACGACGGGGAATCGATTGTCGTGTCCTAAAAAGTCGTGGACGATTGCGAATTTCTTATGGGCAGGGTTTACTGGGGGCAGCAACTTGTCGGATACCACTATGCACGTGCACCCGGTGTCTCTGACTAAAGTGGATACTCGGCACCCATTAACAGTGCCCTCTTCAAATTGTAGGCCGCCTGGCGAACTTTTGTTGAATAGAAAGTTTACCTGTTGCTGGGGCCCTTCGGATGTTGGCGCGGGGACGTAGGACGAATCAGCTTGTCCTGCTGGGATCGCGGCAGTCAGGTTTTGCACCTGTTGTCTCGAGGTCTCCCTCAGTCGGGAGTTCTGTGGGCACTGGAAACTCAGGTGACCTATTATCCCGCAGGTATAACAAGTGACGGGCTTCCTGGGATACGTGCCGGTATTAGGGTATGATCCTTGTGGAATCCTAACTTCTTTTTGATTTTTTTCTCCTCCAAAATTTGGTTTATAAGTTCCTTTTGCGGCTGAGAACTTAAAGGGCTTCTTCTGTAAAGGCCTGGGTGGCGGCCCATTTTTCTTTGGGGAGGGAGCCTTCTCTTTCTTGTACTCCCTAGGATATAACCGATGATTTACCGCGTGGAGGTCAGCCTCGTCCAGACACTCGTTGAAGGTAGAAGCTTTTCGGTCCTTAACGAATGCACGGATTTCCTGGGGTAGGGTACTTAGTAACTGATCTCTAAGCATGAAGTCGACGACCGCAGCGACTTCATTCTCTACCCCTTCTGACTCCATCCAAAACTGTAGGCTTCGACGAAGCTCAAAGCCAAAATGTTTGTACGTTTGTCCAGGTCTTATACGAGACTGCCTGAACTTCATCCTATATTCTTCCGGGTTAAGGTTTGTAGCTGAGAGAAGTTCGGCTTTGAGAGTGGAGTAGTCCACAGTCGCTTCTGAGGGTAAAGATACGAATATCTCTCTCATCCTACGATTGAGTAGCGGTAACAGTCTGGCGACCCCATCTTCTTCTAGGTCCCAATTATTGACTTCAAATATTTTCTCAAAATGGGAGAGATATGAGCATAAATCTTCTTCGTCCTTGTACTCCGGGAGTTTCATGCTGGCCGCTGGTGATACT
This sequence comes from Ceratothoa steindachneri, assembly GCA_963969495.1. Taxonomy (NCBI): domain Eukaryota; kingdom Metazoa; phylum Arthropoda; class Malacostraca; order Isopoda; family Cymothoidae; genus Ceratothoa; species Ceratothoa steindachneri. Next base: position 127,870,018 of record OZ018328.1, on the reverse strand, counting down.
CCTGTTTTAGATGACACTGACTGCACCTCTAACTGGTCTTTACTAAGAGCTCTTTCGTGGGCCCTTATCTTCTCTCTTTCATCAGCTTCCATTTTCGTCTTTTCTCTTCTTTCATCAGCTTCCATTTTCGTCTTTTCTGCTTCCATTTTCATCTTTTCTCTTCTTTCTTCTCTTTCGTTTCTCTCTTTCTCCTGAATAAACTCTCTTTCGTTTCTCTCTTTCTCCTGAATAAACGAACTCAGCTCGGTTCCTTGTAGTCCGAGGATTTGACCTTGCTTCCGATAAAGGTCAAACAATGCCATCGCGCTTATGTCAGTCATCTACCTTGTTTTTAATCAAGCCTGACCTACTCCACCACCGAAACTTACCACTTGGCCTAACAATTACCTTTAGATGGTATCCACCTCTAACTTTACCAATTTCCCATTCGTCAAATATTCTATTATTCCTGGTGTTCCTTTTATGTGTTAGCTCTTCCTTAAATAGCCACTGCTGGGTTCTTTCTAATATAAAACCTCTAGACCTGACACCACTTTTATAATATGTCGTAGAATGACCCTTGGCTTTGATCACTTTACGCTTTGACACCCTCTTAGTAACGGTATGCTTTAAGGGGCGTGAGTTACTTCTATGATGAAGTAGGCTTTGTTCTAAGAGTGCTATTTTAGTGGTTTAGTCCTTAAGGAAGAGCTATTTTTAAACACATAAGGATAAGAGGAAACACCAGAATCTACCAAAAAATAAACATGTATTTTAAATTAAATATTACAAACCAACAGTAAAAGCATTTCTATATTTGGCCTCAAAGAATTTTGAATGACAAAACATAAACAAGTAGGCTTTCAATAAACAAACTAATTGCCAATTAGTATTTTTATCACGACCCTATTTGTTTAGCATAAAACATTAAATTAATGTACTGTCATCTACAAACACATATGACCTAGGTTCAAGAATAATGGTTTCTACTCTCCTTTAAAACGTGGGACGTACTAAACTTCTACTATCGCAATAGAGATATAAACGGTATTGTTAACTTACAGGTAGGTATTAAGGATTGCCGGATGTCGCTGGAGGACTTATCTCTCGCTTTGAAGTGTGGCTTCGTCGCTGCTTGAATTTTCGAAGAGGGAATGCTTCTTAAACGTAATTAAAGAACGGGAGCTAGTTGGGGCAGGGTTCTTCTCCTCTCACTCTTACGTTGCTTGAGATGTGAGAATCACTCGAGTGTGAGCGGCTTTACTTTTCTTTAGTCGGACTTCTTTGCAGACGGAAAAGGCTTCTTCGGTATGGCACCGATATAAAACTTGACTATTTAGGTTAATACGGCCCTGAAAGGGGGGATCGATTTTCTCAATCTGATCCTATAGTTTCTCACGGAAATAGTCTTGTAGGGCTGAAGGATCGATCTTTACGAATTAATCTTTCTTCTGGCGAATCGACTTCTAATAATCTTCTTGTCTAGCCGATGGATCGATCTTCACGACCTAATCCTACTCTGGCGTATCGACTTCAGATAATCCTCTTCTCTTTCTTTGCGGGGCTTATTTATAGGCGGATTGCCGCCCCATCTAAAGGGGGAAGTGACCAGGCCACAGATGCAAAAGGGGGGGAGCGAATGGTGGGTTAGCATCTGGGAAGAGCGAGAATTCCTGAGGTGGCACTGGGATGCCCAAGTCAGCTCGCAAATTATAGGCTCGTAACCACACCGCTCCTTAGCGTGCCTTCTGACTCGCACCGTTTTTTTTCCTAACCACGGGTTTATGGGTCTCGTAGGTCATACGATCGTTAGAGCGTCGTTTAAGGACCTTAGGTGGTCGCCTTCAAACATATGTTAGCTCCAACTGCCCACAGCGGCGAGGCGATCACACATGGAAAGCATTTTCGCCGGCTACCTTTCCCACGCTTCTCCTCATGAAAGGAGGGGGGGCTTGAATGTGTCTATACTCCTCCAGGAGGCTTAATGTAGCCATTTCTCCACAATCACTGATAAATAGACTTTTTGCTAACTTATGTTTTGGGGTTATTTTGAACTAATTTTGATGTGCTAATTTTAAACATGGCATCCATTTTTAGTCTCGTGCGAGTCTAATTGCGAGCGACTCTACATCTCACTATGTCCGTGGGTTGGTCGGTCCCCGTTTTCTTTTATTGTTTATGTAATAACATCATCACCATTCGGCCGATTCTAACGAAATTCAAAAATCTTATGTTGTTTTACATTCTCCTTAGAATGCTATAATTGCCAAAGTCCTTCCAATATTAGCCCAGTAATTATCTTGTTTTGGCAATAACATCATAACTATGAGGCCGATTCTAACGAAATTTGAAACCCTTATGATGTTTTACATTCTCTTTCGAATGATATAATTGCCAAAGTCTTCCCAAAGTAAGCCCTGGAATTATTTTGTTTTGGCAATAACATCATAACTATTAGGCCGATAAACTGCTAGACAAGACTAGGCTATAATATGCTATCCTCTGCTAGGCATGCTTAGAATAGGCTATATTCTGCTAGGCTATACTATACTAAGCTATGATAAGATATAATGTACAAGAGTAAAATATACTATACTATTTAGCTTATAAAATGCTATGCTAGGATATCATATAGTACGTTAGGCTAGACAAAACTAAGCTATGATTGACTAAGGTATAATAGGATAGCATAGGCTATACAAGTCTAGGATAGTTAATGCTAGGCTAAGCTATAGTAGACTAAATAGGGCTATACTATGCTATGCTAGGGTAGGCCAAAGTATAATAGGCTAGGGACGGCTATGCTCTGCTATGCTAGGTAATATTATGTTAGGATACGATAGGCTAGCTAACCAAGGCTATAATAGCCTAAACTATGCCAGGTTATTTCTAGTCAAGGGTTTGGTATGCTATACTAGTCTAGGACCTATTAGGCTAGGCTATATATAATATGATGCGCTTGGCTATATTATGTTATGCTATAGTATGCAAAGATATAGTGGCTAGGCTTTAGTAGCTTATTCGAGCTTGGCTATACTGGACTGGGCTATTCTAGGCGACTCGAAGCTAGGATCTGGCATGCAATGCTAAGCCGTACCTGGTTAGCTTTAGCTAAGCTACACTAGGCAAGGCTGCGCGAGGCCATAATATAATATACTAGGTTCGACTAGGGTCTACTAAGCTAGGCTAGGCTATACTAGGATACGATATGCTAGGCTACACTATGCTAGGTTATAAGAGGCTAGGCTAGGTTAGGTAAGGTACAACTAGCTATTCTATTTTAGGTTAGGCTATCCTATGTTTGGCTAGGCCTGGCTATACTAGGCAAAAAGAGGGTAGGTTATGCTATGCTATGCTTGGCTATAATATGATATGCTATACTAAGCAAGTTTAGGATAGGCTTTTTTTAGGCTATACTAGGCTATGCAATGCTAGACAATACTACGCTAGGCTAGGCTGGGTTGTTCTCTACTATGCTATGATAAGGTATATAGCTATACCAAGGTCCTCCTTTGGTTACTCAAGGAGTTATTTTAAAGTTTTGAAAGTCTTAAGGTCATAAATTAGAATAGGTGAGGGCACGCGACTTTTTGGTCAGCAGATTTTGTTTTGTAATGCATCAAGTTTTTATTCTACAGCATATCTCTATTTTACGAGGTACTGTATGTATTTACTCGGTAAGGATAGTTTCCTAAATGTTATAGCTTTAGAGCATAACTTAAAATGTCAACAGAATTTGAAAGGATAAATGCATGGCAAGATAACATTACCTATTTTTCTAATATAATGGAGAAAACGCACGCAATCGTAAACATACATATACATTGATGGAAGTAATTTTCGCATGCGAGAGTGTCTCGAGGGTTTGATATCTACACAGTCTCTTTGAATAATCCAACAGTAGTCGGCCATCTTGTTTATGTTCCATAAGCCTTGAAATTTTTCCTCCATAATCTTGATATCTTGATGAAAACGCTCTCCGTGTTCATCACTCACGTTGCCAAGATTAGCAGGAAATTCATCAAGATGGCTCTTCAGGAAATGAACCTTTATGCTCATGTTGTAGTCTAGACGATGAGAGCTATCAGGTAATGTCTCTACCAAATCCTTCTATGTAGCAGCCTTTTTGTTTCCAAGAAATCCTTTCACAACAGCCACAAATGAATCCCATGCTCCTTTTCCTTTTTCTATGTAAGTCATCGAACTCGAGAAGTTTGGGTTTTCCATTAACTTTCTTATTTGTGGTCCATCAAAAACTCCACCCTTTATTTTATCACAACTTAAGCCAGGAAATATTGTACATATGAATTTGAAACAGTCACCCTCCACATTTAGAGCTTTCAAAAATTATTTCATCAACCCTATTTTAAAATAAAGGGGTGGAAAGATGATTTTCTCTCGCTCAACAAGTGTTTCGTGTATAATATTCTTCTCCCCAACAGTCAAACTTTCTTTAACTAGCCAAAGTTTCTGTTCCCAATGTTTGTCCTTGGTTTGGCAGTCAGATAAACTCAGGAAACACAGATATTTTTTTTAGTAGCCTCCTTGTTGGCCAAGTAAAATTTTGCCATTTCCAGATGTATACATAAGATCCATTTGTGTTCATCATATTTGAGTAAATCTAATACAGACCTTATGTGTTCATGCTTCTCTTTTAATTGCACAGAGTGACCAATTGGAATCGCAACAAACAAGTTTCCATTATGAAGTAATACACATTTTTGAGTTTTCTAGGAACTATCTATAAAAAGTCTCCATTCACTTCGATCATACTTTGAAACACCCATCGTGTTTAACAGTCCCGCCACGTCACAAGAGCAAACAAAATATTCTTCAGTTTTAAAGAAGGCCAAGAGATCTCTCTCCCTGTTCCGACAAAAAGTTACATTTGTTTTTTTCCGTAACAAATTCTTCTCTTAAGTCTAGAAGTTAACACTTCTGCTAAATCATTTGACCGGCTTAGCTAACTAACTAAATCATTCAGTTCTAATTGGCTGAAGTTTCCACGTTCTTGGGTCGATGTATGTACAAATTCTGGATCACTGTCAAGCTCATTGCTTACATCAGATTCTCGTATATCACTTACATCGTCCAGTGAAGGAAGTTCCTTGAATACAGGGACGGGAATTTCCTCTAAATGAAGCACTGGACGAATTGCTGAATCAAGATTTGGGTAACTTATTTTATGTCGCGTTTTCTTGCAATAAACAGAACTCTTGGCGAGACAAAAATAGCAATCGTTTACATGGTTTTATGGCTCCCGCCACACCATAGGAATGCCAAATCCTAGTTGTTTCCTTGTACTCTTTGTCCATTAGCGTAAATTTTCGACACATGGTTTACAAACATTGTGCAGGGCCTACGGTTTATCCTAATCACCTAATTTAATCTTAAAGTAAACTATTTATGCTCTTTTCACAAAAATACAAATGTTCATTCTTTGAGCTTGTGCAGTAAAATAACCACATATATAGCAAAATGAGTCAGGGGAATTCAAATATTTCCTTCGTAATGAGGCTATAATACTGAATGTTATTTCATAAAACAAATCTGTAAAAAACACAAAATTAAATCATACATAATTGGTTTATATATCTAGATGTGGATAAAGAGAAGTATAAATACATACATAGATAAAATAAAATAAGAATACCAAACGCCTCCACTTCTGTTCACTTGTTCGTAAGATAGCCTGCTATTATGAGTGGGACCAATATGGACCAGTCCATAATTACTACTTGACGTGATAGAAGAAAACTAATGCCGGTTCTAACCTCAGTGACCCCGAATTTCTCAAGAACAGGTCTCAAACTTAAGTCAGCAGAAAAAAGTTAAAATTTATTGACTAGTGTTATGTAATAGGATAGTCACTTTGGCACTCATTGTTCTCATGGCACGCTGTCAATAATAATAATTATTATCTGGATTCTACTAAAAGATCATGGGTGTCTGGTTGAAATCCTCTAGGATGGAGAAAGTCACACAGTCGCAAAAGATGCCTGCCGCATTAGGGGCAAACGAAATTCTCTTATGTCATCCAGGCGAAGATATTTCGAAATCGCGCCCATACGAGTAAATAGCCTATGGCATCCAGAGTACAGAAATTTTCACCGTATCGACTGCGAAAAATGAAGAAAAAAAGGACAATTGTTAGCAGGCAAGGCATAATTTAGAACTACCGATAGAAATCCTGGAAGCTGACGACTTGGCCCATACTAATGGAACATTCTACCGAGAAGTTTCCTTATGTCTGATGATCTAAAGTCAGTTGCTATCTATTATATTGCTATGACCTTATTTACACTAATTTTAAACGTAGAGCCTGAGACTTCACCTCTTGCTATTTCATTCATTGGCATTTATTCGCATTGTTATTATTACTGCCTCTTCTATCCACCAGTAGTTAACTTAGCATTGTTTAAATTCTCTAAAATTAGTATTTATTTTTAATCAATTTTCCTCGGACATCAAAAGATGTTATAGATACAGATTTATCTCACATAAAATATTATTCAGGAAAATATTGATTAATGCTAATTTATTAAACAGATAAAACAATCTTCATTGACAATTGCAGTTAATCCAAAGTTTAGGTCTAGTTTTCATCGATAACTGAGGACGTAGAAAATGTTGTTTTATCATCTTCACTCTCACTATCCTCTTCAAGACTGACACTGGCTAAACCAAACCACTCTCAGTAGTTTTTTTTCAAATGTGAAACCATGCTAATGGGCCCAAAGCCTATTGATTTTGAGTGTCCTCTTTTAGAGTAATGTCACATAGTTCGTACGCTTAAATTTCTGCTTTGGCACTGCTTTGTATGGAGGCAGAAAACAAGGATCATAATTTTAATTTCCTACATAGCTTAACCATGCTCTGATGGTGTATAGAGCCTCCTTAAAAGGGTGATAATGCGCGAGGTTGGTATCGGTCATGTTTTGAGACTACTATATAACACAAATACTTGACAATTCTAATTGCTAGGTCTGCATCTACAGAACTGGAGATACAGGGTTTACTACTGCTGCGCCAAATTGTCTGTCCTTCATCCTCATTTCAATTGGTCTTTATTTCTTCTTTCACAAAAATTTGCTGTATAATTACAGCCGGAGAAGCAAGTAAAATTACCTTATGCAGCATATATACCTGGGCTCATATCTAGTGATATGGAAGAGATGTCTATGAGACGCCCAGAGTTGTCCGATCTATTCCTAAAATATATCTATATAATTGCACTAATCTGTGTTGCATGATAAATGATCATCACAAGGAACTCTGTATAATTAATCCGGAACACCTGCCCCTTAGAGAGATTCAAGAAAAAGTTGGGAGACATACTCCCCACAGAAAATGAGTCTTGCCTCTCCACTCTTCCTGACTGCTGTTTAGTTCTTCAGCTGGTAATAATACACTTGGCCTTGTTTAGCTTTATTAATGAAGCAAGGCTCACATAATCCGAAGTACAGCCATAGAAACAGTTTTGTGATTAATACAGAGTCACTCCCCCAAAACGGACCCCAATTTTCGATAGGCACATTTCTTAATTTGCTGCAAGGATTGAATGATACTTGGGGAATAACTAGTTTATTGTGTTTATAAACATCATATCAAAATATGAGTCTTTGGACTTTAGCTTTGTGCATTTCCTGGGGCGTAGCACAAAGTTCTCCATGACGTCCTTACAAACTGACCGACTGATGAATCTGATCTCCTCTCTGATGGCTTCCTTGAGTTTATTGATGGTCCTGGATCTCCCTGCGTACAATCTGTCTTTAGGGTAGCCCGAGAGAAATAAATCTGGGGGGCTAAGGTCTAAGCTGTGAGGTGCCTACTCAAAATCAGTCTTGAGACTGATGACAAGGGCACCAAAGTTCTCTTTTTGCCAATTTCGGGACCGGTTTAAGATGTGAGAGCTTGTTTCATTTTGCTAAAACCAAAACTTCCTCATAAGCGACAGGAACAGGGTCTGCAGCTCCATCTTGAAGGTTTTGAGGACCTCAACATAACGCTCCTCGGTGGCTGTCACTGTGGCGCCCGATTCCTTGAAGAAGAATGGTCCGATGATGCTTCTGGCTAAGGGGAGTGTAGGGGCTTAGTGGCTACTTCATTTGGTCTGGGGGTCCCCCGAAAACATTTGTCTTCGAGTTAACATTCCGTTTAAGATAGAGGTGAGCTTCATCTGAGGTCCAAAGGAGGTTAAGAAAAGTTTGGGTCTCTTCAATCTTCTCCAGTTTCTTGACTGCCATGGTCTTTATCTGCTCATTGTCAGAGGCTGTAAGGGTCTACTTCCTCTGTATTCTGTATGGGTAGGCCTTTACATCCATTACAAGCACTCTCCTGCAAGTATCACGGGATATACTGATGGACTGACTTCACATGCGTACAAAGCGTTTTAGACTCTGCTGAAATAGCCCCCTCACGCTTTCGACAAGTTCAGCTGTACGCTTCCTGGAGCATCCTGAATAGCTTGGGTGGTTGTTACTGGCTTTATTAAGGTTATCTACTGTCCCATAGTTCTGCTCATAGAGGGATCTTTTTCATATTTAAACTGATGCGCAAAAGTGTCCAGCATTTTCTTAAACGAGCCTGTCTTGTAGTAATGTTTGACGCAGTATATTCTTTGCCGGAGCTCCCATTGAGATCGCATTGCGTTCACAGGCGTTGCTTCTGTCATGTCCTGCAAAGTAGGATGATTAGTGAATGAATGAAGGATATATCACAAAATGTGTGTGCAGGCCCGTTTTTGGGGGGTGACCCTGTATATATTTTTAAATATTATCATTCGTTTTAAAAATTTAGGTGATGAGAATATATATTTTAATATATAAATTACTGAATGATTATTATAAGCCATCATTTAAAATAAAAATAAAAATCAGTGCATTCTTCGCTGAATCAAAACTCGAGCTCCAATTCTGTGTCTGTAGGAGGTAAATTTCAGTCCCAGAGCTTTGCTGCTCCGTCAAAATGGTTAACTGGTTATAAATAAAGGTTAAATGAATGATGTTGTGAAATTCTGATTTATTTCGTATTTTTTTGTAAAAACAAATGGTTGAATCTTTTTTAATTCCTGAAATATGAAAAAATAATTGTCAAGAAAAGTGAGCGACAACTGTTGCTGTGCCTGATCCAAAGTTGCCTGAATGCAAAGAGATAGTTTAATGACTTTAAAGAGACTTGTTACACTCCTGTTAAGTAGTTTTCTGGACGCCCAAGAGCCTTGAGTGAACCCAAAGATTGCCTCTGGTAAGGTTTTAGCTCAAGAATCAGGTTGCCTGCAGTGACAAGCTTGCTTATGATTGGAAAGTGGCAGATGTGGACGCTTTAGCCCGCATAGTGAGACGAATAACCCTCATAACACCACGAATAAGCTTAGAGAGGAGGGACGAAGCTGCTCCTCTTGCTAGTTATATCAATATTATTATGTGAAAAAATATAGAAGTTTCAGAACTTTTGGCCATGACTGTAGATTATATGTTTTTATGTGTTCACACTAGTGATTCATAGTCCGGACACAACGATTGTCGTGCGAGGAAATTCAACAGATTTCAATTCCGAACGAACTTGACTATATAGGATGGTCTTTTAATTTTGTATACTGCAGAGTATAAGAATCTCCACGTTACTCATCTTCATCTCCTTTAATGCATGGTCCTGCTCCATATCTGTTGAAAACTAAATGAAATTCTGCAGCAAAATAGCAGGCTTGTAATAGAATCGTCTTAAATGTGCCACGTATGTTGGGGGAGGCGTGAAAATGTCTGCAGGAAGAACATTGTAACAATCAAATACAGTTCTATTTTGGAAGGTTTATACATTTTTAGTTCCCTAGGGAATATTTAGCTGTGAGAATAAGAATGGCAGAGTGAGAATGGCACAGGAGTCAGTGAGTATGAGGAGACTGTGCTAACTCCACATTAGGTGAAGCAGATAAATACAGCAGCCTGCAGAACAAACCTCTGGTTAATCTCATGCCATGATCTTATGGTATTTAGCGGTGATATTCTTAGACTGCTTCATTTATAGCCCCCATTGCAATGTGGATTAGGATAAAAAAAAGCCTCACAAATGAGTGTCATATAAATCCTATGAAGCCTTGAGATGGGCATACAAATAATTGTGCACATACAAATAATCTAAAAAGTGTATAGCTGTCTTCATAAATTATAGTAACCTTTTGTGTGAATAATATGTAACATCTTCGTTAAATAATAATAAATAGCATTCGTCCATGTAAAAAATAAGACAAAAGCGCATTGCAATGAGAAATAGGTTAAACAATGAAGCTTCATAAAGAAGTATCATGTGAATCCTATAAAGGCTTGTAACAGGAACACAAATCGACTATTGAAATAATATACCATCCTGTCATAATTAATTAATGTAGGATGAAACAAATACTTGTTAATAATATAAGAATTACAATTTAATAATCTATGTATAAATGTAAAGCAGAATAATTTAAACACAAAGCTCTGCCCTTCAGTCTTAGTAAAGAACACATGCACATACCCTTTGATCCGATAAGCTTTCCCCTCATTCGCATTAGAAAAGCGAGGCACTAGTATAAATAAGCGGGAGGAAACATACAACAGTCTCATTATTATTATCAGCCTTATTAGTATCATTATTATTACTATTATCACTGGCATAGCTCCACACAGTACCTCCTCCACAATCTGTCCATCCATAGTACCAACAACTGACGCAGAAAGTTACTTTCAAGAAACACTACCGAAAATATCAACTCGTCAAACCAACAACGGGAAGAGCAAGGAGAAACAAAATTCGCCAACCCCAAGCCTACTCTTAGCTTAAAAAAAATAGGCCTAGCGCTCCCATCACCGTCGACATCCCCTTTCAACGAAACAGTCGTTAAAATGGTAAGAAGCTCGTTTTATTTCTACGCACCGGACTACTTTAAGCAGCTGGATGAGCTAATATGAACCGCTACAGGAGGACGTAGGTGAAAACCTAACAGGGCAAAGGTTTGCCTAGTCTCGACATACGAACATAGTGCCCATCTTCGGAACTCAAAAGGTCGACACTGTACCAAGAAGAAACAAACATACGAACTCACGCTATTCGTTCGCGAGCACAGTGTTCAAATATTAATAATGACAATAGTAGAGCTTTAAAATGCCCGTGCATATTAGGTTAAAGTGTGAATTCAGTTCTTATTTAGTTGAAAAGGCGTAACCTCAGTTTTTATGTAATTTAAATATGTGTAGATACAGAGAAAATCCAGTTTCCGGTGGTGGGTAGAATAACATTAATTTTAGTTAAAGGAATCAAGTGTATAAATTCTGTAAAATTATTAAGTTAAAGTTAACCCTGTTTTAAGTGTACAAAGTAAGTATCTAGAATTATTAATTTAAAGTTAACTCCGTAGTATGTGTAAAAAGTCAGTGCAAATATTAATTTAGAGTTAACCCCGTATTCTTAGTTTTGTCTGGTTAAAAGAAAAGTAGTGTGGCGTGTATAGAAATTAATGTATATATTAAAAAAGAAATAGGTATTGTTCACAGATTAGAATATGCAGCTTGGACATTTGAACCCCAAAATGTTAACACGTTTGGCATTACATGGTTTCAACAATGAATCGCAGGATTGCTGCAACTTTAAAATTCATGTTTTGCAACCAAACATAACAAAATGAAATAAGAGAGTAGATTTATTGTTGTGGTGCCCGTGCACAAGTCTGAAAAAGTTAAGAATAATGAAGTAGCGGCCCCTACACATACGCACACAAATTTTGTTTGCATTAAAGACCTGCAGTTTCCATCTCCGAACATCTCAAAGAACCGCTAACTACCGTGGGTAATTATGGACATAAAATATAAAGTATTGTAAGATTCCGAAAGTCTGTAGAATCCAAACTAAATGTAAAGATGTACAGTGAACAAAATATCACCTCTTATTCCTAAAGAATTTATTGTAAGACTCCGAAAGGCTAAGGAACACAAATTCAATGTAAAAGTGTACGTTTCTTAAAACGTATGTAAATTATTTTAGATTCTTTATAACGCCCCCTTATTTGTTGTTAGTATAAATAAGCGGGCAGAAACATACAAAAGTCTCATTATTATTATTATCAGCATTATTAGTATCATTATTATTATTATCACTGGTCTGGAGCCAGACAATACCTCGTCCTCAATCCGTCCGTCCATAGTCCCAACAATCTGACGCAAGAAACACTGAGTATTAACACTCATAGTCAGCCAAAACCGCCATTTTTCTGCATAGTCCATCCCTCTGCCAAGCAACAACCAGGTTACCTTTCCAACCTAGTCTACAAGCGGATTACTCAAAAGAACGCTTTGGAGTCAGGTCAAACTCGACTTTAAGGCCACCTTACTTTCTCCATTAAATAAATCGGAGCATCAACCGTAATATCTATAACTGGTTACCTACCATAAACGTGTGGTACGAATCTATACATTCACAGCGTTCTTACTGGTTAACTGATTATAAATAAAGGTTAAATGAATGATGTTATGCAATTCTGATCTATTTCGTATTTTTTGGCAAAAATAAATGGTTCTTGCTTTCTTTCACAAAGTTTTGGTGCCACTGAGCATCCTCGTCAGCAAACTAGAGCAGGTCAACCTTTCTCGTGTTGACGCTCTGCATGAAGCATGCGAAACCCCATAGCTCTAATATCAAATCAACAGTATTTCTTGAAAATTAATTTACTGTAAGCCGAACAGAGTATGAAATCGAGACCAGCTGCAGCAAACATGCGTCATTTTCCTTTCATCAAGTTCAAGTTGTACCTTGTCATCTATCTTGAATAATCTCGACAGTTTATAGCAAGGAAACCAGGAGATATTTAGCCAACTGCATATGTATAAAAGTCTATATCATTTGTTCTACTCTCACTGTCAAATTGTCTATCATCTCATTGGTCAAATATTTCCAATAGATTGGTAATTTATTCACAATCGTGTGTATGGAGATGGATTCTGGAATATAATTTGCAGAGTGTTTTTACAAAGCAAGGCATTGGACATAGTTGTGTGTAGTTCAACAATCTGTTTATAATGAAGAATCTGTACGGCTGTTGCATTTTGAGGATGCAAATACTAACACTTGTTAAAGCGTTTTCCTAAAATAAATCCACACACTAAACCAAAGGCTAGCACATATTTCAGTAGCTCCAGAAAATCCTACAATGCAGAGCAGCGAACCAAATTATGCCTTAAAAATGTGGAAGATACTAAAGCAGATTATTGAACTACAGGGACTCCTGTGTCAGTATCTGAAGTGCAGGTTTTACAATCGCCAAATCATAGAGGACGATGACACATTTTTCTCCCCAGTAAAGGACCAACTTTTTCAAAACTTAAGAGAGCTTTCTTCCTAACATCTAGTCGTATTAGAAGGAGATGAATCTTATCCACGTAGCCATTGTGCACTGTTGTGCCAAGTCATCATCGCATCGTTAGAATTCCATCAGCGCCCCATTGTTGTCGCTATTTTTAAGGAAAATATAATCTAGTTTAGATTATGTTTCTTGGCTCTTTCAAGTCTGATAGTAGGGTGATCCGTTACGTAAACCTGATACGTAGATTGCGACAACGATGTTTGGATATTCATATTGCCTTCTTCGTTTGGAGGGTTTTTCTTGGAGAAAATATTTTTCAGGAGAAAATAGTTATCTAAAATGAAATCATTTTTTAATTATGTTAGGGTACAAATGCCAACCTTATTATCAAAGTTGTCTTTTCCCGATAATGTTCCAGGCAATTCGTCGTAATTGAATCAAGCAAGTCCATTTGACGAATGTGGCTGTTGTACCAGAATGTCTAGTGTCAATTCCTGCATCTCTGATATGCTATATTCTATTTCCATCTCAATTATTTTTATGGTGTGATAAAAGATAATGTCTAAAGAGGTTTAATATTTCAAAGAGTCGCTGAGTACTTTTCAACCTTTAAAACGCAAATCCTATACACAGATGTTTTGAAGATTTTATTTTACCACTGTTCTCATAAAATATCAATTATAACTAGACCTGACGCTCATCCGCTAATTTTCTTAGCTGCTTAATTCACCTTGACCTCTTGAGTACCAGATAGAGAGTCTCAAATAACATTATCACAAAGTCTGGTTGTTTAGCTTGATGGTTCTAGAAGTTAGGTAAGGTTAATTAAGTTGGAAGTTCAGATATATCTTTCATTAGTTCAACTATGTCACTTTGTAATATTCGAACAGTCATCTAGAGAGGTATTTCTTTTAGTGAACTGATAGAAATGTATACCATTCTAGGCTTCTTAATTAGTTTATCTTATTTTATTCTTACTAAAATTCTCTAATATTTTCTCCTTAAGGGTTGATAGTAAAAGTTAGTTACCATTAAATCATTTTTTTTATTTTCTGTTCTTTTAAATATTACACAGTAACAAAGATGGAGCAATGTAAAGACACCTAAAATTGTTCATTGCTGTCCTTTTTCACGAAAATATTTTTCTCTGTTAATATATTCTCCTTCGGAGATGAAAATCCTCGTTAGATACTCGCAGATTGACTATTGGAGAGTTCACGGATGTCGATTTAGCCTTTGTCTTCGAATCTAGATCGTCGTTGTCTCAGATGGCGACGGGCGAGCATTTCTTTAGTTCGTACACGGAATTAGACGGAAAGTCTTGAAGTGCTACACGCTAAACAGAGTCGGGTGATTATATATACGGTCTGCAGGGTCGTTTTAACGGCTTGGTGGGAGCTTCCACAACTCGTGCGATCTTAGGGAAAAGGCTGCGACTTCTTCGGGAGAAACGAGATAAAGTTCGCGTAGAATGTTCGAAGAACTTCGATCTATGCTGGAGGGCAGGGAGGCTGGCTTGGAGGCCATGTGAGACGACGAAAATGTTTTCCTAAGCAAATACAGCTGGGGTGCAATAAAACGGCGTGGACCGCATCCTCCCGTAGATCAGCCGCGCTTTCAAATCTCCATGCGGTGATCTCGAGACCACGTTGGTACAGAAGGGTACGTGGTCGCTCTTCGACCCTATTCTTCTACAATGATATTTCACATTTTAGAGTATAATCAATTTTTCATATTTTGGTCAATATTAGTCAATCATCTCATACACGAGCTAATTTCTTGACACTTGCTTGGGCACTGTCACATTTACAGCTCAACAATTAGAGTTTTTTTTACTGATTTTTCTGCGCACTTATAGTTTACTGATGGTAATACATTATTTGATGTTTTTCGTTGTAGAACTTTACTTCTCAGAGTGCCAGCTTAAAGAAGAAGAAATAAATGTATGATCAAATTTTTAATATATAAAAATACAAGCAGATATATATATATATATATATATATATATATATATATATATATATATATGTATATAGTATATACATATATATATTTATATATATATATATATATATATATATATATATATATATATATATATATATATATATATATTATATATATATATATATATATATATATATATATATATATATATATATATATATATATATATATATATATATATATATATAGAGAGAGAGAGAGAGAGAGAGAGAGAGAGAGAGAGAGGAACCCACTAAAATAGTAATATTTCCCCAGCCCCTATGATATTACTTCGGGAGAGAAAGTAAGGCGTTACTCCCCCCCACCCCCAACTTCACCCTTTTTTGGACTTTCCTCCTGGTCACTTAGAAATTCACACCGAGGTATGACGCTGTGATTAAAGTATATCTCCCTGCCGTCTTATTCTTCCCTACCCCCGAGTCGGGAGATTATTCGCCTATTTGTAGGTTTGCCTCAAAACAACTTTTAAGGCTTCAAGCGCTGGTCCTTCCTCTAGACCCGCTGATCCCGGCCTCTCTTACACTTTCCCGTAAGGACACGCTCTGTTGCCCCAGCAGATAATGAAGGTTCGAGAAGGTCCTTCTCCCTCTCCATGTTTTGGAAAAATCTAGATATATATTTCCCCTCCCAAGGATTACCCGCAGATTGGGTCAGACAACGCTTACCCGAACGGAGATTTGCTTGAACGGCGGTCTCGCCCGCGAAGTGTTTAGTGACGGTCGCAGGCAACGGAAGAGCTGGATATCACACTCATAACTTTTGGACAGGGAGAATAGTCTCTTGAGGCAACCTCAACCTTTCTCAAGCGTCTTCAGATCAAAGATTAGAAAAGCCGTCCTCTGAAGTACTTCTGGTGACCTTTTCAGTAGAAGAGGCCCATTTTCTCGTTCAATCCGAGTTTGGAGAAATCACCTCCCGCTCCTCGGAAGTTCGTCCGGTGAACTCTTAAGGAAAAGAGGCACGCATTTTGTTAAATCAGAGTTTGGAGAACGTAGTATCACCCTATTCGGGTTTCCGTCTACACCCGTTAGTAATCAAGTTTGCCCTGCTTTACTGTCGAGGTTCAAAGGAACAGAATTTATCACTCCCCCTTAAATCTCCTATTATAATCATTCAATAACCCTGGTTATTCAATCAGTATTCGGAACCTAATTCCGTCTTATTCGTGTATACATATATATATATATATATATATATATATATATATATATATATATATATATATATATATATAAATATATTTTATTGTGTACCCTTTATCTAGTCTATATTAAAATCTATTTTTGTCGTTGTGTTTGGAATATACCTTGGTCACGCAGCTGCAGATAACTATTCCAATTCTACTCTTAGAACAATAACCGTTTTTGCCTTGCTCAACCAACCTTAGAGCCTGTGTGCGTATATCCCCGTACACTTGGCCATACTTCTACATAAAGAATAAAGATATATATATATATATATATTTATATAATTTGGCGTCAGGCTTTGGGTAGCTCTGAAGAATCCACCCTACCTGATTTTAAAGCACTAAGTTCAACTAATAGCAGCTGCATTACCATGAATATTTGAACAACCAATATATGAGGACACTTTTTTTTAATGATAGGTACTGACTAATTTTTAAGCTCCTTCTTGTGTAGTGTGTCCACAATTTTCCTATTTCCTTAAAAGAGGATAATAGCTAAGCGGTAATAGTAACCGCCATTTATGTGTCATGAGTCAGATTTCCTCTTTATTTTTTTTTTTGTCTTCGCCCGATTTTTACCAGGGATTTTTAATAATTTTGTCGTTAGTAAAGTTAAAATTTTATGGGTAAAGCCTTAATAGCTCTGGTAGCTTTTTCGTGTGCAAAAGTTGAAAGTAATATATCCGGGATGTCTTCATTCGATCGTTTTCATAGGCAAGGGCAGATCTTAGGCTTATCTGAGAAAGAGTTAATCGCTTATGTCTAGAAGGAGAAACGTAACGAACTTACGGAAAGAAAAGCACAGAGAGAAGCAAAGCAGAAGCCAAAGATAGAAAAACAGAGAGAGAAGCAGAAGAGAGAGAAAGAAAAGCGCAGAGAGAATCAGGAGCGAAGAAAGAATTAGGCAGCATGAGAAAGAGAGATAAGCCGTGACTAGGTCAAGATAAACTCCGTAGGATATAGAAATGAACAGGCTCAGGCACCCTCACTAAAACTCTCTGAATACAAGGATGGAGAAGAGTTTTGCTCCTATTTAACGCACTTCGAGAAATCTTCGAAGTCATCAATTGAGACTTGGAATCAGATGGTGTCGCCCGGCTACTTCCACTCCTGAACCATCGTCTTTGGGACATATACATTGCGCTTCCTTCAGAGGCCACCCTTGATTATTCAACCCTAAAGGCAAAACTTCGTTATGCTATTAACATGAATCCAGAATTTTATAGGGTAAGATTCCGCTCTGCACGAATACAGCCAGTCCAAACCTACAAAAAATTTGATTCACGCTTTGGCGTAACTTCCAATTCTGGCTGAATTCCGCCCAAGCATCTTATGTTTATGAGTCGCTAATCGACTTCATTCTAAGGGATCAACTGATCTCGAGCCTCTCTAACGAAATAAAGGCCTTCATAGCGGACATAAGAGCGTCCACTTTCAAGGAATGTGTGGAAGAAGCCGACCTTCACGCTTCCAGTCATGACCTCTACCCCAAGGAGGTCAAGAAGAACCATTTTCCCCGCAACACAAGTTTGGGTTTACCAGAAACCAACCCAAGAGTTAGAAATGCGTGCAGTGAGAGACCTATAGAAGGAAGCAGAGTAGCAAAATCTTACGTTACTTGAACTCACCGAAACAATAAAGATGTTCCGGAAGAGAGGCCTAGGAATGTCAGGATAGACAAAATTATATTTTATAAATTTCATTCCAAACATCCTACGATGAATATTATTTATTGTTATGGTGCCCGGAAAACATCCAAAGGGATTCTTTCCCTAAAGGTGAATAAAGGCTCAACAGATCTGGCAAACTTCCGCCCAAACTACCTCTTTAAGTTTGTCAGGGGAATTCTGGAGAAGATAAAAGCTAACTAATTCAATGCCTTCTTAGTTAATAAAAACAACACAACCCGAAGCTACATGGTTTCAGGAGACGGAGAGGCTACAGTCCTACATACTCAGAAGCGAGACATATCGGAACAGACATGTTCGGCTAAACTTTCAGAACTTGGAAGGAAAGTATCACCTAAGCCATGTTTGCGAAGAACTTCTTCCTCCACTTAAACCATGGATTCTGTGTCTCTATCTCAAATTTCCTGAAGATAATCAACAAATAAAAGGAAATAATTTCACTACTATTAGGTTGCTATTTCTAGGGATAACACACCTATATATTTATAGTAAAGATAAACAACCCGGAATTTTATCAATTAAAGTTCTAACGCACGAAGAGTCAGGGGACTTTAATAAGAGGATGAAAGAACATTTAGCTGATAACAGAAGGTGTACGAACTCTTCAATTCTCTTTACGTACATGCAAAAGCACGACCATAGAATTGATTTTAATTTAAAAAATCATTTAGAAATCAAACAATTATATTGAGAAGAACATTGCAGAATCCATCCTCATCAACAAAGTTGATAATTTCAATTTATCTGAGGGGCAATACAAATTTCACAAATATATATCGAAAAGAGTCACCAATCGCATTTATACCCCCCAGAAACAATGTGTCTCGAAGATTCGCAACTCTCTACATTGTTTCCGCTTTCATTTCACTTTGTTTAGCTTGTAATTCACACCAGATTCACTCGAGTGTTTTCCCAGATTTTTATTTGCTGTTTCATTTTGTTTAGGATGTGTCTTACCTTATATATAATGTGTTCCTTGCCTAGTTTCTTCATGACCACCTGCAGCCCATACCGTTCAACGCTTAAGTTAAGAGCATCCTGAATAACGCGTTTCCTACTATACAGACACGATCTCCTTCCCCAAGCGTCGTCCTGTGACGAACACCCCGAGACACATCCAACTACACAACGCATCTGTGTCTAGCCACCGACCTATTCACTCTTCCATCCCCTTTCAAGTTATTTCCGTACTCTTTTCCTCTACGATAACCTGATCGTCTGTGCTACACAGTTATCCCTCTCTGTTCTTTCTATATACTTCATCATATAGTTTCTTCATTATTAGTTGAAATTGGCATGTTTCCGAAACTAGTCCGATAGTTATAAATAAAATCTTGATCAAATATTGTGGTTTACCATTATCTTTCAAATATATATATATATATATATATATATATATATATATATATATATATATATATATATATATATATGTATGTGGATGTGTGCGTGTGTGTGTCTGAACTTCTCTGCAGGAGTTCACACATACATGAAATTTTGTCACGCTTCATTATTGATTTAGCCACTTTATGACCGAGACCGCATGCTAGGCCCAGTCATGACATTGGCTATTGTGCAGTGTGCACCTACAAGAGGAAGCTTTTCAATAAAATCAACAAGTCAATAACTCGGCTAAAGAGTGTGGCAGAACAAATATAGACACTGAAACATTACCATACATAGTCGGATCACAATGACGAATGAAAACAGGAAGGAATTTAAAGAATGAATACAGATTGAGTGGTTGTATTTAATACAGAGTGTTTCTTTAATGCGGAGAGAAGAAATAGATTCAGTAAATATTAAGACGAAAAAATCATTTAAGGACACGTCTGTTTTACAATCAATAACAAAAATATTGGTAATTTTTATTTCTTTAAAGTGAAGGACAGTATTCCCACACCGTTTAGTTCGTGAATTGTATATCAATTCATTTGCCCTAGCTGTAAGTTGGGGACCTATATAGGAAGCACAGTACGTACTCTACAGTCGCGCTTTTGTTCTCACATGAGAATTAGCCATAGAACCGGTAAAACATTAAGTAACAAACAGTTTTCTTCCATCAGGAAACATGCTATTGATTGTAAAACAGACGTGTCCTTAAATGATTTTTCTGTCTTAAAATTTGCTAAATCTATTTCATCTCTCCGCATTAAAGAATCACTCTGTATTGAATACAACCACTCAAATTTAATTGAGGGCACGTCATCCTTTCCTTGTTTATATTTAACCAATCTGTATTCATTCTTTAAATTCCTTCCTGTTTTCACTCTTCATTGTGATCCGACCATGTAAGGTAATGTTTCAGTGTCTGTATTTTAGTTTTACCTTATTTGTATCCAATTCTCTATTTTTCCATTTCAATTTTTTAATTTTGTAATATTACGTTTACTTTGTTAGTCCTTAGTTGATAGAATCTCTTTGAAAATATTTTGCTTTTCTTTACCTCACTATTTTGTTTGTTCATTAACGTAACGTTCATTTTATATTTTTAACGTCGTTTTTGTGATTTTCTCTGATCTGTGGTTTTTAACTTTGAACTTGTGCTGTTATTTATGTCTTTAGGCTTAGATTACACATTTAGAACTTGTTTTTAGCTCCTGGAGATGGGTTTTGTTATAACCCGAAACGTTGGAATTAAAGATGGGACCCACCTTCTTCGCTTTGTCCTTCTTACTCAATATTAGTCTCAAGCTTTGTAGAAGAAATCTAGGTGAATTCATATATATATATATATATATATATATATATATATATATATGTAACGTATGGAATTTGAGCTAGGTTTAGCAGGCGGTTTCAAAGATTTAGCTTTCAAATCTACTGACTAAACATTTAGTAAATGAAGTTATAATGGAAAAAATTATGTCCCCAGAAAGGCTCTAATAGTTATTTAGAATCAAGAAAGAAGGAAACGGTTAAGAGTGGTTAACGATGTGCCCATTGGGGAAATGGATACTTGTGATGCATCATTAAGATTCTCTGTGAAGGAAATGTCTAGTTTCATTTGTATATTGAATATATGAGTAAGAGTGGATAAGCTTCATTAGGTAACTGCCTTATCAAATGAGAGTAGAATAATCCCATAATCGCCTTATGTACAATTGGGAAAACATCACTGTGGGTGCCTTTGGATAAATGTCTGTAGTGTTTTATGGCTAGAAATATGTTTAAAAATTCTGTGCTTGAGATCTAGTATTTGAGGAATACTACTTTGAAGTTTGTATATAATATGCAAGTAGTTCTCATTGCTTGCTGTCGAGGAATAGGTCACATCCCCAGACGATACGTCTATATATACACATACGAGTACATATGTATCTATTGGTTGAGAGGAAAGAAGTAAAAGCCACGAGAATATGTATATATAAAGTTATATATACATATATCCTCTAATGTACGTACGCGTCCTTCGCTACGTACAAGTGCGTTCACTTCGTAAAAGTAATCCGTTAATTACGAGGTATAAGAGTGCGATTCTACTACAGAGGCCGATATCGTGTAATGCGTCTACTAAGTTACAGTTCAAGGATATATTTAAAGAGCGAAGACCAAAAATAAAATTTTAAATAGTCACTAGTTAACATATATATATAAACATACGGAAAATATAGGTAATGTAAATAAGGACAATACTGACAGAATATAAATTAATTGGGAATCGGGTAACGTTAATTACTTGTTAATCAGCTTTTAAATGGGATACTATAAATCAGTTATACGGAGGGAATATTGATATGTTGGAAAGTGGGTCAATTAATGGGAGATAGAAGCAAGGGTTGTATCACCTTAAAGGGGTCACCTCGAGGAAGGGGAATCCTTTAGCGAGTCGGCGTGGGGAAATGGAGACGGAAAATGGTCGTGATTCTCGGCCGAATATCCTGATGGTGACGAGGATAAAGGGGAAAAAGATCAGAAAATGGGTTCGCGCTCCTCCTTGAAGACGGGCGATGGCATCTCTTCTCCAGATAAATGCACCTCCAAAATTCGAGATTCTGATGCAGCTCGGCCTGAAGTCTCAACCGGGAAACTGGAAATCCTTGAAGGCGAGAGTAGGGGGGATCCAGATGAGACGAGAGGAATGTTTTTATGTGTTATTATGAAACACTTTGGCTTGATGACTGTCCCATTAATTTTTCGTCTGGTTTTATAGAGGCGCTATGTAGAAGACACTTTTTTATTATTTAGGCATGAGGAATATTGTACACTTTTCCTCAATTATTTAAATTCTAAACACGCAAATATTAAATTTTCCTGTGAGCTCGAAAAAAAATAATAGCATATCGTTTCTTGACGTGAATATTACCCGAATAGACAATCAATTCACGTCAAATGTTTACCGAAAACCCATTTTTTACAACCCTGGTTTAAGTTTTTTTAGCTTCTGTGATTTTAAATTCAAAATTAATGCCATTCTTACTCTCTTTCATAGAGCATATAACTTGTCTTCAACTTTTCCAGCCCTACATTTAGAATTCGAATTCCTAACAAAATTCTTTACTTCCAATGGCTATCCCAAATCATTATTTCTGAGACAAATTAGTCTGCTTCTCAATAGAAAAATACACGACTCTGCCTCAACTAGAAACTGTCAATAATTTAAAGATCTTCCTTTCTTTACCATACTTGAATTTGTGTTGCTCACTGGTCACTAGTGGCTCTAAAAGGAAGAGAAACTATATCTAGATATACAATAAGACGGGAAAATCTGAATAAATCCACTAGAATATGTATATTTTTTAAACCATTCAATTTCCATTAGTAGTTTTTTGGGGTTTACTAATGCCATGATCTTTTCTACATATAGTTTCCGTACCTTTGTATTTTTCATGAAATCTGAGGTATAATAATTCTAAGGCTAAATCCAAGGTGAAATAATATATTGTATGTTCGTATGTATGTATATCTTTTATATAGCAGTGCATAGTATGATGAAGAAAAAATAATAATTCATGATTATAATATAAAATTGGTCTTTAGGTGATAGGACAATCTATCATTTTAACCATAGACAGGTAGACGTCAGCTAAAATTAGGCGCAAGGTTAGACGTGTGTCTTACCGATCCATCCCTCAAAATGTTCATGTTGATTCGTGGGGTATTCGTGCTCGAAATATTGAAACGTATATCATTATATGTAGGTACTTTCAAAGAACAATGATTTATTTGTACTTTAAAAATTACATAAAACATAATTTTGAAAGTTAGTTTCTAAAAATTGGCCCCTTCTGCAACCTAGAATTGCCCACAAACACTCAGCAGAACAACACTTAAAAGGTAGTCGTGGCACTATCGAGCCCTGCAGCGCACCGTTTAACGATAAAGAGGGGTCTATCAGACGCGGTTTTGTCGGCCACAAATAACAGAAGAGTTGAAGGTCATCCTTCCATCTCCATACCTTTCTCATACAATGAGGTCATACTCTTCGATAATATTCGTCTTGTCCCTACGGACGACGCAATTTCTTGTGACCGTCCTTTCTAGGATTGTAGCATAATAACTAGTATTATAATCCAAAGTCCTTATTCATTAAGCTAGTAAGAGATACGGCCGTTTCAATAGAGCCGAAATTCACAGGGTCATTTGTTTGCGGGTCTATTTAAGCTTTCAAAAGAATAAGGGGGAGGATAAACAAAATAAGAAAAGTGAATGATTTTAAAAATAATGGTAAAAAATATCGGAAATATTATAGACTAATAACGCTAGCTTCTTCAACTCTAAGTGTCAGCGATTTAAGTTTAATTCAATTATCCATTGCAAGAATTGTAACAAAGATAGGGGAATTCAAATTAACGAAATTAAACTGAATTTTTTAGACTATCTCTCAGTGTTGCAATTGAAATCTTTGTTATAGAAAATAAATTCTTCATTTTTGCTGTCATGTGCCTGGACGTGGTCATATTAGATTGATTATCTTACATTAATCGGTGAGCGAGTGAACGGAAAAGTTTCTAAATGGATTAATTATCATTATTATTGGTCTAATGAAGTCAATTAATTTTCTTTAAAAGAATGAGAGTGCAATTATTTTTTACAAAAGAAGAATGCAATAAAATCTATTTTAAGTTTTTCCTTCTGTTTCATTATATAAAATGTTTAGCCCCCATTTCTTCAGAAATAGAAAAATATTTTATTCAGGTATTCCAATTAAAAGTTCCGAGCACGAAATTAAAGATATCAGGATATTTTTATCACGTTCACCCCATAACGCTCATATATTAGCGACAAAGTCCAAAATTTAAAAAAATTAACAGTAATAAAATTGAGTAAAAATAGCAATCAGCCTTATATAAATTAAGGCCACGGAATAACCTAAAATGTATCCTATGAAAAGCTTAGGTGATTAATATATGAGATCTAAGTTCTAATAAAATTATTCTAGATCATATATAAGCCAAATTAGGATAAACGTGCTAACTGACTATTGTGCAAAATCCAATTCATTGTTTACTGTACTTCTATTAACTAATTCAAATGTTACTTTCATGTTCTCTTAATGATCGATTGACTCGTTCACTTATTGTTGATTTAAACATAACTATCAAGGCGCAGATGCCTGGGCAGAATTTTTTGTAAACACGAACTTATAGAAAGCTGCAATGTTAGCAAAAGTGATAATTTTAGTAGCTATATTACAATAGTAGCTAAAAATTTAGATTATTATATTCACTAATGACCAGGGTAGTGCATAATTCTATTCTAATATTGAATTGATAGAATAAATATTTGTTATGATAATCAGAGTGATAAATAATTTGCACGAGAAAGTTCACTTAAATACCGTTTAGATTCGTGTAATTGAAATATGCAACAAATTTAATTTCTTATAAAATTTCCTAATTATACTTAAATCGCTGCACGTAATAAATAGAATGAGGCTTAATAAGATTCTCTCTCAGGGAAAAAAGAAAACTAATTCTAAAAATTCAAATAAACCTGTTACCAAAGTATTTATGGATGCTTACGTATATACGTACCTATCTTTTGTCATATGCACAACCGACCATAAATAGTGAAACATCAAATTTTTCAATAAACTCGAATGAGCGCATAATTTTTTATCGAAATTGTGGTAATTGATTCTTTATTACTGATTTTTTTTAAAAAAAGTTAGAATTACGGAGATAAAGCAAGTTCTATTTTATTTTCAGTTTTTAAACTTCTGTTAATATCAAAGTTTTCGTAAAACAGTAGTTTAAAAGAATTGCTAAAATTTATATTTTTAATTTTATCGTTAATATCCTAAACTATTGATAGTATAATAAATTTGTTCACCAAATTTCGTTAACTTTCATATTTCAGTAACTCTAATCACAATTTTAAAGCATATATTGTTCAACCAAATTCAAAATCACTTCAACTTGGATTATTATAGTTCCTTACTCATAAAAATCCATTATGAAACACAAAGCATCATATAAATATTTTCAAGAAAGGAATGTCATATAAAAAAAAAATATGTGAAAATCTTAAAATACAGCCCTATACATTGAGGTATTCTACCAAGAAGTTTTGCTAGAGAGGAATATTACACGATAGACAACAGAAAGGATAGTCGCAAAATGCCTCAAAGTATAAAAAAAGATCAGCAAAATTCATTCATCTGAAAATCCCACCTTACTGCTCTAGAAATACTAAAGCAATTAAACAAACACAGACGAAGCAAACGTTCCCAATACAAGGGTGTAAATTAGGTTGAGATGCTGGGATTTCTGCATGAGTGACAACAAAGAATTTTCTAAGTAAATAAAATAGAGCAAGGGCTAGCTTTCGCTTAAAAGCTTGAACTGTGAAGTCCATAAGTGGAAAAGAGTGCTTTCTTTGCACCAATGAGTATAAATTTGAAACTTTTTTCGCCAATAGTAAAATTTATTTTAAGGACAAGAGTTGTTAGTGACCAAATGCTCCTCAGTATATTGTGCTAACTGTGAAGCATAGCGGACGAAATATGATAGTTTGGGGCTCTTTTTCTGGAGATTCAGTGAAGAATATTTTATAAAATTAGACCAGCATGGCTGTTATTAATTTTTTCATTGACATTCCATCCCATCTGGAACCCGTATTATTGGTCTAAATGTAATTTTTCTCAAGTCAATGATACTTAACACAGTTTCAAACAGTGTCGTAGTTATTTGGTAAGGAAAGAAGGGGAAGGACAGAAGACATTCATGGATTGGCCATCCAGTCTCCTGATTGTATGAGTTATCGAAATTTTGTAAGTGTATTTGGACAGAAGAGTGAGAGAGAAGCAAACAACAAATTTATAATCGATATCGAACAGTTTGCTTGCATATTTTAATTAATTAACCTAAAACTATTAGATGCCATGAATATGTTATGCAGACTTCAAGGCAAAGAGAGGATATTTTGTTGAGTAAACCATTTAATGTTATTGTTCACGAACTCTGTATCTTTTGTTGTTATTCATGGTACATTAAAATCTAACTATAACTACGCTATTATTTCATTTACCTTCCTTTATATGTGGCATATTTTGTTTTCTTTTAAATTTTGGGCTTGGGCGAGTATTTTTGGCCAGTAGTGTATGTACATTTATTTAAGTTTACATATAGAAAAGCCACCTATACTTTATGGAAAAGTTAAAAAAAAATTTTAATAAGTAAACATACAAACTATCGTTTACTCATCCATGTTATATTTTTTTTATTTCCTTTTCAGAGAAGATTGGGAGTCCTACTAGCCTGGGTCTTCATCTTTACGTTGTTGTTTTTTCCTGAACTTGGCATTGTTCTCTTCTTGGTCATATTCCATTGGGTAAGTTCTAAGAGATGAGATGAGGGAATTGTAAAACTAATGTAAAAATTACGATTTAAATTAAGCTATTTTGCTCACTTTAAAAGGTAGGTTCTGTCATTTTCTATTGTAAATTCACAATAATAGACACAAAATAGAATAAAAATGAAGTTACAAACATTCCTGGACCACTAATTGAATAAACAAAACTGAAACGAGTTGTTTAATATGTTGAATGGAAAAACAGGATAGATGGAGCAAAATGGTGAAGTAAATAACAAAATAAGATAGACATAAGAACTGAGATGAATCATAGTTAGGTATAACAAGCCTAAGGTAGTAATCAGAAGAGGTCCTAGTTCATAATTGTCTCTTCTCTGCAAATTCAATTCTCATTGAAATAAAATGAGCTGTACATCATACATATTTACTCATAGATAATGAATAAAATCTTTTAATTAATATCATTAGTGTAAATTGTTTAATGTGCATTGTTTGGTAATTCTGAATTGTTTTTCTATGTCTAAGAACTACGAGCTTTGGGCGATGATATGTGTCCATTGAAGTGTTATCTCTCTTCAACTATTATTTCTTTATCATCGAAAACTAAACTTTGAAGAGATAAATGAGGTTTCCAGCAACACTAAGCCTGTCCTGAAATTATTCTTAGAACATTATATCAGTATTCAAATCGTTCAACTTTTCGCTGCACAAATAAAGTTGGGCAAAATTAAAAACTTCGATGGTTGAAATGATAATAATTTACAGACAGTTGGTTTGAACGGTGCCCTTTATCAGAGGATATTATTAACTATTTTTAAACTTCTTCGCCATTAGGTTTTATCGGGAATATTGTAGGCAAAACCTACGAATTTTGTAAAATCTTTTGAGGAGTGGATGGTTAGGTATACTCTTCTTGTTAAGTTAAGTTTGCGTTCCTATTAAAAATATATAACGGGAGGTTGAGGTTTTACATAATTAGGATGTCACTCAGGGTGGATGGATTTATATTTGACTAAGCCACATATAGGATTAAAACTGCCAATTGTTTTTTTAACAAAACACACCAAATACACTGGATAGTGTAGCGCTTCTCAGGCAGACCTTCGGTCTGAAGCATACAGCCTATATGGCTCTAGCAACGAGGTTTTGCTCTAAATTGGTTTAAAAGGTTTACATTACATATCTTGTAATAATTTACTCTTGGTCTAGTTTTTTCAGATCCATGTTTATATTATAGGCCTAAACTCTCATCGGATTATTTTGATATACAGAAAAAACAATCCTTACAGCTCTTATATCCCATCTTAATTTGTTTTTATATAAAAAAAACAAACTAGCCGATACTTTAATTTTAATACATTTTCTGAACTACACATATTTAATTATTTTGGTTTTATAAAACTCCAAAACATTCGATAAACCAGCTGTGCTGGGTTTTTTTGGAACTGTAAAGCAATATTAGAAGGAACTTGGATAAAAGCTTTAAATATACCTAAGTAACCCACAAACTAAAATTCAAACTATTTAAAAATTGCATTCATAAAATATAGTGTTATTGATGATAAAAAGTGCAATAAGGAATTATTTGACCTATTAAAATATTTGTAAAGGTTAAACCTCTTTTCAACAGAGAAATCGTTTTCTGTCGGAAGAATACAGCGTGAACTAAAAGAAATTTTAAACTTAGCCATTACAATCTAATTTATGTACCTATTTACGGATCTTTCTCTTATTATGGCGCAATTTCGTTTCCTCAGCCAGATGGTTAAACGTTTGTTTACTCGAGTGATTATGCTGTGATATCTTTAATGTTAAAATATCCTTGTTTTTTTAGATGCATAAGCATTGTTTTCACCATTAAAAAGGACAACGTAAGAGCTTGCTCGAGAAAGAACGATGTCTGAAAGATTTTACCTGTGCAGTTGATTTTTTTCGGAGAGATTTGCAAAGAAACGTGCAAGTGTTTCATCTATCCAGTTCCTGATAGATCGGCAGAAACATTATTATCTATAATTAATCCTTGCCAGAGAAGCGTATAAACATTTGACTATTAACCACTCTCAGAACTTTAAAGATCTCAAAACTGCTACCCACACAAACCAAATGGAGCCAAGGCGAAAATGGGGAATAAAAAAAGAATGAAGAGCCACTCGTTCTTTGATCAACTCCTATATGTGGGTGTTTTAATAGAGGCAAGGAACTAAAGGAAAGGACTTAGTTGTTCAAAATTAAAAAGACATTGTAAAGTTTTATCTATTTAATAATGTTTAGCTTTTACTTTTTTACTCTCCATAGGTTTAATTTTTTAGGTTTTCTCTTATTCGCCCCTCCAACCTTCAAAATACTTATAACATAGTAATGATCCCATTCCTCGATTCCTGCGCATGAGAAAGGCGGCAATTCAGCCTCCTCAGCCGGTCGTTCAGGCATCTAGCTTAGGAGATGAAATTACGCCATAATAAGAGAAAAGATCCGTATTTACTAAGGTGAACATTTATTTTACTATCATTAGGATCTAAATACACCCTGCATTCTTTCTTTTTAAAACTAAAGATTTAATAAATTTGACTAAAGTATCATTATGACTATATCAGACTTTAAAACTTGCAACGTTTAGAACGTCCACGGCTCTTCCTAGACCGGTCGCACTCAAGAAAACTCTCCTGTAGAGAATTATTTACATAAAATATGAATTAACTAAAGAGAAAGTTTAAATTAAAAATAAAGCTGAGGAAAAATTATATGCACGAAATAAAGGTTAATTGGTCTTCCTTTAGTTTGCCTGCAGTCTACAAACAAATTCACTCCTGAATTTATTTCCTACAACACAGCGAACTTAGAAATATATATTCTAAAAGTTACAAGGATCAATCTCTCAAATTTCACCTAAGTTCTTTGCAATAATGATAAAGGTCTTTTAAAATACAAACACAAAGATGAGGGGATAGAATCAGACACAACATCTAAGCAATTTTCACCCTATAGTAGCTAGATCTCAGAGAGTCTTGGGAGACCTTTCATATTTTTTATCTCTCTTCTCTGTCAGCATTTTTAATAATGGTAAAAAGTTGAATAGTATAAGGAAGGAGAAAAGCATTATTACATTTAAGGAAATTAATGGTGTATTGCGGTCAAATAAAATAAAAAGTTTCATTTTATAAAAATTTAACGCGAAACAGAAAAGACTATCCCGCAGAAAGATTGTCAGGAGACATATGTAAAGAAAGTGGTGAAGAGAGATTAAGCAAAAATGTGTGTAAAATATTAAAACGTTTTACTTGGAATGTTGTGGTTTTTACATCCTGAAAGAAAATGCTAAAATGAATGATATACTATTCTACATCTGGTTAGCAGATTTAATGGAAATAGAGTGAACACTCATGATTTAGCCATTTTTACTCTATCCTCCCCCCTCACAACGGTCTCTAAAGCATTAATGGCACCCACCCAAGAAATATAGGTAAGTTTAAACAACAATGCATTTAAGGTGAACAACACTTCAGAGAAAACTGGTCAGCGTTCGTTCAATAAGTTTTTAGGTCTGGAAAAATGAAAGCCAATAACGAGAGAGGTTCAGCCCATTCAAGCATTAAAGAATGCTTAGAAATAGTAGGCTATAGCCAACGAACAAGAGTTTGAGCACTTGATGAAGACATTACGACTTTAGCAGACATCATAGGACATAATTTAAGGCCAAAAGAATGTTATTGAATTGAAAGAGTGCTTTCATTTTAACCTCAGAATTTATCACGTCTTGAATTCTGCTCATTACAAGTTCAAGAAAGGATAGGGAATTTTTCAAGATTAGAGACCTGTGATAAAAACATTGAAACTATAAGATAACAGGAAGAGTAGCAATGAATGAATAGAAAAGGATGAAAAATTTAAATCATATATCAAAGCTATTGTTGTACCCCATAAAAGTTATTGTGACATTATGGTGGAATGGTAAAGTATTCATCCATCGGTAATTAATGGACACAATATTAGTTAAACTGTTGGAAGAAAACTGGCTGAAATGCCTTTAGGATTGGTAATCAAACATCCTGAAATGTTAATTGACATGAAATAATGCTCCTTCACGACACTGCTAGGCCATCCATTCTTTCCTGTCTGTCTCTTCTGACCTTAGAGAATTTTGATCGGAAGTTTTGCACCTTCTTCCATATTTGACTGATATTTCCTCTACTAGTTATCATCTTTTCCAGCACGTTGGACTCCATATTTGCAATAACAGCTTTCATAATAGGAAAGGCATAATTCGTGTTTCTACTAAATTTGTGACTAATGAACCTAAATAATCTTATAGAAATTGGATATTGCTATAAATGGATAATACTTTGATTAAATATTAGTTCTTTTCTTTTTAATGCCATCTTCAACATAAATAAAAAATATATTACCTGTAAAACTATCTAATAGATATTGGATTATAATTTTTAATTATTTCACTACATTTGCTGAATTCCTTATCAGAAGCTTACCTGTGTAAGGATAAGTAAGATGAGAATTCAAGATTATTGCATGTCTCTTATCCTTTTGCATCTCCTTTAGGCTCCTATTTTATCTTAACTAGATATCTTCATAAATTTTCACTATCCCTAAATACACCACTTTTACCGACCTCTTTTTTATTTTTAGAGGATGACGATGCTATGTTGGTTTCAGTTAAAAATTTCGCTAGAAGCTAACCTAAGAAAGTCAATATTTTTAACTTAGAACTTCTCTACTCATTTTCCTAACCCTTTTGTGAAGGTTCATAATATTCCTACTCCCCTAAAACAATTTTTTTTAGTACTAGTTATCTATTACTCTCTCATCTTTTAGATTTTTATTGTTGTTTTAATTCTTTCTCTCTAAAATTTTCCTCATTGAAAGAACAACTCTTATTGTCAAAAAGAAGGGTATTTTAAAAATTGTTAAATGATCCTTTTTCGTTCTAGATATTTGAGAAAAGGTCTAAAGCATTTTAAATATAATAATAAATGATACATGTCCTAGGTGAAATAGCTAATAACATTTTAACTCTCAAAGATAACCTTGATTTTATATATCATAAATGTTAAGGGCTATAAGAATTACGTGTTGAGTTCCTTTAGGGATTATAATTTAACTATATAAAATTTTCATAAATTAAATATTTTTAGGATTGTTTACAAAGGTTTTACTTAAATAAACTTATATTCTTGTGATTATAAGGTATATCGCTTAAGAAAGTTTGTTGTGTCACATATATCAAAATGGTTGAAAGAGAAACAGTATTTAATCTCTCCTATAAAATGATAAAATTAATGTAGATCAGCTTCGAGAATAAAACAACGAATCAGAAGGGATTCGGAGCAGTAGGAGGCCACAGAGATATTGGGTCTTGGCCCATCAACATGTGGACACGCCCTGGCCCCTCGCCAACTCTTGTGGATGTCCTTGACTGGACAGAGATTACAGGAGTCAACCTCTAATGCAAAATCTGCTGTGGCGACCCGCACTAGTCGAGCGTTATTAGATCGACGAATCAGCAGTCTCTTGCAACACTCCACAATGGCTGGTCGTCTTGGACCACCTAGCTACCAGCCCAACTATGGAGTACCAAGATAGTGGGCTGAGGAATGCTCCCCCTTTCCTACTCTAACCATCTTTTGTGCGAGTTTCTCTCTATGCCCAACTTATTCTTTTTCAGGGCATGAAGTGACATCATCACCGAAATTGACGGACAACTAACTACTATATTAAGCTAACTGTAACGTAGGCAATATATATATATATATGAACTGTCTCCTATCAGAGAATTTTGGTTTTATTGAATAAATGTTATCGGACAAAACTTTGTATATTAGTTTATAGAATTTTATATTTATATGATTAATTCTAATTCCCAAAGTGTAGACGCCCAAGATGACGTAGATTGAGGATTTATCGGCTCTAAAAGACATACTCAAGCTCGAACAAGCCTGGAAAGTCAATGTAAATTACAATCTTCCTACTATATTCTCCGCAGAGTTAAACAGGCGTCGTTGGCATGACTTAAGGAGGCGAAAGAACCTTAGAGAGAACAAAGACATTGTCATCCGTAGAGCCGATAAATCCTCAATATCTGTCATCCTGAACCAAGAAGAATACCTTAACAAGATGAAAACAATAGTGAAAGACACCACTAATTTCAAGAGGATAACGCGGAATCCCACTAACGATTTGAAAACAAAGTTCAACAAACTCATTAGAAAAAATAACACTACTACTAACCTTGTGAAACTTCTTTTATTTAAAGGCGACTGTAGGATGGGTTATGCTTACGGCAATGTAAAAACGCATAAGCCTAGCAATCCTCTACGCCCTATCATAAGTCAAACTCCATGTGTGAATTATCACCTAGCAAACTCTCTCAACTCAATCAACGCTCCATACATCCCTTCAGACTATACGCTCCCCTTCTCTTCAATTTTTCTAGATATCCTTCAAACTTCTCGGCTGGCGGGCGTACTAGCCTCCATGGACGTGGAATCTCTATTCACAAATGTTCACGTGGATGAAACCATTAATTTGATAATCAATTCTATTTACCACACCGAAGGCTCCAAAGCTCCCATCATCCCCGAAGACATAGTGCGCCGGCTCCTCCAAGCCTGTACAAAAGAAGTCCCCTTCTACGGTACCGACGAGCAAATGTACGTGCAAATCGATGTCGTTGCGATAGGGTCAACCCTCGGCGTCTTCCTTGCCAACTTTACATGGATACTGTCGACAACAGGATATTCAAAATCAGTATAGCACCCAAACCTCCCATCTATGTGCGCTATATTGACGACAGACTTTGAAATACATATAACCTTGAGCAAGTTTATGCGCTAATGGAGGTTTTTAAGACCGACTCATGTTCAAACTTCAGCCATGGAACGGAAGACCAAGAATCCCTTCCTTTCCTTGATATTCTCATCAGTTTTTCTAACTCCAAATTTACGACCGAAGGGTACATTAAGGCCATAAGCTTAGGTGTATACCTAAATGATTCCTTTGATTGTCCTAAGCGTTACAGAAGATCCGTTTTCAATGCCTTATTCAACAGGGCATTTTCCTATTCCTTCTCGTGGACGGCTATTGATCTTGACTGAAGAGGGTTTCCTCCGTTAAGTGAATAACGGCTACACACAAGAATCTATCGACGCGGCTATAAAGAAAAAAAATGTGGTTGGCCACTGGTATTAGGGCTCACCCTACACCAAAGAATAATACCATTGACCTTTACTATAAAGCCACTATGAACACAGGTTATTGTGGAGACGAAACGGTTTTGAAAGCCATTTTACACCGAAACGTCACTCCAACCGACCCTACTTCAAGTATCAACCTGATAATGAATTACAAGACCAAGAGAACGAGGAGTTATATTATAAGGAATAGCTGTCTCTCCCCGACGAGCGAACATAAGGAGACTAACGTCGTGTACGTATACCCATGCGAAGTCGGTGACTGCGAATACCATAATGCTAAGTAAAGTGGCGCGACCTTCACAACCCTGTTGAGGCGATAGACAGCTCACCTACAAGACGGAGCCATTAAGAAATACACCAACTTTCACGGCGTCACTCTAACCTGTGAAACGCTCAACAGGAACACCTCCATCATCCTGCGACTCTATAAACACTGGAGAGTGTAATTTACCGACGCCTTGTTCATCCAAATGAATACACCAAAAATTAACGTGCAGCTCCGGCCAGAGGCCATCCTTCCGACAGCCCTGTGTCTTCGTGGGTACCGTCACTATTACCCACTAACACTTTCCTTAAATTTAAATGGTCGATTTTATATCGCCTATGTTTAAATTTTTGCCGCGCCTATGTTCCAAATTTCTACAGCTCTTACGTTTAAAATTTTGGTAGCGCTTATATTTAAAAGAATAGAAATTTGGGCAGTGCTTATATTTAAAAGAATAGTAATTTTAGGAGCGCTTATATTTAAAACAATAGTAATTTTTGCAGCGCCAATGTTCGATTTTATGCATATATATAGTGGAGCATCTTATACCTAAATCAATGTCATTGTTCATTCTCTGAAGATGATCTGCCACGGTAGAAACAGGTTTCAGAATAAATTGTCTTTTTTCAGTGTTCTTATCGCCTCACAGACCCAGAAAACAACTTGTAAGGAGAATAAAGAGAGTACAAGCCAGAGTCAATAACGCTGAAATTGCTGTAGACTTTAACACTACATGTATCCAACATGGCCTCTTACCTGATATATATATATATATATATATATATGATAAATACTACATAAATCGGTTATACATTTTCTAAAGCAAATAGCAAATGTATAACCGATTAATTTATTTATAGTAAAAATAGCTGAAAATGTAAGGTTAAAAAAAACATCCTGCCCTTGCTAAATGCTTACATAGAAATGATGGAGGAATTAATGAGTGAACAAAAAAACAGAGTTCCAAACCGCCCACAACAGAGAAACCAAGTGCCGAGTGGAAGAGGAACTTGACTCTAAAATACCAAATAGAACAAATACGAGTACTTAACCAGACCTAAACAAAATGCCAAACAATACCTCACACTTGCAATAAAATGCAAGAAATCAACCAAAGCCCCAAGTATGGAAAATAAAACCCAAAAGACCACTGAAGGGGTGATGGAAAGAAGGAACTTCGGACATGACGAGCAGGATAAGAAAATAAAAGAAGTAAAGTTAACAAGTAAGAAAAACTTCAGAGAGGCAGAGCACACAAAATGATAGTGTATTAGTAAATCCAAATAGCTAGATTAGCTGCATGAGAATAGTGGACCATTCGAGAAAAAGAACATGATTAAAGTTAGAATGTTGTAGCTAACTAAGCTATCCATCAAGCCCTCAGACCAAGCTCATTTACAGTCGCGAATGGATATCCCATGAACCAGTCTTTGTAACGCAAACAAAAAGTCGATATATTCTCATGAATCTAAAATGAATTTGTCCCGATGGCAGAATGAAGAACATAGTTAACTACAGCATTATCATTTTAACTTTTAACCACTTATTTATAATTGCCTCAGTGAAGAACTAATTCGCGGTATATATCTGTAAAGATCCCTGTACACAAAAGTTGCGCATACTTATGTGCACGTTCTCTCCCACACGCACGTGTTGTGACTCGAGCGACCATTGATATCGCCTTGGTGGCGTTATCATCGCTCAGTCACAACAAACTCCGTTCTCACAAAGCTGTCATTTACCATTTCTTACCATTTGATTATTAACGCCAGTCTTTAACATTGGAATCATTCTATTTCCAAAACTCTGTTATGGTTTTAATACTATAAATACCTTTTCTCACAAACCATCTAGAAAATTCCTTTGATAGACAATCTCTGTCCTCTCTCTCCTCTTAACAAATATTGACATCAAAAAAAGCTCCTACCTTAAAACTGCATGGGTCATGCCCACCTTCTCTACACATAAAAAAACAATCGGATATTCATTATCCACATCACCCACACAGTTGATCAAATCACTTGGTCTTCGTCGTTGTGATATATTAACCTGGGTGCATAGGATTCCAAGCTCCAGTCATTCATCTTATAAAACCTCAAGTTCAAAATAAAGTTATTTTTTATCAAGTTGTTTGCAAAATCCAGACAACGAATGAACTCGAATACCGAACTCGGATTCATGCAGCAGAGATGGAATATTTGTTCAACCTAGAACTGTTGACCCCAACCACAATCAAGCATTAACAACTTCTCTCACTAAAAGTATCAGCTACCCCCCTCTCTCTCTATCTCCATATATATATATATATATATATATATATATATATATATATATATATATATATATATATATGGTGGATGGGCTATATTCGGTGATTTTTAATAGTTGACGTTTCGGTGAACAGTTTAGGTGTTGCAGAGCATATGGAGTAAGGTTTTAATTAAGAAAAAGTTAGCTGACATTGAAGATTGTAAGGTGTCTGAATATTGGAAATGCTTTACTTGTATCCTGATGATTTGCATCTGGAGACTGTGGTCAAACCTTGGCTGTAAAGGGTTGTTGCTCGAAGGCTATAAATCAGGAAAGAGTCAGAAATCTTTTTCGACAGATTTTTACGACTTCACCTTCGCCACTTTAATTAACTATTTAATTACGCCTCCTAATTACTCTGATTTTAATCCCAAGGTGCAGTTGACTATGGCTTCATCCGCTCTGCCTGCAACCTCTTATAACGAGCTGTTGCCCAGGTTCACGGAGATCTTCGAAGATTTTCCCAGGAACACAGTGAGAAACACATGTGACAAGATTCGTAGCCGTCTCCCATGCCACTTTGGAAGCTTTGCGCGGCTACTTTGACGTAACTGAATTCAAATACTCGATCTTCCCCACCATACCCTCTCCATACTCCTACCATTTCCTTAATGTTTATAAGCTTAAATATTGGTAATATATAAACAGTCTTTGTTTCTCTATGCATTGTTACAGATTTTGTAAGTCTTTAAATCCAAACACCAGCCCTGTTTCAAGACACAAATACCTTCAAGGTTTAGTTAGCACTTTGGTGACTATATCATCTACTGCAGTTGAATTACCCTTCACAGACATATGATGGCAAAATCCAGCATCTTCAATACTTATCTGTTCCATACTATGATGCCGCTCTTGGCTTAATCCTCCAAGCTAATCATATTTACATAATAACATAAAATAATTTTTACCAATACCTCTCACGTTGTTTATCCTTAACACTTTAAGAAATGGGTTGAATAATAATAAATATTTTTGTTCTCTTAGTTTGCATGTACAAATTGACAAAGAACAAATGATGAAGTTCAGAAAAAATAAATAGGATGATCAATTTTATTTTAATTATTTAAAACAAAACGAATTACAAATAGGAATGTTCACAAACTTTATTAAACTATGAATAAGGCTATTTATTTTTTTTATTTGGTAAATTCAAAACTTTTATAGAATTTCTTTCTAAAATATGATAGATTTTCCATTTTTAACACTAGAACGTTTTTGCGGTCAATTTGACCGCATTTTGATTTTTAAATGCACGTATCTCATATATTTTTTCCTCAACAAAATTGAGATTAACTGACTTTTCCTGATATAAGATGAAGTGTATTGAGCTAAAATATTTAAAAAATTACTCCAATAACTTTTGTTATTTGACATGCTATACCTGAAACGACCGAGCGGTCAATTTGACCGCATGTTTTTTCGGTACAGAGACTTGTAGGAAAGCTGATACAAAGGGTTACGTGACATCTTCTCAGTCTTTGCTTGCTCTACTGTCGTGCTGCAAACATGTCTAAAAAAATAACTTTTACTGATGGTGAAATTCTGAATGTTTTGAAAACAACTCCTCAATCTGACTCTGAAGCTGATCATTATTTATCTCACACCAGTGAGGGGGAGTATACTCCATATATTATTCAAAGTTCATCGTCTGAGTCTGATTATGATGCAATGCCAAATAGTGAAAGTTTGGAAAGACCTGCAAGATTTTCAAATACTCCTGTGCACGTAGGACCTTCGTCACTGGTTACTGATGTTTTGGGTGAGTAAAATATATTCTATTCAATAGCAGCTCACACATATACATAATGGAGCAGATATTGGTTTGTCTGTTTGTCCGCTTTTTGCCATATATACAAACTTATGTGTAAATATACGTGTATTTAGTAATATATTGGTACCTATAAATGCCAGCAGATCCAGTCAAGCTTATACAGTATAGAGGTATATATATAGTGTATATATATAATATATTATGCGGTACGTATATATTATATAGCAGTAAGGCAACATCCACTAGTTATTATAATTGATAGTAATAAGCTAAATTTTATGAAAATATGATTTATTTGTTTGTTTCGATATTTTATTCGTATACAGTTCTGAAAACTTGATTTTCATATATTCTACTGCTATTATTACAGCTTCTATTTTACTATAATATAGAAATATTCTGAATTATAATTTTACACTGATAGAATCATTTCCATGTTACTTTCAGAGAAGAAAAGAGGACGGAAGACGAATGAAAGCATTCAACGTGCTGCAACAGTAGGATTTGGAGAAATTGGAATATTTCTCACTGGCAAGGATAGTACACAGTGGGAAATTATTGACCAAATTTTAAAAGACACAGGAAGATTTAGATCTCAAAATATTCTTCGGGAATTACCTTGGCCTACACCACTTGCAAAACGACAAATTATTGAAGGCAAGGTTCTGAGTTCTTTTAGATTGATGATTTCATTATCAAGCACATACAAAACTGTACTGAAACTGAAGCCCGCAGCTTATGCTACTATAGGCACTATGATTGCACGAGGAGTTCTCAATAAAGCACAATCAGTGGAACATGTCTGGTCAAAACCATGGGGTGTTCCATACTTCCGCAAATCAATGACATGAATTCGTTTCAATCAAATCATGAAATTCATCAGATTCGATATACGATCAAAACGATCTGCTCGATTCAAAACAGATAAATTTGCTATGGTATCCCAAATTTGGGAACTGCATTGCTTACTATAACCTCAGCTGCAATATAGCAGTGGATGAGAAGTTGTTTCCATGTAAGACTAGGTGCCCATTCACACAATATATTGCCAGCATGCTTGATAAGTTTGGTATATCAAATTTTGGTCAGCAGCCGATGTAAAGTCTAACTACTTGGTGAATGGATTCCCGTACATTGGAAAAGATCAAGCTCGTCCTCCAAATAAACTACTCTCTGAATACGTGGTTCTCCGTTTAATAGAACCATACATGGAAAAAGATAGAAATGTGACGACTGATAACTTTTTCACGTCGGTAAAACTAGCTAAAAATCTAAAGGCAAAAAGAACGAGTATCGTAGGTACAGTAAATCGTATTAGAAGAGAAATTCTAGAGACCATTAGAAAAACTCGTGAAAACTGGTACAATTCACTCATATAGAAGAACAATCAATTCACAATTACAGTGTATCAAGGTAAACCTACAAAAAATGTACTCTTACTGAGCTCCATTCAAAAAACTGTTGCAATTGGGGATGATAGAAAGAAAATTCCCGAAACTGTGAAGTTTTATAACTTTACAAAATATGGTGTAGATATAGTAGATCAAATGGCTCGAAAGTACAGCACAGAATGTGCTTTACAGAGATGGCCAGTGCAAGTTTTTTTTCCAATATTTTAGATCTAGCTGGCACCAATGCAGTAGTTTTGTACAGAGAAGTTACTGAACAGAAAATTTCACGCCGCAGATTCCTCTTACAATTTGCTGAAGAACTGCAGATAAACTTCAAGAATAGCAATGCTGTAGATAATAATAGCGATGACGATGAATCGTTAGAGACTTCTAGGAAGAGGAAATAATGCCAAGTAAGAAGTTGCAATAAAAATAAAACATCTGAAACTTGTTACAAATGTAAGAGGCGTGTATGTGGCAAATGTACAAGCAAAGTGAGGAAGAAAGTACTTTGCACTAATTGTAACAATTAACTATCTATGGAAAAATTCTTTTATGTGTAAGAATGTTTAAATCATAAAGTTATTTACCTACTGGTAATGAAAAGGAATAGCATTTCTTGAAATTAATTGAATTGCATTTAGCTTTTTTATTAAATACATTTTTCCTTGCTTTATAATTATATCAATGATTTATGGAATGTATCATTAAAATTTGATTTAAAATATATTATTTTCTTATCCCATATTGCATATATGACTTGATATGTCAACAGAGATATAAATATAAGCATATTAAAAAAATATAGAGAAAGTGCGGTCAAAATGACCGCTCGGTCGTTCTAGGTGGTGTAACTTTCCAGACGTTCTAGTGTTAATCCATATCGTGGGGAAAGAGCTACACCTAAAAAAAGTAGAGCAAAAGAATTCCGATGATTTTTACCTTTAGGCTTAAAAAATAAGGTGGGATCTGAAAATACAGACCAAGAATCAATATTAAGAGACAAAAGATGTTTTTGTTTATTAAAAGTTTTTATTCAAATTCTTTTTCAGAGTTTATTTATAAATAAATAAATTAGAGCGTAGGGCTGTTTTTTTTTAAAATTTAAAGGTTTTATTAAAGTTATTTATAAGTTACATATTTTAGAAATTAAAATACAAGCCTTAGGGCTGGGTTTCAAATATTTTAAGCTTTATCCAAGTACATAATTTCTAAGAGTTACGATTTTATTGTCTTTAAACTTTTTATTCACTTAATCTAAGGATGAAAATGAATATAAATCCTGAAGTCAATAAAGTGACTTAAAATTAAGGCATGGCGTTTTTGAGGTGATATTGTTTAGTATATACAAGAAAATTTTATGTAAAAGAAGAGGTGAGAATTGTTTTTTCGGTATATCAAAAGAATTCACCTCAAGAATTTTCTTGAATTTAGGCATAAAAATTAAGTATGGATATGAAAATATCAATTAGGAGGGAATTTATAAAGGTAACATTTAATCTTTTTTAGACACAAACCACGTTGCTATAGCGAGATAGGCCGTAGGCCACAGACCAAAGGCTTGTATGTGAAGCACAAACTCCTCACCTAAAGAGAAGTAACAAGCGGCTGTTAGCAAGATAACAAATTTCCCCTAAAATTTCCATTTGGGAATTTTTTAAAACAGAAATTTTATTAAGATTAAGACACGGCTAATTATATTTTTTTCGTATATTCAGAATCTTTTATCGAATTTTTTTCTGAAATAGATTTTAATCTTTATTATGAGAAAATACTATATGAAAAAATAAAGCAGAATAAAAATATTAAATAAAAATTTAGATTGGGAAATATTAGGTTTGATGAGTCTTTATTTCTGTATTTCAAAAGAATTTTGACGTTTAGGCTTTGAAAATAAGGATGGATCTGAAAAACAGACCGATAGTACATTTTTAGGAGACAAGAGATGGCTTTTGTATATTAAATGCTTTTATCCAAGTTCATTCTAAGATTTTATTCATATATCGAAAAATTAGAGGGCAGGGCTGTTTTTTAAGAAGTTCAAAGGATTTATTAAAATTATTGCTAAAAGTTGATTAAGAGTTGGCAAAAACAGACCTTATGGCTGTTTTTTTATATATTTGAAGCTTTTATCCAAGTAATTACTAAGAAGTACCATTTTTCTCACTTGATACTTCTTACTGACCGAAGCTAAGAATAAAAAATATAAACCGTGATCATAGACTGAGTCAAAATTAAGGCTTAGCGATTTGACGGGAGGAGGTTGTATTTTAAGAATATAGAAGAAAATTCAGATGTAAAAAAGAGGTGAGGATTGTTTTTATAGTATAGGAAAAGAGTTCAGCTAAAATAATTAATTAAATTTAGGCCTGAAAACTACTTATGGATATGAAAAAAGTAGATCAAGGTCTTCTTGCGAAGCGCAACCTCCTCATTTAATCAAGAGTCATAATTTCATTGGTGAGTCATATTAATCAAGGAAATCCATCTTGCGGAATCATATTCAGCAAGAAGCCACTCCTCTTGTTATCTTATATTGAAATCTATTTAATAACGTTTTCCACAACTCTCTCAGTGTATATAAATTCAATGAAGACAAGAGTAAATAAAAAAAAAACATATTCAGTTTTCACATTCCTCTCAAATATTCATTCTTTAGATATGGAAATGTATGTGTGTCTGAAAGGTGCCTTCAAGAAAAAACTTCATATTAAGCAAAATGAAGTAGGTCTGAGGTGTTTGGATTTAAATAATGAAATTTGGGGACAATGCTTCTTGTTTG
Source organism: Ceratothoa steindachneri (assembly GCA_963969495.1). Classification (NCBI taxonomy): domain Eukaryota; kingdom Metazoa; phylum Arthropoda; class Malacostraca; order Isopoda; family Cymothoidae; genus Ceratothoa; species Ceratothoa steindachneri. Next base: position 127,827,347 of record OZ018328.1, on the reverse strand, counting down.
AAGAATTGTTCCAAAATTTCATTATTTAAATTAAAGTACTAAATTTCATCATATCTCCCAAATGAGCATATAATGAAATAGGAAAACTTTATCGATAGGGAACGGTTTAATGAAGAAATTATGGCGACTTCGTTTTGGTGTCGCATAAACGCATTTCATGCCTGCGTCAAGTATTCACATGTCATGGACATGCAACACTATGCGCACTGTTTGGCCACTGCCGCAATACATTTTTCTTTGTGTTAGTCGAAAATACAGCACAAGCTTATTGTATAGTTTTAGATTTTCTCGCGTCAGCAGCTGTCATTTCAGTTTCTTAGATACGCTTGGTCTTGTTTCGATCGACGGCTGACCTGAGAGGGCTACTATATTCGTTTGTCTTGTACGGCCGCTATGGACATCTAACCTTCTGTGACATTTGCAGCCGAGCGTGTATTGCGGAAGGCAGATACACAACACCGGTCTTAGTCTAGCGACCGGTCTTCCGGAAGTGTTCGTTTGATATCCTACTTGTCAATTCTGGAGAGATGCCAATTGATCTGCGTAGTACACAGTGCACTATACACTTGTACTATACCCACAACCTCACCGTTTCCCTCAATCTTCAACAGCTCTCATGGCATCGATGGACAATCTCGACGGTCCTTATGTCACCAAAAGACACCAGTTATACCCTAATACCCTTGACTTAGGGCTAAGAAACATTTAGAGAGCTTAGTGAAGCTCTTAGGGTGGTGGTTGCTCTGGTTATGCCCGCGGCGTCACCCTGGCGTGTACCAGTGTTGAAATTTTGTCGCCTCGCCTTTGCCGCCAAAGCAACAATAGCACTGGAGTATTGTTTTCGACCTTTTTGAGGTACACTTTGTTTCACGCTGGATCCATACCAGTGTAATCAGACAAATTCAAGTTCAAAAACCACTCACTTTCCACGCTGGATCCATACCAGTGTAATCAGACAAATTCAAGTTCAAAAACCACTCACTTTCCACGCTGTCCCCACTATGTTTGAAGTCCGCGGTGCTGTCATTGCATGCGAGCCGTTGTAATAAATCTTTTTCCACGCGAGATAACGCGTTTTAACTGGTTTGTAAACCTTATTTTGTTCATAATCGATTCTCGAAGTGCCCTGAGTGCTCTCGGGGCATTTGATTCTCTATACTCATTAGGCTGGGCTATCCCTGATACACTGTTTGCTGAGAGCTGATCCGATGTCGAAATTATCTTCTGCTGAGTTCCTGTACATGCAGGGATTGCAGAGAATGAGCTGGCCAACGAGGATGACAAAAAGATCGCCAGCACTGGGCGACCAGAAAAGAGTTTGGTTCTTCTTCACAGTGATCACATGGCTGCTTGGTAAAGAAAATGGGAAAAGGCCGATGGAAACGCAATACGACTGTTCTAATGGACTTACCTACAATGTTTCGAAGGCTACACGACGCTTTATCTCGTTTTCGGATTGGGTACACTAGCAGGAAGCAGAAAAATTCGGTATGCCACTACCCTGCATCTTAAAGCGATGGCTGCATTAAAACCTTATAGTGTTCGCCACATTCTTGTGGAATATTCTAGTCTGCGGGATCTTCATGCACGTTACCTGTCCAGGTAGCCTAAGCAGCAGTGTTGCTACCGCTTGCCCCATGTACTCGAGATAGGTGGTCCGTACAGACTTATGGAGTGTTTTGATTCCTGGAAGAGATTGGCCTCTTCCATCTTATTTGAATCTCCTTAATGTGGGCCGCATGCTCCGGGGCCGGAAGGATACACTGCTCCTCTCTAATGCCGGAAGATCCTTCTTTCTTCTTTGATTTTGCTCTAGTTTGTTTTTATTATTTGTGTATTCTTTTGTTTTGTTCTAATTTACTTTTAAGTGTAGCCTTTATAGGATTTTGGAATCACAAGCTAGATGGGTGCCTTTAAAGAAAAATAATAATCTTGGGCACGTAATTCTATCAATTTGGGCAGAAATGCAATAATTTACACATTTTGAGCTGCTAAAATCTTAATAAATATTTACGTGTACTTAGGTATATAATTCTGAGAAAAAAATTAAATCAAATTTTGTTAGTATTAAATAAATAACAATAAACATTGCCTCATCATCAATAGTCACTAGGATACATACTTTAATTTGGCTTAGCATATTTATATCATTACATAACGGTGGTAGAATACAACACATTATATTTGATCATATTAGGCAAGCGGCGGTCAAAGTTCGTAAATTGCAACTTTCCCGTGGAAGATTTTTTTGTTTTCTTTTTCATTTTATGCTCTCGTTTGGCATCTGCTAAGGACGGCACAACAGCTAAACTTAAAAAGAAGCCCTTCTTTTGGTCCGGCTAAGCTAAACATTTACTAAACAAAATTAAAAACAAAGTTAAGGACTAACAATGATTAAATTTCTAAAAGGCACTCTCTGATCCAGGATCGAGGCTCAATGCCATCAGTAGCTTGGACATGCAGCACAAAAATTAAATATTATGGAAGTCGCCCACCTCCCTCAAAAATTCAATAACGAGAGGTCCTTCCAAGGACAAGTATCCCTTTCCTCACAATAAGGATGTTCATCATAATAACATATCGCCACCTGGTATCATAGGTCTCGTCCAAATGAAAAAAATACCTTAGGAAATTACTGCCTACGAAAGAAGGCCTGGCAGATAGCAATCTCTAAGTCGGAGAAAAGCATCCGACGTTAAGTGGATCTAATAAAAACTGCACTGTTCAGGAGAGAGACTATTTCGGCTCTCCTAAAATTTAGCTAAACTAATATTTACAAATTCGTCCATCAGCTTGCACACACAAGATATTTGGGAATATTTGGCGTAAAAAATCTGAGTTAGAGCTTGCTCTTCCTGCTTTGCGAAAAGCAAGCACGGTAATCATTCGCACGAATCTGGTAAGGTAATGAATTAGTTTGAATTTCGAACATCATATTGGCTTGAACACGAAGTACAATGAATCTCTTCTACCTGACAATCTTCCTTGTTTTCGTCTTTGTCTGAATTGCCAGGCATCTGGGTTTTGTATGTCACCCCTCTGTCTGGATGAAGAAAAATGTCATAGGAATCCTTACTTCCCAAAAGGGCAAAATATTTATTGATGTTAGCATATTAAGTGCAACCTTTATTTCATTTATCCCTTAGTCGACTGATATTCATCCTAAGCGGCTGTAGGTTTTAAGGATTGTTCCAAGAATTTAAATAATTTCTTAAAAATGCCTTCGAAAGACACAGAATTCAAATATAATGCTATTATTTAGACATGCTGATTCCAATATAGAAGTATAAACTTAAAAACCTCAAAAACAATAAACTTTGTTACTATTTGCAATACCATATATACTCGTGTTTAAGCCTACTTCTTATATAGTGCGTTTGCTCAAATTTTGCAAATATCTTGTGTATAATACTTCCTTAACTTTTGAGCAATACTGATAAGCTTGTCATGTTGGGATACGCTTTTTTTTAGCAAATAAGTTTTTTACTTAACAGATTATTGGGGTAATTGTTTAGCTATACTATACACTTCCTGTAGTTACCATGTTCTCCTCTTTTCCACAAAATAATATGGCCGCAATAAATGAATTGTAAACCCTCCCCTTAAAACTCTGAGTATATTGTAACTCCTCCCTTAAATCTCTGAGTATATTGTAACCCTTCCTCTTAAATCTCTGAGTATATTGTAACCCCTTTTATTGCGTAGAGTGTTTCTAAAAAAAAAACTCTAAAAACAGTAAAGGATTCTGAAGTGATCCAATTTAATAACGTCGAAACTGGAGAGTGATGTAATTATAATTATTCGTCCTGAATAGCAGTCGTATAAGAGATTTAATGACAAGTTCACGATTGCCAAAACATTTTATTTTTTAAAGATTAAATGATTTTATTGCGAGAGAAACTATATGGATGATTTGAATTTTTCATGCGTTTTTATTTGTCGTTGCAATTATCGCCGTTAACTGCCCATTTTATAGTCGACTTTTCGTATTAGCTGGATAATTAAAACTTTTTAAAATCATCATTACAGGGCTTGCCAAATGCATATGGAATTGCCGAGATAGCCTTTTACATCGTTCGAGCTCCAGTTAATGTAAGTAAAAATATTAATTATTTATATAATCTTTCTTTTATAAGGACAAGGATCTTGGTTTTATATATTTTTTTCTCTATTACACCATATATTATATAAATGAGTTACATATAATAGAATTTTGATATACAATCAAACTATATTTGGCCTTTGATAAAATATATCAATAAATGAATGAGACCTAACATAAAATTGACTGCGCGTTTTACTTAAACATCATAAATGAAACTTAGAATAATGGTTAAAACTATACTTGCGCGCAGCAAATACCCGTAGAAAATAAAAGATTAAATTTCTAGCACCAATACTAAAAAAGATATACATGTACATATGCAAAATATATAAATAAATTTATTTTTAACTGATCTGACAATATACCTCTCAAATCTTCACACAATCGAATTTAACTTTTGAAATATCATGTAGCACCTTTAACTAGATAGAAATAAAATGGAAATACTGTAGAAGGGGCAAAAATTAATATAAATTTGGGGGCTGCTAATCAGTATTTGCCATCAAAACAAGAAGGTGAAAGAGCAATGGAGTCCCTACTTTGTAGTTTGGTGTATCGGGGCTACGAAAAATGCCGAATGCAAGCCAAGATTTAAGCTAGGTAATTTTAATAATAATATTTGGGTCGCAAAATGAAATAATTGGACATCCAACCTAGATCAGTCAGGGTAATTTAGGGATATAAATATAGTTGGCATGTATTTTTTTATATCGCCTCTTCACAAATATACTACTACAAATTATGCTTGATACTGATTTTTTTCCCAATATTTTACAATATTCGTTAGAAATTAGGTAAAATCAGTTCTTATATTCGTCACTCACGCTTATCCTGTTAGAGAGAAAAAGAGGCAGTGATCTGTTTCAAATAAGAAAACATCAAAATATTTTAAAGTGAGGAACTTTTCGAACGGAATAAGAAAGATACTGTTGCTCTTATTTCTGGACACTTAATGGTGTCGAGGGACGAAGGCGTGTAACCAAAGAATCTCTAAAGGTACATACTACTGTACGCCAAGCAGCCACTATCGGCACTGCGATCGGGTACCAATGACTTGGGAAAAGGTAACGACCTTTTAACTAAAGTGCGATAGAAGTAGGTTGGCTCTTTAAATGGGAATACATTTGCCTGGTTCGCTTCAAAGGTTATTCAAAAAATAAACACCTTTACAAAAATAAACTTTCATACAAATAATAAGAACAAGGGCACAGATAAATATGGAAATCTAAATAATAATCAGTACGACAAAAGAATATTATGACACGCAGAAATTAAGGAAACTAGGTCCGGGAAAATATATAAGTGGTCCAATATGTTGGATTGAATGAAAGATTTAGCAAGTTTATTGGCGTTACACCAAATGGGGAATTCTTCTTATGACTGGGAATCAAGAGGTGGGACTTACGATGAAAGGACTCCTGGTTACCTCTGGAGGATAAACTGGGGAGGTGGAAGACCAGGTCTTCGTTGATAGGTCTCGATGCGCAGGCATCCAGAGAGACTCTGAAAGGAGTTGAGGTTACCTCGGCTCCAGGGAGAAGTAATCACAACTTGAGATTAGTCTGCAGAAAGTCTCAACCAATGTAGTGAGACGAGAAAAACCCAAGACAATCTTCCGGGGCATAAACGGATTTCCGTACTCTTCCTTTTATCAGGGCAGATTACGCGACTTCACGGGAGACATATACTAGGGTCTGGATGGCAAGAAGCTCGCGTTCTCTCTATCTGCTGAGGATTTGTAGACATCACCTTAAGTAGGAACCACAGCCATGGTCGACAGAGGGCTGCGCGCAGCCCTTTCTCGTGGTTTAAACAAACACGAATCTTGCTAATTTTGTGCATCGACGAGGCGAACGGAAAATAAAGAGACATTCTCTTCTACCCCAATAGGGCGAAGATTGACACGGCTGCCACCTGGGAGCTAGATAGCATTATCAAACAGGAGGGAAGACTTTGATAAAGCACCTCAAATAAAACACAGCTGCGCTTTTATGTCCCGACCAGAGAAATTCTCTGTGATAACGGCGTATTGAGTTTCATTCTCCCACAAATGGCTATCTTTACTTTCCTTTCACTTAAATAAAAAAATGGGTATTTGTTTTATGCCTTATATTTGAAAAATCGTACCTTAGAAATTAATTTTACTAATAATTTTTGGGCAGGTAACAAATGCTGGGCGGCGTGTGACCCCTGCCCACCTTTCTGGGCACCATATTATATACTTCCTTTTAAGCAGTGGCACTCCAGTTATACCAGGTTAGGGAGTTTACCCCAGTTTATACGTTGTTTCTACTATCAGCCGATTTGAGGACATGGTATTCTGCCGCCTCGTGGCACGGTTGTCGAGGCAATTTCTAATGATCTGGGGTTTGAAGGGTAGATATCCCTCTTGGGAGACTACTCGATCAGTCCCGGAGTTGAGGCAGGTCCTTGCCAAACTGATCGTCGAAATGGAGATGTCCTAAATGTGGCTGAGTTTAGGCGTCACTCTCTGCGAAGTGCTTCATTTTCGTGCCTTAATCTATTCCTTTGATCTCCGGATAAAAAACTTGATTTTGTGTGAGATGTAGTTGATTACTTCCATGGTAGTGATAATTTTCCTCATTCAACTATCATTTTCTCGGGCTCTGAGGTCTGAGAACCAGCCCTGTTGGTGCTTATAATGGGCCTGGTAGTCCGCATTTCAGGAAATAACCCATTTCTCTCGCCCATTCGAAGAGTTTGGCGGTTGATGATGGCGTTGAGATTTTCTCAGGCAACTCTTCGCCATTAGCCTAACTACTATTCCTTGAGTGTCTTGACGTTTTGCTCGCCAATCGCTTACGTGATGGTTGGTTGAGCGTAAGACGAACATCAGGCAGAAGCGATATGCCTACAAACGCTATAAGCGCCACCAGAATGACTTAACTCTCGGTGTATTTTGTCGAGCAAGGGTTAGGTCCTGGTATATTTCGAATCATGTCCATCGCTCTTCATGGCGACGTACTTATCTTCTCTTAAAGGAAATACCTATTTTGTAGTGGTGTGGAAGCGACCTCTTTCCCGTTCTCCAAGAAAAGGCGCCAGACTTCTGACCCTGCGTCCGTGGCAAAGTCCTTCTTAACCATTTACTCCTTATTCTCTAGCCGGGATACTGCCCCGCCAGCATTCAATTTACGTCGTGATACGGCTGAAGTAAGTCAAAGAGAATTTACATAAGGAATCGGAGAAACTTCAACATGTTTATGTTGAGTGAGCTGCGGTTCGCTCATACTTTATTCCCGAACACTGCAAATGTTGCGAACGATATTCCGTATGTTATATTTTGACAGGCAGGTGAGCAAGGCATGTACTTCTTTTTGATTTGCTCAACACAATCAGGCTAATGGCTACTCTGCTCGCTTTACGCAAAAAGAGGAGAGATCAGTCTAAAACAGCCAGTACCCAGTGCATTTTTGCTTCTACGCCTGATCCCGTTGCCTACCTTAGTCGCCAAAGATTCTCGCTGTATCCTTGGCTGCTCTCGAGGGTGCCTATGACGTCGATAGGTCCAAATCATATCCTAAGCACTTGATGTTTAGCGCTAGGATACTCATTCGTTAGCTGAGTATAGGTCTTGTGCCGTTAGCACCACTAGTTCGGTACAGAACGCCACCGTGGAAGGTCCCCAACTTGATTCTTTGTTCCTACCATGAAACGTTGATCAACATTGATAAAATAGAAGTATGCTTAGCTAGTGTGTGTGTCATAGAAAATAAGCAGAAAGAGTGAGAACAGGTGAAATATTGGGAACCTCGATTAAGAGATTAATCTTGCCACAGGCAAAAATTATGCTAATAATACAGGATAACATAAAATTAACATATATGAACTTCTCTTATAAGTTATGAGAGATATGTGCACAATTAATTTTTTTACAAACTTAAACATACTATAACAAATTAGTTTAATCATAGTTGCTAACCAAATGAGGTACGCTTAGGTGTAAAAACTAGTTACAATATTTCCTTATAATGAAAAAACACTGGTAAACAGTGTAGACTGTGTCTTATGCGATTCATTCCTTCGCTCCAGGTCATGTGCATCTTGTGCGTTCATTCATTATACTCATTGTGGAGGGACGAAATTTCGACCGAGAGAACATTGAAAAAGTTGTCCACTCTACAAATGGTAAGGCCTACAATGGAAAAGATTGAATAAAGTGTTAGTAATTCAAGTTTTTGTAATAGAAGTATCTTTTAAGCATATTAGTATTATTAACGCTAGTAAAATAGATAATTCAGTCGTAATGCTTCATTAAGTTTCTGAATATCCTCTTGGGCCCTCACCATTTGCTGAAATTTGTGCTTCATCTTGTAACTCTAACTTCTGCACTCTCCCGAGTCCGGATTTTATATTTCTCTCATTTTATCATTAGTTCTATTTTAATAATGATTTTTTAGCCTTAAATCTCTTATTTATGCCGATATGTAGAGGAGGAGGAATACCTATATTCGTTGAATGCGACTAAATACTGATAGGGACCATTCGTCCGGTAGCCATCGCATTTCGAGAGCTTTGATTCTACCAGTGCAACAACATAATGGCAGTAATGAGTGGATCTGTCGCGGACTCCTCGACAGATCCACTCATTACTGCCATTACTGCCACAAAATCATTGCCCAAATTTGGGGTTAGAGATGGGCTAGGAAAGCATGGAAGCAGCACTCTTACCGGTGACGGAGCTTCCCTACAACTCTTCATGTGCGGCAAAGTGGCTTCTATTTTGTTATCTTAGGGGCCTACCTTAAGTAGCTTCATTTCTGTGATGGAGGATCCCCACGTTTATGTGCATTCTTAGAGCCATCTCCAACACCCTAATAGCGGATAGAAAGGTTCCCCCTCTCCTTTGTCTACGGGTGAAGGGGCATTTTATTTAACCCCTCTACTTTGGAGTCGTGCTTCGATGGATGAATCAACTTCAGCCCCCCAGGGCTGTCCCTCTTTTCCTTCCATTGGTGCCCGCTGATAGGGAAGCGAGCTGATGGCCCAAAATTGACTGCTCCTACTGGAAGTGATTCAAATGGGCATTAGTTAGGGTTCTAGGTAAAGAAGCGAATGTCTCTCGTTTCTCTGACAGGAACTCTCTGGTGAATGCAGAGGCGTCCATAGTATGTTATCCTCGGACACTCGACGGCTCTTAGTGTTCATGATATCACACTATACCTTGAAATTTGTGAAAAGCCTGTCTTATGCAAATTCGTGGAGTACTGTTTAACAGATATTACATAAAAGTTGTCAGAATAAGACGCTGTCAAGTGTGATGAGAAAACAGGCGGTGGCTTCGAGACTTACCCTTAAACTCTTCGTCACGTTCAATACTCACAGGCTCCTTGACTCGCTGCGTGCAGGTTGTTATCGCTGCTGCGTGAAAGTATTCGTACCACTGCCACGGTATTATAACTGCCAACGGTTCATGCATAAAAATGAAACTTCCATGCATGTAAATTCGATTCAGCCCGAAATCTGCGAAACTGCTCGAATCCTTGCATGATAAATATTATTATTAAGTGCCAGGTGCGCGAATTGTGGGGAGCCACACTCTACTTCCTCGAATTAATATTTAACTTGGCCTGGCCAGTAATTGTTCCCAAAGCGAAATGTGAAACCTGGAACCCTACGCCTCTCAAGTTAAAAAGCAACCCCCTGCTCCTTGAAACACTATGCCTAGAGGTACATTAGAATCATGACCATTCGGAACCCTAATTTGGTTTTTAGAGGCAGGCACTCCCGTGCTACAGCTATCTGATCCAAGGAGGTAGGCCTCGACTCAGGGAAAACCACGTCTCCCTCATTTATCCTCAGGTAATCTTTTTCCACAAGCCCAAAGAGCCGCATCTTCCACTGATAGTTAGCCTCACATTATCCAACCCCCATAACCTGCCTGGCGAGAACGCCTCGCGATCACCTACTGGATTTTCTATGACTGTCTCCAGAAAAAAGAGCGCACTAACGGCACCTTGGCTCACACGCTTTCCACCATAGCTAATTCGAGCCTCCAAAAGAGGCAATACTTGCACGCCGAACCCAGTCTCCTAATAATGCGGAGGCAACAGCGCCTGGAATTTTACCTCCTTAAAGTTTACAGCTATTCCGTTGAGGGACTTGAAATGGCCTCCGCATCTCCCTCGAGCTCACCCTTGATGTCATATTCCTTCAAGGGAATTGCTGTGGACTACATGTCAACTGTGTGGCTTTGCGGAGTCACATCTCCTCTACTTCACCATTAGCTTTCTAGTGGAGATCATGCTAGGCAAGTGTCTCCTGACAACCCTCCCGTAAATACATGAAGGTTTTGAGAATCGACCGCAAGAGTATGGGGCCAGGGAAGATAGATGCACGATTTAGATCCGGCATAACTTATTTTGTTTGGGTTAAGGTCGCAGACCTTCAAGGTAGTGACCAGTTTCCATTTAATTATCTTTTTATGGGCAGGTAACGCCTGAGAAAGTATTTTGGTGGTGCTTGGACCTTGCGAGTTATGCATTTCAGGAAATGAATGATTTCGCTGCACTATTCGAAGAGTTTAGGTCATGTGATATGGCAAATGAGTTCTTCTCCTGTAATCCTAACTACCATTACTAGAAGGTCTGTCTATTTTGCACCCCAAGAGAGATGCTTTACGTCTGCATGTGCTACAAGCGCTGCAAGAGGCTCTCACCGGCGGTAAATTTTGTCGAGCTAGAGCAAGATTCCTCTATGTTTCGTCGAAAATCGCCCCTCGCTCTTCTTGCTGGGTATACGTATTTTGAGTTAACGAGAAGATCTAACTTGCAGGAGTGTGAAAGCGACTCAAAAGGATTCGCGGCACGTTATCATAAGATCCTCTCCCCTCACCCTCTTACCTCAAGGAGAATGGGACCGCAATCTCACACCTCTCGTTTGTGACGGTATTTTGCTACCGCTATCTCCTTATTTTATACCGTGGATGCTCTAATGCCAGCATTCCTTGCACGTAATGATGTCGCTGAAGGCTGCTGAATAACGTTTTAATGACAGGTTTACGCTGAGTGAGTAGCATTCCGTTCTCGCTTCATGCACAGACACCGCCCATATTCTTGATGATCTTGCGTATGCCAAGCTTCGCCACCTAGGTGAGCGAGGCATGTCATTTTTGTTAAATTTATTCAAAAGGAACTAGGCAGGGAGTATTCTGTTGATTTATGGTGAATGCTTATTGTGCTCCCTTTTCGCAAAACTGGGAGAGATCAATCTAACCCGGCCATTTTTCGTCCAATTTCTCTGACCTTCATATGTAATTTTGATGGAGAACTTGGTAATTGTTAGATTAGCTTTTTTCCTCGACAGTGGAGGCCACTTGTATTCTGCACAGTGCTCTTCTCAGAATAAAAAATGCTATTTGCGAGGCCTTCCTTCTTAGAGAGAAATACGCTACGGTTTTTTTTACTCTTGATAAGGCATGCAAAACGGTATATTTGGGACCTTCCACACGATGAGGACAAAGAAACGCCTCCCACTTTTCATATCTGAATTTTTACGAGATCGTTGATTCCGCAAACTGGTGAAAGCCGAGCCTGCAAGTAGTTGATTCGCACCCTTTCCTTATGCTTGTTTTTGACCAACGTCTCACCTATGAGGAAATATACTTAGAATCATTTTTTTTATCAAAGCAATGGACATTTTTGTAAGGGACCTTCAGTAGTTGGGTACTAAAATGGCTACTGCCTTGCTTTTCTATAGGATCGTTTTCAGTTGACAAGAAAGTTGCGTTCAAATCATCCACAGCCGAGCGTGTATTGCAGAATTTGAAATTAATCTACCTTACTGCTCTCCATATGGTAACCGGTTCCTTCCGCACGTTTCCTATTGAGAGCTTATTTATCGATTCGGGGGAGATACCTCTCGTTTTGCACCGAGCACAGTGCATTATGAGCTTGTATACGCCGCGGGGTCCTCAACTCTCGCAGTTGCCAACAACTCTCATGGCATACACGTCCGACTTTGAAAGTGTCTATGCTTCCTAGAAACGCCAATCATACCCGGATACCCTTGAGTTTCAGGAGAGGAAACTTATCCGAAAGGTTAGTGTAGTCTTAAGCCAGTGTTGTCTCTAGTTCTGCCCAGAAACAGCACTATGTATGGTAAAATCTTTGGCCATTTGTCACCACACCTCTGCTTTTTAAGCTTCCATAGGGCCTGAAGACTTGTTTTCGACCTTTCCGGAGTACTTATTTTTATACGCTGGCTCTAATTAGGAAGATTCGGCCGGCTTCTACGCCATATACTTTCAGTTTGAAGTCGGCAGGGCTGTATCAGGAGGTGCGTCTTTTTTAACGGCCGAATGGTTGCAATACACCACTTGGTACGGAAAATAACGCGGCGTGCCATGTTATAAGCCAGATCGTGATATCTGGTGATTCACAAAGCCACTTCAGTGCTCATGGAGCATTGGAATCTCCACACCCCGTGATTCAAGATATCCGTGAATATTACAACTTTGGATGATGCAAGAAGCAAATCAAGTTAGTCAAGCAGTAGAATACCAAGTAAAATATGACTGCTGAAAACTGTATTAAACGAAAAGTGTAGAAATTTTAGTATTTGAACTCTAAATTATAATTTTAAAAAAGCTTAATGTCATATTAGTTGATTTTTTTAAAAGAACGTCCTTTGAGAGTTATTAGAAGCATTGAGCCTTATAATTTAAATTTTCTTACAGTTTTTTCTTTTATTAGTTTTCTCATGATCCATATTTTACTTACACCTGGTCGGTACTCTCATTAGTTCGATTTTTGACTCAGGAAGTATGCTTTTCCTGGAACTACAAGGCTTTGCAAACTCTCGGAAACTACAGAATTTCTACAGCTCTCTTAAGCAAGGCTTTGGCCCAACCTACCGCTTCCTTTCACTAGTTCGATCCCAGGAGGGAACAATTTTACTCACACGCAAGGAGAAAATTTTAGATCGGTGGCGAGAACACTCCCACAACCTTCTAAATACCCGTAATCCCTGTGACTCTGGCCAGCTCGATGTCATTCCAGATAGGCCTAGAGTTCGCGAGATGGATGCTACCTCTACAACCAAGGAAATCAAGAATGCCATCACCAGCATTCCTGGTGAGGTCCGCAAACACGGTGGTGATGCTCTGCACATTTGGTTCCACGAAATGATCTCTGTGATGTGGGAAGCTGAACTCGTGCTGCATCAGTGGAAAGACGCCAGTATCATCTCATTCTGCAAGAACAAGGGCGACCGAGCAGTGTGTGAGAATAGCTGGGTTATCTAGCTACTGTCTATTAAGGAACTGTGCCCTGAAACACAATGTGGGTTCCCAAGCGAGCGGGGCACCATAGGCATGGTCCTCACGGCTAGACAGATAACTGCAAGAAAAGTGCTGTGAACAGCACCAAAACATATATCTAGCCCTCATTGTTCTGACGAATACCTTTTATACGATAAACCGAGAGATGCTGAGGCACGTCAGGCAGAAATTTGGATGCCCTGGCAATTTCATTCCTGTTACCCGGGCATTCCATCACGGCATGAAGGCGAGCGTGACCATCAGTGGTGACGAGACTGCAATCTTTGACGTAGAGCATGGAGTTAAACAGAGGTGTGTGATTCCCCCACTCACGTTTAACAATTAATTTGCTGCTGCCACCATCATTTTTAGGGAAGGATTTCCAACTGGTCGCGATGTTGGTCTCACATCCCGGCTCGACCGAAGTCTTTTCAACCTACGCCATCTCTAGGAACAAACAAAATACTCACACGACGAAGTGTTCAAACTTCAATACGCGGATGACTGCGTACTAGTTTCCCATTCCCCTGAGAACTTACAACAAGCAATAAACGCATCTAAGACATCTACAATACTATTGGACTTGTCATCAACCTCAAAAAAACAAAGATGATATACCAGTGGTCCCTGCTGCCTCGCATGTGGCACCAGTTATGAGTGTCGCAGGAGCTGAAATCAAGATTTCTCCTAAATTCAACTACCTCGGTAGCGTGCTGTCATCCGACTGCTCTGTTGATGAGGAAATAAACAGGAGATTTAACAAGGCATCATTATTTTTCGGCAGGATCAGCAAACGAGGGGGCCACCCGATATTACGCTGTAAAGAGAGAAGATGAAACGTAAACAATTTTCGGAGAATTTAGAGTGAAGGTCGAGAGGAATTGGATGTGGCATCATCTTGCTGTAATCATTTTTATTCCTGATCATGATCGTTGAGTGACTCGTTGGCTTTTACATGAGGAAAGTTTCGATAGTTTGAAATGACGATCAGAATTAACCATCACCATAACGACGTATACTTAAACAAATAAAGATTCTACGCACTGAAATCAGCTACGGTACACGAGACAGTAAGTTTCGGACTGTTGAAAGGTCAACGTTAGAGTTCCCGAGAGATAGCGTTAAACCAGTACCTAAAGATCTGTTTGTTGACCATCCCCGATAAATGGAAATGAGCTTGATCAGTGCAGATCAGAATACCTGTTGGGACAACGCTTTGAAGAATCTCTACATTCAAAATTGTACGTGTTAATAATCTCCATCAGTCAAATCCTGCAGAACTATAATTTTGTTGAAAAACACGTGAAAAATTCTGTAGAGACCTTGACCAGATAGATACAAGTGGGGCACCCGAGTGTTTCCGTGCAGAATGCTTGAGAGACTGCTGCATCCTAGATCGGCCAGGACATTTTACTCTTAAAACTGACTCTTAGGTTAAAGTTCGAAATTCAACGACGAATTGTTTTTCCATGCGGAACGGGATCATGACGCTTTAGCACAAAGGAAATCGAAAGGCAACCAGTGTCGTTATCACTGAATCATCTTTCTTGCCATAATCTTCGACAAAAAATGCACGATGCTCTCCACTCAACTCCATATTGGTATGCGAAACTGCATAATCCCAGCAATCTAACGCACCTTTGCCCAATTCTCTACCTCCCCCAAATGCCGAGCAATGCCCCTCTTAAATTTATCTTTAATAAATTCACCAATCCACATTTTCAGATAAAAGATACTGCGGCACAAACTTCTTCATACAAAAATTCAGGATACTGGAGCTCATCGACAGATGTTACATCCCTACAATCGTTGCCTGGTAGGAGAAACGGAAATGAAAGTTTAACGCAATATGGAAGCAAATGGGGAGTCCTCCAGAATGGAACAATTAGCAAAGTTCCTTCCACATTCAATAGCTTCGACATATTTAAGGAACCAGGGTTAGCAAGGTAAGTGATCATCTGAAGAAATTTTCTTAATATACCTTTGTCTATATTTATTCGTTGAAAACCAATACAATACCATATGAATGGAAATAAAACTCCAAAGGACTTGTTTATTAATTAAGGGGCTTAAAAATAGCCCTCTAGTTAAACATGGAATATATATATATATATATATATATATATATATATATATATATATATATATATATATATATATATATATATATATATATATATATATTTATATAGGTGTGTGTGTGTGTGTATTTGAAGGTGGGGTACTGCTTTTGAGAAGTAAGTTGAATTTTTGTAGCTTATGTGAGAGTAACTCCTTTTCCACTTTCTTCTTTTACCCAGTGTTTTACAGCTTGTCTCCTATAAAAGAAATTAATCTTGCAAAATTTTCGCAAATATCGGGAGAAATTAAATCTTTGCAACAATTCTTTACTAATAAGTAATAAATATTAATGCTCTATAGATTTTTGAAGAGTATCAAACTGATGATTCCACCAGTTTCCCAGTTTATAAATCATGAATTACAATCATGGTACGATGATGAATGAAGTCTGGATGAAGGAGGTGCTTAGAGCCTAATATAAAAACCTGCCTGAAATCGTTTGATACTTTGTAAATAGTTGACAACTCTATACACGCTGAAACAAGCTAATAGCTTGCGAGGGAAATACAGGACTTCTTGGTTCTTTGAATTTAATTTTGATTAAACTTTTCCCAGCTGGTATGCACAATATGACAACACTAATGTTACGTTTTCATTATGCTGTGTTACAACCTTCAATTTTGATTTCAGATTCGTCGTTTTTGGGAATGAACCAATCTAATAGCTTTTGAATAAATGTAGCCCATCTTGTAGTCCGCACACAAAAAGCATACCTTGCGTATATATTTAAAATATAATCATAATTATAATGCATGATTGATAGACATAATGAATTATTTTTCCATATGACCATCATTTTATCAAATGACTTCAAAAACCCTACATGATCGTAAGGATTTTCTTGTCATGGGTCGAAGAATTTTGAAGGATTTGGCACGAAATTTGAGACTTCGAAAAAACTTCAGAACTCCTAGCCTTAAGAATGAATGAGCAAACTTGCTTGAGAAACGAGCGAAGCTATCCTACTTTAAATCCAGAGAAAGTGAATTTCCGCACTACTTACAAGGTGGTAGTAGTTTTGTCAATTGCCATTAATATAAGGTTAACTGAAGGAATCGGGAGTTCCGATCTACAACTCAACTGAATGGCATCTTCCTATCTACAATGGCAATTAATATAATGCAGTTCAGTTGTGTATTCAGTTAGTCCTTGTAAAGAACATAGAGAGCCAATGAGGCATTGAGTTGTTGCAATATCACAAACACAATTGGCTCAACTGTCTTGAACTTATAATGTTATGCTTCCTTTTTGGAGAGCAACGAGGATAGAAGAAATATCCCTACCTTTTGTGCATGTAAGCTATCAAAGCTGGAAAGAACCATTGGGTGGAGAGGAATTATAGGACTAGCGGTAAACGTTTTAATAAAGTCAATTAATAAGATAGCTAATTTAGCTTTTTCTTCCAATGCTTATGATTAGCAATGAATTGATAATAAATACAAGAGCAATTTTATGACCAGTGCTATTACTCTCGGAAGTACAATAAAATTGTGCTAATTCAGAGAGGAAACTATGCAGAAAAACTCGCCGCAATAGGAGTAAACTAACTCTTGTTTCCAAATCATCGTGCCAATTTTAGTCTAAATTAAGTGAAATTTTGACCACAGAAATAATATTCAAAATTGTTCTCTTTTAAATAATGCTGTACAACAAATTTCAGTGTCAAGAAAAAAAACATAGATCTCATGTGCATATTATTATGAAGTTGAGTGGGCTGAATTCCTATAGAATAACAAAAATTTCCCATCAAGTAACATTTTTGGGGGAATGGCCGATTTAATATTCATGCAATTGATACCGATTTCCCCGGTAACATAAATGTATTTCGCTCCCAAAGTCAGATTAAATGTGTCCATTGTAATTAATTCATGAATATATAATGAATCATAATGTTTGTAAGCATTAGATAATGTATTAATCTACATTTTAGTATTTACTTCTTAGTTTGTAAGACGTCTCAGGAGCTTCACGCTTCAGGTTCAAGCAGAACTCAGCAAGAATTTAGCCAGCGTTGATGGAACCCCTCTACATGTTTATCACTCACATCTCCTGCATCCTCTGGGAAGAAGGACAGATGAGAATGAAGAAAGTGTATCTTCAGTGAGATATTGCATCCAAGATTTTAGGGACACTTAATTAGGCTCTCCAAAATACGCTGGGCCCCTAGTTGCTTTCCCAGAAGTCCTTTGAATACATCTTTGAATGCATGCCAGGCCGCTAGCTCAGTTTAATCCATTGTCGACTCAAAGTCCTCATCTTCTATAAGTTGACGAATCTCATGGCCGATGAATATGCCTTCTTTTAATCTTGGCTTCACTTATATTAGGGAAGATCGCTTTGAGGAACTTCATTGCTTCATTAGGCATAGTTTTATATGCAGTCATATAGCTCATAATGTTTCGTCACATGATTATTTAAATGTCTCTAGTATTGTCTTAATGTAATTGATCCACATATAAAACAGAAAATCTCTGTAAAAAAACCCACTGTAGTATATGAAAAATCATAACTAGTAATATCAACAAATATTAAATAAAAAAGTAAAAATAGGAGGCATTTTTACTAAGTGACAAAATTAGCAAGCGTTACGTAAGTTACCACGGACTTGGACCCATATAACTAAAATAATATCAACTCTACTTTAAAAACTCTAAAAGTTATTAACGGATTTTGCTATCATTAAAATGATAGCAAAATCTGTTAATAACTTTTAGGGTTGTCAGTTTCGCCCCAATCTTATTTTCATTCAATTCCTACGGATCCATGAGTGTATTTAACGTAAATATGATGGTAATTTAAGAGATGGAGGATCGCAGAAAGAGAAGGATGTTATATTCGTGATTTACGCAATAAAGTACCGATAGAAAAGGTTATTCTCATTTCTGTTTTTAGTAGCGTGCGAGTCTAGTCACGAGCGACTCTACATCTCAATATGTCGGTAGGTCACGGTCGGTCGGTCGGTTCTCGTTTTTCTTCCTTTTTTTGTAATAACATCATAACTATTCGGTTGATTCTAACGAAATTTGAAAAACTGATGTTGTTTTACATTCTCTTTCGAATGATATAATTACAAAAGTCCTCCTGAGGTTAGCCCTGGATTTTTTGGGGGGGCAATAACATCATAACTATTCGGCAAATACCCTGCTAGAATAGACTATGCTATAATAAGCTATAATCTTCTAGGCAAGCCTAGAATAGGCGATGCTATACTAGGCTATTATAGGCAAGGTTATAATATGCTTAGTTATGGTAAGATATAATGTATAAGGATAAGATATACTATGCTAATTTAAGCTATAAAATGCTATGCTAGAATAGCATATATTATGTTAGGCTAGACAATACTAAGCTATGCTTGACTAGGCTATAATAGTATAGTATTAGTTTGTACATGTCTATGATAGTTAATGCTAGGCTAGGTTATACTAGGCTATGCTATGCTATACTGACCTAGATAAGGCTATACTGTGCTATGCTAGGGTAGGCTAAAGTATAATAGGCTAGGGAGGGCTTTGCTGTGCTATGCTAGGCTATTCAAGGAAATACTATGTTAGGCTACGATAGGCTAGCTAAACAAGGCTATAATACGCTAAGCTATGCAAGGTTATTTTAGTCTAGGGCGTGGTATCCTATACTAGTCTAGGATATACTAGGCTAGGCTATAATATGATACGCTTGTCTATATTATGTTAGGTGTGGTCATAAATCAGAATAAGTGAGGGCAGCAGTCCTTGTTTTTATTGTTTTACAGTGTTATCAGTGTTCAAAATCAATAATGAACGTCAAAAAATCTGTATATAAACAGTTTTCTGCAACATGTTAAAAATCGTGAAATATGAAGCTAAAATACGAAACTAATTAAATAGTAAAGAAGTGGGGAGAGACAAAACATCGGGGAGGGATATGAAATAAGATAAAAAAAAATAATGAAATATTTAACAAAAGAACAGGAAAGCACCTAATAAATTACCAGTAGTTAATATGCGATTACTTTTAATGTCACAATCCAAAACTTATTTAAAGAAGACTGAAGATTTTAATATAAAAACAATAGTAGGTTAAGGTTTCTGAATATATTATATGCTGCGTAAATTAGAGCAAAGCTTGTCCGTTTAACACCCCCCCTCCCATTTGATTCCTTGCTGTTACTGAAGTCTGGATGAAGGTTGTGCTTGAAACTTGCCTGAAGTCGGTCGATACTTTGTAAATATCATAGAAATGTATACACCCTGAACCAAACTAATAGCTTGGTAGGGAAAGAAAGGACTTCTTGGTTCTTTGAATTCAATTTTGATTAAACATTTCCTAGCCGGGTGTACAATATGGCAACATTAATGTTAACCCATTTATGCCAGAAAAAGTTGATTTTAATCTTTGAGTTACGAGTGTTATATATGTTGAAATATATGCACAGAACAGCCATAGAGTCTTTTTCATATGGTTATCCTATGTTTTGATAACATGTTAAATTAAAAAAATCATTGTTGAAAAAACGCAACAAATGACATCATATAGCACGATTTGTTGCAAAAAATGAAACGTCAGGAAGAGTAGGCTCAGGAGTTTACAGACATATTTCTAATAAAACGTTTGTGAAACCTCTCTATATTTCCATTAAGGGGCGTCTACACTAGGCACGTGTAACACGATGCTGTTGGAAGCAACAGAGTGATTGAGAATTTGTAGCACAGTAATGCTTTATAGTTCTTATGTAGCTCTGGTGTATACTTTTTGCGTCTATACAAGCTAAAAATTCTCAATCTTCCAATTTGTTATGTCAGACTAGCTGGACTTCTTATCTTACTTTTGTTCTAAATTTCATTAGACATCCGTTCTTTTGGATTTAGTTGTCTTTACTTCAAAGCCCTTTGTGTAATCTTATTAAACCATTCGAAATTTACACGGGTCAATAGGTTGAAAATATTTTGCGACGCCTCCCTCAGTTGCATCGGCATAAAATTTGGTCTTTCTAACGTTTTGTGACCTGCCTCCAACTTTCCCCCACTTTCAAATATATATTTTCTAGAGTATCTGGCCGCCCAGGTCTCCCTTATACTTTATCCCAGGGCTCACATTTATTCAGATATCATGGCAGTCCTTTATAATATTAGGCGAGGTAAACTTCCCAAAGAGATCCTACTGTTATTATCCTCTATTTCTCTTATTGTACTTTCTAAAACCGTTCACTATTCCCCCATTAATTTTTCATATATTAAAACTACCAAAAATCCTACTGACTGGGCTCGGACGGTTTTCGGACCGAACTCCATTTAGCTCTATCCCTCTTAGGTCCTTTTTTGACTATAAAAGGACCGATGGAGCGGAAAACTCTATCAGTCTGTTCTTTGACCGCCGGTGCACGGTCAAAATTATTTTGGCGATTTTTCCCCCCAAATTTCTTCAATAACAATTAAATTTATATAACTTTGGAAATATTTTTTTTTTGTAAAACCTGTTTTATATTTTCGAAATAAAGGAATACCCCAGTGAGGGGTACTCTCCCCATTGTGACTATAAAAGGACCGAGGGAGCGGGAAACACTATCAGTCTTTTCTTTGAACGCTGGTTCAGGATCAAATATTTTCGCTCGCCGTAAAACCCTGACAGTGTTCCACTCCCATGCTGCTTTCCGTGCAGTGAAAAGGGGATTATTTTTCCACGACAGAGTCTTCTCCTTTCGTTAACTCGTTAATTTGGGAACCCTTGAGGGTAACCCAAGCGCTGTCCAGCTCTGCCGAAGAAGCAACTTATCACGACACTCAAGAAACTGGCACAGGAACACCATCTTCCAGAAGATTTTGAACAGGCTATTGAGAGTGGAGAAGCACCCATATCAACATTGGTAGAACGTCTCACAAGGTCAATCAAAAGCTGCCAGGACCATACTCCCCCAAAGTCCACCTGGCCTTCGCTGCATCACTCAAAGTCTCTGACAGCGGCGGCAGAGGACCCGTTGGGCCCCTCTCAACCTGGGCCTAGTATGTCGCAGGTCCCAGAAACAACCGAGTCCCAGAACTAGGGAAAGGACACCGACCAGGAATCGGATATCCTCCTCAGCACCCCTCTTACCGATCTAGGCAGATAGAAGTATGTCACCTCTTAACATTTGCCAGCTCAATCAACCTGATTCACCTACCCGCGAAGATAAGGTTGTTGCCCAATGTCTTCACGCAGGGAGTGTGAGGACATTGCCATACTCGTCACTCTTTACAAATACCGGAGGTACTTGAAGGACGAATAGTACCACCATCTCTTCCAAGGAATCCGTATTTATTTTGTTGTACTCAATTACGGCTGGAGTCCAGCACTGGTGGATGCAAGGGAGATGGCAACGCTTGATACTAATCTTACATTAAGCGAAAACGCGCTTAAGACTAGAACTGGTTTCATGAAGTACCAGTATGGAATGCAGCAACAATACTAGCAAAGAGGAAGACAATCCGCAAGGGTGGCTGGCAGAGGCGTAACAGGCCATAGGGGGTGGCCTCCTTCGAGCGGAACGCGTGCTAAGGGACCTCGCTTATAATTTTCAAACTACAGCGAAATTAGAAGACCTTATTGATCCCTCGGAAAACTTAAACTTTCCCCCCAACGAGGGACACTCTCCCGCTCTTCTCTCAGCCCAGACCTATGATCTCTCCCTTGAAACACGACCATCCAGTTCCCCTTCGTGCCGACGATACTGCCGCTCGAGAAGACCGGCAGCTTCAAAATAGACAGCGTTTCTTCGAGGAAGCGGCCACGCAACTCAGGGTTTACAAAAATTGAAAACCCAAACCAACATCGTGTGTTTCCACGCTGGTGAATTGGGCCAGGAAAGGACATGGTATGGATCATATTCCTCCCTGGTATGTCCGTCCCCATGGTTCTGAGTGTAGACAACTCTGAAATCTTGCCGGCCCGCGAACTCCCAATGGCATGTAGTCCTCCGGCTCATCCAGAATCGGACTACTTCTGGGAAGGCGATATTCTTAAAGACGTCCCCATCAACGAAAACCATCAATTTCAGGACGATGACCCAGTGAAATACGTCGCAGAGGAACAACAGCAGCAGGCCCAGAACCAACGACAACAGGAGGAATAACGGGATCAACAAGACCAGGCCGAAGACGCCAACAAGGTCAGGGAAGCTATATGCAGAAATGATGCAGAATTCTTATCTATCATCGGCCCTTTTGAACCCTCAGTGAAACCAGCGTGTAGTAAACTTACGTTGGGTGATCTTAGTAAAGGCAAACTCCGTAACGTGCCTCAGACCTCCAATCTGGTTAATAGTGCTGCCAACAATGACATTAAAGTGTTTGTCCATAAAGGGTATTTTCCCCGACAAAACTTATATTCGTACATATAATTTATATCATTGCCTTAATGCAACAAGTATTGTTCCCTATAGTCCTGGTTGTTTCGTTAATGCAACATCCATTTTTTCCAACTTTAGCTGTTGTAAAATAAACTTTATTATATATAAAATTATTAAAACAATCATCTACCATGTTCCTAAACTATTAAAGATACACATGCATAGCCTTCATTAGGATAGCACACAAAATAATTGGTACATACTTTTAAAATGATGAAGACATGATATTCGAAAAAAGTGGCCCTGCCAAAATGGAGCTGAAGCTTTTCTTTCAATTGGAGAGGGTTGAAACATCGCACACCCATGTTTATGGGTATGTAAAATGCATTTACTGTTGTTTTGTAATATATTACTTTAAATATGTACTTAGTGTTTATTGTATTTTATTTTTTTTTGTTATATGTGTATATCAGTTCTTTTGTTTCTTCTTGTATTCTTTCTTTGCGTCACGGTTGATTTGCTAGTCTTGTTTGGTGTGCGTTGTTCGAAATTGGTGATTTTTCTTGAATAGAGTTTGTTTTCACATTTTGGATAGATTGGTTTTTACATTCTCTTCATACGTAGAACGGAACTTCGTCCCCGCTAGCAACTAGGTTAACGGAGCTTAGATATCTAGCGCGACATATAACTCTTCTGTTCTGGTTAATCATATGAGTGATATCCTCATCAAGTTCATGATTAATCAGTTCTTGCATTTTCCGAGTCCGTACTTCTAGGATTTCGTTAATGGGTGTTATCTCCGCCTCCCTGTGTAGATCTTCTTCGCGTCTTCTTTCGAGCCTACGTGTACCCGTAATTAGGTGCGCGCATTTATTTTGCACTGTTTGTAATCTCCTCTTTTGCGTTTTAGAGACTCAAGAGAGGGCAGAAGCGGGGTATAGCAACATAAAATCTAACAAGAGCGTTGTAGATTTTTTTCCTGTTAGGCACCTTACATTCCCATTGAAGGTACTGTAGCTGGATTCCCGCCATCTGGCGTTCATATCTCCCATTAATATGGTGTGGACTCTTCTGCCAAATAAGCCAGCGAGATAATGGATCGGTAAGTATCCTCTCCTCGGTGGCTGGTACCTTGCAGCGATGACCAGCTTCCAAATGTCGAGTTCGACCTCAATCGCGAGAGAGGATTCTTCGAGATTTCTAATTGTCTTGTACTTTATCAAATTTTTTATGGCAATAGCAGCACGGTCGTACCGCTCTTGTGGATGATTAGTGATTAACACATCGAAATTCCAGATGTTTATTTCGTGATTATGAGTGTTGATCCATCTTCTGAAATCAAAATGAAATTTGCATCATTTTATTTGAATAAGTCTCAGTAAAGAGTTTTTTTTTGTCGTCCAGCCGTTGGTGTTGAAATCCAATATTCTTAGTGCCTTAGTTCTATGATGAGATGTAATTACCTATGATTCCTCTTGGGTTTTTTTTCTTCTTCTTAGCCTGTGGGGCAGTGTTAGTGTGCCCAGGCTTTTCACTCTTCGGTGGAGGACTAGGAGTGTTTGACTTACTCTTGGTCGCTCGTGTACAAGTGTATGTGCCTTCGTCACTGTCCGAAGAGGTGATTTCATCGTTTTCTTGTTCTTTGTCTTCCATGTCTTTTTCTTCTTTTTCCTCCTCGGACTCCTCTGATGAGTGTGTTTCCATTGCTTCTTTCAATCCAGACTTAATATTTGAGTTGCTCTTAATGAGTGAATCCTTGAATGCCTTGGAGCATTCAGGGTTCGTGGCCATAATGACCGTAAGCCGATTGTTCGCCTTCAGTAGCGCGTTTAGAATCTGGTTATAGCATTCAGGCTTTATTGCGTTAGCCACGTTTGCATGCGTGATGCAAATCAGGATTTTTTCAATTAGGGCATTAGTTTTTTCTTCTTTTATTCTTCCTCCTCTTCTTTATAATGTCTTTCCTCGTTGGGCAGTTTAGGGCCATCGTCCTATATCCGCTCTTGCAGTTCACACATTTTTCTCTGTGCTTTTGCCAGTATCTTAGCGGTGTACTTCTGTGGCACATTCGCTGCACCAAAGTTTTCCTTTTTCGGGGCAGTTAGTCGTCGTGTGTGTTACCAACTTATAACACACAGTACATCTGGATGCTATGGAACTTTTCTTGTTCGATGTTGCATCTAAGGATCTTCACATTTAAAACGAGGAGTCCTTCCGTTGTGGCTTTTGGCACCATTTCGGTGGATAGAAAGGTAACTTTTTAAAACATGCGTGCGGTCGCGGAATTTGATTACTTCTTTGACCTTCGCCCGTGAGTGTTGATTTTCTATTTCATTTTTAATTTCGTCAGTCGAGTGCTCATATACCCAGCTTTCAACTTTGCGACAGATAATGATACAGTTGGCTGCCACTTGTGGGGGTGTCTTTGCTTTGAGGTTAATTGATTTGGTACTTCGGCTCCCTCTTCGGTCAGGAGCCGATCGACATCCTTGGTTTCCCCACAAATGGCAGAGCAAACTTCGATCAGCTTTACGAGGGCTACTTACAGTTCAGCGAATAGCGTCTCGCAAAGCTTTCTCTTTTTAGGTGCCTTCATTCCAGGTATTGGCCGTAGGGGGACCCTCTTAGTGAGGGTCTCCATGGTCTGGTGTCCTCTTTCTCCTGTTTCTTGAATTATTCTTCTCTCTCTTTAATAAAAGTGTAAGTACAGTGTTTTGGATGAAAAAAATGATGTGATGGAGAGGTAAAGGAGGTAACAGTTGGGTCGGGTGAGTTCGAAAATGGTTCGAAAATTGAATGAACGCTCTCGTCCATTTTCCAGTTGGTCCTCCGCTCCGATGACGCCAGGATGATGGGTGATGGAGGGATGGGATGGAGATCAAGTGGGAACCTCAAGAGGGATGAAATATGGTGGACTTGATAGCAATAGCGGTCGAATCAAAGAGCGCTAAAGTTTGCCACCGCCTCTTGAACACTTACGCCATAATCGCATCTAACTACATAGGGACGGGCGTTACTTCCCTCTATGATGCTGGCCGGGTGCTCCAGGCAATGATGATCTCTCCCCCGTTCGGGACACGCAGTTCTGCCTCAGTTTCGAGAAAATTTCAGAATTATGCTTCCGCTGTGGGCTAATCCTCAAACCAGTTTTCTCATAAGCCTTTAATTATATCAGTCCAAGTGGCCAGCATAGTAAAGACGAAATTAATGAATGGCAGACATCCGAGCAGGTGCTCACGCAGGACGATGGACGGGAGCAGTGAGGTGCTTAAGCCCTTATTTAGTTATTAATTCTGCGAGAAAAAAAGTATTTATTTTTTATTCTAAAGGTGAACTCGAATTAATTTAAGACTTCCAAATTGGCTGGGTTCTGTCAGCGGTGCTCGCAGTTCTTTACTAAGCAAAATGAAATTCTGGTAAATTTCAGATGAATTTCCGATTAAAATGTGTCAGTAGATGCGTATCCGTCAAAAGTATACTCAATATTCTTTTAGTTATATGGGTCCAAATCCGTGGTAACTCTGACGTAACGCTTGATAATTTTTTAAATTAATATAAATGCTTCCGATTTTTACTTTTATATTTAATATTTGTTGCTGTTACTATTTATATTATTTTTCATATACTCTGTTTCCTTTACAAGATACAGAGCTAAAATACCTAGAAAAGGCAAAATTACCCGACAGTTTGTGTTATATATGTAGATCAGTTACATTAAGACAATACAAGAGAATGTTGACTAAACATGTAAAGAATCTTTATGAGCTATACTTTGAATGTAAAGTGGGCAAGCAGGACAAACTCTGGGTACCTCTTGCCGTTTCGGCAAGAGAACAGGCCAAGATCGGCACGTCCGGCCCCGAAGCGCCGTCTGGTGTGTGCGCCCAGACAAAGAACAAAGTCGCAAGCACGGGAAAGAGGGCATTTATTAGGTTGGCACCCCTCATTGAGAAACTAACTGGCGCTTCCGAGCCCACTGGCATGAAATGGTTCCTAGTTATTCGCTCCACTGATGGCAACTTGTTGGCCTAAGGCAAGATGATCTATCATAAGAGGGAATTAGCTATTTTTTTGGTGAAGTGTTGTAGGAAACCGGTTTCTCTGACGACAGCATTCTGTCGAATGCGTCAGATAAAATTGAGGCACTCAGGGCGGTAAGTGTGACGCCGCACTTTCCCTTAAACTTCGTGAAACGGGTGGATTATGCGAGGAAACTCGTGGAATACTCAATAGAAGATATCAGCTTAGAGTTGGCCAATCAGGGACCCGTCAAATTCGAACGTGTGAGGAGAAAACAGGCAGGGACATCGAGATTACACGCGTACACTCTTCGTTTCGTTCAACCGTGACAGGCTCCGTGAGTTGTTGCATACCGTTTGTTTTACTACCGTGTGAAGGTATTCGTGCTACTGCCGTGGATGAATACTACTGCCACCGCTTTGGCCATACAAATCGCTCAAGAAGACCTGCAAATTCGGGCTTACCCGAAGTAGTTTGTTTAAGTTGCTCTAAGGCCGTAGACGATATGCCCCTAATGTTTATGGCCAAGTTTGTCATTTGCAAAGAGCCACACCCCACTTCTTCGCAGTAATGCAGGGCGTATCTCCTGGATAACGAAATTCTGGCCGTTCTGTCTACGCGGGTCTACAAGGGCTTATGCTCTAGAAGATAGTCACTAGCTAGGAGCTTAATAAAAGTTTCTTTCCCCCTATTTTGATCTAGTCTCTATTTGTTTTTAAAGTCTTTACTGGTTTGTAATTGTATAAAAAGTGTGCTAGACAATCTGAGGTTTGTTATCAATTGAAGGAAGATCCCTCATTATTAGAAGAAACCCAGCTAGACCTTTACCTCTTCGTTAGATTTTGATATTTAGATGTTAAATGTGTCCTTTATATTTCGGCCTATTTTATTTTTATCATTAATAGGAATAATTTATTTTGGTTATAATGCACTAAGCCTGGTTTACATAGATTGAAATATCTAGACTAAATCGTTATAATTTTTGATAGTATGAGTTAATTTATGCATATTATGTATGTATTAATTCAAGTTTTTAAAAGTATATAGATGATATCTATGCTCAATTGATAATGTCCATGATATTTCTCCCACGGGCTGGCTTCCTAACATTCACTCTCGTCTTCTCGATCAATAAACGCACTATTACCACATCTAAAGAACATTTTATTTTTTATTCCCGAATGATGTTTTATATATATATATATATATATAAGTAAAAGAAATCAATGGCGAGTTATGGTATATGATAGTGAAACCACTGTATAGGAGCCAAAAGGTTAATTTACGAGACTAGTTTCATACTGAAACTAGTCTCGTAAATTAACCTTTTGTCTCCTATACAGTGTTTTCACTATCATATATATATATATATATATATATATATATATAATTTTGGCCATCCTAAAGTATATCGATTGGTGGGATGCAAATGTTTTTAATGTTAGACTTGGCATCATTCTAGTTATTTTAATAAATGATGAGATCAAAACACATCTTTGTTTCATTCGTTTAGATTTTCTTATGTATATCGTTTAAATTGTCATTTGTTTAACAAAGGAGTCAATCAACACTACTTGATGTCGCGTTTAGATTTTGTTAATTAACACGAACATGGCTGACAACAATGCAAGTAGTATTTGAAAAGATATCTCAAAATTGAACAAAAGGCAAAGCATTGGCCTGAATTATAAGAGATAATTACCAATTTATTTTATGTAATTATCTCCACGAGTCGGATCAAGAAACATACAGCTAATTAGTAAAGCCTGAATAAAGAGAGGAAAACGGTAAAACCTTTGGAAAGTGGGTGCCAGACAATAAATCTTGTGATCATAACTATAGAGCTCCAAAGCGCTTTCAGAATTGAAACCGTAAGAATATGAGAGTAAAGTTCAGAGATATGTGTAGCAGCGGAAATAAGAGCATTTCTACTCTTATAACTCAACAAGCCTTAGTATAAACAACTGTAGGTAAATGAAAACATATTTATTTTTGCAATAAATTAGGCAAAACTACGTTAGTATGATTAAGCCTGTAACAAAGAGATGAGCATAGAGAAACTGATAAAACTATTCTTCTAGCATGCCCACTGTACATGCTTCTGCAGTTAGTGTCATGATCTAAGGATGCTTCATTGAGTCATTTTTTTGATCAGCGAAATTGTATAAAAAACATGAAGGCTATTAAATATTTTCATGTCTTCTGTGAGAATTAGGTCCATCAAGAGATTTCTTTCTTTTTTGAGGGGGTAGATCATGTTCTAGGACGAAGTTGCTCGAATTCATCGAGGTACAATTGTAAATTATTGTTTTGTGCGTGCAATCATCTGAGTTCATTTTTTTCACAGGGCACGGCCACTGCAATGTCTAAACTTGAACCACAATGAAAACAATGGGAGAAATTGTCCAGAAATTGTTCTAATTGTGTATAATGAAATGTTGAGTCATTTTTGCACAATATTATGATATGAAACTTAGGATTTTCACGAGGAGTGTAATAACTGTAGATATTTGAAAGATTTTGCGAGTAGTGAGGCATAGAAAACAAGTAAAAATTCTTCCGACTATCGCTTCAAGCTCACCTCGCTTTTAATGTATGCAAATCCATTCCTATTGAGGGAATTTAGACTGTCACACAGATCGAGCAAGTGCGATATGTAGTAAGGTTCTTTTTAACCTAATATTTAAACTAGTCCGATTTTATCTAAGTGGCATATATTATATACGTTTAGAGCGGAAATATGACAAACACTTATGAAGTATTCATGAATAGCAAAGCCATGGAAAATGGTTTGCAATAGAACGTGGAGCGGGGTTCGTTATCGCATAATTCTATCCAGGGTAAAACTTACAAATATCTCTTTTCAGGAGGCATTCCACATCATCCCAGAACTCTGACTATCGAATACTCTACCCTAAAGGGCAACTTCCAGGTGACACGATGCCAAATTACAAAGTCGCTTCTCCGGCTAGTTGGGATCCTCTTTTTGTTGAAAACAGATTCCAGATCCCAGATTCCAGATCAGAATTCAACGCCTCTGTGTTCCCTATGCATCGAAGTTTAGGTATTTATATTTAGAAAATGTTTCTTTTACGAGTCTTCTACCATCACTTACCAGTTTGAAGATAATGGGTGATCACATTTTCATTTAATATTTTTTAAATATTTTCATTACTTTTAGTAAAACTTTGGTTGATAGCATCCGTACAAGCTTAGTCTCAATAAAATTTAATGCACATTTAGAGAGGGAATAATACAAATAAAATTTAATGTTTCCACAAAAGATCATTAGCGATCTAAGTTATCGACACATTACCAACCCATTTTATTATAAAAACAGTTGATTTTCGTAGGTGCACACTTCCATCTCGCATGAAAATAGACTCCGTTAATTAATAAATTTAAGATTAATACACGATTCTGTCTTTTTAGGTTCATTGCCGATTATCAGTCATACCTCAAGCGAACATACTATACTCCATCAGCCAAAGATGGAGCTAACTTCATATCCAGCTATAGAAAGATATACCCCTAGCCTTAGTTATACGCATCCTTCTTATGACTACTACGAAATTGGCCCAATGTCCCGAGGTCTTCTCGATCCTGAGTACTCCATAGGATATCGCCCTTCAGTGATGCACACAGATTTCTCGACACAAAGCCTCGACAGAAGAAAGTAAGTACTTTAAAATTTAACTTACAAGAGTTTCAGGAGAATGGATTAACTTTTCAGTCAGGCACGTATTTGCTTTTTCTGTTTAATTGGCACGTAAGTGTAAAGCAGATAGTAACAGAGAAAATAATACGAAAGTGGCCATTAAACTTGGAAAGTTTTATTAACAGGAAATAGTGTTGTTATTTTTAACCTCATATCTGTTGACCTATTGTAATAAAAACTACCATAATGATTTGGTGATGAAATTAATATTAATTGATGGTTGTATGAATATTTTGTTAAAGTTCATTTTAAATGTTAAAAATTTCCAAGGAAATTCAGTTTAAGATCATCAACCAGTTTGACCAAAAAACAATCCAGCTCTTTCTCCAGTTTATTCTCTATCAATCACAAAGTTAATATCTTTCTCTCAAGTAAAGCCTGCCTTACCTTTACGACGATAGTATACGCGCAGTACTCTATCGTCCAGTATTGGTTCATCCCTGGTAAGAAGTTCCTAAGCACGCTCTCTCACAATTTTCTCCTATGTACACCTATCAATGGCACTCGGTCATTCTTTCGTCCTCCAGCCAGATGAGCTCCATAAAAACAACGGCAATAATATGGGTTTGTATGCTGCTCTTCCAGACCATAAATGATCCTTTACACAGCTTCCGTACGTTTATTTAGGAGTTATGAGAGAAATTGCGTCATCGAGGCACGCTCGAAGGCATTAAGGAATGTGGAAAAATGTATATAGCAGGAAGATCATCCCACATGCTAAGAATTATTGGAGAGAGAGAGGATCAACCATGCATCTTAGATGTGGTCAAGGAAAAAATTAAGCGGGCAGATCCAGAACTTATTGTTCTCAAACACCAGGATAAACTTAATGCAGAAGATAGGTAGGAGGTTTATGTAGTATTTAAA
The DNA here is from genome assembly GCA_963969495.1 of Ceratothoa steindachneri. NCBI lineage: Eukaryota > Metazoa > Arthropoda > Malacostraca > Isopoda > Cymothoidae > Ceratothoa > Ceratothoa steindachneri. The sequence goes on along the minus strand of OZ018328.1, from coordinate 127,795,936 downwards.
ATCTTATAAGCAAGGGAGAGGAACTTGTAAGCAATTCTGGATTGAATTGGCATCCAGTACAGTACACAGAATACGTTGATTGCATGAGATAAACATCTCTGGGGGAGTACACGGTACCAGAATATTGTTTCTTTTAGGAGACGATGAATGGTGGTATGTTATCCTGTGAGAAATGAGTTACAATGAGCAATGCTAGTGGTAAGGAAAGCATGAATGACCATCTCGAGACTATTGTGATCGACATGAGAGCTGATGCGTCTAAGGTTACGTCCAAAGGAGATAGAGGATTTGCAATCATAAACACATAGAGGAATAATTGACTGTTAAAGTTAACATATAGATTTCTACTGTTGTACAAGTCAACCGAGGAGTAAAAACGTTAAAAATGCGCACTAGTTTTACAGCGAGTGCCAATGTTTCAGAAGGTTGTTCAAGAGCCATTCCATAATAATGTCATAGACGTATAAAAGATTTATAATAATCTCAGCACACAGTTCGGGGAGAAGGAGCGATAGACCTGCGTATCTTCATTGAATAAATTGAGTGATACTCCAAGAGAACATTGATAGATAAGTAAAGGTAACGCGCAATGAAGATATTTGTACTGAGCACAAACCCTACCTTTGTTTGCTGTGATATATCGCCAAGTAAGGGAGCAGAGTGAATACTTACTATAGGATATTTCTGGGCGAAACTAGTTATATTCAGCGTCAGAAATAACCTATAATACAGAAAGGCGATGTAGGAAAGACCAGCAAGAAACTAGGCAAGGAAAACTATTTTCCTCTCTTTACTTTGATAAAGGGGAATAATAAATCAAGGCTTTACATTATGTTCCTTTCCTTCTCAGCCACTATCACCCATTTCGTATGTTCCCTTCACAAGTCTCTTTCCCTCCATTCTTCATAGATACCCATACCACTCAAAAATAGAGCCACAAAATCCTTCAAATTAGTATTTGCACCATTAATACTTACAAAGAACTCGTTTCTCATTCTATCCACACTTTGAACATCAAGAATCCTTCTCTCATTGTTCATTTGCACATCTCTCATTCAAGATCTTTCCCTCTTATTAAATAAAATAGTCTCGCTTTAATATACTAATATTGGCGTCAGAATACCCTTACGTAGCTTTTTAGCACGTGCACCCTAGGTGTATTTATGAACCTCCTGGTGCTGAAAGGTGTTTGCCACTTATGTTTCCTTCAATACTCAACCCTATACCTATACATATTTCTTCTCTCGAAGTTTAACAAATCTTTAATTATTTCTTCTCTCATGCTGTCACCCCTTCACTAATATATATATATCGCCTACAACCATCAGCCCATATTTCTTCTCAGTTTTAATTTACTACTTTGCCTCGGTCATTTCAGAACCGCTCTTAGAATACTTCTACCAATACAGGGTCCATATTTGATAACGAACCAGTTTTTTAGCTTAGGAATTCACAACTTCACCTATATAATTCTTGAGTTTATTTATACCCAAACTTCAAAAAAATTGAACTCCTCACTCATAACTACTACTCACTCAATTAATTCCTTATTTCAAACACATTTACTACCTCTAAAATCGTTCGCTCATCAAAATATTCCCTCTCCTATTTAACCCTCCCTTTGGGATCATTAATTCGTAAGTATTAATGGCATGCCTGGACGGGAGCCACGACAGACCTGCCCATTACTTTTATTGCATAATGCGATCACAGGAATGAAACCTTAGTGCCTCTCTTGTCTGACCAGCAATCTTTATCCAAGCATGGTCGCCTTTTACAATACGCTGTGGAAGACGATATAGTAATTTTTTCTGCCACATCATTTTTCTAAACCACAGCGTAACGCTGCGCAGAATTTATTAATATTTTTCCTGGAATTATTTTTACTAGATTCAAAAACGTTAAAAAATTATATCCATCATGATTTTTGCATGAAGATTGCTGTACTTTGCATTTTTTCCCATTTATTTCCTTATACAAAAATATAAACAATGAAAACCATTTGACCATTGGATTAGCAAATCAGACCCCCGACGTCTTTATATTACCATCCTTATACGCTCAGGAAGACAATATATGTAGGTATACTTTCTGCACCACATAGAAGCGATACTTTCAGTCGTAACAGTAAAACCTTTGATTTTTCAGATATATGAGAAGAGCGCACAGTTTTTGCGCCGATCCTTATTCTCCTCATGATGGTCTGAATTCACTACCTCAAGTCTACTACGGCTATTCTCATCAAGAGAGCAAAAGTTCACTCGGAGCAGAAAGTGACGATTTCCGAAGGTATCGAGACGTTGCATTGTGAAAGATCAGAGTACAGACATCGAAGGAAAACTGGATGTCAAAGCAAGAATTAAGCTTTAAATTTTTGTTAGGAAAATTACCTATAAATATTCCCAGGATGTTGGGGCTGCAGAGTTCTTAGGGAATCTCTATGTTTATTTCTTTCACAGGACTGGTTTAGGAGTCTTTTTGTTATTTCACAAATAGAGAAATGTATATTTAATAACTAGTGAATCACTAACACAAAGAACTAAGTCAAATAAATAAACATTAGCTGAAATGTGTTATATAATTATGCAATTTTTATGCCAAAAAAGTTTAAGATTTTTCTTATAGCTTGATGTCTATTTTTCATTTAGACTTCTTGGTATGTATTTCTTAGCAAAGCTATTTCAAATAAATTTATATTTTAATGTACTAAAGTAATATATTATACTGTATATATATATATATATATATATATATATATATATATATATATATATATATATATATATAAAGAAAGAGCAATTATAAGTTCTGCGGGTGATAACAACAACAACCACAGGGCTTTCGCCTTATTTCTATCTTCTGCCTTTCAAATAAATTTGAAGACAGAAAGAAAGATGCAGAAACCTTGTATAACTGACTATATATACATATAGTACAAGAGAAAGAGAGAATTGGATGCAAATGAGCAATGAGACAAGAAACAGGAGTTTTTTATAGGTAAGAAAAAGGGACATTAGAAGAACTCAGAACCAAACAGAGCAGAGGGCGGCACTAATGAAGGCGATCCTTTACCGAAATGACATAAATAACTCCAGGGGAAAAGATTTTTGAAAATGACTGGCCGGAACTCGAACCCTAGTCTGCTGATTACCGGTCAGATGCTCTACCGCTAAGCTACCAGGCACAGTAATTATATTTCGCCCAAAGCGTTACCCCCATCAAACCCAGTATCTCCCTAAGCTAGGAACCTCCAAGGAATTTTTATACTACATCCTCTTACCCGCTCAAAATTGTAATTGCAGAACTTGTAATTGCTCTTTAATTGTATGTGACATGGACAATGAGCCTTTGAATTGTGACCGGGTAAGAGAATGTGGTATAAAAATTCCTTGGAGGTTCCTAGATTAGGGAGATACTGGGATTGATAAGGTAACGCTTTGGGCGAAATATATTTACTGTGCCTGGTAGCTTAGCGGTATAGGATCTGACCAGCAATCAGCAGACTCGAACCCCCGGCCAGGAATTTTCAAAAACTTTTTTCCTTGGCGTTATTTCTGTCTTCTCGGTAAAGGAACGCCTTCATTGTGCCGCCCTCTGCTCTCTTTGATTCTGGGTTGTGCTAATGTCCCTTTCTCTTGTCTCATTTGCTCATTTGTGTCCAATTTTCTCTTTCTGTTGTATATATATATATATATATATATATTTATATAAATATATATATATATATATATGTATATATATATATATATATATATATATATATATATATATATATTTATATAAATACATATATATATTTATATATATATATATATATATATATATATATATATATATATATATATATATATATATTTTAATATTCTAAAGATATCTAATCTCTATAGTAATAAACGGTAAATTTACTGTAGTCATGCATAATGAATGATGCGTCATCTTAAAATTTAATAAGAGTTTATCCGATAATTTTGCCCTTTAACTCTTTATGAAGCAGAAATTAGAGAAAAGAAATACTTTTGGTAATTTGTAGAAAATCGAGGTTTACATATTTGATTTGTTTTACTTCAAGTCAAATTGACTATGAAAATTTTCCTTAATCCTCTATTTATCGTTCACTATATTCTTCCTTTGATAAAAAAAATCACTTAAGATTACTTTAAAACTGCAGAATCTTTTACGAGAGTGATTTTGTTAGGGGTTTTACCTGTATCTGAAATTGATTATATTCGAAACTATCGAAAATATTCCAGGATTGTCGTTTCTAATCCATATGCACATAACTTTTTAACTAGTTACTAACTAACGTAGATGTTGTATGTAAAATGATATGCTCAAAAATTTTAAAGTTATATTATTATTTCTTTGAACTAAAAATTAGCTTATTTCTTTCACTCTCAACAATCATAGGTCATTACCAACTTCATGGAAATAATTACACTGATTTACAAGGAAATTGAAGCAAGCACAAAAATAGTTGTTCTAGCCTAATTTTAGGGAGATGATTTCAGATACAAAACCAGTTTTTACTCATCACCTCTAGTTTTTGAGGTATTCATGTATACATGCCCAAAATTTCAATCTGCCTCTAACTAAACTTTAATGTTTTAAAACCTTTTATAACCTTATTTGGAATAAAATTATTATGGTAGTGAAAGGGTTACAAAAATTAAATGTACTATTCTTAGATTGTGAGGTTAGGGCTGCTCGACAATCATGTTACACAACCATTTTATATGTTGGACACAAGCCTATTTTATGATTTCGCTACTACATATATGTATTATGTAGCTGTAAATATGATTAATGTTAATTTTATTTTCTAGATTTTTGTGAGTGTATATATATATATATATATATATATATATATATATATATATATATATATATATATACCAGGCAATGGCTTCGCGACTCCCCCCTACAGGGGAAGCTTGCGCTTCTCTACTAAGATTAAAATGCAAAATCTAAAAAAAAGCACCTATGGTTAAATTTTATATAAATTTTCTAAACTTCGTCAATTATAATAATTTTAAAAAGGAACTCTAAACTAAATTCCCCCACTTTCAAAATATCACGTTGCTAAAATATAGTTATAGTAGAAGATATATAAAAATAAATTTTCTAAACTTCACCTTCTATAAGGAGGAGTGGCGAAGCCCTCCTCTTGTTATCTCAATTTTTTAAAATCCACAAAACGCACCGAGTCATTTCTTACCTAAGAAAAAAAGTATTTACTATTTTCCAAAAAAATCCATTCCTAAAATATAAAGTTATTGATGATGATGATGATGATGATGATGATGATATATATATTTTTTTGATACCATTGTGAATTTTTCCTTAATTAATTTCCTTGGGAAACTTTCTCTTCTTCTAACTTTCTTTTTTATTCCATCTTTTAGATGGTGGATCGCTTGTCTTGTATTCATCTCTTTTTTTTCAATGAATGTGTTTAGTAAAAACCAAACTAAATTGCTAAGCTTTCGATCTTATTAGATCATCTTCGGAGCGATTTGAAATGTTCTTGCTTCCTTTACCGATGTAATGAGTGGAGTGAAGATCTGACCGAGTGGAAGATGGTATACTCAATTTAGTAGATGATGGGATAGTAGTAGATAAAAGTGAGTGAACTTTAAAGTGGGGAGGGGTAATTTTCCCTAGTAGGCGGGCATTACATTATATTCTTTATTTTGATTTTTTCCTTTATGCCTTGTTTGTTGTATGTAGTGTTTTTCTATGTTTGTTTCTTTTTGTGTAGTTAGTGTGTTCTTCTTATTGTTAGTGTCTCCATTCTTGTTTACTTATTTTGGGGTTAAATTCTTGAGCATTGGCGCCTTTAATAGCTGTTAGCTCAGCAATTTCCCTGTATTGGTTCAATGTTATGTTATTTGGTCTCTCTGCTTTATGTTTCAGTTGAACTGTGTTAGTTTTTTTGTGTTCCTGTTAAGTGTTTATTGATTAAATGTTTTCCTGTGAGCAGAACTTAGTACGTGAGACTGGTTACGACGTGTGTTAAGTCTGCTACTAGTTCCCTGTAATTTTGGAATGACATCGTTCATAAGAGTTAACCAGACCCTTCTTCCCAATTTCTGGGTGAAGATGTTCAAAGGGCAAGGTTTTTCCTTGTATGGAGATCTCCCTGCCGATGTTGGTCACGCCTTCTCGCTTTATTAATTAGTAGGAATGAGAAGTTTTGTACTTGTAGCAGTTTTCTCATTGAGGTCTTGTTGACCGCTTGAGTCACTACTGCGAGGGTAGATGAGCTTAGCTCTGACGTACATCAGGTATATTTTCTTAATGTTGGCCGAGCTAAGATCTATAAACCTGTATAGCTTGGATATTTCTCTCTTTGCCAGGTTCCTCCTATCCGTGTAGTGTCTCGCGTATCAGAGATCTTTAAGCCCAGGACAGTGCCTTCAGCGGAGTAGCCGTATCTCCTCCCATCGATGATGATGAGTCACGTCAACGTACTGCTGAGTGGGACGATTTTGAATTTGCCCCTATTAGTTGTTATCTTCCAGCGTCTCTCGTACCGGTTGATGTTATTGAATTCCGCTATTGTACATATTGTCTGATCCCTTGCTTTCTTCACCGGGCAGGGGACGATCTGCGTGACGTCATCAAGGCAATTCAAACCCCGGCATGATGGAAGACTTCTGCTAGATGCTTTTGCGTGACATTCCGAAGGCCAATTTCGAAAGATCTTTTAAAAAAACTCACTTCCTACTGTCTGCTGTATTAGGATTTGTGTGTATTTTATTATCCAAGTAATTTAGTTCCATTGATGTTCTGTATCTATGCTCTTTTTTCTCTAATATACCTCCGTAACAAAGGAAATAAACACATTATATTTTAGATTTATATGTAGTATAATAAAAATGGGGTATGTGAAAGCAAAAATATTACACATGATAGGGCAAAACTGTTCATAAATTTGAATCCACCACAAGAAAATTAGTAAAACACATCTTTTACATCCTTGCCACAGAGCAAAATATTTTTTTTGTAAACCAGTGTTATTAGAGATATTTAGGATTAAATTAACCTTAAATTAAATATACTCGTATAAATTGGAAAAAACTCATAAAACTCACATGGGAAAAAGGATCTTGATTATAATCAGGAGAGAAAAAAATCATTATTCTAAACGCTTTTATTTTTTAAACAAATATTCTTTCAAGGAATAAAAAACAAATTGAAAATCCACTATACACACTGATAAAAACGAAGATAAGCTATTCTTTAAAAGAATGCTACACAAATACATTCAGGCATGTTTCTGGAAATTAAATTAAATGACTAGGTAAAAAATACTTCTCTCTAATAATTAGATGTTTTTCAACTGTATGATAATGTCCTAAATGAGGTTAAGTTAATGGTTACAGAGTGAAGAATTACTTCTTTTTTCCCTTTAGATAATCTACAGACACTTTCAATCCAGAAAATTCAATTGGCAATTGAGTTATCCTAGATGTTGCTTAGGTAAATGCTTATATAGACGTGGTTTCGCTACGACGACGTGTCTTACTCCGATGAACTTCCTAAGGTCCTACGTGGGAGATCGCAAAACCTATTAAGACAAAAAAAACGGGATCCCAATTTTTAAGTTTGCTTTGCACCCCCGTTAACAGAAAATGATATTCAATTATCGACCATCAAAAAATCAGAAATCGGTTGATTTCAAATAGGTATTGGGGTTTGATGCATGTCCTACAGTCCGAAAGCAATGACTCTAAACACTTTAACAACTTGCTACTAATAGAGAAATTATATCGCTTTTAATTGCTCAAATACAATAGCAATGTCAGACTTATAACTGGATGGACCTAACTTTTTATGAAGAAATAATGGTGGTAACTTAATACAGTTATTTCTTGTAAGAGTTCCTCTTTTTGATTGCTGCATGGGCATGAGTGCAGTAATCAAGTTACCCTAATAATTAGGCTATATTAAAAAAGAACAAAGGAAACAACAAACACAACACTAAAGTCAATCAAATCGAACAAAATACAAACGGCCAAAAGTAAAAACAAAATAAAAATCAAGAGAAAGGCATGATCCTGCGTCAGAGCAGGCACACAACACCAAGAACGTCAGATATAATCGAGGAGGTTGGCAGTGAATCCAGAGTCAAGAGTGTACAAACCCAAGTATTCTGAGTACTAGGAGATATGGTTGCCAACCAGTTTGTCCCAGTAGTGGGACTAATAACACGTGCAAATATCCCCCTGATTGGGAGTCTGAACAAGAATATGACCAACATGGGGGTCCAAACAATCGTCTCAGTAAAGTGTATAGGAACGCTCCATTAATTGACAGGCATCCTGCACGTGTGCTAATTTCGAACAGCAAAGAAAGCGACCTGAATTATTGGGGGTAGGGCCAGGGAACAGGCCAGGCGTAATGGCACATAACTATATGTTTCTATCGCTGTCTCCCATCTTCTTTGCAATGCAACTCGGAGGACTGAACTGATTTCTACTCAGTGTGAAGAAGACTGAAACGCTGGTCTGGCCACCCAGTCCTCACGGCTGGTAGCAACCGTGTAATACAAAGCTTCTCTCCTTGCTTACAGATACTTCATACACGCAATCTACTTCAATTTATTTTAGCAATGTAAACCTCTACTAAATAATGTGACCTAGACGACAAAGAGTTGCCCTTCGGTTATAACAACGCAGGAAATTTAAGTTTCTATTTACGGGGAAAATAAAATTACTCATGCTACAATATATACTCCAGTATACTGCGAGTAATTGTGGTCGTTTTCTACATTGAAAACAAGTGAGCACATTACAGGGAGGTCCTAAAGTCTATAGGTAGAAACAAAGAGTAAAAGATCACCCTATACATTACTTCTATATGTCTAAAGTGTTAGGACCACCAGCTTATCTATATTCTTCTACTTACCTTCTCTCTGCCTAAGGACTCTAGGACAACCGTATACTTAACTATTTTCTGTCTATGAAATTTAGTTAGTATTTGCATTTTCGTTTGTAAGCTACTTGAGAAGCTTATATTCTCACAAAACCATTTGTGTACAGTATAGCGGAAATAGATGAGCCAGATTGATGGCATAATTCCCGATATTTACTTACTAATAATGCGTCTAAGTTTCAATGCCATGTCTACTATTATTAAATAAAATATAGGGTCGCGTTATAATAGAGCTTTAAGAAAAGAGGAGCACTTTTACCCATAAACTAGGGATCATGCGGATCATATGAACGATTTTGGAGGAATATTCTTCACATGATGACAGTGACAAAAAGACGGCAAAGATATTGGCTATCGATCGGCCTGAACAATTTCGGTTGACATAACTTTACTTGACCAGGCTGGGCCAGATTTATTATGGTTAGGTACATTAATTACAACAGTAAGTTTACCGATTAAGTCTGAATTGTGCCATAATCCGTGCAACTGTGACAAATTCAAGTTTTTCGGACTCCCTTGGTTAACCTTGTCTTATTTATTATATTAAACAACATTGACTTTTAAAATGTGGCGTTATATTTGTTATAATCAGATAGGTTACCTTAACTAGCCTAAATGCAACAAGCGTAAATCTCACATAAAGAGGATGCGCAGCTAAAGGCAAAGATTTGTCCATTCATCGGGCTGGAAGTTGTGTGGTGTACTGCTTTTTCTAATAATGCTCATGGGGCTGAATATCCCTTACATGGAAAAAAATTGGAAAAGGAGTTAGATTTTTTACTGGCCGAAAATAAGGGGGAAATTCTCCATTAGATTCTATCGCACTATAAAAGAAGAAAGTCTTTAAACCTATTTTCACAAACTATCGAAACAAAATACCTAAATCTCACTTTATTTGAAAGTCGTAGTTTAATTTTTATAGAAATAACAGAAACCTTTTGAAATTTGTCTTTGGTAGTGTCCGATTTTTATTTTGGATAAAAGAGATAAGTTTCTTAGAATCTACATCCATTGGTCCAGGCCGAATTCAAATTTGGCCGTTCAGTGTACAACACCATATCTTGCTCAACCCTCTCCAGCCTTAATCTAATTCTGCAACGGGCTCTTTGACTGCTTACATGGGTTCTGGGCTACAAGCCAGTGATGAGCAACCACATTGAATGCAATGGTCATCCCTATCAGATAGACGCGCCTTTTTCTCCTCAAAGACTTTAATCCGCCTTCACGGGATGCCCGCATGACCAGTTTTCTCTCTCATGTCCATTGTCCCATCCACTGAAAATTATTGGCACGTCTCAAGAACTCTGGTCTCACTCTTCTCTGACTTTTCATTTATTCCTTTTTTGTCTAATTTATCAAAACACTTTTACCAGAGTTTGCCTCGAGTTTCTCAGCAAGAATCTGAGTTATTTAATTTCAGAACCTCCTCCTGTAAAATGAACTTCAACTGAAAGTGGTCTTAAAATGTTAACAGACAAATCAACAAACAACGTGTAGCTGCTTATTATTGATATTTAACACAATATTTTTTAGTTGCAAATGTTTTGTATTATTCTATGGCTTTAGTAATGTGTTTTGCGACACCATAAAGTATATACTTTATGGTATACATAATTGTTCTCTCCTTTTCCATGGTAAGGATAGAGATCCTGATTACACAATCGGTTCACTGTATTAACCCACTAATCGGCTTCTGTGCCCATCATTCTTCCCAAATGAATCCCTTGATTTACCTGACTTACAGCACCGCATGTGCTAGTTGAGTTAACCCTGTATACCATCGCCCGTCACCTCTTTTCTCTCTTTATCAGTCCCTGAATAAAAACGCGTTTAATGCTTACCGACAGCCTCTGCTTCTCCCTACTTTTCTCATTATCTCTGAAACCTGTCTTCCCCATTTCATGGAATTGCCGTATGTTCCTCTCCATTTTTCATCCACCATTTTCATATTTTTACCCTTCGCTAATGATTTTTTTTTTTGCTGAATAAGATGCATTAGTGTCAATCAACGGCCAACTCATCTCCATAAAATAATGTCAAATACGCAATTCATTTGACATCTCGTGGTACACCAAGCTGTTTATTACTTAGGCTAATGTCAGAAGTGTTCACAAAATTGAAATCAGTTACACTTATTGTACCTAAAGAATCATAATATTTCGAGAGAGTAACTTGTGGAAGTTTGGAATACATGCTCTAATTTCTAAAAGGTAAGTTGGCTACCTTGTTAGATTTGGGCTGAGATAATGTAAGAAGAAATCTTGCTCTTATAAATTAGCAACTCTTTAAAAAGAAATTCTCTCTCATTTACTAATTTAAGTTTGATTGTGTACTTCGTAATGTATAAATAAAAGGAAAAAATCGTTTAGCATTAAAATGTATGCCGAAATTCTTGATTAAAGGGCCATATTTGTATATTCCAAGGGTTACATGTTCTAAATATCTATATCCCGATTGTAAAATTGCAGGCCTAATTAAAGGTATTTTTACAGGATTTCATGCGTTATATTTTATAATGATTTCATAAATAAATAACTTTTTTCTGTATTTTTTAGTCTAAATCTCCTCTTCTGATTTTCAAGCTTATATTTAATATAAGACAAATGATCCACAAGAAAATGTAATAAAGAAATTAAAACGTAGATTTAAATATCGCATATTTTCATTGTTATTATAGTGTTTAGTAATTCAAATATATCAATCATAAATTTTGATATGATAAACATGAAATATGAGGTTCATTTTATGCATCTTTAATTCTGTACCGCTTACTTGTGAAATTTAACCAAATTACATAGGAAAATATTAAGCAAAGTCTGCAATTTTGTTATTAAAATTTCTCCCAATATTTTAGTTTTATTTTACTTACGTCAAAAGTGATTGATAAAAGTTTACGGCCATAGACGAGCTATTTGTTTCTTTATATTTTTTTTAAATAATATTACATTAGCGGAGAATTATGCAATATTAAACAGGTTTAAGAATAATGTAAATAAATTTTCTCGTCTACACTCTTTCGATAAGTTAGCTACAATGGCAATCTAAAATAGTAAATCTTTTTATTTTTAAAGTCAATTCTCATTTCATGGTTCTACAGGCATTGATACGATTAATACCTCAAACATTCTTCTTTCAAAAATATCATTTGAAAATATTTATCTAATCATTTTGATTTGCGAGTATAATTATTGTGATAGATTTGGAAAATCGATTATATGAAAGTCTATTAAGAAAAATTATAGTTTAATTCTCTTACAATGTGGTTCCCGTGAGCTATATAATGTTTTATTTGCGACCATTATTGTTTCCGAAGGTTTAGAAAGCATTAGAGACTGTCCTTTTTTCTAATACAGCTTATGAGCACCTGGAGGGAGACAAATTATGTATACAAAAAATAGTTTTGATAAGCGAGCGTTATAATAATCCCAGTTAACGAGGTGTTACTGGTTTTCGAAGACTAGTCTGAATTCATTACTGTAATCCAAAGAATAAACTTGCTTATAACTCTTGATTAAAAAACTTCGCGTTTATGGATAAATAAACCGGTTGCTATGGTGACAGTGGGTCTAAAGAACAACAAGCAAACCCCAGCGGAACTTAATTTTCCGAGTCAGAGGACAAAGTTTCTTGATTGTTGATCTAAAGCCGTCATTAATCACAACAATTTTAGAAAAAAATTGTCTTAATAAAAAAAAACCTAGTCTGTATATTAGGTCTTATCTTGCCAAAAGTTTGCAAGAAACTTTGTCATAAATCTTACAAGCGCCGTGAAATTAATGTAGCCAGCATAATCACGTGAATATAGTTAAGCCTAAGGACTAAAATCAAAGCAATACAAATGCACTATATTTGAAATACGTAAAAATTGCAGAATACATTTTTTATATGAAAGAGTCGATAATAGAATTAATAAGTTATGCAATGATGAAAAATTGCTAAAATATCATAATCAACTTAGGTTAGAGAGAGTGGCAATGCTAAGATTGAGAACGGCCTGATTTCGCGGCATTTGACCAGCCAATGGCTTAGGGCCAAATCCCCTAACGAAATTTTGGATGGGAAGATGATTTAAGAATGAAATTTCAATTCTAAAATCTACTAATAGGCTTATTCATATTATGAGGCTTAAACTTTCGAACATTAACTTTATGGATTACAGAGCAAACTTTAAAAACAAAATTTCCTCAAATCGTGGACTAGTCTTTACTGAGGTCAATATAAGTCAATTTGTCCGAAAATAACAATATTTGAGACCTGAAACCAAACTGAGAAGCTCCATCCAATTTATAGCTGCTATAGTATATATACCAGAAGTAGTTGACAATCTTTGTAGGTTCAACGCTGCATACTTCGAAGATGTATTTGCCCTCAAAATATAATAAGAGTGTTTTTCTTTCTTCCATTCAATTGATTTAGCTTGCAGCCATCTAGGTAATGTGCACAAAGAGACAAAACAAACGAGTCAGCTCAACGGGAAATTTTAATTTGGAGACTTGTTTAGGAAGTGACTAAGGATGAAAGTTAGTCACTTCCGGAAATTGTCCTCAGAATAAAATCATCGTTGAACTGCGTCTTTTTTGTTCATACAAAAGCTCGATACCTCGTGTAAGACCTACAATGTGCACCATACTAATAACTAATCACAAAATTCCTCTGCATAAAAGAACTAATTTCATTTAAGTACTCAATGTAAATTATCTTAAACCTATGACTCAAGTTATAAATGCAAATAACTCTAAAAATAAAGTAATAAAGAGAAACTTTCCTTAGGTGGTTTGGAGCTTCCGATTAAACTGAGTTAATCCAGGTTGGCCGCTGACATATGATGAAGATACGCATGGTTCAAATTTTACTTTTAACTATATATCTCTACTGATAAATAAAAGACTTTAAAAAGACCACTGATTGGGGGTCATAACGATAACCTTTTATCATATCCCTTTCATTAGAACACTAGCAAATCACCTACTCTTTTGCGGCGTAAAAGCACCTCTCACAATCCCCGTTTGTATACCATTAGGAATTTTTAAAGAAGTTTAGGATCGCCAATTTTAAAGAACCGATCCCAAAACATTTAACGAGGTAAATACTTTATTTTGAAAGATAATATGCCACAAACCAACGTCTAAGCTAATTGCACAGAGGAAATAGGGTCATACTTATTCGTTATTGTGACAATACACAACCGAAACTAGCTAACTTCTTGAAACTATACAACATACACTTGCCGATTTAAAGGAAACAAAACTCCTCAAAACACAATTAACACTTTCTAAAGTTAGCACCATCAGGCACAACCGGGCAGACGGAATTGGAGATGGTCTTATCAACCCGATAAACAAAATTCTTGAAATTACTAGATACCAGTACACACACTACCTCCCTTATCCAGCAGAAGACTACTACCCAACTGCATTCACTCAAATTGTGCACTGACAACCAATCTCCTACAAAAGAAAATAATTTCATTCCTCCCCATTAACACTCACCAATCATTCCAGTCACCCACCCCATCCCTCTACCCTTCCTCCCCCAACTCTTCCCTCCCCTCCCATTCTCCCTCCCCTCCCATTCTCCCTCCCCTCAAGCTTATCCTGGGTGATGACTACAACGCCAGGGATGTCTGGTCTGGTATGCTAACAGGCTTAAAACAGACAGAAGGAATGACTCCCAGTCAGAGAGACACAACCCCATAGTACTGAATGACCCCCAATTGCATACTCAGATCTTTCACCAAGCCTTCTAACCCACCCCACCTATACTCGCTTCACAAAATACCGGAAAGTCCTTAAATCCTTATGATATGACAACCGTGTTATCATTATGACAATAAACAAAAGAATAAATCCGCTTAGCGCAGACACACCTACTTAAATTATAAAAGAGCCACCAGGTAATCATTTATAATAGATAAAAAACACTAATTTAAAATAATAAATAATATACCTATCACAGACATCATCGAAACTACACATTCTGCAAAATCTTACAAAACGCACACAAAAACACATAACCAAAGGTAACAGAAGAACTCCGTAATTTAAACGCAGAAATTTAAGGCATCATCACAAATTGCGATACAATAACACACAAATACACAACCTGCCATTACACAATACATATGAGTATCTCACTAAATACAAAATCTATACAGGCAAATAAACAAAAAAGTAATTACTAGAAGAGAAATCACTACAATCTCAAAACTTTGCAAACTAATTGATCCCAGGACAAACACCAGCAAACTTCATAAAACACTAAACATTATCACAGTGACCCACAACAAAACTACACAATAACATACAGAAATAACCACAACAAACAACTTACATTCAACCAAACAACAAGTAATCAGCCTAACTGTGCGTTTTTCCCACGATCCATGATTCATCGAACTAAAACAACTCTTCCACATCGACTCAGATTACGCACAATTTACAAAGCGGCATCCGAATCTCATTATCCGTATGGAATATATTCACTCACCTACATTAAAAATTAAAGCTACTCACACAACATCAAACCCATCTTTAAGCATGGGGCATTATTTAACCTTCATCATACCGTCCTATCACTCTCCTCTCTACACCTTTAAAACGAGAGCCTTTTACTAAACCAGACCACTCGCATAATTCCATTAACACCTACATATGTTTTCAGAACACATTTGCAACCACACAGAAAATTCTTTGTAACTTTAGACAACAGAAAAGCTTGTGATTCCATCAACGCCACAAGCTAACAAGATATATGACACCATAATACACGCCAACCATATAAGATAGCCGGTAAAGTATTTAGTAGATAGATAGGTCCATGTGATAAATGGTATCCCTTATACGTTCAAGTTGTTCTAAATTCTTTAACCTCACCATGCATGATATACACATGGCATACGCATTATCACAAAAGTGACTCAAGAAGGCACCATCCAAATCAAGAGTTTCTCTCATCACTAGTAATAAATGGAAATACCAAAATATACCTTAGCTAACAATTAAGAAAACCTCGATACCTGACAGACATTACATACTACTTTATGTAGCCACTTTCTCACAATGCCCTTCTGATAGCACAATCGCCTTACATCCACTTTTCTTTTTCTCTCTCCCTCCTAAGGACAGAGTCAGGTCACCGCTGAGGTGTGGAAATCATCCATTCTTTCAAAGTCACCATAACATAGATGAGTATTAGTGGATAGACCTTTGGTCAAAGAGATACTACTGAATGTATAGAAGTTAAGAAGAAAAGTGAAAGGAGTAATTAAACAGAGTAAGAAAGCGCAGATTAGGGATTTATAAGACAGATTAATGAGTATCCAGATGGGGAAAGGACTTTATGCTAGAATTGAGAATCCAACTGCAACATACTTCTGTAAACATCGAGGATATCGTAAGAAATTGCCAATTTGCCTGTGATAGGAAATAAATGATATATGCTTCAATTTTAATTTCAAGTAAAGGCAGTTTATGATGAAAATTATGATAGCAATATTAAAGTTATTCATAATGGTATTTTTACTTTTCTATTCGAACTCTTAGACCCTAACTCTCTTTTTATATTAAATTTGAGCTTCTGAATCTTAACGCTTTTCTCCTGAATTATTATTTTTTTTAATTTTTAAAAATTTCATAATTGGAATCTTGTCACTAGTGTATTAGAATCTTGCACAGAGATTTTTAAAATTGTAAGTGGAATAGTTATGTAGATATAGGCTGTTACCATAAGGAAAAGGTTAACGGTAGGAGAAAATAGTTACAAATAAAACGCTCTGTATTATTTTCTTTATAATTGAATTTCTCGCTAAAAATTGGAACTCAAAAATTCACGTTATTTTCGTGACGATGACTAAAAGATAGTAAATAAAAGTCCCTTGAAATTACAAATTCATTAAAAAACTTATGGTTTTGTATGGTACTCCTCGAAGCACTTCACGCATAAGCCAGCATTACATTTAGAACATACCGTTCGCATGCTTGAGTTACAGCGCATACTTGCACATCTTCTTTTATCCCTAGGTACGTATCGGAGAAAATGGTCTTTACCATCAAATCTACAGTCATGTTCGGCTGGAGGTTGTGAGGTCTTTTTTACCCGATGTTTTTGGTGGATTTTTGAATTGTTTGAAATAAGACATGGCAATAGCTCTTCTAAAATCAAAGTGACTCAATTTGAACTTTGTTTGCATGACATTTGCCATGCATTATGGATGGCTACATCTGTTAACCAAGTAAATAGTCTCCACCACCACTTCTTTCCACGTATCCCAGTCCAGTAATTGTTGATATTTTTATTCATTCTATATGTTCCACCCATATTTTGATTATATTGTCTTATAGAATAGGGAATTTGAATCTGGAGATTTCGCTTCTGAGATTTTCTCCATCTTTGTAGGGTTCCTACTGGCATTTGTCCATACAATGCATAGGTCACAGTAACTACTGCATTGTCCACCCAGTGAGTTGTAATAATTTTGGTGTCACCAATTGTTGCTGTAGCAGTTTGCATATAGTCTCTTCTTTATTTTTAATAGCCTCCCCATTCCTGATTGGACAATCTTTTACACGATGACTTTCTCTCAATGTGCCTGTTCCATTGTAACCTCGTGTCTTTAGTTCTTCTATCAATGGTAATGTTGTCAATAGGTTATCAAAAAAAATGTGGTAAGGGTAATTTTTCTTTTCTTCGCTAAACTGATCCAAAAGATGAAGCACTGTGGAAACAGATTTTCCGAACTGTCTTTCATTTCTTTCATTACCATGGACTGTTTTACCTTGGTATGCAACTATGCTTACCAAAATACTCCACCATTGCTTCATCATGTGATAAAAACTATGTTAAAATGAAATGTATCATGAATTTTGGGGGAAGATAAGTGATTAGTGGGTGTATTTTGGTGTACTTATCATTTACATTTAACTGGGTATTTGGGTGAAAATGTAATCATTTCATGATATTATCAAATCTGTTGCGTCTTAATGATTCATATTTAACTGCATTTCGCACATCAGTTCCTGAGGACCACAACATTGCTTTGAGTGGTAATGAGTTGTAGCTCGAAACAATTAAAATTCCTAAAAAGACCTTCATTTCTTCTTTGGTTAGATTTATGTTAGGACAGTTCTTTGACAAACAATAATGAGTGCTTTGGTCAACCATGAGCTCTATGAGTTCTTCATCAAAGAATAGCTCACACATTTGCATGGGATTTAGATGCCTGTATTTTGAAGCATTATACTTAGGAAAGGTAAAGTTTTTATATTAGGGGCAGATAAGTCCCATTCCTTACTTACTTTAGGTAAATTTTGTGTACTTGCCTCAGAACCAGAATCGCTTTCATTTAACAATTAACCTCTGCACGAAGTTGATTACCAGAGAGGTTTTCTGGAAAGAAATGACTCATCACCTGAATCTTCTTCATCCGTCAATTCATAAACATCTGGAGGTTGAATATACATTTTCTGTAAGGTATCGGCATGATCCAGTTCGTCCAAAATGTCGTTCACTGTCAAGGATCTAGTAATGAAAATAATAAAAAATCAGAGTTTTGTACATGAATTTTCCTAACGTCACAACATGGTAATACAGAATGTATATATATAATATTGAGACCTAAATAAAAGATAACAAACTATACTTTTTTATATTTTTAAATAAAATATAATATATTATTATGTCAAAATACTATTGTAATACAGTACAAACAATATATATATATATATATATATATATATATATATATATATATATATATATATACTAACCTTTCAGAAGACATTGTTTGAAATCGAGCCTAATCCAAGTGACTAATAATGTAGTACGTAGTACGTCCAAGCGTAACGAAGTTCTTTTCAGCAAATGACACACTGCCTCTAAATTTGTAAAAACACTGAATCAACTTACTCATAACGTGATGTTTCTTGAAATTAAAGAATTTGACAGAATTAAACAAGTCGAAAACAATGACATTTTACGTTACCAAATGGTTATGCTAAGAGGAGACGGGTTAAGTGGTGCAATATTTTCGTCCTCTAACACTAAATATTTAACTTTTGCAGGCAAAAGCTGAGCAGGTTGAGACAAAAGGATTTAAAAAATCGACGTTTGTTCATCATTAAAAATGAATTCCGATTCCCTTTCTGATTCAGTTCCCCTAAAAAACGATTGGATGGTTAAAGAACAAAGGTAATCCTTCAGTATCATTTTCCTTTTTCCTCTGGTACTTGTTGTATATTAAATCTTCTAGCGTAAGGTAGATATGCACGTAAACTGAATAATCGTATATAATTTGCTTAATAAAAGTGAATGACTGCTATTTTTGTAGATTTCTAAATACATTATTTTAATCAAGTGATTTAAACAGCAAAATAGTAACGATTAAAAGATATAATCGAGTCTTAACATAAATAAAAATTCGGAAAAATGAGAGTGTTGATAATAATTGTCGTAGAATTCCCCCCCTTTTTGTTCTATCTCTAAGAGTGCTAAGAGTGTCTAATATATTGATATTATAAGAATATCTTAACGAACAGAGCCGTTACGAAACACGTAAGGATATATATAAGAGAAACGAACATTAATCCCGAAATAAACTTATATTTTACCTTTATCAATTGAATACATAACATTTATACATTAACTACAGCAATACTTTGAAAATATTATCAGCTGGGGGGTCCACACGTTCTTCCGGGGGCGGGGGGTTCTTCAAGGACGAGAACAAATACGGTGCTTTATACAACACCTAGACAGTCGTGGTCTCTCTAGGGAGAGTGAGTCGAACATGGTTCTTAAATCAAGTTAACTTGGAGTACGGTGTGATCACCGAGTAACGAGCTCGAGGAGGAGCTTTTCTCCTTCGTTACTCATATTCTTATGGACGAGGACTGAACTCGGGGAGGGTCTTCTTCAAGGGCGAGGATAACGAAGGGGGGTTTCTCGGGCGAGAATAAATTACTTAACGTTCGGTTTGGTAACCCGGAACTAGCTCGAGGATGAGCTTTTTCTTAATTCCAGTCTTTCTCAAGGGCGAGTATAACGGAGGGGGATTTCTCTGGCGAGAATAATTTGAACTTGGTTCCTTACCAAGTTAACTTAGGAGTTCGGTGTGGCTACCGAATAACGGGCTCGAGGGGGAGCCTTTTCCTTCTTCTTTTCTTAATTCCCCAAGGACGAGGAATACCCCTGGTGTTTAAGGTGCACCAGGATATGAGGAGTCTCCCTGGCGAAAGCAAGTTCAACTTAACAAAGTTAACTTATCGTTTGGTTTGATAACCAGGGACTTAGCTCGAGGATGAGCTTCTTCTTAGCCCCATAAGGTAGGTAGCCCTGCCTCTCTTGCAGGGTACTTCTTGATCTGGTGAGCCAAGTACACTACCTCTCTAGTCTCGGTATTTCGGTTTGATCCGAAGACTTCGTCACCTAGAGACTGACGTATACTATCCATCCAGTCTAGGTAGCTCGGTTTTCGATCCGAGGACTTCGTCACCTGGCCTGACGTATACTACCTATCCAGTCTAGGTAGCTCGGTTTTGGATCCGAGGACTTCGTCACCTAGCCTGACGTATACTCCCTCGATTTTCCTCAGAGTTCCTCATTTATACCTCGCACCCCCCACTGGGGGAGGGGTAAGGGGGAGAGGGGCTTGAGGACGGCCCCAAGACAGTTCTTTTGGCCAACGGTTTTTTCACACGAAGTCAAACATCGGCTCCTCGTTAGCCTTCGAGATTGGGAGAAACACGTCTCCAATTTCTTATTTGACGTGAAACTGGATCTCACTCTCCTGGGGGAGATCTTGCATTTTGACCTTTAAGGTCTTTCATGGCGCAGTCTGGTGCAGCGCTGCGGTCACGCGGGACCCGCCGATGCCTTCGGCCGGGTGTCTTTGCGGTAACCGCCTTGGAACTCCCCCGCGAGTGAGCGGGGGGGACGGGGGGGGGGACCATTCCCCTACAATAATAATAGATATAATATTATTGATTTTCGTATAAACTTCGTGAGAATTGCTCTTTACAAAGTGACTGTCTACCAATAAAGGAAAGGTTTGAGAGAAGTTGTCTTCAGGGGATGAATAAAGGCCATAAAGGATATGTTATAAGGGTACTGCAGCAAAAAGAACACAAAATTTTCTAGGCCAAATATTAATAATCCCTATCATCCAGTTATACAGAAATCCAAGGGAAACCAGCACTTAGTGGCCAGATCAAGAAGAGAGGGTTCTCATTGGCTTGGAATGAGTAGTACAGGTAGGAGGGAGTTACATAATTTAGATTATTTTCGTAGGGAGCGACTTAGAAGCGACTCTGAATCGAATGGACAGCCAGTGCCTTTTATAGAGCATGGCGCTAGTAATGTAATAACTAACATCCAAAAGATTTACTAAACGATCGTTCAATTAGTTATTATACAGGGTGTCCACAAAGTCTGGGTACATAGGGGATAAATACATACCTTTAGAATATTAAAATATTAAATATTAGAATATTAAAATATTAAAATTCCTATGTACACAGACATTGGCAACACCCTGTATACTCAAAAGCCACTACCAGACCAACATCGTGAAAATGCAAAGACTGATAAATAAAGTACTCTATATTATAATGAGGAAACGCAAGGGCAAGAACTGCAGCGTTTCGGCGCTCCACAGCATGGCTAGAATCAGCACCTGAATCTACTGGTAAATAAAAGAGCGAAAAAAAGGCCGAGAATATCTCGAATGACCTTGAAGAAGAGATCAAATTACACTTCAAACATATATGAGATACCACAAATACTTTTCCCCAGCCTCTACAACACACGCAGAGGCGATATTCGTATAAAAAGCAATAACAAAGAAACCCAAACTCAAGGGTTAGAAACCACGGAATCTGACAAACAATTAACTTTCGACCTAACCACTGATTTTAACACTTACTAAACACTGACGATGACTTCCAACCAATTTGAAATCTAAAACAACAATTGACGACTCGTCGCAAATTTCAGAAGAATTTTCACGAAACGATTATTTCAATCCACGAACCGAAACAAACATACGAAAGCATACTAAATAAACGCTTATATAGCACTTTCCTAATACCATACTCACTGACAATGAAACATAAAATAATAAATTAATAACTAAACAACGAAATAAACGTATACACCTTTCGAAAGAACAACACAAAAAAACAATAATTCCCGAGATTAGTCTAATTTCCAGACACCTTGCACATCTATGCACCGCTCCTACTTTCTTCTATGTCCTCTATATTAAAAAATACGAGCTACGTATTTTACCCCTCTTTCATACTCTTTCTTCAACGACTCTTACTTTAACTATTACCTCTTACCCCAGGCACAACGTGGTGCGGGTGGCAGCACTAAAGTCGCAACCCTTGCCTTTTCCAATACTCAGAACTCTTCACCTCTACATAACCGCTTCACCAAAAATGAAGTGACCACGATCCTCCACTGAGTCTTTCAACTCAGTGGATGAAACCTGGAAAGTGCCTTTAGCCAAACCTGAGTTGATTTGAAGTCTTTCACTAAGAGTAAGGAAGCATTAAAGCGTTCCTTTAAACTCCGTGTTACTGCACAAAGTTGGAGAGGGTGCAAAAGATTGTGGCCTTTCATCAAAATCCGGATAATTAACTCCTAAATCAACCCGCCAGCAGAAATATTCGAGGCAGGAGAAGGCCAAGGCTTCGCATCAAGTATCGCAGTCTCTGCTAAGTTCTCTTAGGTGATTTAGCCATCGACGCATTCCCGGGATTTAGTGCCCTGTGCGATCTGTATCTGAATGGCCTACAGCTACGAGTATCGCAGTGAGCGGCTTCAGGCCTAAGCCGGTCATTATAAGTACATCTGCAGTGCATTTTCCAATGTATAGGTAACCTTGCTGCGGCTCACATTTGCAGTACTCTATGCCCTCCTAAGACCCAACACCGCAATTCTTAAGAGGGTATGCGTCTTTATATCTTTCACATAATTTCGGTTCGTCAAATTTCGCTACTTTTTTACAAATCACTTCTTACAAAGATTCTGGTTAAAACAGTTTTAAATTCTGGCAAATGAGATTGTGTACAATATTTTTTTATTATTATTAATAATAATATAATTATATTAATATAATTAATATCTGCCATTGATATTTTTGTTGTTCTGCTTCTACTTCTGCCCTCTATTATTATTTATCTTATTTTCTCTTTGTTGTTTTTTTCATCTTCTGTTTGTTTGTTTCTTTCACTTAAGCTTCCCTACTCTCTCATGTGTCCACATTTGGAAAGTGTAATGATGTCAACAAACTAAACTGTGTACGTACGTAAGAATATATGTTTGGGTGACGCTTATAAGACGTCACAAATCAGGTCCGATCTCTACCGGCCTGTCTATCTATCTCCGTCCCTTATTTTGTTCTATTTCATCTAATTTGTCGTTGTTTGTTGCCACATTTATTATTCCTCTTCACCTTATACTCTCCCTTATTTTTCCATTTTGATACTAAATGAAAGATTTAATTATATAAATAGGGTAACAAATACTAAGAGTAAAATTTTAGAAGGACTTAGGGAAGAAAAAGGGATAACGAGTTTGAGTATAGCTGCGTCCTTAGGCGTTTTTCTCTCTCTTGCAGCTCTCTTATTACGTCATAATTCTAATCTCGCATTAATATTGACTAAAGAAATGTCTTTAATAATTAATATAGTAATTATTTAAATATTTTTCTAATTAAAATTACATTATAATTTTTTACTGCTATAATTCGGCTGAGAATGGGGCGTGAGCCCTAAAGGTCAAAAACGACCATGGTGATTTCACTAGGTCTAACTTAAGCGAGAACTATACTTAGTTTTGAACCGTGTTACGATAATCATGATTTACGTGCTGTTCTGATATGAAGTGCAAATAATCACAACGCCCTGATCATGTGCGTAGAAGGTTAATAAAATTGTAATAATGACCCTAACGGTTGCACGAGAGAAACGTCTCGGGTAGAAGAACAATTTAGCGAAGAGTTTAACATATTGAAACGGTCGAAGAAACCTCATAAATCTGGCCTATTTGTTCACTCAATGGACAAGTTTAGCATCTGCCAAACTTAAAGAAAGTTCAAAATAAAATACAGGCATCCAATCCCATTGGATGTTGTAAGAACGAATGAACGCAATTGTTATTCTTTGGCTTATTCCAATGAAATATAACATCTACCAAGACACACTGTAGTTAATATAGTGAAAATATTAAATTTAGATTAATTGTAGCAGCGATTTGTTTCTCTAAATGAATCTTTTTGACTCGATTTAACGTAAATTACGGTCCGAAGCCACTGTTATAAAAAAATATAGGTTCAAAACTTTGTTAATCTAATTTTCAAGGGAGTACATAGAATTTAATTGTCATCCTAGTCCGCAAAAGTGTTTGTTAGTAATGATTATCACTTCTTATTAGCTTTTTTAAATATTCATACTTCTGAAGCTAATTAATGTCTTATTAAAGTTTATTGTTTTCAGGATGAAATCTGCCATATTAAGAGTTATTGCAGACTGTCAGAAAGACGTCTCTTCCCTGTTAGAGAACTCCGAATCAGCCGTTAATGGTAAGCAGTACTCTATGAATAATGGCATAATAAGTATAAGGTAAAAGTGGGGAGGCTTTTGAGTGCCATTCACCAGATATTAGGGGCCTCAGAACGTATTAGAGAGGTACTTGATTGTTATAAAATGGAAGAGGGAACAAACGAGCTGAAAGTAATTAATTTCAGTTTAGAAAAGATTGTTGCCTTTTCAGAGGTACCTAAAAACAATTTCTTTCCAGGATTCCTTCGTTTTTGGAAATGAAGTTTAAATATTAATTTATTTGAAATTCGAGATAATAAATTTTGAATAATGTCTCAACGATTTCAAGTTTGAAGTTGAAAGGAGGTACTTAAGTAAATTTTGAGTTTAAAGTTTGAAGTTTCAAAAATTAATGTACTACGAAAAATAAAAAAATGAAAACTCTTACCTTTCAGCTAGATACGAGTATAATTTTATTTAATGTAAATAGACACCGATAAAAAGTACTTATTAGTTAGGAAAGTCAATACCGGCGATTAGGTTTAAAGTTGGCTCTAAAGTGGGGAAGATTAGAGTTTAACTTTCTCCTTTCGTGATTTCTGTTATTCTTCTCTTGATAGAGCTATCAGGTGTTCAAGGAGAGCAACCAGTACTCTTCACATTGAAGAAAGGCCGACTCTAAACAACAAAAGAAGGATGGGGCAGTTAAAAATGCACAAAATCATTACTACCAGGAACGGAGACATAAATCGAATAGGATACTTTACGGGCAGCAACCAACAGCTGTGATGCTTTCAGTTTTAACAAAAAGTTTATAAGACAAACCGGAAAGTCGAGAGACGAGACGAGAATTTGAGATATGTTGAGCAAAAAATCTATCTGTTCGCTAGATAATTTTAACAAGCCTAACAGTAAAGTAAAGTAATAGATCAAATAGATATAAAGAATATTCTCCTTTAAGCTTGGGAAATGAAAACATTACATTTTTAGTCGCATGTGAAGAAATTTGGAACCCTTTTGTTATATTACATTTTATTTCGAATTATATAATTACCAAGATCCTCCTAAGGTTAGTCCGGAAATTATTAAATGTTTTGTAGGCCGTAAGGTTATAAACCAGAATAAGTGAGAGCACGCGACTTTGGTCAGCAGACCTTGTTTAATACGTTGGTGAAAAGCAAATATTTCAAGGAAGATAAGATTGGGTGAAGCTGCTGTTTCATAATGTTGTTTAAAGGAGAAAAATCTAGAATACTTAACAAAAAGAGAAAAGTTACGAATGTTTGATGATTGAATTTTTTTTAGCTATTTCCATTAATTGGTTTAATTTGGGTTGGTAATGTATAGTTCAATATTGTTCTCATGAAATTGCTGTTTAAAATAATTCCTATCGAAAGGGGCAGGTCAAATATTCTTTTAATTAGCAACCTAGAATTGTATTAGTTATTTTGAAGTTTATGAGTAATGATAAAAATAAAATATAGAGAAAAGAGCATCAAAATAGCACCATAGTAAAAGAAATCATAATCAAATAACTGCATGTCCGTTCACAATTTTTTTTAAGAAATTCGATTAAAGAAACATAAAAGATTTTCAGAGAGGTAAAATTTTTAAATTTAAAAGTACATAACTAACTAGTATGAATAAAATTTTCTTACTTGTTTGTCTCAAAATTTTACAACTTGTTTTAACTAAACATTCTCATACTTATTTGAATTTGAGTAGATTATTTCATCTAAACCTAATTGACAATTCAATTTAATCACCTTCGCCCATGTATTGAACGTCACCCAAAACCTTACGCACAACCTTTTGACTTTGTTCGTGCAAAAAACTTACTTTTTCCAATCCAATAACGTTGTTTGACTTCCAGATTATAATCAGTCACCTACCTAATTCTTTCCCTTTAATCTATGTAATCAATACAGTGAATTAATCCTCTCTACCTATTCATTATTGAAGAAGTAAACAAATTTTCATAACTTGTCCTGGTCTATGTAGTGTACTTTACTTTTTCCTTTAATGATATACAGTTCACCGCTATCTCTTGAAGAAGGAAAATCCCCGCTTTTTATGCCATAGATGGGGCAATATTTGCGAGGTGAAAAAGAGATATTCTTATAAGATACTTTAAGATTAGGCTCATTCAAATCTTTTAAAGGAAATAATTCTTGAAAAATCTGTATATTTCCTTCTACTCAAAGTCTGTATTTTATATTTGTAAATAAACACGGTCCCCCACGAAAATATAAATGAATTTTAATTTACTACAACTGAATAATTAAAACTGGAATTATAAGGGCAACTAAATACTTATTTCGTTGTTCTTGATTAATATTATGTTTCATATTTTAAGTGACACCAGTTCTATCTATTTGAACATTATATGAAAAATAAAATTTACTTATAAGGCTTCTAATCTATAACACTATTTTTTAGGAATGCAATTTTTTTTAACAGTTTGAATTTTAGTTTGTGAGTCACTTTGATATATTTGAAACTTTTATCTAAGTTCTTTCCAAGAGTTTATAAAAAATAAATATGATTATGAAACTTTTGGAAGTTTTAAGTATTAAACTTTAGGCATGACTATTTTTTCTTTAATTTTCTTATCTAAAAGCAAATTTAGATGAGAAAAAAAGGCTCTAAAAATTGTTTTCTCTGTATATCAAAAGAATGCAGATGAAAGTTTTTCTTGATTTCAGGCCTAGAAGAGGGGCCTGGATCTGAAAAAGTTGGACCAATATAATTATTAGGGGATATCATATTAACAAAGTTTATGAGTTAATAGTCTTGGATTAGTGAGAACATAAAACTTTTTTATATTTTTTATTTTCTCAATTGTTGGGTTAAAAAAGAGCCGTCAAATCGAGAGTGTGAGATTTCAAAGACGTGCAAACGATGACCAGAGAGACAGCATCAGTTTCTCTTGGGTCACTTGGGTCAGGAGGGCGTGCTGTTTCTGCAAAGTACAGTTGTAGCAGCGGGTATTGCCCCTACACCAGCATCCACCCCCTTACAGGGAAAAGTTTAAATGGTTATTTACATTGATTTTCCTTGTTGATGCAATGCATTTAAAATAAAATTTATAATATGACTGTTAAATGAAGCCAACAAACATTCAAGTTAATTAGTACTTCTATCTCAGATACTTAAATTAGGGCCAAATAAAAAAAATGAGATATATTTTAATATAAAAATTCCTAACCCGTTTTATTCACAAATATTTAGCTAAAGCCTTTTATAGTAACAATAACGAGTAAATGACCCCTTAAATAATTAAAAGAGATGCATTTTTATACGTATTTCGGTAAAGAAAGGAAATTGTTTTTAAAACATAAAGAGTTTTTTATATATGATACAAGCAGTTATTTTTGGCTTTTTCACTTCAATTAACAATTTTGAACTCGATTTTCCTTTTACAGCAAATCGATTTCTTTCCGCTTTGGAAGAGTTCTCTGTTGTAGTCAAAAGGAGATTGTTATTCAGTGCCCGCCTCGAATACCTTTACGCATCGCAGGTGAAAGCAGTCCAGATGAAGACTGTAAGTATAAACGATGGAGAATACAAGTTTGAAAACACTACCATCACACGTAGATTTTATTTACTAAATGTACACAAAATTCAAATGCACACATACAGAGATATATAATATAGTGCAATCGAAGCAATTTTAAAAGAATTATCAAGTAAATTAAGTAGAAATATAAATTGAAAATATATTTCTGACCCAATTCTCGGTGTGAGATGCGAAAAGATAAAACATGTGCTCCAGGCTAAACAAGTAAACCAACTTTTGAAACAATGTCTCCACCATTGCTTCGGCCGATTCTTTCCTTATAAAGGGTGTTCCAATAAATCGGACCGATTTTAAATGTGAGTTATGTTTAAGCGTCTAATGATTTTTTTCTTTTTCTTTCAGAATTAACAACTTCAGTCTTTGCAAATTCAACCATGGAAAGATTAACAAGCAAGCAACGTGTTAAACTTATCGAAGCTTATTACGAAAATGAACGTTCAAACAGAAACGCATTTCGGGCACTTGGCGATTTTTTAGTCAACATAATCGACCAACCGAGAATGCAATTGGGAAAATTGTTCGTGAATTAAACCAAACGGGGTCACTGGCAGATAGCAAAACGCCATTGGGTGCTCGTTTACGCCGTTCAGCTGAAAACATTGCTGCAGTGCGCGAGAATGTGGCCGAATATCCAGACACCTCTATTCGTCATCACGCGCAGTAATTGAACCTCTCCACAACAATGTTACATTGATTTTTGACAAAAGATTTGTCTCTACCCGCTTACAAAATTTAATTGATACAAGACTGAAGACTGCTGGCCATTTGAAGCGAGGTATATTCGTCAATTGGGTGCACGAGCAAAGACATGCCGATAATGATTTTTCGCAAAAATCATCTTTAGTGATGAAGCCCATTTTCATCTTGGTGGATTCGTTAATAAGCAGAATTGTCGTATTTGGGCTGATGAAAATACCAGGAAGATTGTTGAAAAGTCACTAAATCCACAAAAGGTCACTGTTTGGTGTACATTTTTTGCTAGTGTAATCATTGGGCCGTAAGATCCAGACACCTCTATTCGTCATCACGCGCAGTAATTGAACCTCTCCACAACAATGTTACATTGATTTTTTACAAAAGATTTGTCTCTACCCGCTTACAAAATTTAATTGATACAAGACTGAAGACTGCTGGCCATTTGAAGCGAGGTATATTCGTCAATTGGGTGCACGAGCAAAGACATGCTGATAATGATTTTTCGCAAAAAATCATCTTTAGTGATGAAGCCCATTTTCATCTTGGTGGATTCGTTAATAAGCAGAATTGTCGTATTTGGGCTGATGAAAATACCAGGAAGATTGTTGAAAAGTCACTGAATCCACAAAAGGTCACTGTTTGGTGTACATTTTTTTGCTAGTGTAATCATTGGGCCGTATTTATTGGAAAATGATGCCGGAAATTATGTTACGGTGACAGACGAGTGATACCGTGCCATGATAACCAACTTTTTATGGCCTGAATTGAATTCTATGGATATCAAAGATTTATGGGTATAACAGGACGGCGCCACATGCCACACCGCCAGTGCGACAATGGCTTTATTGAATGAGAAGTTCCCAGGTCGCATCATCTCTTGAAACAGCGAGGTCAATTGGCCGCCACGATCGTGTGACTGAACGCCTTTAGATTTCTTCCTTTGGGGTCATCTCAAAAGTAAGGTCCATGCGAACAAGTCAACAACAATTCAACAGCTGAAGGATCAGATAATAAGTCATATTAATGAGATCGAGGAGCAACTATGCAGAGACGCATCCAAAAGTTTGACCATCGAGTGGAGGTGTGCCGCCGAAGCCTTGGCGGATATTTCGGCGATATTATTTTTCACACATAATTGCCATGACTAAAATAATATAATCCAATAGTGAAATCAATAAATTTTTACCAACACTGTTTTATTTACTGCTAACTCCGATCCGTCTTAATAGAACACCCTTTATTATAGAAAGTGATATTTTGATCAGGATCTCCTAGCACTTATCAAAGCGAAGTGAAAGAAAAACTCCAGCTACTTAAAGGGTACCCTGTAATCCATTTGTGTATAAATGTCCTGATAATGAACAAAGAGATAAAACGTCCTAAATTGCCTTCAAGAGAAATTTCCTAAAGGCCAAACAATTGCCGATTTCAAAAATGATTGCAAAAGATGCCTTCATTAATTTTAGCTCTAAAAATGTTTAAAATATCTTTCCTTTAACACTTTGATGTTTCCCATTCCTCTCAAAAGGGTAATAGAGAAGTATTTGCGTAGCAAATACTACGAATATCGACCATATTGTTTTAATACCTTATTGGAGTTCTCTATATCTCCTAATTCGCGGTCACTGTTAAAAGGTGATACTTGTTTAATAAATATGAGCAAAAAAGATTTAGTTATTTCTTCTCCGCCAACAATTTTGAGCTATAAATTGCTTAGTTAAATAGATAAACTATGAAGAATGAAGTAATAAGAATACATATAGGTAATATTGTGTTTTTCCCAGTGCGATTGCCATCTTCATCACAAGCATAATAAGATTGCGATTCTTTCCAAACGTTTGTCAATTTTTGCTATATTTAAGGTCTTTGTATTTTACCGGCTAGGAATTTCTTTTTATGGAAAGAGTGATTGATTCTTGCAAAACTACTCTTAAGGATTTAATTTTCTGGAGCTATTAACTGTGTTATATATTACCTCATAGATAATGTAGTAGTAGCTACTTCTTGGTAGTAAATGTATTAAATATCTCTCTCCGTGTCAGCTCAATAAAATAAATTTATCTTCATTCCTACTTGAAGAACAGCTCTACATGTAGTCATATCATATCTTATTTGTCTCTATATTTTGCCAAGTGATAGACTTAGGCAATCGACTTACCGTTGGTTCTATTTTTATTTTTTATCTGAATAAGAAGAGACCAACTTTCTTGATTTTCATATTAGTAGAGGTGGTGTCGGATCCCTACCTAGTTAATCCATTTTATCCTCCTTAACGTATAATTTGAGCCAGTGAGTCAAATCTGTGTGGTAACTGATATTGATCGAAAGAGGATATACGTAAAGATTGGATAAAAGTAGAGGCGGAGATTCATTGGTTCTGTGGTCGAAACATGAAGGAAATGAAAATTTCTAGTGGGAATCGAGTAAACAGAGTGAGTTTAAGACTAAAAAGTTATTCTAAAGAACGGCTGACTGCGCTATCGCGTGGGTATTAGCACTAAGCATAGTTATTCATGAATATGCAAACTTGAAGGCTTTATTGATCATTTTAAAATATACAAAGAGAAAATTGTTCGTGATTTTGGTGCCTTGACTTGCATCGATATAAATATGGCTGAAAAAGATGTGGCCGAAAAAAGGAAGATGTATTATTTGATGGTCATAAGAAACTCAGGTGAATTATAAAATAATTTTATACGACTGGTGAGAATGTAAACTGCGAAGGAGCCATGGGTTTTGGTTCTTTTACTATAATACTCTGCATTAGTATAGAAGAGCTGGAATGTCTTTGGATTCAAAATTATGAGAGATGTATTAAATATACATGTTGAAACATGCAGTAGCACATGTTTTTATAAATTCCAATAAGCCTTACCACCAGGTATTTATAGTTAGGGTGCGTTTCAATGGAACTCTACGAATTACATTGGGAGATAAACACCAATTCCTCTTCTCACTTTTCTTGTAAAATGTTCTGACTTCAAAATCATTTACTTAAGGTCCAACAAATATATCTTCCCTGATTTTGGCATCAGAGAGCTTTGGAAACATAAGGTGATTTTTAAAAAATCCCCTTCTAATATCTAAAGCTTTCTTATGAAATGGAGGTAGCAAATTTTTTTTCCAGCTCCAATGAAAGGCTGTTTGACAATATTTAAACTTCTTGATTATAAATTCTTTCGTATGGCCACTAAGCATTTTAAAAAGTGCGGATCCAGGGCGGCTAGGGGACTGGAGACACAAAAATTTAAGACACGAGTATGTGTATATTTATTTTTTGAGTCATACTTGTATTTTGATATTCAGAAAGAATTATGTAATAATATAGAGTTTATATACCAACAGGTTTTTTAACCCATTGCGATCGATGTATCTTATAAGTTACATCTCTAAAATAAGGAATAAATTAAAAAATTATTAAAAATCAGTATTATACCTTACTTGACGACCCAGAACTATAATAATCTTGAATTCATAATTTTATGATGTGTAGAAATAATTCGGGATGTGAGAAAATTAGTGCACACGCCTGTGTGAGATACTTGTCGTAGAATAGAGTCGAGTTCAACCGTTTCTGCGTTTCTCAGCCGAGGAAGATGACGGCTGGGTGCATGGGAGACTTAAAATACAGACAGAGTGCAAATTAACCGAATTGTAGGTTGGCCAAATAGTCGGCTATTTTGTAGGTCCCAAACAATAGAAAAACGGGTACAAAAATAACTTTACTAATATGCAAATTAATATTATTTTACAAAGGTCGAAAGGTTTTATTAAACAAGCTATATAACACCTTAGACGTACACGAGTCTCAGCGATTTGAAGGGGGGGGGGGGTGAGCGCCGTACACACAAACGAACAATGCTGACCGAAGGGTCGCTCGAATGACCTTGACCGTACACGAAGCCAATGAAAGAGAATTACAAGGGGGAGAGGGGGGGGGAGCACTTTCACAGGAGAGTTGCGGGTTGCTATTACCTGGAAGATTTGGTGCGAGGGAGTAATCCTTGTCTTGGCGCAAAGTTAAAATAATAGTATTTTGACAATGACTACTAACGGGATGAACTTAGATCTTGCCTTCAGGTTTAGAACAACGAGTCGAGACTGGGCACGTTACGTTCGAGGAATGGGTAACAACGAGGTAGGGGTAGACTACGCGAATTAACCGAGAATACACGAAGCATGAGGGGTTGTGTGATGAATTGAGCAGTCTAACGTAGCGCGAATAGCCGGTACGAACGGGGCAGGGCAGACATAGGATAATAACGGCGCAGGCAGGCGGCGGATACTGCCTTCCAACTCTGGCGGCGGCGGATTTATACCCGGCTCAAACGGGGTTTTCCCACCTCCGTCCAAAGGGTAGTCTCGCCCCATTAGCACGATCGGGGAAGGTTCCTAAGCCAGCGAGGAGAAACTTTGTCCGACTCCAATAGGACCTTTTCTGGCTCTCAAGCCTGCCGCGGCTTTCTGTGATGGCGGGCTTTCAGGCCACCCGGCGTGTCATGATTTCGCACTTCCCCTAGCGCAGACAAAAAGGATCGACCAAGTGTCTGTTCTCTCTCTTTCTCTGATCACCAACTCTCCTGCATCCCCAGAAGGAACTTCCGGGGAAGAGGGAACATTGGAAAATAATTAATGAGGGAGGATTATAACTAAAAGTCGCATGACAATAGCGGATAAAGTTGAGAATACCTAGGACAAATTTTATAAAATGTAGCGAATGTACAAAATAGCGGAGCTAGTAGGGGAGGGGGGTTGTACCATACATATACACAAGGTTATATAATGCTACGGCATGGTTACTGAAGGCTATTTTTCTTCTATGATACCATTAAGTGGGGCTCACTGTCCCGAGAGGAAGTTTATCCTACGATTCTACAAAACTAAAATAAAAATTAAGGATATGAAATGAATTCATTGTGCACAGATAAAACAATATATATATATGTATATATATATATATATAAAATATATATATATATATATATATATATATATATTTGTATATATATATAAGGGAAGCGCGTTTCCTTATTTGATGGTTGAATATACAAATTTATTTTCTGATAAAAATTAATACAGGGATAAAAAAAGAGGAAATTGCTCAGAATTAGTTTGTAAAAGGATCTAACGGGTTTCTTCTTAAACTATCAGCCATACAGTTATCGGTGCCTTTTCAATACAAAATGCAAAATTGGAATGCCTGGAGGAACAAGCTCCAACGCATCAACCGACCATTATTATTCTTGACGTTACGTAGGTATGATATGGGTTTGTGGTCTATTTCGACTATAAATTCCTAGCTTAATAAATACATTCTAAATTTGCGGATTCCCGAAATAATAGAGAGGGCTTCTCTCTCCATTACCGCATAATTTTTCTCACCCGCGAGTAATTTTCTGCTTGCGGAAGCGATGGGTAATTTTTTGTCGTTATTCTCTTACTGGAGGAGGATAGATCCTATACCCATATTACTGGCGCTAGCACGAATTCCCCAAAGTTGGTATGGGTTAGGGAGGCGGAAGAGACGAGCGGATGCCAACTTCTCCTTGAGTTGGTTAAACCTAAGAATTGAAAATGGCTTCCACTTGAGACGTTCTGGGGCCTTATTCTTTAATAGCTCACATAGGGAGGCGGATATAGTTGCGAAGTTGGGTATGAATCAACGATAGAACGATGTAGAGCCTGTGAATGATCGCAGCTGCTTTTTTTATTGGGCAGAGGCATATCCACGAGAGCCCGGATCTTTTCTTACTGGGGGGCAAACCAATTAATCCCGATATGTAAGCCAACGTTATCGATAGTGCCAAGAACGAAGTCACCCTTGCTGCGGCCAATTCTCAAATTGTGTTCCCAGAATAGGTACAGAAGTGCTTGAAAGGTGGTCAAGTTTTGATCCTGAACTTGTGTGACCACATAAACATTATCAAAATAGAAGGTGATGTTTTATAAGCCTTCTAATATTCTCCTCCTCGTCCGGTTATAATTGCTACAAGCCACCATCAGACCAAGAGGGGGCCGTCTAAACTGTATAAGGCCTTTCTCAGTGAGGAAAACATTAAATTTCGTCACTTCCTCAATCACGGGAATCTGATAATATGCCTCGCATAAATCAAACTCGGAGAGGAACTTGGCCTTCTGAAAAAGGGGAAGCTTCCTAAAATCGATACATAATTAGATCAGAACCATGGGCATTTTTACCATGACACCCTGGAACAATACCTCGTCTCCGAAGGTTCGATGATCTCCAACTTTAGAAGTTTATCCACTTCTTTATTGAATGCTTCCCGGAAGTGTACAGGTAAGGGTTATGATTTGGAACGGATGGGTTCCGGGATGGTTAGTTATATATTTTGCTCAATGTGGGTAGCACAACAGAGAATCTCGGTGATGACGTCATCAAAACGACTTAGGATTGCCTGTAGCTGATCCTTTTAAACAGATAATAGTTGGTCGCATATATTAATTTTCGCAGGCGAGGAATTATTAAAGTCAGGCAAGACATGCAACGGGTATTCCTTTTCTTGCTCTACACAGGCGACTTGAATTACGGAAACGAGGACAGAGGGTAGTCAGATTCCATGGGGGATTCTTAATTGATAGCAACTATCTCGTTGATGCTCGCGCGCCGGTGGTACCACTTGAGCATATCAACATGAAAAAGCTCTCTTCCCGAAGGAGTTACAATAGGGTAATCAACGGAGCCACGCTTTTCGATTATGTGATAGGGGCCCTTCCAGTGGCTCAACAATTTGTTGTTATCTGTGGGAAGGAGAAGCAAAACTTCTCCCTCGTTAAATTTCTTTTTTTGGACTTGCAATCAAAGTATGTCTTATACTTGTCAAAATTGATTTCAGCGTTCTGAGACGCATTTTCGTCACGCTTTTCCTGCTTCGTTCTTAAATCCAGTAGATACAAATAAGAAGTCGGGATATTTTAATCCAATTTCTGATTAGAATAAAGTTCCTTCAGATACTCAGGCGGCCTTTGACGTTTCTACCATATAAAAGTTCAATAGGGGCGAATCCTAATGTATGTTGGGTGATTTCAGTGTAGGCAAAGAGGGCTACCGGAAGGAAGTGGTGCCATTTAGTGGGCTGATCTGCACACAACTTCCTGAAAAATGGCCTTGAGGCTTCCATTTAACCTCTCGCATATTCTATTCCTACTCGGGTGAAAAGGAGTGGTAAACAAGGGCTTGATCATCAATATTTACTGATGTAGTCCATTAATTGGCCAGTGATTGACGACCACGATCCTAGAAGATTTCGTTGGGTAGGCATACACGGCAAAAGATGGAAATAAGGGCTTCGGGCACAGCCTCAAGGAATCGGGTAACAAATTGACCAGCCGTAAAACGTAGCTATGTACCTCGTTCGACGGGGGGTGGATCGGTCTGATCAGGTCGATAGCTACTCTGGAGAAGGATTCTATGATTAACCGTGCCTTCTGCAAAGGCTCAGGTCTGACTCGTCATTTTATTGCTGTCTTTTGGTAAATATCGCAGAATTTCCTTGGTCGTGCCAGGCTAATAAAAATATTTGAAGATCCTCTGAGCTATCTTCGTATGGCTGAAGTGACCAGTAAATAAGCTATCATGAGTCGTTTAAGGATTGGAGGGACCTGGGAGCGGGGTACTCATAGTGGGCTGTGCTCGGTGTTGTTTTCCTCGATGAACACGTGATAGAGGAGTTCTTCCTTGATGAGGAAGGAAATCACCTAATTTCCTCTTACGGTTTCGCACGTTTGGTTCTGGATTTTTTTCTACAAGAGACGAAGAGACTCACATTCCCTATTGCTTTTGACAAAGTCATAGCTCATCGCACTATGAAATACCGGGGCAGACGGGGGTTCCAGAGGTGTAGAGCTTTCAGTTCCTTCTTCGCATGGGAATGGGTAGTAACGGGTTGAGCCACGGGATCGGAGAAATTCGGAGGGACTGACTAATTAGAACCACACCAAACTTGATGGGGGATGCAACTACTTTAGCCCAACCAGTGAAATAGGCGCACTCAATGTAGCAGTGAGCAATGAGGAATTTATCGTTGCGCCCCAGGTAATCATGCACTAAGGCAAACTTATCGTCGATGGAGGCACAGGTGGAGTAGTTCATCGGCTACAACAATGCACGTGCACCCTGTATCACGGACGAGGGTGGAGATTTGGCACCCATTTATTGCTACAGTTTCGAATTGGAGGGCCACAGGGGTACTTTTATAGAACAAAAAGTTTGCCTAGCAGCCAGCAGTATTCGGCGGGTTTGAAGAAGAGAGGGCTTCATTTTGCGACAGTGGGAGCGTAGAAATGGCACTGACCTGGTGTACTTAGTGAGAAAGAGGGGTGCTTCTAAACTGC
The DNA here is from genome assembly GCA_963969495.1 of Ceratothoa steindachneri. Lineage (NCBI taxonomy): Eukaryota > Metazoa > Arthropoda > Malacostraca > Isopoda > Cymothoidae > Ceratothoa > Ceratothoa steindachneri. The sequence goes on along the minus strand of OZ018328.1, from coordinate 127,758,832 downwards.
TAGTTTTGATGGCAATTGCTACTCACGACCTCCTGAGAAACGACATACCAGGGGGATTGGGAGAAAATGGCTTAACATCACGGTGACCTGACGAGAAGAGAGGTTTAGGTTTGGCGGGCCCAGTCACCTGAACGATCTTTCTCATTATTAGGAACAAATTTGTTCTTGCTGGTTTTGGATTTAGGAGATGGGCGTTCTAATTTCTTCTTTCGGAGCGCAGTAGTGGCCAGCTGCGTAGATGTCTGCCTCCTTGATGCATTCCTTGATAGTACGGCACCTCCGGTCCTTCACTAAGAATCTGATTTCTGAAGGGAGCGACACAAGAAATTGGTCCTTGAGGACAAAATCGACCAGGGCGTCATATTCATGGGGCACCTTGGACGAGTCAAGCCAAAAAGTAAATTGACGCTGTAATGAGTAGCCAAACTATCGGAAGGTCTGGTTTAGTTGAATGCGACACTGACTAAATTTAGCACATAGAAGTCCGGGGTCACGTTATAAGCAGCAAGCAACTCGGCTTTTAACGATAAGTAATCAATTGTTGCTTCTGATCGGAGGGAGATAAAAATGTCCCTGAGTTGTTAGCTCAGCAGGGGCAATAATTGTGCTACGCTGTCCGTCTCGATGTCCAACTGGTTCACCTCGAAGATCTTTTCGAAGTGGATGAGATATGACCCGAAGTCTTCCTCTTCGTTAAAAACGGGGAGTGTTATGGTCGCAGACTGCGGTGCATCTAGTTTAGAACTTGAGGAGTATATGGAGAGCGTCTCGTTCCTAAATCTGCTCATTTCCACTTCTAGAGAGTGAATTCTCTCACTTTCTTCTCGTTCCTTTTCTTCTCTCTCTCTTCTTTCGGCTCTTTCTCTTCTCTCTTTTTCCTGTATTTAGGCTATCAGATATTTGCCATTGAGTCCGAGTGACTCACCTTGGGTCTTGAAAATTTCAAACGAGGACATGATGCTGGTTTTTCGCCACGGGCACAACAACAAAAATTAAATTAACGTACGACAATGAATATGGCAGATTCATGGATTTCTTTACGCGCGAGTGGGAGTGTGAATGGTTTTGATAAACCAAACGAAAACGCGAACAAAGGGGGGAGAAATACTCGCGAGAGAGCTATTGGGGTCGAGATTTCATTGTGATTAAGACGAGAATTACAACACTCCTAGCACAGCAATACGAAAAATAATACTAGTTTTACTATACCTTCAACTTATGGCACGAGATGAGGCCTTGTAGGACAACAATTCAATTTTGTAGGAATAAAAATAATAGTTAAACACGGTCACTGAACAATTAATTCACAAAAACTAAATAAATTGGAACGGGAACAAATACACTTCGCAAGTAGTTATGCAATGGTTATTTCTCACCTTTTATACTCCAGAACCGGAACCAAGATTAGCCAACAATTAACAATTTAACCAAGGTTAACCAATAGATTGATAAAATTTTAATCACTATGATTTACCAAGATTAACTCCAATAAACCTGATGCCAATTTAATATATAATAGATATTACTATATATGTCATAGAATAGGGTCGAGTTAAGCCCTTCCTGCGTTTCCCAGCCGAAGGAGATGACGGCTGTGTGCATGGGAGACTTATAATACAGACGACGTGCAAATTAACAGAATTTTAGGTTGGCTAAATAGTTGGCTATCTTGTAGGTTCGGGGACAATAGAAAAACGGCTACAAATAATAACTTTACTGATATGCCAATTAATATTCTTTTTACAAAGGTTAAAAGGAGTTTTTAAACAATCTATATAACACCTTAGACGTACACAAGTCTCAGTGACTTAAAAAAGGGGGGATTTGGCGGGTACCATCGTCGTACACTCAAACGAACAATGATAACCGAAGGGTCGCTCGAATGACCTTGAGCGTACACGAAGCCGTCTATGGAGGCTTACACTCGCGGAGGGGTGGGGGGGAAAGCACTTGCACAGGAGAGTGGCGCGTTGCTGTTACCTCGAATATTTGGTCCCAGGGAGTAAACTTTGCCTTTGCGCAAAGTTCAAATAATAGTCTTTTGACAATGACTACTAACAGGATGAACTTAGATCTTGACTTTGGGTCTAGAACACCAAGTAGAGACTGGGCGCGTTGCGTTCGAGGGGCGGGTAACAACGAGTACGGGGTAGACTCAGGGAAGAGAACGATGTAAGGCTACCTCGTACTTGATCTCAGGTACGATGCAGGGCAGGGAATAATTCGAACCGAACGATGTCTAGATGATCAACGTTTCAATCTTCGCTGTTGTATCTGAGCTTCTTGTCCATAACTCTTCTGTGTCTGTTTCTTTTCCTACCAGTCTCAATTGCGAGTTAGGTATCTCAGCTTCAATTTCTATCATGAAAGTATTTGTGTAAGAATATAATACTATAAGTGTGAATAAAAGAATATGATAGAACCGTGAGCCAAATTTTGATGTATTATGTAAGGCTATTAAGTTAATTTTTAATAAGTAAAATTTGTAGTATTCCTAATTGAGGGAACGCACGAGTAGATGTTTGGCCGAGGTAAGCTAGAAAGAGACTGCATGGAGATTTTCCGAGTGACCTTCGGGTCATTGCAAAGAGTGAATCGGAATTAACTTAAGGGATTATTCAAGATACGAGTACTATTTATAAGTTTACGAGGTTATATAAAATTCTAGATTAAAAGAGCTGGTCAAATTATTGAGCTTTGCAACTAGAATGCATGGCTTGAGGCGAGGAGGAGTGCCAGCAGTTTGGAACTCGAGGATAGTTTCTCGTGACTAAACTCTTTCGTTGCACGTTTTGATTGTACGCTCTCAGTAAAATTGAGGCAGGTGAGAAAGGTCTTAAGGTATTCTTTAGTTCCTGAATGTTCTCACACTATGGAAAAATGAAATACAAGAATAGTCATAGAGGATGTGGCGTTCCGCTAAGCAAATAGCACGTGAAGTTTAAGCTGCGTGATACTGAGGTTGTGTGAGGAAAAGTTATTATCTGTAATACCTTCTGTATGAATCTTTGTAGGAGTTTACTGGGTAGGAATTCCCCTGCTAGAGAAAGCTTTCTGTCTGCAATAAACAATTCCAAAATACCGTGATGGATCTTATCACCCAAACCTGTCGAGAATATGAGCTTCTGGTTCTAGATCAAATAAAGCATTGTATGCATGTGTCTTCCTCACATTTATGTTGAAGCCGCCGGTGGGGATCTTATTTCGTAAGAGGTCTGCGCACTCACATCTTGAACGAAATCATGTCAACAGCATATATACTACAAAATCGTCTTTTAGATTTTTAAATGTAAAACAGAGGACAGTTTAAGATTTATTTCCTCCTTTTTTCTGCTGTTTCCTCAAATAATGAGTCGTAACTAATTCATGCTGAGAATTTTTACTTCTTGCTTTATATGTTGCTACTGTTAGAGTTATTATGCATTTATTTTTTTCTTTGTCCCTTTAAATTATTCATAATGTGTATCGTTCTATGTTTCCTGAGTTGTCTTTAGTTTTTAATGATTTTGCGGTTTACTGTCCTAACTGGTGATGTTTCATGGAGATAAATGTTGTAGGAATGTAAATCTACGTTTTGTTATCTCTGCTTATGTCTGGTTAAAGAAATGAATCTTTGTTTAATGAAAGATACTTCCCAACTTTTATTTTATGCAACATTATTTAAACAGCATGAAAATGATCCTAAATATAATCGTTACTTCTGAAACCTAACTCTTCTAGTGCTTGAGCGTTTCTGTCACCTTGTCGTAATTAAAAACTAATAGAATGTTAATGAAAGAGAAGGATTAGCTTGTAGTTCTGAAGCGCTTTCCTGTCTCTAATTTTATGTAATATTTATGTAATTTTGCAAGTGCGATTTGTATGTTACAGGGAAGAGACTTAGTAGCCTATAGATCTTTGTCTTCCAGTTATCGTTTATAAAACAAGTACTTCTGTAGTGTTGGACCATGCTACTGACATTGTAGGCTTCCTTGAAAGATTTGTGAAGATACTAGGGATGAGGTATACATAAAGTCAGAACACGTTTTATAAGGAAGATTGATACACAAACGTGTCCATCTGAATAAGATTTTTAATGTTGTAAATGTTCAAAGTTTTCTTTGTTTATTATTGAGACAACATCCTTATCGAAGATTTGTTATCAGGTATAAGGTGTATTTGCTGGTCATTGCTATCATTATAAAGTTCCTGATAGAAATCCTTTCAAAAACTTATCTCAGTTTGTAATTTCACTCTTTTGCTTAATCTTTAGTGTTGTCAATTATTCAAGCTCAATTACAAAGTGCTGTTTCATTCTCTTAATAATTTTTTTTCCAATGTTTGAGTATGCTAATAATATCAAATTTAATGTAAATATGAGGGAAAGAAAAAGTTAACCAGAGCATGTTCATTTTATTCATAACGGAATAGGTTAGATGAATCACTTCATTTTATATCCTTTTCCACAACTTTTAGCAATTGAAGAGCATTCACCGAAAGCTTTCAATCAGGTTAATTCAGGTTAGGTATCCTAAATTAACTTTACCCGTAATTAATTTCTAAATTTAGCAAAGTAAATGATCCAGTTCTTTTAGAAGTTTTGTAAAACCATTGGCAATTTGGGTGGGACAGTTTCAAACAAACTCATCTGGACTTTATGAGATATTTGAATCATTTCATTGTTTTTTGAGCAAATTAGAGTATGTTGTTTATAAACAGCGGAAGAAAAGAGAGTATGGAACCTTTCACAAATTTATACCATTTAAAAAGTAGCAACTAAATTATGTATTTCTCTTGTCAGGAAAAGCGAATCCAAAGGTATTGTGGATTTGACATTCATGTCATGATAACATTTTTTTACCAGATGTATTATATTTCCTATTGTTTTTAAAATGTTTTATTATGCTTGTCAGTATATTTTATTCTCTCTGTAATTTTATAATTTTCTTTATTTCCAAATTATCTTCTCTTATATTTGATCTCCATATTGATAACCCTAAAATACTTTCTATTTTTATCTCAGATTTTCAATGAGGATTCTTTTAATGAACATAGATTCACTACACTTGTTTGATCTTGCAGTTTAGAACAAATGAATTTTATTTTGCTTATAAAGAATGAACTAGTTCTTTTTGTTAGAAATTTAGCTCTGCTTCAGTTTATTTATATCTTTTTCTTGTTCCTAAGTATTCTTATTTAAAAGCGCTGATCGATATCCATTAGACCTTTTTTTCACTTTTTGAAAGAGTTCATAACGTAAAGGTTTGTATCTTCTAAAAATTTACTAAGGTGTTTCCTAGCTTATTTTTGTCGCATATCCTCAATTTTCCTCCGGATCGACCATCGTGACTTTTACTGTTGCAATATTTACACTATAAAAGAGGATAAGGAGGTTCGTGAGGAAGCCTGCCTGTTAGTATCAGGTTGTTTCCCATTTATATTGTTCGTTTTACTTTCCTTTTTACTGATCTGAACCCTTTGATGTTCAAACTAGTTTTTTAGTTAGACTTTTCGTTTAATATTTTAGGATGCCTTAAGAAAATAGTTATTTATTTTACTTATAAATAAAACAGATATGCACCCAGTATAAATTATTAGATTAGATTTGAATAGTTGAGAGTAATGTTTTAATGTATATTTGATGTATCACTGAAGTAATCGCAAACATTCGATCATTTTGTACTTTGTTTAAGCTTCATTTACCTCGAATTTTGGACAGAATTGTTCACAATGATCCATTATGTTAGGAAACCGTTTTTATAACCTTTTTGGCAATTTGTCCATTTGCAAATATAAAAACCTTCAACTACCGTCGTATACTCTCGGAATTCATTACCCTGCCTAAAAAATATTAAAATATTAAGAATTTCTATACATTTATTTGCGACGTGGCTTCCTCATGTGCTCTTGAACTTTTCAATATAGGAAAACCTCACGTTATACTTCCGCTATTAAACAAAGAGCCTTTTGAGGTGTTTTCTTTCCAAATGTCATAGGTTTCCATTCAAAGAGCCGTTTTTCTCTTAAAATTTTCCCTTTTCGGACCTGAATTGTACGTGTTTTTTTATCAGACTGTTCTGCACGAGTTCACGTCACGGAGTAGAACTTTAATTTTTCTTATGTAAGTAACTAGATGAAAATTTACGAACGTATGAAGATTATTCATTTACCTAGTTTCGAGCTTCCAAAATGAGAAAATATGACGCAGTCTCTGAAAGACTTTATTCTGGTAACGTCTCGAACTAGTTTCCTGAAATTAAATTTTTCGAGTAACTTGGTCTTATTTTCTTACGAACGTAAAACTTAAGGAGTATTTTTTCATGTTCGTTGGACAGTGTAATTACTGCCCATTGTTTCGTGCGGTTGTAATAGACGTTTCAGATGGATTCCTCCCCATACTTCTGCCTGAGGTGTGTGCGGAGGTCATCGGTGGAGAAAGCCAACCATAGTGGGTTGGTCTTAAGGATTCGTATTTGGTGTTTCTTGTGTACACCGTCGGCTAATTTTGTCTAAAGGTCTTGTGTGGCGAGTGTGTCTGACGCAAGTTCGTGGAATTTTACTGCGTCCTCCTGTGACCGGAAGAGCAGATTGTGGCCTGTGTGAGTCTTTATTTTGTTTGATAGGGGTGTTGTGTGTAGCGGCTAGGTTGGGAAGTGTGTGTTCATTGTTGGTAGTATGTTTGTCGGTAGTAGCTGTTTTATCTGTTATGTAGAGGAGTTTGAGTGTGGATGTGTTGTTGTGTGCCATTGATTATCGGATTTAAACTTACTTTCTTTTTACTTTATAGGGGTCCCTGCCCCGCTGATAACGATCCCGTGAAAATGACTCGGATGTGGTGATGATTAATGAGTGAGTATGGAACTGGTTAGGCTCCTAAGAGACAGTGAAAACATGGCGGACTTAATGATGACTGAAGCCCGAATCAACTGACTCCAGTCTGGGTGCCGGCCCCTCTATTAGGTTTTAGGTATTTCTTACTCACTTCCGACATCTCACAGAGGTGGTGGTGTCTCCCTCTGTGGTCTTGGATGGTGCTGCAGGGTAGGGTATTAATACTCCCCGCGTTGGTAACCGAGTCCCAATCCAAGTTTGCTCCTTCCTTTGGGTTTCGCAGCGGGCTAAGCCTCAGACCTCCTTTCCCCAAAGTTTGCAATTATGCTCTTTCTAAGTAAAACGGCATAGTTGCAATGGAGCTCTTATGTGTAAAGTCACATTCACAGAGCCAAGTCACGGCGGGGCAGGGATGGGGAGGGTTTAACACGTCATATCACTATGACGAGACAGGAAAATAAATGAATTTTTATTCAGGGGGGTGGGAGAGCGGGGGGGGGGCTTTACTGAATCTAGTATACTCCACGAGATTTATACCATATACAGTATAGCTTGCCGAATCACTATTCTCAGTGAGAAGCGTCGAGGAAATTTACTCTGGGTTTTGCCTCCTGTATCTAAAAGATAGCAGGGAAACGGAGAAAGATCGTCGGGAGCACAGAGCTCTTGTTGTTTTGGTGGTCGTGATCCATTAGACATTCTTTGCATTTATACAGTAATCTAGGTTGCCAGAATGTTCTAGAAATTCTTCAAACCTATAAAAAAATCTCGAAAGTTCAAGTAAGCTCTACAGTTTATTATTCTCCTTCTTAGTGCTGAATCTATGTATGTGGAATGTAAGAGAACTGTCATTGATGTCCAGGCGCAATAAACAAAATATAAGAGAAATAATAGCTATTACTACTGTATTACTGCTTCTATAACTTTTTAAATACAGTACGTATATCATGTTTATACCATAACTGAACAAAAAACATAAACCTTGAAACTCTATATATATTTTTACTATTTGCATCAAAATAATATTTTTTTACCATAAATGGGCTAATTTAGAAATTCAATGTCCTAGACACAAAAGCAAAGTTTGGAGATTAAAATTGAACTTTTTATTTAATGGAGTCACATAAAATTGAATTTTATGTGGCTCTATTCAATTTTTTTCAAATTCATAAAAGGTTAGTGAAGTTTAGTGAAGGAAGTGTCATATTCTTTGTCGGGATTCTAGAGAAGGCACTGTCCATTTGTAAGCTTACGGGGAACAGTTAATGTCGAAGGGTACAAGTTGTTGTTGTGGTAACATGCTTTGCAGCTTCTGCAGGATTCCCAGGCTAAACTTGCAATTCTCATTAAGGATAACTCCCCATAACCAACGGCTAATTTCGTGAAGACTTCTTTTTATGACCGATAAATCACTTTTATCAACTGGACTTAGGACTTTACAGAGTTCGAACCTGACTCCTATTGGAAATGTTTGGACAAAAATCCGAGAGATTTCTAAAGCAAGAATCAGAAAAAAATTCAAGAACCCTAGGAAATTATTTAAGATGAATGAAGTATGATCACTGTGCCAGAGTTTCAACAGTTATTCTTTCCTGTGGCAGGAGATTTGAAACCATTATCCATAATAAAAGCCTTTACACTGATAAATTAGGGGGGGGGATTACATAGTGCAAACTGATATTTATGTATTTTTTCAGAACATGAAGTAATATTACATAATGCGAAACATAAATAAAAAATATATGTCACAGGATGATGTAACAAATATTGAATTGGATCACCTATTGCGTCGATGACAGGACGAAATCTAATCTTGAGTCAAAGTGGCACGCAAGATTTAAGCTTATATGTTTTCTCAGTATTTTTTTTCAATTTACACTTCAGAACATCGATACTTTGATTGATTTGGTCTAGAGCGTCTGACCTAACATCAATCACACTCCAAAAGTCTACGTAGATCAAATATAGCGAACTGGAGGTCAAATTCTGTTAACTAAAATTGCCTAAAATTTACCCTACGCCAACCAGTCCTGAACATTTTTGTCTGCGTGAGGTTGCTCCATTTTCTGAAGGGTTACGCTGGCATTCTGTCAGGCTGAGCTGGGCAGTATTTAAATACATATTATTTAAATATGTATCTAAATGCAGTTGTGTATTTGAAAACCATATTTATAAATACATTGATTTTTATGTATTTAAATAATTTAATGAGTATTTAATTACCATTTAATTAGCCATAAACCCGGCTAACTATCTAGCAGCCCTGAAGAATGAACACGGTGTGATGCAGAGTCATGAAGTCAGTTATGATCAGTAGTCAGTTATGTGCTACCCTTCGTTGCAATCCGCAAGTGGATTATATTTTATTGTGTGCTGGTCATGGCTTCAACGAATTAATCTCATGAATCAAACAGTGATATATCTCCAGATAACAATTTAGTCCACCCCTTGTTTGATACAAAATACTTTAAAATTAAATCAAAAGATGGTTATAAAGTAACTTGCAATTGCTTGCTGTGTAAACTCCATGTCTCTCCTGCAAGCAATGCTACAAGGAATTTGTACACTCATCTGAAGGTGAGTGTTTTCATAGACATTACGAAAACTAATTGCTAGTTCAAGCAGTGAAGTTAGTGTTTAATACTTTTTGTGATGAATAATGTGTAATATAAATCTATGTAATGAACAATTTATGGCTAAATTTTAGACTCTAACTTGAGACATATTATGATTTACCAGACAAAATTTGAGGGCTTTTATGTTTTGAATGTGCTTTAAGAAATGGCGATAGTCAAAATCTACGCTTTTGAGGCATGCGAGAAGACGATCAAGGAATTTAATGCGAATTATAACTTAGTTTCTAGTTATGATAGGCATAATTAAGAGTAGCCTATGGTATGTTAGGCTCAAATCTATTGTTTATGACTCCTAAAACAAACACAGGCCAAATAATTAATTGGGCACTGAGACAGGCTACAGTTGGTAACTGGAGAACTTGTCCAGTAAACAACTAGCCATGCTTTGATTTAGGTAACTTAGATTTGGTTATCTCCTTTCCTGTTAAACTATTTTGCCTCTTAAATTTATGAATATAATAATACCTAAAAGCTTTTATTAGGTAATTCAAGTTTATTTCTCATAGCAAGTACACCCTGGAATGATTAAAACTGTGCAAAAGTATGTGGCAACGAAACGAAAGAGAAAAACAAGTCTTAATGGAAGCACCCCATCATCATCGAGTAGCACTCGTAAGCAACAAAAAATTATCACTATCGAAGAAAAGTTTGCAGCTAATCACAAGAAAGTGAAACAAGTGGATGTTGATAAAATTATAGCTGAATTCATAGTTCAGGGCATTCATCCTCTTGCCACCATTGAGCAACCGGCTTTGGTGAAACTTGTTACAAGTCAATCATCATCATCATCATCATCATTACATTTCCTGTTAGTTGATTATTTATCATAACAATACATTTTTTCCCCATTATTAATTTGTATATATTGCATTATCAATTATTCTGTCAGTTTGTGTTATATACATAGTCAGTTATTGATAGAATGATTGTTCCTATTAAAATAACCTTTTAAAAGCTTCAACATTTTAACGACGTAATAGTATTTCTTTGTTTAATAGTATAACTATTACTTTTAGCTCTAAATCCAACGATGCATGTTCTTTCACGGAGTAAACTATCGCGAATCTTGGTTGGCGACGAAAAGTGCTTGAAGACGTTGTTAAAGAACAAGATAGAAAATCTGTCTCATATATGTATGCCCCTGTTCAATTGGTTACTGGGTATGCTATTATATTTTTAAAATATATATATTCTGAAGTAAATTTAATGAAAGTTTAGGAAAGCATGCAGGTAATAATTCATATTTTTCTTATTTCTTAAGTTAATAACTAAGTTAAAAATATGCTATACAGATTGATGAGGCTACGTTTGAACGACATAGTGGGGCATTAGCTTGTTGCCGATTTAATGGTGAACACACTTATATTAAAATTTCGGAGAAGATGTAAGATATAATCAACGACTATATCACTCCATTATACAAGGTTGTGAACACCGTTACAGATAACGGTTACAACCTTATCAAAGCCTTTAATGAATTTGGCATCAAGCCTGTTAAGACCGAGCAAGTTGATATCAAAGATGAACATTCACAAACTGATTCAGGCAATGAGCTTGATCATGATCTGCAAATGTAAGCCACTTTATTGGTTGAATTACAAGAGTCCTCTGTTTCAAGTTTTAGTCTGTTCAAACGTTTACATTGCGCATCGCATACACTAAGTTTGGCGGCCACTAACGATGCTAAACAGGCTTTAAAGACTTCTTCATTTTCAATCATCAACCATTCAGTGATGGAAAAATGTTTCACACATTGTTCAACACGGTAAAACTCGCTATACGACTCCCTCGCCGTGATACTGAAACACACAACAAAGCTCCACCCACTAATGACTGTGTTAAAGCTACCAACATTCAAGACTCAAGAAATTGAATATCTCTTGGAGTACAGTGGTATGCTGGCACCACTTGCCACGGCAATTGATAGACACCAAGTGGATAAAAACACATAATATGGAGAGCTGCTGCCCACTCTACTGATGGTAGAAAATAAACTGAGTCAACTGGAATCAAAGAGCTTAAATTATTGTCGACTACTGCTGATTGCTATTTGTGAATGATTTCAATGGGATATAGAAATTATCTCTCCTTAGCTAATGTAAACCAAGTCTCCGATGCCATACTTGCATCAGCCATGCACCCATACTTCAAACTGCATCAGATGGCGATGAGTAATTTGGCTTCACTAACAAGTCTTCATCTTCAAGCTCCACTATTGCACCATCTGCAGCCAGGAAAGTATTGGCATTTCTCGAAGATCCCGATTGGACCATCAACGGTGTGGGAAAACATTCTCTCATAAAAAGGCTGTTTCTCCGCTATAACAAAACACTGCTATCTTCAGCACCGTTTGAGTGACTATTCTTATTTGCTGGAATCACTCTGACTCACAAAAGAAACTCTCTTTCGGACAAAACCTTTGAAAGATTGGTTTTGCTCCGCATCAACCGTGAAATACAGTAGAAAATCCTTCATAAGATGCCTTTTGTTAACATTCATTCTATATTTATGTTGATTTCATTTACTCATTAACTGTTAGTTACACTAATGATATGACAAGTATAATACTTCACTGGATTTACATTGGAAGTTCTAAGTTCTTTTTCTTTTGTTATGTACTAAAAATGGAATTGTATAATCGGAAATTATCCTTTATCAAACATTTTATTTGTTCATCATGATTATCACAACACATTTGGTATAATGTGTATGTATTGGAAGTGTATTTACAAATGTACTCCTATTTAAATAAAATTGACATATTTAGTATTTAAATAAAACCGTGAAATGTATTTAGTATTTGAATACATTTCTCCCAGGTATTTAGTGTTTATTATTTAAATCCATTCTATGTATTTAACGCCCAGCTCTGCTACCAGTTGAGAACGGTTCCTTCAGCATGTTCAAATAAATATTTTAATTGATCTTTCCTTTCTTCAATGAAGATGAAAGGTGTTTTTTTCGCTGAAACTGGACTCTGTCTCTCGAATGATGTCTGCTGTTCAACAGGACTCATATTAATTTTGTACCCAAACACGATGATTTTGTGTGTTGTGCGTGGCCTGGACAGTGAAACAACCTCTTTGTGTACAGATCTGGATGCTACAATTCGTCAAGGAACCGTTGGGAAACCAACACCTTTTCCACCTTTGTATGTTTTCCTTTTAGTTGGGTTGGAAATAAGAAGTCCTTTAAACATCTTGCATGAAGGAAATTTTAGATCATCTTTCAGCATTATTTACATAGCCATATTATTTATTTGGCCTACATAGGAAATTGTCTGGTGGACATTTTTGGATTTCACTTAATTTTGTCCATCTTCTTTGTGAAAATGATTTATTTTATTAACACTTTCCCCATATATCCACCGATTTCCAGGCAGTTGGTACTTTTTATACACGGTTAGGACATTAAAGGAATCAAGTCTTCGTAAAAGATTTTTCTGTTGCCAGAAGACGGGAAATGTGATCAGTTGCTTGGAGGCGAAGTTAAGAGAAGCTAAAGTAAATTACACGGAAAATGTAAAGGCTCGAGAGGAAATGTTAGACAAGATAAATGAAAAGATTAAGAGTTTTGAAGACGAAGCCTATGAAGACGTGGCGACTATTAGGTAGGAGCTTTGTTAATATTATGTATTTTAGTCTAATGTAAGATTTATTTAATATTTAGAGAATACAATGTTAAAAATATTAAAGGCAGTAATCTGGGTAATCTTCTGACAAAATAATGTTTTAATTTAGTTTTCTCTGAAATTGTTGTCATTAGACCTAAGCTATTTTGAGTTTCTATGGCCTCACAAAATTAATTAATTAATTACTAATAATGACTCATAAATTTCAATCATATAATCAATAATGTACCAGCAACAAACAATGAATACATGAGAAGAATAATATTAAGTCGCATTATTGTTTATCGCTCTTCTTCCCTGACACTTGACCTTGTTAGTGATGGCGGAACTGCTTACTGTCCGGGGTTGTACTTTTGGATGTTATTTATAGTGTAGAATATGTAGGCGTGATACACTGTTGGCCAATGATGAGGTTTGAGGAAAGTTACTTGGATGGAAAGTTTATTTGTGTGTACAAGGGAATAGATAGAAAATGATCGAGGATGTTTTGATTCAGGTCTATGCGAGATAATTTTATCTTAGGGATAGAGATAATTTTAGGATTAAGCTTTCCTGTTTCACGGCCTTGTGACAATAAACAAAGGCCCAGTGTCTTCCCTGTTTCTTTGCTTAGGGTGTTTGATGATATATCAGCACAGCTGTTAGCGCCTTTACACGTGTGAGTGTGCATGTGTGTGACCTTGTAAAAGAGTCTCTAATTCACTTTTGTCTATAAAACCTTTAGAAGGATACAGTATTTGCATATATTATTTGCATGGTTAATGAGAAAATGTTATATAATTTCAATTGATTAATTGCAGGTGCATATTTATGTGCGTGCCCATTTCAGACTTCATAAGACTCACATGACACTCATTTGTGAGGCTTCTTTGTTGATCCTAATCCACCTTGCTATGGGGCACTACAAGTTAGGTATTCCATTCTTATTTCACCGGTACTGACAATGTCGGTATTTTCCGAGCCATAGTTTGAGTACTAAAGGTAGAAGGGAATGAAAGTGTGATTTAAAAACTATTGTAATCAAAGGAGACATATTTTAAAAATGAGTAAGCCAGATCGGAAGAAGTGCTAACCAGCATCCCTTAATTTGCCTCATGAAGTAGTATTAGATATTTTTCCTAGACTTTTCAGCAATGATTTCTGACGCGGAGAGATTTTTTGTCAAACTTAGCTCGGGAGAAAGATACGTAGATCGCATGCCATTAATATTGAGATTAAATTATAAATAGAGGTGACGCATAAGAAGATCAACGGAAAGAAGGTAAATACGAAAAGGAGAGAAATAAAATCCATGACTTCCATAACATAGAAACGATCTTTGGCTTTGCTAGATATATTACGAGTACTTCTGATATAAAAGTAAAGCATGGTTTCATAATCTCTTATAGTTAATTAAGACGATAAAAACAGTGTTATCGACAGTAAAATAAGCTGCCGATATATCACAAGGTATTAGGATTGTAGGCTATCCAGCCTAAGTTTCGAGAAAAAGGCTCTCAATTACTTTTAAAATTTTGTAAGAGTTCATGCGACCTTAGATTCCGCTAGGCACTCATGCAGGTGAAGCTAATTTAGGTGGAGTAGCACATCTACTTCTCAATATCCCGTTTCACAGGACCTTTAAAAGTTTTCTTCTTACATAAAAAAGTTAACTTACCCCTTCCCCCTTAAACATGACTAAGTGTGCCTTATTTGTAGGATGTGTCTCTTTATTACTTGTACCTCGCCCTCTTCTCTCGTGCACGAACGATCGTTGTTTCTCTTTCTTAGTATTTGCTTCTAAAATATGGAAAGATGTGGCTTTCTCCTGACAGGGCGGGAAACTATTGATTTCCTTAAATAGTTTCTAATATTGATCTTCTGAGCTCGGTTTTGTGATTTAGAAAAACTTTCTTTGTCTAAATGTGATGTGATAATATATATATTATCCATTTGGGTCACAAAACAGAGACTTGTTTTAATGACTTTTCCGAAGATCCGTTAATAGCGTGAACTCATTTGTAAATAGTACATTCTATGAAATAAACTATGCTGAGGTTTAAGTTTCAAATTTTTCTTGTGCTTTTTGCTTTATCAAGAAAGTTTAAGTTCTATTAGAGATGATGGTCATAAAATCTGACCATTTTGTTTCCTCAAGTGTATAAAGTAAAGAATTTCCAAAGAAATGGTTAAACGAATGCGGAGGTAAAGGAATTCTCCACGATTTTACACTGTTGAAACAGTGTAAAATTAGACACGTAAGGGGGATACTTTGCGCGGGGGGATGAAGAGAAGCAGTCAAAACAATATAAATCAGAGTTCACAAGAAGCCATAAGAGCGCAAACTAGAATATTACTCATGTTCGAAATCGGTGATGTCGTAAATGTTTTGAAAGATTAATCAATATTGAAACTGAACAGAATCGATTCTGATCAGGAATGCGTTCAATAAAATCAAGTTAACGAATTGAAAGTAAGAAATTTTAATAAATGATGACAAATATGTATGCTTAGAGTCCAAATCGAAAATGCCATAGAATCAATGAGTAACTTAATACTTTAGAATATAACACTGCAATAGTATCAGTTGTAGGGCGGGGAAAAAATAAAAAGTTACGATAAAACGTCTACAGAGTCCCGTAATTGTTAATGCGAATTTATAGCATCCGTAATGGCACAAAAATTAATGTAGCAGTTATATAATTTATTTTCAGGTTTCCAGCAACTTTAAAAATGTAATCAAAGGAATATATTTACGCAAATGATTGGCTCAAACGGCTCTGCTAAGAAAGGGGAGAGGGTTAATCTGTTGAATTCTGTTAGGAAAATCAGGATATATTATTTTTAAATGACCAAAGCATTTAAACCAGATTATAGAGAATTGTCTTTGCAAAGAGCGTGCGAAATTTATACGGTTCAGGTGACGCAAATAATAGTGTTTCATATGAAACTCAAACAGCAGAAGTAGCGATCCCTTAAGCAATAAACCCTAGATTGCCCACGGCTGAAAAGAATCGAGAAAGAGAGACGTCATCATAAGGGACAAATTAAATCATCATTACGGAAATTCGAACAATATAAGAAACAAATTAACCTGAATTTAACGATTCCATAAGTAAAGAAAACTTTCAGGCAATCGCTATAACTGAAAGTTCGTTGGATACTGCGTATAAGGAATTCATTGAAGAGTATTGCATCGATTGCTATCTCAATAGTGACAGAATGAGTGGAAGACGTGTGTGTTGCCTTATCTGAAAAAATTGCACTCATAAAGGGAAGTGGTGGATAGTGGCGATGCAATAGCGCAGGTGAGATGTTAGAGAGTGATTCAGAAACAGATGTTGAACTTTATTCATGGCACTTTCTTTTTCAAATGCTTGAAGAACCTACTTAGGACCAAACTATACTAGATTAAATTTTTACACGAAGTCTGAGACTAAATATAGTCTATCATAACTAAAAAAGACCACAGATGGCAGACGTAACTGTTTTCGAAATATGGACGTTAATAATATTTATTCAAGGTTATAATGACTTCTATTAACTCTATATTCAGAGCTAGTTAAATATCTAAGCCTAGAACAGGGTAAATTATAGAGAGCCCACTGGTTCAGAAGAGAAATCATCAACCAACTACTGGAAGGTAAGTGAACTGAGCAGGATATATATTATATCGTGTAATGGTTAAACCTGCAGTAAGGAAAGTAAAAACATTGAATAGATCTATCACTAACATCCAAGGATGAGCCTTAGCGCCTATATAGTTAATCAAACAGTAGAAAACACAGGAAGGCAATTGGATTTAATATGACTAGAAAGTGACTTCTTACCGACAATGCAGTACAAACTGGTAGATATTAAATAGGTACTTCGTGTTTATTATATTTGAGATTTGCCACAATGATCAAAACTTAGACAAGAAATTAATTTTGTCCAACATTAAATTTTCTTCGACACGCCACTAAAGAAGGGTAATTTGTTATAAATATGAACAAAAAGAAATTATCGATTGTAGTCAGGCATGAAATTGTCTATTCATCTCACCTTGAGGAGTCAAAAAACAAATTAGTAAAACCGCTATAAAGGAAGAGAGATTCCCCATAAAATTCAATAGAGCTAATGTTACGCCAAACTTTCAGAGTTGAAAAGTCTGAACCTTGTGTTTTTCCTCTTATTAGTTCAACTAATCTAATCTTGGACAATCAATACGGATTTCAGCCGGTTCTTTTGTGTTTAATTAATCGACGGGATTTGTTTCATATAATGATTTCCATATAAAGCAGTGAATATAAGTTATCGACAGTAAACAAAAAACATTTCTTACCTTTCCTCTTCAGAGGCTCTTGCCCAAACTTACAGTCCACAGAATACGTAGAAAAAATATAAACTAGATAGAAAACTGTCTCTCAAATCGTATACAATGGGTTATCATAAATTGGACAAGCTCACACTTGCCTTCAGTTACTGGTGATGTAGATCAGATGTCAGTACTCGGCTAATTCTGCTCATTGTATATATTAATGACCTTGGTAATGAATTGATTATTAAAATATCGATATTTTCTGATCTCTCAAAGATAAGAAACCTCCATTTTTAGTTGCCATGATTTGGAACTGCAGGAGAGAGTAGGCGGATAAGTGGCAAATGAACTTTAACATATGTTAATGACCTTAAAATGTTAATTTTTTATCTTCCATTTCCTTGCCACAAGAGAGATGTAGCGTTGTTAAGAACTGTTCAATGTAGTGCAAGTTCCTTCATTCCTGAACTTAGAAATTAACAATATGATTACGGGAACAACTGATCTAAGTAATTTAAGTCTTGAAAGGATTCACTAAATATATGCATGATAGTGGAGACAATTGTCCAAATAGATTCAAATATGTAAATAAGCGCTTCAACATGGTAATAGTTCAAAATATATTTATTAATATAATTATAAAATGTGGAATCGTCTACCCAACCGTGTATTGGAAAACAAGCCTAAAAATATGTTTAAAGTCGACTTAATGAGTATTATTTAAGTGTATAATTTCCTGGTGAAATATCAGGAAGGGTTATGGAGCGAAGAAAAATAAATAAATAGGATGAATCGAGCGATCAGTCCCCTGTAAAACATGTGGGTTAATAAGTTTTATTTACTCTTTTCTCATTTCTTGTCACAATATTTGCTTAACTACTGACAGACAAAGCTCTGCTGGAGAAGTTCTTTCCTAGCCTTTCTTGGGTATGATTGGGTACATTTGTAGGTATGTGGGTACTGTAGTTTTAGGAATTATAGAAAATTATGATTTTAATTAAAAACACATTTAAAGTTTTATCTTTATGTTTATGTAATCGGTAAGCTGGTTAGTTTGTGAGGCTTGTTATTTTAATTGTTTGCAGTAATTATCAACCTTTTCTTGTTAGACTTGCCTCGAGTGGATACATGAGTCTTTGCTAGTTTTATGTCTGTAGTTTTAACTGATATATATGTCCAATATTTTTTGGTTTATTATAAAAAACTCTTTTAAAAAAGATATATATAGTTAAATTGTGTTTTCTTACCTTTATCACACTATTTTTTTTTAACAGCAAAAGGAAACAATATCCGTTCGTTTTGGCATACTATTGTCACTCTTCTGTCTTTAAGACCATGAAATAGGATTGTGAAATTGATTGATTTTTCTCATAAAGAAATATAAAGTAATTTTTCACATTATCTTTAGCTAGGTATATTAAGTTATCAAATTTTATCAATCTTTATAGATCTTTTCCCGCTCAGATAAAAAATAATCAACCTTCGCTGATTTGAACTTCTTTTTCAATATCATTTTTAACAATTATTTTTCAGAAGTCAGGCAGAGGAGAATTTGAAATTATTAGTACGCCAAAGTGAAATTGTGAAAGATAAACTTGAAAGTGAACTACTAGAGAAAAGAAAACACAATTACCAATTGGAGAGAGAACACCAACAGATCGAAGTGGAACTTCGAGAAAAAAGGTTCGTTTCGCTATTGATTATCCACTAAGCCAATTTTCGTTCCTGGCCAGTAAGTGTTATTTTCCGACTCCTTTATTGCAAAACAATAAAAAAGATCTATTATTTGTTTTATACTTTGCTTTGGTGGCTTGTATGATGAAATAATTACTAAGATATAAAAATTTAATTGTTTCATCCATTTTATGGCTAAAAGAAAAACAGAGTTACATTTAAAAAAATTTATTGACACCTCGAAAGCAAATATTTAAAAACAAGTAAAAAATGTTGAAGTTAATTGTGTTTTTTTTACATTTCTAAAATTTTATTGACACCTCGAAAGCAAATATTTAAAAACAAGTAAAAAATGTTGAAGTTAATTGTGTTTTTTTATTTTCGTTCGTTTGTAATATAATCTCCCATCATGTTTTTATTGTTTACTCCTTGGTATCTATCTTAAAAGTTCAGTATTTCTTAATGGAAGCGCTCTTCTTGCTCCTCCAAATATGCTCCTATATTCTCTCTGAAGTTTTTAAGATGGGCATGAAGGATGAGCACTTTCAGGGACACCCACATTCCAATTTATCATAGCTTTTCACTAAGTTCTCAACCAGTTCCACATAAATGTCAGCCTGAGGTTGGCCCCAAATCCCCGACACACCGAAAAAAAGCTGTTGCACGCTTCTTTTTCCTTTGTAGAAAGATTTAAAAGGAATTCTAAACACAAAGGTTTATTCGATTTGTGTCCCCACAAATGGATCATATTTCACCTTTGCTTCACACGATTTGTAAAAGAAATAGGAAGGTACTTGAATGCTGCAGGTAATTTGTTATGAATTATAACAAACTGCTTCACAAAACCCAACTGATCAATGTAATGGAGGGAGCAACACCATTTAAGGCTCTATGAATTACGCATGCTGGGCAGTATGTCCTCCAACAGAGAACTCACTCATTTATGAACAGTGTTTCTTGTGTTAATTTAAGGTGGTATCTCTACTGCCACAAAGAAAACCCTCCTTGAACTTTCATAAAAGGTTCTACCATTTTTAAGTCTCAAATCACTTTCCAGCCATACTCCTTATAATTTAAATCTTGTATCAGGACCTAGACACTGTTGTATTTTTCCTTTAGAAATACTGAATAATCCAAGAAAAAGGATGCATGTCTATTCCAATTATGGAGAAGTACAGCTTTAATGCTTTTTGAGGAGCTGTCACTCTACATCTTCTACTTACCATAATTATAAATAATTCCGATTGCATCATACATACCAGAACCGAATTCCTGTATCATATCCCAGCTTTATAAATAAAGAACCATTAGAAATGTTCATGACATTTTATTTAGGGAATTACTGGCACATTTCCATCGAGCAAAATCCACTCTTTCATCCGGGAAATCAAAAGCTCATCAAGTGTCTTTGTCATTGAGGTCCTATTTGATTGATCAGTATGCATTCCTTTCAAAAGCCATACCCATGACACTGTAGTCTATATCATCACTGATCTTTTCAGCTTCTGAATTGTTGTTTTCTTCGGAGGTGGATTATTCACTAATTTGGGGTACTGGTGATATAGAGGAGGCAAAATCGGGATAAGAAGTAGGAGGGCCATTTTTTGCCACTTACACGTTTGGAAAAGTCAACTCTGCAAAGGTTGAAGTATCTTGAATAGTCAGTGGGTTCAGGTCAAATCCTGGAAATGGCAACCTTCATGAATTTTTCCCCTATATATCACCCTGTAAAAGTAAAAAATACTTTATTACTCTTTTGGCTTACAATCAAACACCATAGGTTAAATTCTTGTGACATTTAATATTTTAATCTTAACTACAAACAATTTTCTCACCTTCCATAGTTTTCTTGCAGTCTTCACAAGCAAAATGAAGTAGCTAGGCTTTCTCTTGGTGCCCAACTGGCATTCCAATATATGCTTTGTAAGCTTCACATATTTTCATAGACGCTGTCACACGCAACCTTTTTGCCTCTGTTTTGATGAACTCTCCGCATCTGGATAACTCAATGCATCTGGAGAATGATTGCAGCCTCCTGATGCCATTTCACTTCTGATTTGTTCACTTTGGTATCAAGAACTAAAATAATAGCAGATCTATAAAGTTCTGCTAAATTCTAGACATTTATCATTAAATCTAAAATGTTTTAGAAGGTTTCGTCAAAGCAATTATTATTTTACCGCATTTCAATGCTCTTTTTAAAAATAAGTTTTAGAATTTTATACTATTTAAAAAAAAAAATTAAAGCCTACAGCCTTTTATATATTTTTAATATTTATTCAGAAATTGTTGGTACTCCACCATTATTATCAAAATGGGTAGATTTTGAAATTTCATGCCCAGCCGACAAAAGTAAAATTTTTGGATTAAAATAGCGTTTATCATTTAATTTATTTACGACCCACTAGAAAATAACGCTCTTAACCCAGGAACTAGAAAATCGTAACATTTCGTTATATCGTGTTATCATTCAAATTTTAGAACATATTTCAAATGCATTTTATACTTTTGAAATTTAATAGTTTGTGCTTCAGAAATTCTCCTATATTTATATATCCGGTTGGAGCGAAAGTAATGTCCGATTTTCTTTGATTAAGTTTTAGAAAATGTTTTTTAAACAAGTTCTTGTTGTTATCGTTTAGGAATGATACATTGAGTATTTTATACATTTATATTTCAGATTATATAGTTTTTTCATAATTTTCATCGGTATTCACCCCAATAAACTCCCATCTATAGATCACATTAGACATGTTTTACTCTATGAGTTCCATAGAGGTGTCAATGCATGTACAGCGGCTAAATTCATTTAAACCACTTATAAGAATGATGCAGTAAATGAAAGAAAGTTGCAACAGATGAGTTTCCCGTTTTCGAAATAGAGATTTCAGTGTAAGAGACGGACCAAATAAAGAGGTTCAAAGGAACTTGATTCCGAAGACTGTGAAGCCTTTGGCTTCAGCAAATCCTACTCCAAATTCTAGCGAACTGGCAGATAAATTTAGCATAACCAATCCAACTGTCCTATACCAACTGAAAAGGATTGGAATGTTTCTAGTGATTAATAAATAGGTCTCGCTCAAAATGCACACACCAAACGACTCTGCAACAGCGTGTTACTTGCTGTGCTGTGATTCATTGCTTTCACGCCACATTCATCATTCATGCACCATTTTAGGGCGGGTTTGTTACTGAGGAGAAGTGAATCCTTTATCATGACGTTAAATACCGCTGTTCGTGGATCAGTCTAGGAAGCAGAACTTCTCAACAACCAAGAGGAAGACTTCATAAGAAAGAACATGTTGCGTGTATTGTGAGATATGAAATAATTGTCCATTACGAACTGGTAGACAACAATCAAACATTTGAACATATTAGGAAAGGTTTTCAATGTTTTGTATCCTAATAAGGAAAATTATAAGGGAAATTCTTCTTAAAGAGACAAAGGGAAGTGAAATCGATTCGTTACTACATGTAAAATTTCTTATCGGCTATGTACAAATTTTAAAGGAAATTATTATAGGTATAATCAAAATCGAGAAATTAACAATATTACATCGTCTAGGCAATCAAATGAGCATACCTGTTTCCCTATGTACAGGATAGAGTGTAATTTAAAAAAAACTTAACATAAAGGAAGACGTATCCGCGTGGCTACTCAAAACAAGGATTAATTGAGATGAATGCGTCTAAAAAGTAGAAGAAAATTAAAACTTAATTGAAGGGGTAATGGATTCTGATTGATGGATTAAAAGTTTGAAAAAAATGATTTACTCTGTAAATAACAAAGGATCGCTTTATATAAGCTTCCTGGATCCAAAGATAAAATTTAGCTTTGAAACAATTTTTATCTTAATGCTGTCCTTTTAAAGTAAAAACTCACAGCGTCATTCTTTCGGTTTACAAGGCTTTTTTGATGATTCATTTTTAATTTATAAATAAAGAAAGGTGGATCTTGTATTTCAGAAAATCTATCGAGGACGAAACGAAGATCATAATTGACCATTACGATCAAACAATGGAAGATTTCTGGATGGAGAAACAGGATCTCTCCCAACAACTGAGACAAAAGATGGATGTATTAGCTATCAAACAGGTATATCTACTGAATAAATTGTTGTTACGTGGTTAGGATCATGTACACTTGTTTGAACGTGGTTTTATGCTTCAGTAAATCATTTTTTATAATGAATTAAGTGAGGCGTAAAGGCAAGGCCTCTAAATATCCTCGACTATTTATGTTTGTTTCGTTGAATATATATACCTGTGGCGAAGCTCCAGGTCTAGGCATCGCATTTTTTTAAAAAGTAGTAATGTTAACTTGTACACATTTAGATCCTATGAAATGACCCATATGACCATGGGACATATGGTTATTCACTCTGGAAATTTAAAATCTGCCATCGGATTTGCCGCTAGGTGGTGCCATCTAGTGGCAGAAGCTTCATTTAGCCATTCAAAGGCACTTGTAAGTGATTTGAACCATGGGAAACCATCAATATAATGGCCATTTATTATCTTATGACAAAACGCCGTAGGTCATTGGATCGACCTTCCCTCTTGTTGTGGTTTAAATTCAAATTTGCCACTATTTTATCTTTTGCTACAAATTTTATATTGCTGAATTAGAATAGCGTCACTCACAAGCACTGATACCACCACTAGGTTTTAATAGACACCCATTAGCCGATTTATGTCCGCCCTGCTTTTAAAAATCTATATTTCAGTTTCTTTAAGAACAATACCTCACTTTAAGAGAAGATTCGCCTTTCTTTTTGTTTGCAGTCCATTGTTAAACTTTGTACTCAATCTTCGTTATATTAATTAACCTTTTATAAGAGAATTTGTAAAGTAAATGAAAATGCGTCGAAGATACATCGT
The DNA here is from genome assembly GCA_963969495.1 of Ceratothoa steindachneri. NCBI lineage: Eukaryota > Metazoa > Arthropoda > Malacostraca > Isopoda > Cymothoidae > Ceratothoa > Ceratothoa steindachneri. Next base: position 127,734,921 of record OZ018328.1, on the reverse strand, counting down.
CGGAGATCGTTATTGCGGGATTGGGGCCGGGTTTGCATGCCATCCTCCATATATCACCGGCAGCCTAAAAACTCCATGCTATCGTCAGGGGGAATGATGATAGGAAGATTATCGACAGCAAAAATGGTGATAAGAAGATTATGGCTAGGAGGAATGGTGATAAGATGATTATCGCCAGGAGGAATGGTGATAAAAATATTATCGTCAGGAGAAATGGTGAGAAGAAGATTATCGTCAGGGGGACTGGTGATAAGAAGATTATCGTCATGAGGAATGGTGATAAGAAGATTATAGTCAGGGGGAATGCTGATAAGAAGACTAGCATCAGGGGGAATGGTGATAAGAAGATTATCGTCAGGAGGAATGGTGATAAGAAAATTATCGTCAGGGGAAATGCTGATAAGAAGACTAGCATCAGGGGGAATGGTGATAAGAAGATTATCGTCAGGAGGAATTGTGATAAGAAGATTATCATCAGGGGGAATGATGATAAGAAGATTAGCATCAGGGGGAATGGTGATAAAAAGATTACATATACCTCGTGGGCAATACCAGTCTCAAAATGACCTATATAGGTTTAAAACTACGGTATCGGGAGGGTAAAATATATTTATGCATTTCTGGGTATATTTACGCGTTGTCCAACTGATTTCTTCACATTATATTAAGGAAAACTGCAATTGAGGATGGTAATCTGGTTAGTAAGGCAATGAATAGGCACCTCCATACTGCATCAGGAAGGTCGAGGGGAAGCTCTTCATTCAAGCTAAGCAAGTCACTGTATACTATGGAAGAACCTATTGTAATGCGACCGTAGGATTAAAGGCAAAAATACCCAATTGATGCCTTTTTTAAGGGCTGTTAGATTGATCTATTGTATACAGTCATTTGCTTGGTCTGGATGAAGAGCGTTATCCAGACGTGCCCGATGCAGTGTGAAGATGGCTACTCAATGCTATACTAACCGCATTTCTTCATAGTAAAAGAATTTATAGAAACTCATTGCACCCTGATTAGCTAAATTCACTGACGTTTTCGAAATAACTGAAAATAAATGGTACCGAAAGGTATTTGTAGTGTAAATATATTTAGTAAATATAACGACTGACTAATTAAAAGGCTTCCATTGCAGGAAGAATTTTCGGTCCTTGAAGAAAGATTTAAGGAAATAGAGGAGGAGAAACTCGAAGAAGAACGACAGCGTATGGCAGCCATTCAGGTTGTATTTATATAATTTGGGGCAATTTATCATAAACTATAAAAAATCACCTCTTTATATAATTAAAAAATATAGGAACAAATTTAAATGTACGCGCTGGTGCATGCTGCTTCCTTAGAACTACCAGCCTAGGCCCCGAATATTATAAAACGCCCGGCTCTTCTTTATACTATGAACTCTTCATTCAATGGAGACAAAGGCTGGAAAGAATCAGGCCAGTGCATGAAATTTGCTCAACATAAAATCGAAAAGATCGGTTTCTATTTTAGTTCTTGTGGGCTACGGTTTAGCCGAGTTGACACACTTTTTCCGATTTTAGCGAAGTTAAGCCACATCGGTTGTAGTTAGTCGCCGGATAGAATCGCAATTAGGGTCCACTATACGGCGGGTGGCATAGGTTATAGATGCTAATGGTTCTGATTCTACGTTAAGCAGAAGGTCCACACTCCTAAAAACTTATTAAAATTTGTAGAGAAGTGTGGTAAAACCCTTGCTAATATCTTCTTCGTTCTTTTGTGTCAAGCGAGGAGCGTCTGGAGATATTCATTATGATGGGTTACATTCCCGACTCCCTTTTCTTAAATTATACATCCTTCATGTTGGTAAAAGACTGCGTCATCGTGGCCTAGGGAAAACGTACACTCTTCTCATGCCACAGCTCGCTGGTTTGAATCCGCTGGAAGCTTATATTTCTCCTCATCCGCAAAGTTGCTATTATGCTTTATTTATCCCATCTACTAATGACTCTCTTCTGTCTCCGTTAGGAGCTCAGAGACGAAGAAACCTCCACTCATGTTCTCGTTTTATCTTTTTAAAACTCTCTTCTTATATTTACTTTTACTTAATTGCGTTTATGATCGCCTACACTCATCCAGTGTAATTACATAAGGGCTCATTACAGCTATAATCACAAATCCCGGCTTAACTAAATTTTGCCCTCTTATATATTGTGGGCAAATCAACTCACCATATAAAACAATCAAAACTTTTCGTAATTATCATAAATTCTTCCATCTATATTAGCTATGACGTTAACGATAATAATAAAAGAAAATATTACGTCATGCCATAGGTAATGCAATGCGGCCTTATTTTTCATGTTTATCATAATTTATGGCTAGAAATCAAACAAATCTTCAAAGTTATACATATTTTCATAAGTATTTATTAATAATAAATATAATTTATACCAATTTATATTAGTGTTTGGTTCCTGCGTTACACTCCTGCTTTATCATGTTGTCAAATTTAGCCATTATAATAGTGGTGTGGAAACGGTATTTACATACAGTGATTAATTGCATTTTTCTTCCAGATTTATCTCTCGATTAACTTGTAAATGAGATAAGATCCTACAAACTAATATAACAGGATATATACAAACTACGTTGAAAACATGAATCGGCGAACATGTATAAATAGTCCAGACACCTTTTGTTTTATCTGTGGAAGATATACTCGAAGCAACCAGCGTAAAAAAAATAGCTAAAAGAGTGAAAACTGCATACAATTATTACTCTGGTTGTGAAGTTGGTGACCAAAACAAGCCATGGTCACCTCACAAATCTTGTACTGTGTGTTATACGGGGCTCATACAGTGGTTAAATGGCAAACGGAAAGGTATGCCTTTTGTTGTACCAATGGTGTGAACCAACAAATCATGTTTTTGATTGCTACTTTTGTATGACAAATATTACTGGATTCTCAAATAAGAACAAGTCAAAAATTGTATATCCAGATTGTGAGTCAGCTATATAACCAGTACTCCATAATATGGAGATACCAATCCCAGTTCCTCCATCAGCTAGTGCAGTTAAAGGAGATGATTCATCGCCTGAAGAGGAGGATAACAATGACACTGAAATGTATAAGGATGATTTTAAGGAAAAGAAGATCCAGTTGATAAATCAAGTAAGATTGAATGATTAGGTGAGGGATTTGTCATTGTCAAAAGAGAACGCAGAACTGTTGGGATCCAGACTACAGCAATGGGATCTTCTAGAGGACGGGCAAAAATATATACTTTCCGTCAACGCCATGAGGTCTGAGATGCCTTCTATAAAGAAGAGGATGGTGCTTGTTTCTGTACTGATGTTAATGATCTCATGAATCAGCTAAGAAACGAGCATTTACCTGATGAATGAAGACTATTTATAGATGCAAGCACTGCTAGCCTCAAAGCTGTGTTGCTACACAATGGTAACAAAAAACCTTCAATTCCTGTCACACTTATTGTTGGGATAATAGAGACATATGACTCAATGGAATTTATTTTATTCTTGGGGTGCAGCTAGGATATAAAGAGAATATGTGCTTCTTATGCCTATGTAACAGCCTTGACGACAGGAATCGGAATATTGTCAAAAGGTGGCCCGAAAGAAAAGAACACTTAGTTGGCCCATACAATGCGAAGCACATGCCTTTGGTACATTCACAGAAGATCTACCTTTCACCACTTAATTTCAAACTTGGCCTTATCACTAATTTTGTTAAAGCAATGGCCCATGAGTCTGATGGATTCCAGTATCTCAAAAATAAATTAGGTGCAAAGAAAACCAATGATAAACTTAAAGCTAGCATTTTTGTAGGGCCGGAGATCAGAGAGTTGATACGTGACAGGAAGTTCAGAAATAAACTAAATCCAATTGAGTTGGCCAAATGGCATTCATTTGTCCATATTGTGCAGAACTTTCTTGGTAATCACAGGGCTGAAAACTATGAATAACTAGTGGACAACATGCTAAAGGCCGATCAACGAATGGGGCGTCAGATGTCTCTTAAGATGCACTTCTTGCATTCGCACCTAGATTTCTTTCCATCTAATATAGGTGATATTAGTGACGAACATGGGGAAAGGTTCCACCGAGATATGGCAATGATGGAAAGCAGGTATCAAGGCCACTTCAACGAAAACATGATGGGTGACTAGTGCTGGTTTCTACAACGGGAGGATCCTATATCCACGTCAAGCGCAAGAGCAAGAGCAAGAGTCTTAAACATTTTTTAAGAAATTTATAGTTAGATGAGTACTACTTCTTTTATATGTAATACATATCTTATGTGGGTCTACAAAAGCACGTACATAATGCCAAAATAGGGTGCCTCGATTCAAATCCTTTGCCCAGAAACGTCTCATTCTTCTCAAACTCGTAAAAATTATATCATTATTTGATCCAAGGTTTCAAAGTGACTCATATATCCTAGTTGCATAACTCAGATTTGGAATCAGCGCCCTAAAACTAGTTAGGTATAACAACATTTACTCAAGTAGCAGAGAAAAAGTTAAAATTTGTTAGCTAGTGTTATGGAAACAGGAAAATGAGTAAGGTTCTAAATCTATGGGCACTTTTATATACTGCTCTGCTTATATGCTGTCTCATTGCATCTTTTTGAGAGAAATTAGATGTAGCTAAGTCGATAAAACGGGGCCTAAACAGCGCCGTTGCGCTTAATGGCATAGATTCCAACGCTCCAATCTAAGTTTAGCACTACTTAACCATTTTATTATTATTATTAGTTATTATTATTACCAATATTATTGATATTGTCATTCTTAGTAGTATTTAGTAATTTTTATTAGTATTAGTATTTATAATGATATTCTATAATTATTTATATTTATTTATTATTATGTGTTATAATTATTTATAATTAATATCACTTATTGTTAGTATAAGCTATCAATATACTTTATTATAAATGTATGAATTATTATTATCATAACGTCTCTCCACTCAACGTTTTCTCCATGACCATTTCACCAGGTACAGATTCGTGCCGATAGCCATGATGGCTTAGTGGACTGCATGCCATCCTGGAACCAATTAGCGCCAGGGTATGATAATAATAGGTGATCACCCGCACTACTCGTTTTAGACCTGCCTATCGCTACATCTTTTTATTATCTACCCTTCTAACCCCTCTTTAAATTTGCTCTCCCAACCACAAATTTAGAGTGTTCGGCGCACTTTCGTCATCTTATAAGCCTTCGACGAGTGTCAATTTATACTGTGAGTGAGCTCTTTATCTGCTTCGAGAGCCTAAAACGCACTGGCTACGCCTCTTATTAGGTACAGGGTAAGCTGGCTCTTTGAGTCTTCTCACTTTGCTCCAGTACTCATATAAGTTGGCTACGCTGGAACCATCCATTATGCTCAATATTCCAGAATAATTTCACCTAGATGGCAGGCCGGGTTGGAAAATCTCCTGAACGATGGACCGGAAACGATTATACTTGTAAATAATTATGTTCTGGAATTTCTGATCCTATGGAGACTTTTCTCTTAACCTCTTGAGTCAGAGGGAAGCTGCCTTTCTTCTTTGATCATGGTAACAATAGAAAGCAATTAGTGGCGACGGCAGGTGCATGGAAAGCCGCCTCGATTCGCGGCCTCGTCCTCTCTAGGTTTTGGGGAAGATGAATGAATTCGAGGCGCCCCTTTGACCAGATAATTCACTGTGACGGAGAGTACTTTGAATGGGGTCTATGATGCCGTGGTGGGAGGTAGTGTATGGTGACACGGAAAGCCCTCAAAATAAAAGAAGCAAGAAGAGGAGTAAAGGTTCCTCTTACTCTGTTGAGCTCAGCGGAGGGAGGGGTCCGCTGTCGTTTCGGCAAGCGAGCAAGTTATAATTGGCACTTTCGGCACCGAGACACCCCCGTGTGTGTGGCCCCAAACCAAGACCTACGTTTGAAGTCCGCTGAACGGAGCCTTGATTACGTCGGAGCTTCTTATTGAGAGACTACTTAGAACTTCAAATGCCTTCCTGTTATTCGCGCCAGTAATAGCAGCTTCTTGGTCAAGGACAACATGATCCATTAGAGGAAAGCATTAGATAGTTTAATTAGTAGAGAGCCAAAGGTGTCCCATTTCTCAGACAGAAGCCTTTTGGTAAATGCCTCAAATCCTTTCGAATTGGCCATGATTAGTGCCTTCCAGAAACTTAATGGCACGCTGGTGGATCTGACGCTGCACTCTACCATGAACTTTGTGAAAGTCGTAGTTTATAAGAGGAAACTCGTCTACAACTCCATAGATGGCATTAACTTAGAGTTGACCGACCATGGATCGCTCAAGTTTGAATGTGTAATGAGAAAACAGGGGGTGGGGGTAGCGAGACCCACTCCTAAACTTCTTGTCAAGTTTGATCGTGACAGGTCCCTGAGTCGATGCGTGTTGGTTGGTTTCACTACCGTATGAAGTCATTCTTTTCACTGCCAAAGGAGATCTACTCTACCACCGTTTAGGCTATAGGAATTGCTTCTGTAGACGTGTAAGTAGAGTTTCTTCGGAGTCTGTGCAAGTTGCTCCAAGGCCGCACATTTTAAATCCCTTTGGTCTGCGGGCAGGTGGGACGAATCTTTGCACTTTACACTGCAAAGAACTACTCCCGGCTTCTTTGAAGCAATTTGGTGCGTATACGGTAGAGTAGGAAATCTTCACAGTTAAGTCTATGGATCTTCTCTCATTTCCCAAAGCAAGGGATTTGATCCTGACTCACCCGCCGCTGCTTGGGAGTCTTATGCCTCAATTTGAAAAAAAGGCACCCTCTTCTCCTGGCTCTTCCATTCCTACGTGCACTGTCGTTTTCGCGCTCATTCGCAACCAATCTATGGTTTCTACTCACTCTGCGTGCTCCCTTCTTATAGCTGCCGGCACAGATGGCTCACACCGATCCTCGACTAAAACTAGAGCTACCCTCCCACAGCGTGACCTTTTCTCGTAACGCGAAACGGCCGCGCGCCTCCACTCAGTCGTTAGACATAAGGAGTAACACCCCTGTAGGTTGTTGTGAGCCCGTCTTTCGGAGTTTTCTAAAGCTCCCCCCGAAAGGAAGAGAATACCAAGGATCCTCATCTCCTACACTCACAATCAGGGATGTGCTGGGTGGCTTTGAGAGGGCGGATCCTCAAAAAAGGAGACATCGTCCTCAACGTTGCCTCGCCTGCCTAATCTTTTAATGAGAAGGGGGAGGAAAAGACTCGCATGGTGTGCCAAACGTCCCGATAAATGCTCGAAGGCGACAGAGCCTTCAGCGGCTTGTTCAGCTAACAGCACCTAGAATTATACCTCCGGGGAGCGGATAGCCATTCTCGCGAGGGTCTTCTCTACGAAAAGGGTCTCAGCTTCTCATCCAAGCTAGTCCTGGTATGGCATATTCATTCAATGGAATTACCGCGGACTCATCATTACGGGGTGTAAGGGTTTCGGGGTTCAACAACCAAGGGATGGCGCCGGCAAGAGGATGCGCCATTTACACCCCGAATGATGTCTCCGTTTTTCTCTTTGCTTTAAATACCTCCTCACAGGCACCGACAGTGCAGTTATACCTGTATGAGAGCTATATCTGTTTACATTCCACCATCAGCCGACTTAGACGCAAGAGACTTCCGCTGCGTGGCAGAGTGGCCGAGTCCCTTTCTACTACTCAATTAATCCAAGGGTGAGATCCTCGCATACCTTATTAACGATCTGGAGATATGTGTTCTAAATGTGGATGAGTTTACGCATCACTGTCTCAGAATCGCTTCATTTTTCCCTTTGATCTATCACTGATCTCCGGATACAAATTCTGAATTTGGTTGGAACATAGTCAATGACTCCCATGGTATTAATCAATATCTGAACTGATGCTACATGAGATACCACCATCATGGTGGCAATTGGCGCTGGCGCTGTGGTACGCATTCCAGCAAATGACTGATTTTACTATCCCAGTTAAGGAGTTTAGATCAATGGATGACCCCATTGTTTTCTTCTATTGTAACCTCATCGCAGTGGGCCTAACTACTCTTCTTAGAACGTCAGACCGTTTAGCTGCAGACCGCTTCCGTGGTTGTCAGCCGAGTGTGAAATTGCCCTCAAACAGAAGTATTCTGCCTACCTACGCTATAAGCGCCACCCAAACGATTTCACTGCCAATGACTTTCGTCAAACTAGGGCTCGGGTCCAGTACGTTTCAAGGCACACCCATTCCGTCGCTATCCCTAGAGGGTATACCTGTCTTTCCCTATCATTAGACCACTCTACCAGAGGTGTAGAAGTGAGTCAAAAGGATTTAGGGCAAGTTACTACAGCACCTCCCTCCCGTTTTTCATGAAAGTTGAGACGCAATCTCGGACTCCGCGTCCGTGACGGAGGTTGTCGTGACCCATTTCTTCCCATTCTCTAGACTGAAGGCTGCCGACATGACTTTAACTCTAGAGGCGGACACCCTTCCACGACATGTTCCATATGGTTTTCTCCGACACGTAAGTGAGCGAGGTATGAGCTTTATATTAGAATTCTTCGAAAGGATCTGGTCAGAGAGTCTCCTCCCAGATTCCTGGCAAATAGCAATTCTATTCGTTTTTCGCAACTAAGAGAGATCACTCTACCCGGCCCGGCTTCTGCTTAATATCTCTAACCTCTTGCAAGTGCAAGTTGATCGTAAATTAGTAAATGATAGACTAACCATTTTATTAGTGAGTGGATACCATCTGTCTTCCGCACATGGCGGCTTCCGAGTTCCAATCCACGGCAGATGCTCTGCTCCGACTGAAAAATATCCTCTGCTATGGTTATACCCTTTGCTACGGCATCCGACACTTAGAAAGGCAGGAATTCTTCTTTATTGTGATTTCTTTACAGAGTAGACCATAAGAGCGAAACATCCTGCCAATTTAAATATATATTTGATCGTTCAATAAAAAGAACAGCCAGCCTTATTCAGCGCTTTGAATCAACAATTGCATGTGAAGAGCTTCTAAGACTAGAAGGGGTAACATCTGTCTATACCGACGAAACTAAGCAGTCTTTTTACTCAACTTTTCCTCATAGTCCACGGAAGTCCAGCAAAGGAGCTAAGAAAGAACTTGCCATCCCACAAAGAGCAATTATTAGAATGGTACAAAATGCCTTCATGAAGCCATATCATCCATACTTCTCTTCGCACTGAACAAAGTTGATCTGCAACGAGGACGTCCCCTAACGTTAAGACCCTCTCCTAATCTTTGAGAACGGAGAAAAACCGGCGGTTTTCCGGTTTGATTTGGGATGTGTGCTTCGGTTCTGGTCGATCTATTCTTGCTTGAAGGAAGTGTGACAGGTAGCGCATACATGTCGATGTTGAACAATGATTTTCCTCCAAAAATGGCCAACTGGCACCATTTTAATGATATGTTGTTCCAACAAGACGGGGCACTACTCATTTCACCACTGTTGAGGGCGATTACTCGACAAACATTCCCATCAGAGATGGACTCAACAACGTGGTGCCATGGAGTATCGTCCTCGATCTCCTGATCTTACATTTTCCGTTTTTTTGGGGGGGTCAGTGCTGAAGAATTCAGGCGAGGCTTCAAATCTAAAGATAATTCAGCAGCTCACTACGACAATTGTGAATCTATGGGCAGAAATCAACGAGGATTTATGTATATCTGTGCATGCAATTGTGCGATAGACTAAGATTTGTTATAATTCTGCTTTAAACTATTGTTATAGTATCATATACAGTGTAATTTCTTACATTCTAACGGGAGTTTTAATATATAGTAACTTTGGTATGAGTGCTTATTGACAGCCCCTGTTTTCGCCTCACATGGTATAATAGAATTTTGCTCAGACAGACCATTAATAATGTATGTGTGGATTATGTTCGTTTTATATATCAGTAGAAAGGTTATTATTGGTTTAATATAACTGTAAAATTAGATAATTCAAGGCTATGAGGCGTTATAGCATTTTATTAAGATTTTAAAGATTCAGTAGGAGTGGCAGATGCAATCTGCAATGGTTTAATATAGATTCTCTTAAGTGATATTGGCCTTTGATTTCACCTTAGATTTTAACCCTTTTCAAGAGTTATGCTGCGAAAGATAATGCTTGTGGCTCAGAGTAGGACTTGATAGAACATTATTTTAAATTAAGATTAATTGCATGCTTTTATTGAAGAAGTTATAGAATGCAATTAACCAAATTGTTATTCAGTCTTTTTCTCTTTTCAAAAAATTGCTCGAACATTTATACTTGAGGATAGATTTTATCACTTATTATGTCCAAAATATAAATGCATAAGTTAATTACTGATGTTTTGAAATTTGTTTTGTATTTTTCTATTGGGCCCATGTGAAGAACGCTTATAGAAAATCAGGGACTGTGTAAAAATGTTTTAGATAGGTAATATATCCTGAGGAAAGTCAGAAAATTATTATCTGATTTAATTCATTACAACCTTAAAATTTCAGATAATGTAGAAATTGAGAACATACATACATATATGCATGATTTTATAATTAAGATTTATATTCATTCGAAGTACCGATACGTTCAAAAATCAAATTTCAGATTATGTGTTGTGCCAGAAATTGATTATCTTGTAATCTCGATTGAAGAATCTAATTTCTTTTTTCTTTGAAGGCGGATTTCCACAAAGAACATTCGGCGAGGATCATCCAGAAAGCTTGGCATCACTTTAAAATGAAAAAAATGTTGAAAAAAGTTCAAAAGAAGGGAAGAAGGAAGAAGAGCACTGTCAAAGAGGCTAAAAGGAAGTAGATAAAGCTGAGAAACATAACTAAATATATAATAAATTAGTTCATGGCTTTCATTTAAAAATTGAGCTGGGTCAGTTACTTTGGCGCAATTAAAACCTACTGAGAATATTTCTCGAGATAAAGTTTCCAAACTAACTTGAGTAAGAATTTGTAAGGAAGTTATTTCTCTATTAAATACATTATAAGTCATATATCAACCTCTTCTTCTAAATAGTCCTTCCTAGCGTTGGGGTGCTAAGTGGGAGCTGAATAGGGCTCTAAGCATGTAGACTCACCAACCGCTCTATGCACATCTATCATGTACAACTTTATTCTCTAACTCATTAGTCAGGCTTCCAATTGATCGTACACCATGAAACGCAACTTCTAATATATTACCTTAGAATCTTCTAAGTCACAAACTAATCAAACTTTTGTTCATTCCATAAACATCTTAGCTAGTACTCTCTCACTCTAAATTGCGCACAAAAAGCCTCATTTTCAAGTTGAAAATTTACACTGTTGTCCCTTGAGTAATTTCTATCTCCTTCATTACCAAAGCCTCACTCCTATATAGAAACGTCAGCAATGACACACTCACATTCAGCTTCCTATCACCATCCAAACTTAAACTTTAGCAATCAGTAACGCTCTAATCGCTCTGAGACTCACTCTCTTATATTATTTTTTCAAATGTATTTCCATCGTCCTTACATAAAAAAACACTGCAGAATCCCATCGGTTACAGCCTCGATAAGAGCTATTTTCACTCCATGAACATCTCCTACCCTTCTCAATCATATCCTTTGAAAAGATACGATCACCAATTCAACATCTCTCTCACTCCAGGAAACCAGCTTACAACAACCATTCCTCCTCAATGTCACTCCCCTTTAGCCCATTCTCCTTTTACCAATATTTCATTTAATAAATGCCAGATGATACATATTTGGGTTTAGTCGCTTTTCTTGGACGCTTTGGAAGAAGATATGTGTATTCTTAATGTCCCACATAAAAGTGTTTTTTTTTTAGAATTTGAATACCTCGTAAATAGAATTTTAATTAAATCAAGACGATGCTTTCACATAACAATAAAAATCGAATTTCACATAATTTTCCCATTATTTCGACAATTTTCATGTTATTAATTAAATATAAAAATAGTACTTTTTAATAGTTAAAATTTCTCATAATTTATTTTAAAGTAATATTTATTGTCTGATGGCCACTGCACATATATATTTTCTGACAAATTCATATACTTCTTTAATGCAGTGATGTACTCTGTATGTGCATTGCCCTGCTTTATCTATTAATGTTGTTATTGACTGATAGCCAATTGTGAACTGTTCTAACTTAATTACTTATGTTGTTAAGGTCCATTCCATTTTTTTAATTTTTAGTGAGATTTTGGTTTCTAATGGGTATTTCACTAGATTTGTATTAGATATTCTGTGAATTACTATTAGTCAATTTTAAATTAAATTTGCAGTTCAGTATATACGATTCAGTCTCGTATTTTTTTCCAACAACTCCTTTTCTCATCAAAGCTAATTTTATTAAGTATTCCTGCTTGTTTTATTTTATTTTGATATCCTAACCAAAGAAAAACAGTGTAAAATAAATTAATTTTTATTTTTATTGCACTGTGATTAAGATTTTACCACTTAATAATCGGGAATCTTAAGCTTGTTTGCTAATATTATTAGGTCATTCTGAAAGTTCGCGACCCTTGTAAAAGTAGATTTAAGCAATTATTTATAATGTTATTACTTTTTCCTACAACATTTTTGCATTCTATTCGTATAAAATAGAAAAAAAGTTCTTTGGAAAGAGTAAGAAATCGTATGCGAAATATTTTGTATACGCGTCTCACCTATAAGGGAGCCTCGAGTTACTATTGGCGCCGAACGTTCTTGTGGTAGGATTCGGCGCAGAAGGGAATTCATTTGACCGAGGCTTAAGATTTGGTAGGCTGGGCTTACCGAAGGTGTCTTCGTAATCGGGGTAATAAAAGGACTTCGAAAGGAGGCGGCAAAAGAAAATCACTATATTTTTAAATTGCCCTAGTAAAAGGGGCATGAGAAAACGTCTTGAGTTTTTTGCGGTCAGTGAGTAGACTTCTGTTTTACGCATGGTATTTAGTCTTAAGGTGGCAGGATTTAGGCGTTAACTGAGTTTCGTAACACTACTAAGGAATTTATTCTCTGATTAGCCGATTCTGATTGACTGATCAGGACTACTGAATTTTTTACGCAATGATCGAATGAATGAACTTCCAAATTATATATCTCTCTCTCGATCTAATTTCTATATATTGTGCAGTATCCAAGGGGCGTGACCTTGACTTGTCCGTGGGGTGGTCCCACTGATATAATTTGTTCATTACTTCTACCGCTTAAGCGGAGTTCCGACCGCTATGAGGATCTTATATACCTACATATTTCCCATGTCTGAGATTTATCTTAATTATAGGGAATCACTTAATTCTTACTGTTATTTGTGAAATTTTGGTGGCGAAAGCCTGTATTCGTTCAGCTTGCCTGCTGTGTCTCCCATTGTGACCTCTCTGGTGATTTTCTCAGCATGCGTAGGTTTGTGTGTTTGTACAAGACTCGTATTTGTTTAGGTGGTGATGTTTGATAGCTGTGCGTATGTTCATGTGTTTCCACCTGACTCATACGACCCGCATGTTTTATATATATATATATATATATATATATATATATATATATATATATATATATATATATATATATATATATATATATATATTTGCTAGATTTAAAATCCGATATATATTTGATAGATTTATATCCGATATATATATATATATATATATATATATATTTTGTTTCTTTTTCTATCTCTCTTTAGTTCTTTATTTATTACACGTCGCATATTATTTCCATAATTTAGACAAATAGCCATTTTGAGGATTTGATAGATTTAAGATTCAACGAGCTTTCATTTATGAACTTCCACGCTGAACCTATTGAATCCTGCAATTTGAGTGCCACAGACCTACCTATTTTACAACATGAGCCCCACACATCTTCCTAATCAGGATCAAATGAGGAGTAGGCTCTTCTTGTTAGGCAATCACTCATATGCTTAATACGTTCGAACTTGGTCGTTCCCGTCAAAATTCGTTTATTTATTTCCGGTAATAAGCTAGCCTAGTTCTAGTTAAGAGGATAGTCCACATTTGTTGCTAATTGGGGATAGTTGTGGTTCGAAAGAAAAAATGTGCGCTCGTTAGTAGCTCAAAACGATTTGCATAGATAGCATTTATTATTTTATTCGAAAGGGAATAAAAAGGAAAGAAGGCAAGATAATAAAATAAAAAGTATTCCGAAAACGTACATCATATACCACTACGATTCATTTTTTTAAAAATAACATCTGTTAAATGGCGGCCGTGAATGTCGATGCAGTATTGGAGTCTCTCTCGGAAGTTTTCCTTTTACCTGCGCCCCATGTCGCGCGGAAAGGTAATGATTTCCTGCAGGATTGCTGTCTTTAGGTCTTACAAATTTCCTGGCCGGTGTTGGTACAATTATGATTTCAATTCTGACAGAAAAGATAAAAAAACACCCCCGGCAAACGTAGGTATGCTTTAGAGACTGTCGTCACACAAAGTTGTACGTCTTTCATAATCTCTCTCACTGAACTATTCTAGGATCACCATTTTGTAGAGATACATATGGAGTGCCCTGTGTAAAATTATGTGGACAGTTTGAGCAGTCACGTGTAGGGCAGCCGCGTGTTTGCGTGCAGAACACTTAGTAGACAGTTGTATCGGGGCTCTCACAGATGTTACATTTTTTGGCCCTGTTTCGGTCTTGTGTCGGCCAGGACTTTTTTCGTATAAAGCAGACCTTATTCATCTAAAGTTCGAAACACAACCACAAATTGTTTTTCCATCCGAAACGGGATCAAACCGCCCAAGCACGAAGCCGTATCCAGATGGCACGCTGCGTTGTTATCACGGATTCACCATTCTTGACATACTCTTCGCAACAAAAGCACAATGCTCTCCACTCCACGCAATTAAGGTAAGTAAAAATGCATGATCCCTTGGACCTAAAACCCCACGCTCACTGCTGTAACTCTCCCATAAGCCAAGCAATGCACCTTTCAAAGCAAGAAAGTCTTATTGTCGTACCCTGTATACAAAAAAGGTTAAATATATATTTGATTAAACTTATTTTAATCTTTTATTTTTCATTTTTCGAAAAAAGTATGAATGTTCAAGATAACCTAGTATTTTTCAAAGACATAGATTTTCTTTTTTTCCCGGTTTCCGTTTGTTCGTGCTCTTTTTTATTTCTATTAGAAAAAGGTTTTAAAAATGTTAGATATTTTTGTTCTCTTACTGATAGGATATCAAATTCCTTGTCAAAAGTAATCAATAATTGCCGAATAAGATACCTGTCCTTTTCCCCATTATCAATTGAAGGGAAACTGATTGAAAAATTAGGCATTTTTAAAGAAAAGCAATCTCGAAATTCTTGATTTAATAAATATATCCACTTATTGATATTCCTTAAACGTATCTTGTCAAGGTGGCTGTCCTTATCATTGGTCAAAAGATAAGCGTATTAAAATTACCAAAAAACTAGCCTTCCTACATGATGGAAGTCGCAAATTTTGATGAGTTGCGCGCTATCCTTATTCCTAATATCTCCAAAATATCTTTGTTTTACTACTGCAAGAGACAAGTCTATTAAGAAAAAGACGGAATCTTAACCAACAGAGAATATTTTTTCTTTGGGCTCTCATCAAGTTTTGGTGTTGCATCGTGCCGACATAAGTAATATCAACAGAGTGGCCAATTGATCTTGAGAGATGTGGATTTGCTACATATATATTGTTTCCAAGCAAAATATCCATTGTTTATGGTCAACGGTGGTATAATAATTATTTTGAAAATGGAAATTAAAACCATGTTTTGTTATTATTTGTTTGTTATTCTTGCTGTTGTTTAAGTTTCGGCTTCCCGTTTTTTGTAAATATGGTTGATAATGTGCCATGTTGACAGCTATTCGAATGAATAATAGATTGATTCTTTATTTAACAATCATGTTTAAGTTGTTTTGCGAATAAATATTTCCCATACTTTATAATTTATTCAAAATTATGGGTTTAAATATTGTCTTAACTGCGATACATATCTCTATGTGAATACTAACAGAATTTTTACTTAAGTAATCATTTTTGGTAGAAATGCTAAATCATAATATGGTTGTTGCTTATTTCCAATTATTCATATTTATATAACCCTTTTTATCACGTTATGATTCATCCGACAAATTACGAATGTCTTAAATTAAATATCATATGATAATATTACCAACTCAATGTCTGATGTTAGCTTTGAAAGGTTTAAATAATTATTTGTATCTTAAATCAACCTTATATTGCTAGCAATTGTCAAATCATGAATTTAACTTCCTCCTTTGAATTAAATTATGCTTTTTTATTTAAGCGAAGTTCATTTTAGTTTCATCCTTTTTATCAATAATATTCATTGTGCTGACAAAAATAGGGGGAGAGGGAGAGGGAGAGGATAGAGGTCCGCAGAGTGATTCCTCTTGGAATTAGACATTTCTTATGATCATTTTTTTTTTACTTTTTTTCTTCGAAATGGCAACGCTTCAGAAGCTTTCAATGTCAAACATTTCCTTTATTATTTCCAACTAATTTTTTGTTCGATGTAATAAAGCTGCAAGTCATTTTCTTCCGTTTGCTGTCTACATTTGTTTCTCTTTATAATTTTTAGTTTATTCTTACAATTCTCTTTCCATGAATTATGACGACTTGATCTATCATTTCTAAGTCATTCTGGAACATAATTGATGCATCTCATTTGTGAGGTTTTACCTCCAAATTTATATATTTCTTTCAAGCAAATTAATAATAATCCGCTATTTTAGATGACGTATTTTAGGCAACAGCGTTTCTCCGCGGGCATGGATATCAGCCTAAAAAGGGCTGAAAAAAGAGGTGGATCTTCAAAACCTGCTTAGAGGCATTCAAGTAGGAGAAGGGGATATAGCAGCAGACATGTAACTCATCTCGATACAACAAAAATATATAAAAGCAGGACCACCCAAACCCGATAGCTGAGGTACAATACAAAACTATAGAACCAGAAAAGAAGCACTCAGGAGCCTAGATAATTTAATTGAAAGAGAGGAGTAAATCTAGTTTAAAAGGATATTGAAAGTGATGAATGACTCCAGGTGACTCCACGGAAGGTGACTCCACGGAACATAAAACTGGAATGGGATTAAAATAGGAGCTTGGGCACCATCAGGAAATATCTAATGTAGCAAAGGAGTAAGGTGATGAATAAAAGATGGTTGTCTCAAACCCATTGTGGTAAAGTGTGATCTGAATTGGTGATAACTAAAAGACTAGAGAGATGAGATTCAAACATTAGCTACATGAGCTTTGAGAATTAATTGAGTGTTAAATGTTACCTGCAGTTAATAGCAGTGTAGAAAATGTTACTGGGCCCTATTTTGAGATTTCGAGTGGGAGGCTATACCTGATCGATCATTGATAAACTCTTCGAATAAGAAAATATGTAGAAAAATTGAATTAAATTACGGTAGAAAAGGAAAATGTCAAGATAAAGGGTTATTTATTTTAATTGGATGAAGAAAACACGACCATAAGTGATAAAGTGTAAGTGATGGTTGATTAAAAAGGAAAGAGAAAGTAAATGGCTAAAAGATTGGCAGAAATTGCCTCTGAATGATCTGTCATAATTACCTAGTCAAATGGAAAGGAAAAAACGACGAGAACAATCATATTTCGATGTTGACTGATATGAGAGAATAAAATATTATTTTTTAAAATATTTAAAGCGCTCACAAGGAACCCAACGACTATGGCACGGCCTACGAAAGAAAATAAAATGAAGTAATTAATTTACTAATTTAAGATAATAATTAAAACAAAATAACGGTGCCTTGCTTCACACACGGACCGAACTGCCCTATCAGCAATTTAACTAATTAAATATTCCGTGTGAAGACATCTTCATACCCAATCTCACTAAGTATAAGACCTTGTTGGGTGCAAAATCTTCTTCTCATTCCTAGCAACAAAGAGTATCGACCGATTATGCCTGAACCGAGAAAAATAGCACGCAAGTAGATCAACCAGAATAGAGCATTTAACTAAAATGCAGCATAGTGTATGTGGTAATAAATAAGCTTTTACGAAGGCTTAAAAAGATTTTGGCATCCAATCGTCCTACGTCAATCTCTTGTGTACAATTTAAAGAGGCCATAAAAGTGACTTCCTACTGTTAAATGTTAAGAATTAACTGAAAGATCCACGGAAATAGTCGAGGTGTGATGCTAAATTCCAGGATTGCGTTTCCCAAGTGGTAAATGTTATTAAAGTATCTAATATCTATGGCACACGTACAAGAGAAACTATAGATCGGGATATGCACCCCCCAAGTGAGGCTTCCCATTTAGAAAGTGGTTCGTGTCATGATGATGTCCTCAACTCAGGCAGAAGTAACCTGAATCAGGGTTTCGTGGAGGATGGGATGAGACACGAAACCATGATTCAGAACCTCTTCTTATTAGAATTTAAGACTAGTTATCTGAACGAGCTAGAAAAAGTTTGAAATGTTGAAAGTCCAAAGTGTGTCAACGAAATATTCCGTCAAACCTTGGGATACCGTTGAAGTAGAAGGTATAGAAATTGAGCCAACCTTCGCATAGAAAGCGAGCCAACCTTCTCTTCGATTGACCCATATAGGGTCCACAAACCTGCCCTTTAACTCAATCTACATATGTATGATCATATGAATTTCAATTAACAACACTTTGAGGCAAGCCTTCGCACCATAGAGTGGATGGTCCCTACGTGCGTTACAGTATCATCACGCGGTCTCATAGCAGTTTTCAAATTTATAAAATCCAGTAGCTAAATTATGACTGGAAAGAAAAGTCTCACATAGAGAACTTACCATGCAAAAGGTGCTTTACCTGTGATAAACGTATTTATGGGGTGAGCCCCGCTCTCCAGGAATTAAGCTAAACTAAAAGTTATTATTGACTCCATCAAATATGTGCATGAAAGAGGTAGAAAAACTGGACTGATACCAACGAGGTCGACTCATCTATCTATGGCTTTTTAAAAGCATGTACTGTAGTCGTCTCCACCAATATAGGAAGATACGCTGTGAACAAATTTTGGCGGCTAGAAAAAGCATGAAGAAATGAAAAAGAATATTACTATTGCTGAAACAAATGGCCACAGGCCGAAATCGCAGGGAGGGTGTATAAAATGCTAGTATTGATATAGTTTATCTACGAGGGCAGTGTAAACTCATCCAATCAAGTATGAATTGCTAAGCGTGCGAAATGGACAAATCTTGGAATAATGTAAGCAAGGCCTGCGGAATTTAGGAAGGGAAATTAGAACTCAAAGGCACCACCTTTCGACTTTATACCATCAATGAAGTATATATTTACTCATTTTCTCAAATGCGTGACACTTTCTCCATCAAATCTCAACCATTGTTTGTTTTATGATCGACCAAAGTCCGGTAAAATAGATTTAAATGAGAAATAGAACGTTTCGATGAGTTAATAGGCCCTACTCCATTCAAATTTTGCTTTTTCATAAGGATAGCATAGAGACCCGTTCCACTAAAACCATACCCCTAAGACTGGTCGTGTAATCTTTCCGTTGATGGGATGTCTAAGCTTTATATCTTCGAAAAGGAGAAAAGGTGTCCTGGAACGGCTAACCATGCTAAAGAATTTTATCTCATCAAAGCCGGGTTACGTTGTAGGATACACTGAAATGAGATAATATCTCCTATCATGGTTGATAAGCACAACTACCTATCTTGAACATCCTTACTACTCGTATGTTAGAGTTTATCCTACTACCGCGACTTACTATGGACACAAAGAGCCAACACTGCCAATGTTGCCCACCAACTTACTGAAATGAGGCGAATCATATCTGCCAACAGTAAATGCACGTAATCAGTTGGGCGCGAAAGACGAATGGGATTTCCATACAAAACCTCCAGAAAGGGGTGGACTCACTTAAAAAATAACAACTCTTCAGATATATAATATTCTATATAAATCATTTGATAACAATTCATAAAATTTCTGCTCCCTCTGACTCAAGCGATCACACATAAATAAACACTCATCCATCTTCAGACAAAGATCCTCTCCATTGGTAAAAGCAGACCACACCCCCTTTTTTCCTAAATCATAAATACTCAGACATTGAAAAATTATGAAACAACAATATAAAAGGTGTTTCATTAAGACGAATCGAAGTTAGCAGTAAATAAAATAGTGTTATTGGTGAAAATTTATTGATTCCACTATTGGATCATGTTATTTGAGTCATGACGATTATGTGTTAAAAATAATATCGCCAAAATGTCCGCCAAGGCTTCAGCGGCACACCTCCACTTGATGGTCAAAACTTTTGATGACGTCTCTGCATAGTTGCTCCTTGATCTCACCAATATCCCTTATTATCTCATCGTTCAGCTGTTGAATTTTTGTTGGCTTATTGGCATAGAACTTATTGTTAAGATGACCCCAAAGGAAGAACTCTGAAGGCATTAGGTAAGACGATCGTGCTGGCCAATTGACCTCGCTGTTTCGAGAGATGATGCGACCTGGGAACTTCTCATTCAATAAAGTCATTGTTGCATTGGCTGTGCGGCATGTGGCGCCATCCTGTTAAAACCACAAATATTCAACATCTATAGAATTCAATTCAGGCCATAAAAAGTTGGTTACCATGGCATGGTATTGCTCGCCTGTAACCGTGACAGAATTCCCGGCATAATTTTCGAAGAAATACGGCCCAATGATTTCGCTAGCAAAAAATGCACATCACCAGTGAGCTTTTGTGGATGTAGTGGATTTTCATCAATCTTCCTGGGATTTTCATCAGCCCAAATGCGACAATTCTGCTTATTAACGAATCCACCAAGATGAAAAAGGGCTTCATCACTAAAGATGTTTTTTTGCGAAAAATCATCACCGGCTCTTTAAATGGTCAGCAGTTTTCAGTTTTTATGTGAATTACATTTTGTAAGCGTGTAGAGCCGTATCTTTTGTTAAAATTCGATGTAACATTGTTGTGAAGAGGTTAAATTCTTGCGCACGATAACGAATAGGGGTATCTGGATCTTCGGCCACATTCTCGCGCACAGCAGCAATGTTTTCAGCTGAACGGCGTAAACAAGCACGCAATGGCGTTTGAATATCTGCCACTGACCCTGTTTGTTTGAATTTACGAACAATTTTCCCAATTGCAGCAACCTAGAGGTTTGTAGATTATGTTGACCAAAAGAATCGCGAAGTGCCAGAAATGCATTTCTGTTTGAACGTCCATTTTTGTAATAGGCTTTGATAACTTTAACACGTTGTTTGATTGTTAATCTTTCCATGGTTGAAATTGCCAAAGACTGACGTTGTTAAATCTGAAAGAAAAAGAAAGAAATTCTTAGAGGCTTCAACTTAACTGACATTTAAAATCAGTCCAAGTTATTGGAACACCCGTTCGTACGTACATTTTAGAAAGCACAAGTCTCTACAATTTGTGTTCACATAAGGCCCCATCCACCGAGCAAGCCCTTTTAACTCAACTAAAGTTCACCCATTCACCTCCTCAACCAGTTCTTTGTGTGAGGGATTTACAGTTCTTTACCCAGTATCAGATGAACTTTTTCCAGCGAAAATAAACTTAGACTAACCTAATTCACATTTTAAAATTAAAAGCCAAGTGACTAAAACCACTCATGCGAGCAGAAAGCTATTTCAATCTGTAAACGCTCTTTCTGTCGTGAAAGAAATGTGGTATGTACTATATGGATCTCAAAAGATTTTCCAATGTAAAAAATATGAAAAAAGCCGTTTCTAACCATTAAATATAAAGTAAAAGGTTTGATGTGGGCCCAGACGTAAATGAAAACTGACTTTAGCAAAGTTATCGTCACAAAAGAAGTTAGAGTCTCTCCGGATGGGCTGGAAGGTTAGGCAACAAACTATGCTGTCAATGGACTTCAGGTGGAGCAGTTTACCAAGAAACATGATTGAGTAAGAATGAAAATTCAGGATGCAATGGTTAGAGCAATGCTAGTATGATATTTCTTTGTGGATGATACAAGTAATCTTTTCTTGTAACCTTACAAAGATACGCATGGCTTTCATTCCATTATTTCACTTTTTTGCATAACACCCATTTTGGTTGCCTTCACTCGAAACAATGCTGCTCACGGATTGAATAAATCATTCTACTACTTATAGAAATACGATTGCTTTGTTAAGGTTTGTTTACTACGTATGGAAATAAATGTCTGAAAGCTATAATTATTTGATGTTGGGTTTCTTTTAAATAGTCGAAAAGAAGGTTCCCCTTGATGCAATACTCTTACCAGCTCTCTCCTCTCTTTTCAGGCCATTTCTCTGCAGAGCAATAATTATTTGACGTTTTTCTTTCGAAATTACAATTCTGGAATTAAAAAAGATTGAGCCACTTACTTTAAAAAAACAGATATTACCATATAGATGTTAATCTCACATTAATCCTTATTTTTCATTACAAGGGGAGGTCAATAAGTTTTGCAATTCGGATATAAGGAAACGAGATATAAGGAAAAGTGTTTTATTAATTTTCAATATAACTACCTTCGAATTCAATGCACTTGCACCACTTGTTCCTGAGGTTTAGAATTCCCGACAACCAGAAATCTCCCGACTGCTGTTCAATCCACTCCTGGACGGCGAGCTGGACATCTTCATCGTTCCCAAACCAGCGTCCACGCAGTGCAGCCTTAAGCTGGCGGAATAAAAAGTAGTCGCTGGGGGCCCAATCTGGACTGTAGTGGGGGTGGTTGAGCTCCTCGAATCCTCACTCGCGCAGGGCAGCTTGTGCAACTCTTGCCTTATGGACTTTGACGACGTTGAAGTCGATCATGGGGCGTCAGCTTTCTAGGGACGCAACGGGCAGAGACCTTGGTCATGGCCAAATTGTTGTGGATGATGTTAATAACACTTCCATGTGATATTCCAAGTTCTTGCTCGATTTCTTCGACCTTTACCCGTCTATTTTCGAGAATAATCCTAGACGGGGGTCATCTTCAAGAGACTCACGACCATGGCGGAACTTCCTATTCCAGCGAACAATGGTTGCATAGGAAGGGACGGTGTCGGTGTACACTACCACCATGCGTTCATGGATCTCTTTTGCATTCTTGCCTTCCTTAGTCAAAAATTTGATCACTGCGCAGTGCTCAACCTTCTCCATTGTTGAAAAATTTGTAACTGACGGTCTGCGATCAGCTACTGCTTCTTAAATAGACGAGGCAGGAGCGTGCAGCTGCAGGTCCTGACTTGTCATAACTTGTCCTAACACCCCCACAAACAGCCATCCCCCTTCCTCTGTTTTTCCCTACAGATTCGCAAAACTTATTAACTGCCCTCGTATTTTACCTAGTGATCGAATAGCAGAAATCTAGAGATTGAAACTTACTTACTACATAACATGCGGACGTTTTAATAAACCTGCAATAATTTAGCTAATTTTAAAACGAATGAAGAAAATACCACGCAGAAGCTTATGAACTTTCGTTAAATACGTACTCAAACTTATGTGAGTCATTAAAGATATGAACAGGTATAGATAACCTGCAAGCTATATCCAAAGAAATAGGCAGAAGAATATGAGCTCTACTTATCTCATCACTTATCCGTCATACAGAAAAACGAAGAACAAAGAGGGTATTTATTTTACCTCTATTCCTCTGATACCTATCAACAAATACCCCCAAATGCTATACCATATCTGAGGTAATCGTTAGATTACCCGCAGGACACAATAGCACACATGTAAGAACATAGATAAATATATGGCTCTAGAACAGGCATCGTCAAACTTTCTTCACAGTAGGCCAGATAACAAAGAATGACAAGTGCGGGCCACCGACCATTTTCTGTTCAATACAATATAGTGAATACAAATAATAAGGACAACCAACATATTTATTTATCAGTACACAAAATACAAAAAACACAAAAAATAAAGACAACAAACATATTTCTTTACCAAAATGTTATCAAAGGATGCATTTTTAGCAATAAGATAGTATTATCACACCGAGTGTGCACATATCCGAGTCTCGAAAACTAAGCAGCAAAAGGTAAGCAAAATTTATGAAAATGACGTTTAGCTTTCAAGATATAATCAATATTTGCTCTGTAATTGATGCATCCATTCAAGAGAATTGCATTCAAATGTTCATCAGTCAGCATCGTTCGATGTGCTGGCTTCACATACTTCATTTTTAAAAAGTTTGCTCACAGACATAAGTTGTTCCAAACATTGATGCTATACTAGAAGCAAATATCTTCAACTCTGCAAACTAATCATCAGGTAAAGAGCGAAAAAATTCAACAAGTTTTCCTTCTCTGAGTTTCCCTTCCAACAAGTCATTTGCATACAAATCGATGAGCTCCAACTGTATTTCAACTGGTACGTTATCAATGTTTTTATCCAACGAATTCTGGGAAAGAAGAATGTCACTCTCAATTTTGTCGAGATCTGAAAATCTCTCAAAAAGATTCTTATTTATATCATGAATAATCTTCTTCGGAAACTCGAGGTTGACATCTTTTAGATTCCAGCACGAAACTCTTTAAAACACTGTAAATGAGAGAAGTTTTCTCCTTCTAGTTCGACTCCAAACAATGATAGCTTTCTCCGAAATCCTTTGGTGATTCTGTAGTGACAACAGATAAGGTAATCCTTTCTCTGAAGTTTCAAGTTCAATTCATTCATGAATGATGTGATTTCAACCAGAAATTACAACTTTTAAAGCCAGCTAAGAAGTGGATAAGCCTATCCTTTCCGATGAGAAAAATATCTATTTCCTTTTGGAGCTTATAAAAATAAAACAGGACTTTACCTCAGCTAAGCCACCTCACTGCTGTGTGATAAGGCAAGTCAAAAAATTCAGAATTAACAAAAGAAGAAAAGCTTGGAATTGCTGGTGGTGAAGTGCATGACCCTGAATGAAATTCACTGCAGAAACGACTGGTTTTGGTAAGCAACAAATATCTAAGTCTTTCCCACAGAGTGCTTGCTGATGTATAATGTAGTGTATAAACAGAGAAATTGGGCGTTGTAAATCTTCCAACTTAGTCCTAATCTGCTCCACCAGACCCTTCCTCATACCAAAGATATATTTTCCTCCATCAACTGTAACACTTCGAAGCTGATTCCACTGCAGGTTATATACAGTCTTGCAAAGTTTTCTCCACTTCCATAAAAATGTCTTCTCCAGTTGTAAACAGATGCCAACTATTCAGTGATCTGAAAGTCCAGGTTAACACCACGAATGAACACGTGAAGTTGTGACATACTAGAGAGATCAGTAGACTCATCCAGCGCCAGAGAATACCACAAGAAGTTCCTAGTTTTCTTGCGTATCTGTCGCTCTATGTTCCCTCCAAATTCTTCTGTTCCCTACCTAACAGAATTCGCTTGATACTTTCCAACATATTGGCTTTCTCAGGACACAGGTTTTTTGCTGTTCCATCATACACTCCTTGATAAAGTTGCCACCAGTGAAAGGTTTTCCTCATCTGTCATCTTTTTCACTATTTTGTAACTTGTTCGGGTAAAGACAGACATTTAAGCTTCTAGAGTACGTTTCATGAACTCAAATTTCTCAGAACGCACCTTTCCAGAAAACTTCGAATATGTTGACAGATATTTTGTTTCATAGTGACACCGAAGATTGTACTCCTTCAAAACGGCAACACTTTTGTTGCATATTATGAAACTAGTCTTCTGGTTATTTGTTTCCACAAAGAAAAACTTTTCTCCCTATTCTTCTTTGAAAGGGTGACACTCAGCATCCAATTTTATTCTTCTACGAACAATAATGATGGGTAAAGAAAACAGGATCTGAAAAATAAACAGTTGTTTAGAATTGTCATATAAAATATTTTTATTTATAGTGTAAATAAAAACATTTTACATGGCGTACTTATGTCTATTCTTACATAGAAGGATGAAAGCGGCAATCAAATTTTCAAGACATGTTTTTTAATTATTATTTGTAGCCCAAATATTTGATTAAAATTAATGAAATTTTGTGAACCTATTACGAATGAATGATAATGCGTTTCAAATATTAAGTGATAATCAGTCAAATTAACTGAGTTATTAAAGTTCAACCTTTGAAACCTTTTTTACGCCACACGATAAATTTGACAAGTCAAAATTAAGTTTTATATAAATCAAAATATTTTAAATGTGTTTATCTTTAAAATCGTCAGTGTGAGCATTAAATTCTACTAGGTATAAAGAGTTTAAGAATTACTTTCTTTTAAAAGAAATATATAACGTCAAGTAAGCATGTGTAAAGAAGTTTATATTTGAAATTTTAACCTCCCATACAAACCAAGACAAGTTGTCCTTTTAAGAAAATAAGTATCTAATATAAAACAACTCTTTTATATAAAATAAAAATTAAATCATAATTAATAATAAAAGAAAAAGAATCAGAGGCCAATATACCTATAAGTGTACAATATGAAAAATCAAACTCACCTTGAGGGACTTAAATTTAATTAAATTTCGACACTTAAGTGACAATTTTTTCATAAAAATTAATCACAATCTTAGTTTAATAGCACTGTAGAAACGATCAAAATGGTAAATAAATAGTTAATTATTTCTTATGACCTACATATAGTAAGAATAACTCGTTGGAAGTGGGGAATAGGCGGAGTGATAAAGGAGTGGGGGAATAGGCGGAGTGATAAAGGAGTGGGGGAATAGGAGGACGGATAAATTCTGGGAGGGAAGCAATAATACCTTTAAGTGTTTATAATTTTACACATTGAATATTCTACCCAATTTTTGTAGAAAAATAATAATTTTATGCAAAGTTGCAAGTTGCAATGAACAGGTTATATGCACAAAATTACATTTTAGCTCATTTGAGGCACATTGCAGCGGCGGTCCTGATGAACTGACATCACAGCCTATGATATTTTTACGGTTGCTCTGTCATGATCAGTCAATACAGAGGTGTGTGAAACAAGTCACATACGCACCAAGAAGGGTGTATGCAAATTAAAAACATGAGTAGTATATCACAGGACGAGAAGCATGACGGTGGCTGGTGTCCAAGTATGAATAAAGGCAAGACTTAATAAAAGTTGCTTAATTAATTATTTACTGACGTCATTGCTTTCTAATTTAGTAAAAGTACTAGGATATGTCTTATGATTACTGGGATATGTGTTATGAAAAGCAACTAAACCTTTCTAGCATTACAGGGTTACCCTAAATAAACCGGCCTGCACACACTTTTTGTGATATATCCTTTATTCATTCACTAATCATCCTTACTTTGCAGAACATGATGGAAGCAACACCTGTGAACACAACTAAATATCAATGGGAACTCCAGCAAAGAATATACTGCGTCAAACATTACTACAAGACAGGCTCGTTCAAGAAAGTGCAGGACACTTTCGTGCATCAGTTCGAATGCGAAAAAGCCCCTCCAAGAGCAGAATTCATAACTAGGTGGACCTCTTCGAGAACTATTGGACAGTGGGGAACATCAATGCAGCCAGTGACAACAGTCCAAACCATTCGGAACTCCCCAGAAGGTGTACAGCTGAGCTAGTCGAGAGCGTGAGAGAGTCAGTTCAGCAGAGTCCAAAACGCTCTGTGCGCAAGCAAAGTCAGTCACTCAGTATAGCCCGTAAGACACGCAGTAGAGTACTAGTAATGTATGTAAAGGCATACCCATACACAATATAGACGAAGCAGACCCTTACAGCCTCAAAAAAGTAGCAGAGAAATGCTATGGTAGTCAAGATACGGGAGTAGATTCAGAAGATCCCAACTTTTCTTAACCTCTTTTGGACCTTCGATGAAGCACATTTCCATCTTGGGAAAGGTAAACGCGGAGACAAATGTATTCTGAGGTACCTCCAAACCAAATGAAGTGGCTACCATGCCTTTAGAATCCACTAAGTGCACGGTCTGGAGCGTAATCTCAGCCAGAGGAACATCGGACCATTCTTCTTCGAGGAATCTGGCACGACAGTGACAGTTACTAAGCAGTGGTATGTTGAGGTCCTCAAAACCTTCAATAGACAGCTGCAGACCATGTTCCCGTCGCTTATGTGGAAGTTCTGGATCCAGCAAGATAGAACAAGCTCTCACACCTCAAAAATGTCTCGATAATGGCTGAAAGAGAACTTTGGTGGCCGTGTGATCAGTCTCAAAACTGATTTTGAGTGGGAACCTCACAGCCCAGACTTTAGCCCCCCAGATTTCTTTCTCTGGGGCTACCAAAAAGATAGAATGTACGCTAGAGACCAAGAACCATTACACAACTCAAGGAAGCCATTAGAAAGGAGATAAAAGCCATTAGTCGCTCGGTTCGTAAGGACGTCATGGATAACTTTGAGCTGCGCCTCAAGAAATGCATAGAGTTAAATGGAGGTCATCTCGAACACGTGCTCTAGAATAAAGAAGAAAAATCCACAAAATCTCATGTTTAGATATGATCTTTTTGAACACAATAAACTAGTTACACCAAAGTTTCATTCAATGCTTGTATAATATTAAAAAATGAGGCCATTCGAAAGTTGGGGCCAGTTTTTGGAGGTGACCCTGTAAGTACAGAAATCGAGTTTATTCCGACCACTTTTGTTACATTAGTGTTTACTATGTATTTAGATTATATGACTTTGGCAAACGTTAGAATATATACGCTTGTGGTATAAGAGGTACAGTAATATACACCTTTGGTTATCACTTGTCTGTACGACAGAAAAGTGTTGCTGAGGTAAGTATGACAGACTCGTGCTGGTTTTCGCACACCCGTTCATGTTATGTGCCATTAGGCTATTTGTACGAGCTCTTAGAGTCATATTATTCTCTATCCTTTTCCTATATATGTGATTTTACCTGGCTGGTTATCGCTCGATTAATTAAACTAGAGTATAGTACTTCGGAGTATTTCTTTGTCGTTCTTATGTGTACTAAATGGCACAAGGAATGCTTACGTTGTTCATTGCTAACCTGTAGAGCGAATGAGTGAGGAAAGAGAAGTCATGGCCAAAAGTTCAGAGTCTACTATAATTTTTCATATAAAAAATGAATAGAAATAATCAAACTGCATTTTGTGTTAGTATGTTTGTATTATAATTTGAAGGAGAAATATACCTCAAAAATTATAGCACGAAGGCATTTTATTAATAAATAGAGCCAAATGATGATTGCAGTAAATAATTATAATTATGTTTATTGTTCTACAGGACTACTTCACTTCTTTTTGATACGCTGGACACCAAATTTACAAAGATATCTTAACTAATTTTGCTCCATTTTTGTTCAATATGTACCCGCAATTCAATGTCTTCTGTTTATCAACCACCATTTTGATTATCCCCCATAAATTCTCTATTAGGTTAAAACCTAGCAAATTCCAGGGCCAAGGTCCTAAAGTTTTTATTTTCAGTCAAGAGCTTTTGTATTTGGTTCTTATTTGTGACAAGGTGCGCCATCATACGGTATCCCGAAGACTCAATAGAGCTGAGCACTTTACCTAACTTGGGAGCGTTATTTCTAAGGACGGCACACTTGAAAGTGAGATTGTAAACTGGATTCAGCTTGCTTCAGCAGCATTTGGACGATTAAAAGACAAGGTTTTTTTAAACCCGACTTGAATCTTTCTACAAAGGTAGCAGTGTAACAGGCTGTTTTTATCTCAGTGCTGCTGTATGGGGCTGAGTCTTGGACACCTTACAGAAGACATAAGAATGCTGGAAGCTTTATACATCCGTAGCTTACAAAGAATCCTCCTACCAATGTGGAAAGATAAAATACCACACATTAAGATATTGCGTAGAACCAACTGTGATAGTATAGAAGCGCTTGTCTCTAGACGCAAACTCAGGTGGGTGGGGCACGTGAGAATGATGCCAAACGAACAACTACCTAAACAAGTCTTTAACGGCGAACTCAGGGAGGGTGCTCTCTGTGCCGGTGGACTGAAAAAACGCCATAAAGACAATATAAAAAGAACATCAAAAGCCTACAACATATACCTTGCCCACCTTGAAGAATTATTAGAGGACAGCCCAACTTGGCGGCGTAATATCACAAAAGGGGTACAAGCCCTGGAAGCAGGAAGACGAAGGAGAAAGGGCCAGGCCCGAGATGCAAGACACCATTGGCACCTAATCATCCTAGATACGGACCATAACTGCCATTAATGTGGAAGAGGTTTCCTAACAAGAGCAAATCTACTGAACACGTGTGGTTCCATGACATGAGAGATGGGAGAGGACGTCCTCGTGCAGTCGGACACCTATAAGCAAGTAAGCAATTAAGAAAGCATCCCGAAGTTTTGGGGAAGGGTTCTGATGAAGCAAACTGTGGTACCACTTTGAGTTTATGTCAGTGTTCCTGGGTTAAATTGCTAGTAATATAGTTCCTTAATATGAGAGGCAGCCCCAGATATTGATAATGCCTGGATGCTTATCCTCGGGAATCACACAAAACTCGTGAAAGTGCTTCCCTTTTCTACTCCTAACGAGGGATCTTGCAGAATCTCATAACAGTCTGAAGGGAGCTCATCAGACTATCTCTTTTTACTCCACCCCTCAACACTCCGTTCTTTAAAATGGCTACCCAAGTAGAGCCTACATGTGTCAAGAAGTCGCTGCCTCTTAGTATGCAATGAAGTGTTAACGCCTGCCTTATTCCAATCTTGAGCAACTTTTGCACTGGAAGCAACCCGATCCGTGAACTGGAACTTTTCCAGGAGGCGATCTTTTCATTCATTTGAAATTCTTTGGGCGTCCATTAAATTCTTCAAAGCGTGTTATCAGTCGTTTTACAGTTATTAATGATCCTAAAATGGTGCTTCATGATGCAATACCCTTACCCACTATCTCCTGGCATTTCACACCAGTTTGCTGCAGAGCAACAATGGTTGCACGCTTTTCTTTGAAAAAAAACAGGTCTAGAATTGAAAATGATTCAAACATTTATTTTTATAAAGAAGAAAATTGAAAAAGATTATAATTATACAACATCGATCATTTAGCCCATATATGTCATAATTTTACCCTTTTAAGTGAATAGTAAAACTTCAAGGACTGAAACTAGTCTCTACCATTATCAAGACTAGAGCAGGATTTTTGATTCAGCGAATAAATGCCTTGTTTTTCTTATTATAAACTACAATAATTTAAATGTTATAAGAATTATTAATATTAGCTAAATATTAGAAACAATTGAAAAAATAAAAATATATAATAGTTTTAAATCTATTGTCCGTGAGTGTAGAGCGCAGGATCCATATATTTCTTTATGTTATGCCTATGTCTGTGGATCAAACGGCCGGGTTATCTATCGACCGTTCTTATCTAAATGGCTCAAGGAAGTTTAACTACTTATTTAAGACGTGTTTCATAAACTTTTGCGTGTTAAAGTAATCCTGTAAGAATGCTCCTCTATGCGTGTGTATGCTGGTCTAATATTACTGGCTCATCGCATACATGTAAAATTATGAGAGGATGCATACATATCCGTAGCTAATTTAGATATACTTTTACAAATACATATATTTACAAATAGAACAAAGAGAAAGATTTTAGGAATGAAGAGTAGGAAGAATGAAAGAATGAAAAGAAAGGAATGTGAGCAACAAAGAAATGGAATGCAGGCAAAGTAAAGGGATGCGAGAGGTGAATCTGGTGATCGCGCTATGAATTAATTAGTTAATAATGCTCCTCTGGTAACGGGGGCGGGGGTGAAGTCTGTAGAAATAGGGAAGTTCACCTTCTACTGTTGGGAGAAACATTTTTTTCATTTTCTTCTGAATTTTTGTTCGTTTTGTGCAATGTGATTACCATTTTTAGCAGATCTTTGAAGATTAACACTCCATTTCGTTTTGGAGCTTCTTTTCGTTCGTCTTTTGTCATGTGGATTACTATTGCTAATTTTTATGTTCCATCTATTTTCGTAGAAACTTGTCAAAATTGCTATTTCATCCCATTTTAGGTCTCTTATAGCTGCTATAATATCTTTAAGTTTGGGTTTGAGGTATACAAATAGTTGATTTTCTATCACTCCAAGGAATCACAATCACAATGTATTCATAGGCTCTTTGTGCTGTTATTTGTTTTAATGTAAGTTTTTTGTTCAAATTACAATTTCCTTCCTCATAGGTCTTAGTTTGGATTATGACTCGGCTGTATACTTTTCTCCTCAACCACATCGACATTCTGCTTCAGAAGGTGATGCAACCAATATTTTCAAAGTCAAAATGCTTCCCAGTAGTGGAAGATTCTGCATTGCATTTCTTGGTATTTTAGCGGGAACATTGTCATATGTTGACGCCGATAGATATATTTGTCTACCGTTTTAAATTGCTCGTTTTCAATTGTGATGTCTATCCTATCGACCTCTGGTTAGTTTGTTGGATGGTTGTCAATGCAAAAAGAATATAAAATGAAACAAATAAAAATAGAACGAAGCAATATGGAACAGCCAAAATGTGCGCAATCAACCTTGAAGAAAAAGGTCATAATATTAATAATATTTGTCATTCCTCAGGGGCTTATATGAAATAAACTACAGCCTATTATAAAACTTATTACACTTGTACATGACTACTTATATGACTACTTCAGCACACGCGTGCGGTCAACCGTAAATAAAAAAAATCATAAAAGGATCATTGATTCACCTAATCCCTTACATCATTAATAATTCAAGAAGGCGCACCTGTGTACGCGCCATGAGTTAGAAAGTGAGTAAATTCCAGGTGCGTATGCACATGAGTTGCGTTTATCAAAGGCGCCCTAAGGGAATGCCACACAATTGAGGATTCAAAATCCTGTGGCTGACAGAACGTTTCAAAGCATTATTTGCCCCTAGAATAGACTCGCAGATCACGACTAACCACTCTGTTCTCTTTCTAAAAATGTATTTTTGCGTAGAGGAATACTCAAATGATGAAGTTAAAATAGAAAAACCTCTTAGAAAACAATGCACAGAAGGTATTAAGTTTATAGGGTTCATTTGCTCCTGGAAAACGGAATCTTCGCTTTCACCATGAGGATTCTTTCGGCTGATATTTAATAGGATAAATTCAGGAACCGGCTGCATAGTAGGGAAGAAAATGGAAATAGATGAATCGGAGAGTAAATGAGTAAATAAGAAAATTAAAACTAAGAAGAGAAAGAAGAAAAGAAGCAAACCGCATCCGAAGTAGTGAAAATGAACTTCGGTTCGGAAATAGCTTATGAAACAGAAAAAAACCTTCCCAACCTCGATCCTTTGATCAACCCTGTATTTGAAGTGCGCGAATTTAATATAAGCTTAATCATGGGCGAGCGACACCATTTATCTAGACACTGTCAATAGAAAGTTAGTCTAATGAAAGCGAATACAAAAACTCAGAAAAAAGCCATAAAAGATTCGCTGCTTAACGAATTTACCAGGAATACTGCCTGAGATGTACAATAAAACTTTATAAATGTTTCAGGAACTTGATAAAGATTAAAAGAAGAAAAGGAACAAAGCAATTGAGGATGTTACCCAAAACAGGAAAATCAAACTAAAATACCAATCAACCAATTACTAAAGACTCAAACAACAATGAGCAAAAATAAATATTTCATTCCAAGACAAGAACAAATACATTAAGTACTATTCTCAAAGTAGCATGAATGTCAAGCCTCCTTGCATTCTGTTACTCTCCAAATATTTATTTTTAAATCCTTCCTCCCATTCCTTCTTTATATTCTTCACTAAATCAATTCACTTCTCTCACCGCATCATAGAAATTCTCGGTTTGATTTCAAAGCGTAGCAGAGCTCTGAAACTTAGCAAACGCTATTAAGCTGTTTTGCTTACGTAACCTTGAGCACAAAATGCGTCTGGAGTTTACAGCACTGTCCAAAAAGACCAGACATCTGTATTTCCATCAGAAACATCTTCCATAACTTTTTCAAAAAAAAATAAAAGGAATCCAAAATTGGTCAGTTTAAATAATCCTCACTGGATGGGGAGTATGTGAATGCGAATATAAAGAAGACTTGTCATCGCCATTGTGATATGATACACTCACTGTTCAAATTTGGCTTAATAAGAGAGATATTGTGTAAAGAAAATGAGCGGAGACTGTGCTATTCGCCCTGGGAGAGCCTATGTAATCTCTTAATTGCCATTTTCGTGATTAAGCAGTTTCTAGGTATCCTTAGGATGTAGACTTTTAAGTGAAAATGGTCAAAAGTGGGATGCTGTCCCACAGCTATTCTGAACCTTTATCGAGCATTTGTGCCTTAATCGTAATCATATGCCTTATTCGTTACAATCTTACGTTAATCTGTAAGTTTTTATTAAGGTGTACATTATATTTGAGTGTGGAATGTCTCAATAACTCGAATATACCGAAGAATTTACTTTTATGCTATGTCAATATCAAGTGTGATGTGTATTTGTTTTTCGCTAGATAAGGGTGTTCTCTTGTTCTTTTTAGCTTCTTTACTCTGTATATACCTTATTTTTAAAGCTGAGATTATCTACCACTTATTTCATCAAATAAAATAACAAAGTTGAAAGAAGTCATGGATCTCTAACAGGAAGAAATTAGTCAAGTTACTATTAATTGGATGAAACTATCAAAACTAAAAAATATCATGAATAACTATAAAAAAGCGAAATCAAATGTGCAACACAGGGATATACGGAGATAGAAAGAAAAATATAACTATTAACTATTATTTAAAATTTGTGTTAAATAGTTGGATGAGGTTTTAAAACCAGAATACTTAGAAGTGTCTAGGAATCCTGTAATAAAATTTCGATATTATTTAGGACATGTGTATAATGCCATTAAAAAACTACGCTAAACTCTGCAATAAAGTAAAAAGGATTAAAGAGCTACAACAACCTATAAGACTTTTGTAAATGATACCACAATGCAACTTATAATGATATTTGCATGATTTCTTTTAAAGGCTAAAAGCATATGATCAGTTCTAATAATTATAATGAAAGCTAAAACTGTCACAACTGAATTACCAAGATTCAAATGTTTATTTTAAGTATCGCTTTTAGTCTATTTAAGGTCTTTAAGTGATCAATCTACTTTCAGATATTTTAGATGAAGTGAAGTATATTAAAATGTAAAAAATATATATAAAGAGGAATGTGAAAGTAAAAGGCAGGGTTACATTATTCTTTGGAACGGTCTAGGTGTTGGTATGCCGAAAATAGTTAAATTTATTTATATAAAATTAATGGTTTCTCACCCTCCTAAAATGACTTTTATGAAGTATAGTTTACCGAAACCTAATATACGAGTATATCCCCAATGTGTACAAATTTCATATGTCAGTAAAACATGTAAAATATGCTGTTAAAGACAAATAGAGTAGGACTAGTTCGTAAAATACATATAAAAACTCGAGATCTTTTTACCTTTGCATGAATATATTACGATTAAATATTAAGATATATTGACATATAGATTTGAAATTTTGATTGCAAATAAACATAAAAAAGGACGTTGTGGTTTTGGTTTGGTTTGGTTGATACCACACATTAAGACTGCGTGATACCTAGGTCAATGGGAACACATAGTGACCACTTCAAACGTGAACAGCAGCTACGCCTTCCGGCAACTAATGTTACAATATAGTGAGGCTTAACCTCATTCCTCGAAGGAAACGATGTTTCAAGTTTAAATAACCATTACAAACATGCGGATAAAACTTAAAGTAATCAGGGAGAAGTCAACAACATCAAAGTATATTACAGAAACCAGATGTCCACTGCCTATAAAATAGATGAAAAAAACATCAAGGAAATTATTAACCGTAACATCAAGGTCAAAAATCAAACGGATAAAATCCAATTCATCATTTATTCTAAAACAACAAAAGCCAGCAATTTCCTGATGAAAAACAACACTGGCTTAAACTCCTCGAATCTCAAGTCCACCAACATAGTTTATGAGTTCATCTTCCTTGATAAAAACTGTAAGTTTTATAATAACTCGAAATATATTAGCATGACAACCACTACACTTTCGAGACGTTCAACCATGCAAACGAATACCTCCTATGCCTGATCAGCAAAAGCCACCCCCGCAAGGACCATAGAAAGTGCCGCTCCAAAGACCTATCTGGAGGTAGGGAATTAAAATTCTACAAAAATCCTAACGTGTATTTTGTACGCGCACGTGAGAAAACTTGCCAACCCGGGCTGTTTCGCGACGGGGCTAAAAACCATGCTCAAAAAGAATCGTCTCGAACAAATGTGGTTCCTGGACAACCCTCCATCGGGAGACGTCATGCAACTGCAATACGAACCCGAGGAAGAAGCCTCAGCCTCGCCGTTTCCACCAAGTGAAGAAAAAGCGGAATTAAATGAAGACCAGGAGACAACCCCAGCCACTTAACAATCCAGGAATAGAGACCCAAGAATAGGGGCCAAAAGAAAACGAGAAATACAGGAGGAAAAAAAGCAGCAAGGAGAATAAAGCAAGCTGAAGGTAACCTCTCAATCTCCGCATCCTCCTCTGAAGATGAAGAAGAGCAGATCCAACCCATAAAAGAAAGCAAGAGTTCGAGGAGTAGTAACAGGGGAATGGCTCCCCAACAAACCACTGAATTTGATAAAGAAGAGTTGAAAATGCAATTCTACAAGACTGATCAGACCCCATTCCCAGCCAACCCCACCATTAGGGAGATTGTTGAAGGGGTAAAGACAGGCCGATTAACGTGGACTTTTGATGAGCAGGGGCAAGAGGCAACAGTAGATGAGGCACTTATGGCGGCAAAGATTAAATTTCACAAGGACTTCTGCCTCACCTTAAGTAAAGCAGAGTATGAAAAAATAAGAAATGGAGAAAAGAGACGGGATAAGAAGTAAAGGAGAACACACACACTCAAATAGACTACAAGAACACCAAGCAAACAAAACCCTAAAATACTCTCAATAAACACTAACAGATGGGAAGGAAAATCCATTCCCTATAGAAACATATTCCGTAGAGTAGAATAGAAACTATCACAATAAAAATACGAAATTACACTGTGATCGCAAAAAACATACACAAGAACGATACGGCGGCGCAGCCATTGCGATTCGGAAAAACATAACATGCATAACAATTCCAGACTTAGAAGAATCATTCGTGGCTGTCAAAATCCCAACCTTGGTGAGAGGCCTAACTGTGGCAGCGGCCTATCAGCCACCCCACCGAAAGAACCTGCCGATTCCGAATTTTTTTCAACATCTTTTGGCGAGGAAAATTGGCGTTGCTCTGTAGACGCAGTTGCACACTGTCTGGTTACGGTAACTTCAACCAAAGGGGGAAGGAATCTGGAATTACTCTACGAAAGAGACAGACTACAGAGTGTAGGACCGGATTTCCCGACTTACTTAACGTAACGTTCGGCAACCATACCGGACTCAGTGTTGGCGAGCCGTAACTTCCCATTTTAACATCAGCAACGAGCCTGGTTCTGTGATACCGAGCGACCATATCCCGATCCTTACAACAATCTCGCTTGCACCAAATCTCAAGTCCGTCTCACTTAGAAAGAGTTACGCGAAAGCTAACTCGGAGCTATATAGAGAGATACTCAGCAAATATCAACCAGCTGTCCTGGAAGACGCCAATCTCAAAGAGGTAGATGAGGAGATAAATTCTATCACTAATCTCATTCAAGCCGACGAGAGATGCGTCCCCAGGATCTCCTATAAAATGCTCCCACAACCTAGGTGGACGAACAAGATGAGGAATATCACTCAGGAACATAGGGAAATCTTCGGAAAAATGGGTAGGACAGGCCCAAATCGGGAAAGGACTGCCAGAATGAGACAACTAAGCGAGGACCTAAAACACACGATCACAGAGATACAGAAGGAAATCTGGAATGACATCATTGGTAGGACCTAAAACACAATCGCAGAGAAACAGAATGCCTTCTCGAATGACATCATTGGTAATCCAGTAAGTTTTTGGAATAGCATCCACGACTTAGGGAACTGCCCACCAAATCCAGAGAATAAAAGATGGGGATGAAGTCATTGAGGATCCAAAGTCTCTCGAAAAAAAATTCAGGACACACTGGAAAAATATTTTTGTTATAACCCCTGAGGAGAACAACGACTTCTACCAGGAATTGAAGACCAACTGCTCGAGGACCTCGGCACAGTGATACATAGAACCCACCCACACCCGCAAGTACCTCCGCAAAGAGAGATGGTTAGCCACGGGGGCCCAATAACCTTTGAAGAGATCATGAACACCATAAGGTCCTTCAAGCAAAGGGAACCAGGCTGCTCTAGGCTCACCAAAAACAACCTCGTGAATGCCCCGAGGCAAATCATTCAGTTACTGGTTAATACCATTAATGCCGCTCTGAAACCAGGTTACTTTCCTGACGGGTACAGGATGGCTAAAATCATCTTCATCTAGAAAGGAAACAAGCTCTCAGACCAAGTGGCTAACTATCGCCCGATCTCTTTTCTAGAGATGCTCAGCAAGATCTTTGAAAAGATCCTAGCTAATAGGCTCAAGATCAAATTATAAGTTAGGAGAGCATAAGCCTCAAAAACACGGGATCCGCAAAAAAGGGTCACATATACAGCCCTAGCGCTCCTGACAGAAAAAGTAGCCTATTACCGAGCGTATGGTTACTATGTAGACATTGTGTTGAGGCACGTGCAGAAGGCCTTCGATAAAGTCTAGCTGGAAGGACTTCAATACAAGATCTTGAATCTCCAACTGGACTCAATCCTGGAAAGGATCCTTTGTGACTTTGTCATGGACAGAAGGGCATGTCTCATGATCGAAGGGTAAAGAGGACCTGAATTCAAACTGAAGGCGGGTGTTCCACAGGAAAGTTGCCTGAGCCCCCTACTTTACTTGGTCTTTACCATCGAACTCCCAACACTAGTGCACAGGGACACGATTTATCTGCAATTTGCAGATGACGTCACCCAGATCGTTCCGTGCCTGGCGAAGAAAGCATGGGATCAGGCAATGCGTACAATTGCGGAAATCAACAACATCAACCGGTACGAAAGATTTTAGAAGATAAGAACTAATAGGGACAAGTTCCAAATCGTCCCACTGAGCCGCGCGTTGACGGGGCCCATCATAATCGATGGGAGGAGATACGGCTACTCCGCCGAAGGCACTGTCCTGGGCCTGAAGATCTCTGACCACTACACGGAGAGGCAGAACTTGGCAAAGAGAGAAATCTTCAAGCTATACAGGTTTGTAGGTCTTACCTCGGCCAAAATTAGGAAAATTTACCTGATGTACGTCTGGGCTAAGCTCATCTACTCCGCAGTAGTGAATCAAGCCGCCAACAAGACTACAATGGTTACGCCAGAAGGCGTAACCAATATCCGCAGAGGAATCTCGATACAAGAAAAAAACTGAACCCTATTAACATATTCACAAATAAATTGTGAATAAGGATCTGGATAACTCTTACGAACAATGTCATTCCAGAATTAAAGGGAATTGGTGGCAGACTTAACATACCTGCACAACTGCGAGAGAAATTCTCACCTCGTAGCCAGATCCCAAGTATTAAGTTCTGCTCACAGGAAAACATTTCACTAATATACACTTAACAGCAACATAAAAAACCAACACAGTTCAACCAAAACAAAAAACAGAGAGACCAAATGACATAATATTAAAAGAACACAGGTAAATTCTGGGCTAACAGCTATTATAGGCTTTGATGCTCAAGAATTGAACCCCCAAAATAAGTATACGAGAATTGAGACAGTAACAACAACAAGAACACCCTAGCTACACAAAAAGAAACAAACATAGAAAAATACTAAATACAACAAATAAGACAAAAAGGAAAAATCAAATTTTAGAATATAATGTGATGCTCTCCAACTAGGGCAAAATACCCCTCCGCACTTAAAATTTCACCTACTTTTAGCTACTACTATCCCATTATCTTTCACTCTGTCAGATCCTTACTCCACTCAGTACATCGGTAAACGGGGCAAGAACATTTCCAAACGGTCCGAAGATGATCGAATAAGATCGAAAGCTTAGCAATTTAGTTTGTTTTTTACCAAACACATTCATTTAAAAAAGAGATGAATACTGGACAAGTTATCCACCATCTACAAGATGTAATAAAATAGATAGTTAGAAGAACAAAAAGTTGCCAAACAAAATTAATTAAGGCGAAATACACAATGGTTTTCAACAAAATTTGCATATATATATATATATACATATATATATATATATATATATATATATATATATATATATATATATATATATAAAAAAATACGAGGGGCGGTCAATAAGTTTTGCGAATCGGTAGGTCAAAACAGAGAAAGGGGGATGGCTGTTTGTGGGGGTGTTAAGAAAAGTTATGACAAGTCAGGACCTGCAGCAGCACGCTGCTGCCTCAGCTATTTAAGAAGCAGTAGATGATGACAGATCGTCAGTCACAAATTTTTCAACAAAGAAGAAGGTTAAGCACCGCGCAGTGATTAATTTTTTGACCAAGGAAGGCAAGAATGCAAAAGAGGTCCATGAACGCATAGTTGCAGTGTACACCGACACCGCCCCTTCCTATTCAACCATTGCGCGCTGGAATAGGGAGTTCCTCCATGGTCGTGAGTCCCTTGAAGATGACCCCAGTCCAGGACGCCCGTCAGACGTGACTAACGAGGACAATGTGGCCCCTGTGGAGAGGATAATCCTCGAAAATCGACAGGTGAAGGTCGAAGAAATCGAGTGACAACCTGGAATATCACATGTCAGTGTTATCAACATTATCCACGACAATTTGGCTATAAGCAAAGTCCAGTTGGGTCCCTAGAAACCTTACGCCGCAGGATCGACCTTAACTTTGTCAAAGTTCGAAAGAGCTGCTGCTCCTGTGTAAAGAAAACCAGGCGGGATTCGAGTCACTCATAATGACAGGTGATGGAACATGGGTCCATCACTGGGATCCCGAGACCAAGCTCGAAAGCATTGTCTGGAAGCACAGAGGCTCTCCGACCCCCATTAAGTTCCGGGCCCATCCCTCAGCAGGGAAGATTATGGCTACGATCTTCTGGGATTCTGAGAAGGTGTTGATGATGGACTATGCGCCTCGTTGAAATACCATCACAGGCCAATATTACGCCGAGGACCTGTCTGGGTTGAATAAGTGCATCCGCCAGAAGCGGCGCAGCAAGTTGACATGCGGTGTACTGCTCCTTCGCTAAAATACCCCTGTCCACAAGGCCAGAGTTTCACAAGCTGCCCTGCGTGAGTGCGGATTCGAGGAGCTCAACCATCTTCCCCTACAGTCGAAATCTGGACCTTAACCACTACTTTTTATTCCGCCAGCTCAAGGCTGCACTGCGTGGACGCTAGTTTGGGGACGATGAAGATGTCCAGCTCGCCGTCCAGGAGTGGATTGAACAGCAGTCGGGAGATTTCTGGTTGTCGGGAATTCGAAGCCTCAGGGACAAGTGGCGCAAGTGCATTGAAGTCGAGGGTAGTTATATTGAAAAATTATAAAACACTTTTCCTCATATCTCGTTTCCTTATATCCGAATTGCAAAACTTATTGACCGCCCCTCGTATATATATATATATATATATATATATATATATATATATATATATATATATATATATATATAGAGAGAGAGAGAGAGAGAGAGAGAGAAAGTGAGAGAGCATATCTATATTTTTGTGTTCAAACTGTTTAATGATTGGACGTGAGTTTAAAATGAATTTGGGGCGGCTTTGATATATTACTTCATTTTAATAGAATTAAATCTGAATTTTTCCTTTTATCTCAAATAACAACTAGGATAAAGCGGGATAATTTTTGATAACTTAGAATGGATATTACTCACTTTCGCTTGGATAAATTTTAATAAATTTAGGTTTACATATGTATTTTCTGCCAAATAATATATAAACGACATTTTCATATTTAGCTTGATGTGATTCAATAATTAATTTTTACTTTACCTTTTAGCTGTTTTTCGCTTTCATATTTATATATATATATATATACATATATATATATATATATATATATATATATATTAAACCACGCTTGCCTATTATCATCGAACTTCTGGTTCATGCATATAGAATTCAGGTTTTTAACTCAAAATTCTAACAACAATGGATGGATCTCCTTTCTCGATTTTTTTTAATAATATTTATTTTGCGAAATTACCAACGATTCTTTTACCCCAAAATAAAACACATATTTTAGTGTCCTTGTACTGGGCCCATAAAACAAAACTGCCCGTGCCCAATTTTCTAAATAATTAAAATGTTTTATATTCAAACTGAATTTATTCTCGTTTTTTTTTAATAAATTTAAATTAGGAATGTTTTTCAATTGTAAGGATAGACTCTCGCCCGAAAACGAAAGCATGGTGGTATATAATTTCGAATTCCCTGGGTGTAACCAAGGGACTTAAGGAATGAGACAAGAAACAGTTGTTTTTAAAAAGCAAGAGAAAGAGACATTGGAAGATCCCTAGGAGAGCAAATCGCATTACAATGAAGGCAATCATTACTGAGAAGACAGAAATAATGACAGGGGAAAAATGTTTGAAATTCTTGGCTAGGACTCGAACCCGGGTCTGCTGATTACCTTTAAAAACACCTGTTTCTTGTCCTGTTTTTCATTCGCGTCAAATATCTCTTCCTCTTGTACTATATTGTTATATAGTCTATAATACAAGGTTTCTACATCCTTCCTTCTGTCTTTAAAATGGTTTTGAAAGGCAGAAAATAAAGATGGCGAAAGCCCTGTGGTAGTTGCTACCGCCTGCAGATCTTGTATTTGTTCTTTCTTTGTATATATATATATATATATATTCCCTCATGAAGAAACAGGTTCCATTTAACCTATATTATATTATAAAGAAAATATATTCATGCAAATCCT
This sequence comes from Ceratothoa steindachneri, assembly GCA_963969495.1. Lineage (NCBI taxonomy): Eukaryota > Metazoa > Arthropoda > Malacostraca > Isopoda > Cymothoidae > Ceratothoa > Ceratothoa steindachneri. The sequence continues at coordinate 127,692,137 of OZ018328.1, read as the reverse complement.
CTTTATATCTACTTTGAAATATTTATTTACCATGTACTTCGAGTTCGACAGATTTATACTTCATTTTAGTAAAAACATGTTCGTTTGTTTGTTGACCATTCATGGCCGACTAAACACATTGTTATTTTTTGTTGAAATTTACCGTCCAAATATCTTACAATCGGTCTAGATTTCTATAATATCAAATGAATACGAGCAAATCTACCACTCACAATATTGCATTCCTTGCGTACGTGTGCTCCTTTGAAATAGAAGCTTGCAACATTGTGAGAGTGCATTAAGTAGTGCCATTTCAATTGCGAATCACCTCCCAAAATGATCTCTAAAGACGCAAAAGCATAATTGTGCTATTATTTTTCAATAATTGTGCAGGAATAGTTTTTATATAAGCTAAATCGTATCCTTATTATACTAGGGTCATCCGTTTCGAAAAAATTGAAAATAAATCAGCAATATTATCATTTGTATTGTGAGGGAACAATTTAGTTACTATAGAAAGGGAGTGGATTAGTAATCAAGATCGTTATGACTGACATCTCAACTGATAGTACCAAGGTTGGGCAAAATAATGAAGGATTTAGTTGCGATGACGGACCGGAAAAATCAAGTACCAGAGATGATAAAGGAAGTGTGAAAACTGCCAACAACCCAGATATACTAAAATTAGCTAATGATCCGTCAATGCATGGTGATAAGCGAATCCACAGATTTCTCAGCTCCTTCGCTAAACTTCATATTAAAACTCCTTGGAACTATTCGAATACTCCTAGAAAAGAAACACGTGGAACCAACACTAGCTCATACTTTGATTCCCTGGATTTCCCTGCCATTGATGATGACGAGGATACCCTAAATAGTTCCCAAGACAAACTCGAAATAAATAATTTCAACTCCAAAATCACGAATACTCTTCAAAATAATGATTCAAAAGTAGATGAATTGCCAATGAAAGCTCATACGAATGAAGGCTTCGTTATCACTTCTAAAGATGAGTTAGAATCTGATCAACCGGATAAACCTGATAAGGAACATGATATAAAGAATCATCACAAACAAACAAAAATTTATGACGAAAATCCAGTGATTTGGACACAGGTAAACAATGCTTTGTTCTCTTTTTACAGCGACCTAACAAGATAGTGTATCAATTAGCGATGATTACTTCTCAATATGTTAAATGTCCATATTTTGAAAGTGTTTTACTAGAGTATATTGTAATACTATTAGAAATAAGCAATTTCATATTATTAATATAGTCTTTTACTATCTGATGACTTTGATATTAAGGTCAATGAAAGAAATAAGCCCTGAATTTCTATGCCCAAAAATAAAGTTCATGGTCAGACGTGAAATGTTTCGGCATTACGGAACCGCTAAATTAATAGAGAATTATTTAAATATATAAAATAATTAATATCTGTTGTTTCAAAGATAAATTTGATTATCAGATGAAGTAAAAACGGAAATTTTAATTGTCTAAATCATGTGTTAAAATTAGTTTCGAAATTCATGGAGGAAAGTAATAAACTAAGTAGGTGGAATGTTCGGGTGAATTTTTTTTCAACAAATGATAGGATCGTATTCATTCAATATAATTTCCCGTTAGTATTTATATTCATTTTAGCTGAATACAATCAAGTTAGATTAAAAAGTGTAGACGACCACAAAATGTATGCACTCCTTCAGGGTTTGTTTTTAATTTTTAATTATACATTTGTTCGGAATATAATGAGATTGACCTGGTATCTTCCTGATATTTAGTACTAATAACAAAGTTTGAGAAAAGTTTCAAATATAATGTAATCTCTTTTGCTGCCATTTGGAATTATTAAACAGAGAATTATTAGACAAAATAATAAAAATATTAGTTACTTGTTGGAGGTTTGGAGATGACTCTCGTTTAGCGATATTAAAGTTTGAAACGGAAGCTGAGTTTTTTGTTCGTCTATTATTTTTTATGTTGGAGCGTGCCGTTCACTAATGAACAGTTCCCCATAGAAGTAAATATTTGAACGTATTTTTTGTCGATGTTCCAGCCATTTAAGCTTAGTAATTCTCCTCTCTTTTAATTGAATGTCGGATAAGGTTTTCCTATTAGTAGTATCATTGAATTCTAAGCAGCTTTCACTCCAAACATGATTCTAATAGCACAAAGTAATTAATATATATATATATATATATATATATATATATATATATATATATATATATATATATATATATATATATATACATATATATTATATACTATTATATATATATATATATATATATATATATATATATATATATATATATATATATATGCAATTCGTTTAAAATGATTTTGCAGGCGTTCGAATTTTTTCTAATATTTATGTTAATAAAAAAATAAAATTAGGAGATGTTTCTATTATATTTTGCATTTTTGTTCCGGAATTGTTTTTAATGGTTGTTATATATCAATGGCCCTTGTTATTAATATATTCGATCATTATAAGCTTAAATAGGCATAAAACTATGAACTTGGGTTTAGTTGAAGATTTTTTTCTCATAATAGGGCAGGTTCACAATAGAGCTTCAAATTTATTCTATATCAACCCAAGGAACAGTAAAACCAATTAGTTTAGAAATATGCCAGTTTTAAATCATTGTACTAATGTGCCACAAAACCCTAAAGAATTTTTCTTCCTTTTGATTTCTGTAAAAAGTGATTCTTATAAATGGTGGAAAAAATAAAATTACTAAAAAAATGTTTGATGACTGGAATTTATAGATAAATATAAATGTATGTCTATAATCATCATCTTTATAAATCTTTTTCGTGCAAAGTTATCTTTCACTGCATCATCGCCATTGAAAGTTCTTTTTCCTATCCACGTATTTATGATATATTAAGTATCAATCTACTTTTATTTTTCAGTCGTACTGGAGTCTTCTTTGCTATGGGGGGGTTACGTATAATTGAATCTACTCCTCCCAGCGGTCATTCATGGGAAAGCCATTAGCACGCTTTCCCGCACCCAGCTCCGTGTACACCCGTCATACACAATATTTCTCACTTACCCCTCTTTCAATCCATTTCCTCTTAATCATTTTCACATATTAATTCATCTTTTAAGGAATAATCATCCCATTCTCTTATTAGCGATTTCACTATTAATTATTCCCTCCACAAATGTCTTCTCTTCTATCAAATTACAAGTTCGTTTTGGGTATCAGTTCGTTTATAATTTCCTTTACATATACATATATTTATTTTACTCCATCTGGATATTTGACTTTTTGGATCAAGCTGGATCCTCTATAGTGTTAAGCATGTTTTCTTAGGAGATCAAACTGACGAACATACTTTAACGAAGGTTTTCTTAGCCGGGATAAAAGTAGCAGAGAATACATATTTTAGTAACACGTTGCTGAGAAAACTAACCTAGGTGAAGAGATATTATTACTATTTCCCGTTATCATCTAAGAGAGAATTATCAATCGTTTAACCCATGCATAAACTTAGGCAAATGGTTGGGAAAACTGAACAATACAGCATTATTCTTGAATGCTGTATATAGCAAAGGTAATTCAACTTTTATGTATTTTCTTTTCTCTTGTAGGTGTTGGGTGCAGTTTCCAGCGCAACAGTTCATCTCGCAGTTGGTTGTGTAGTTGGTTTTACAGGAGTAACGTTACCCAGCTTGATGAATCCTGACTCTAACGACCTTACGCTTGACAAGTTCCAGGCATCCCTTTTTAGTAGGTTTCATTCATGACCAGGATTTTTGGTCAGTAAATTTCCTAAACTGTATCAATCATTGAGGTTAATTCAGCGAATAAATTCACGTTGCGTTTATTTACCTCTGAAGCAAAGATATAATCTGCTTTCAAAACCTTTGATTGTAATGGTGGATATTTGTTATTTATTAACTAATCTGACTCTTTCATTTTGGGAATGAGTTTGCCGAGTAAATGATGAATTTCACATGATGATCAGAATGACAATTGTCGGGCAATTTTAGTGTATCAGAGGCCAATTATCTTTAGTGTAGGAGGGTGATAAAAACTGGATAACTTTTTATGATCATTTTGAGACTGTTGGTAATGAAAGCTGTAATTATGTTCAGTTTAATATTCAATTAAAATGATATAATTTTGTAAACACCAAAATCAAAACGTTTTTTGGTGGAAATACATTTAACTTTAGTATTAGGGTTTTGCATAAGAAGTCAACTGCAAAGTGAAACACATTAGCACTCCTCTTGAATAAAAATATGCTAGCAATGAGGTTCAAGAAGCAGTAAGAGGTATTAATTTATGTCAACACATTAATTGGGTAAACCCCTAAAGTGATCAAATTTCTTTCAGACTTTTTCAACCTATTTTTTCATTTCAAGTATGAAAACACGTAATGTAATTTTATCTAAACCTATCGTTTCGGAAAACTTAATGATGCTAAAAAATAGTCTTTACCTCTACATGGTGAAATTAATCAGTCTCAATTATTTCAGGTAGCATCGTGAACATTGGAGCAATTGGTGGAAGCATATTAAGTAGTTTAATGATGACATGGTTGGGACAACGATCGACACTTTTGGTATCTTTGCCAATTGGAATTCTATTTTGGATCATTATGGCATTCGCCCAAACTTTCTGGCTTCTTATTTTATGCAGAATTATCCAAGGAACTGTAATTGGTGTCTGTGCCGGCTGTGCCAACAATTATGTTGTAGAAACAGCCCATAAATCGGTCCGAGGCAGATTGTTTGCTACTATCGATCTTGCTCTGCAGGCAGGTTTCTTTTTTGTTTATGTTGTTGGGAGTTCTCAGTTAAGTTGGAGGAATATAAGTCTTGTTTGTGGCATTATTTCCATGGCATTACCTTTAGTCGGAATGATTTTTCTTCCCCATTCACCAAGATGGCTGAATACGCAGGGACGAAAAATCGAAGCCAGAAAATCCCTGATTTTCTTCAGAGGAGAAAATTTTGATGTTGATGCAGAGTTAAGGGATATAGAGAGGCAATTTGAGAAAAGTAAAAATAGCACAAAAGTCCTTGATCAAATAAAAATGTTAGCGCAACCGTCAATTATTACTCGTTTTCTGATTATAGGTATATTGTTATTTGCATCACATTTCACAGGAAATTTCGCTTTGATTGCGTACTCTGTATCAATATTCAAATCCGCAAATATATCAATGAATCCATATATATGCACCATCCTTACTGCTGCTGTTCGAATTTTAGGAGTACTGATTTACGCCACAGTCGCAGACAAGTTCGGACGAAGGCTACTCTTTATGATTCCTCTCGGCCTTTCTGGCGTTGCCATGTTTGCTCTTGGTTTCTTCTTTTTTGTTCAAACCTTAACCGACAATGTAGGAAGTATTTCGTGGCTCCCATTAACATCTATTATTTTTTATGTCATTTTCACTATGATGTCCCACCCTGTTTTGATGCTCTTACGAAGTGAACTTTTGCCCACTGCTGTCAGATCTGTTGGAGTAGGACTTTTGTACCTTTTCTTCTTTGCTGGAAGCTTTGCCGTTTCTATCTCTTATCCTTATATGGTAGACTTCATTGGATCACACTGGACCTTTTGGTTATATGGTCTAACCTCTTTTGCGATGATACTAATTACAGCTATTTCGATCCCTGAAACACAAGGTAAGTCCTTAGAAGATATTGGTGAGATGTTTGAAAAAAAAGGCAAGAATAAAGCTAAAGTTTAATATTTGTGAAATAACGAATATAAAATCTATTCTTTTGCAATTTGGTTTGCCTGGATGCCATAAGTATTTTTCTTCTGTTTACAAAATAAACTTTGTCAAAATATTATTTTAATATAATTAATGAGGTAAATTTTTAGAGTTTATTATTATTTTATTGATATAAATCAAACATATCTTTGAAGTTATTAATATTTAAATAAGTTTATATTTATTAATAATAAAGAACACTCTTTTTCTATTGATTAATTCTGACAACTTTTCTTAAAGTGCTGCATGTAAACGATAAAATTAAGCACAGTAAGCCACTTTTGGAGATAGTCTGAGTTGGCTTAAGAAGATCAAAATCTATTATGCCGTTCATATGACAGCAAATGCAGAAAATAATCTTCCATGGATGAGGCCTCTGTTTCAGCTGGGTTATTATTTTTATCCATGCTATTCTTTGTCAAGAAAATCTAATAATATTGTTTCTTACCTAGTTTTTGTCTCCTAAAATAATACTAGTAAAAATAGGTCTCTTTTAAATCGACAAAGGAGAAATGAAAAAAGGATGTTTCTTTGTTGCAAAATGCCCTCTTGCCGATCATTTAGAATCCATTCTCTCTGTCGTGAAACCTTGCCAATCGTCTTCAAATGTCGATCCACAGTGGAATGATTTGAGTGTGGTTATCGAAACAAGTGTCGATCAGTTATAATCGGATTTCCTTCTCCTGCTCGTTTTAAAAGATCTTGATCAAATTCCGGGCATCTTCTTGCACTGGGTTCATCTTTGACACTATTCTTTCCCGAGCCAAATATTTGATACCATCTTTAGCACAATCTGTCTGCTACTAGCATAGAATTGTTGACTTTACTAAACTCCATAAGCTCTTTTGACACACATAATGCTCATCATTGACCGATTGAGAAATTAAATTAACAATAATAATAAAAATTAGTTGCACCCAAATTAACAACTACGTAAATGGCGTAATTTAAGTATTAGGTTAGTAGGCTAAGGCACAGAGCGACCTTGTCTGCGAGTTTAGTAGACTAGCCTAGTATAAAAACAAACCTGCTCTCAAGTCTTTCTATCCATTAAATGATGACGAAAAGTAAAATAAATGCCGCATTTCTTATGGAATGCCCTAATATACCTATGTATAATTTCATATTTACACCTGACAATTAAATTTTAACATAAGCTGGTTTGTACAACAAAACTAAGTATTCACATCATTAAGTACGAACACTAAAAATTTTGGTAGTTATTCTCTTAGATATAAAAAATAGTGTAGCTTATGTACGTAGGTTTTTAGTTTCTATATAAGGATTGTGTTTTTAAATGAATAATTCCGGAAATTTACTTAAATAATTAGAATTTATATTGCATTTTATATCAAAATTCTATTAACTCTCCAAAATTTAAGAGAGCAACGGAGAAGGCTAAAGTTAAGTCTCAGCTGGCAAAGATCAAAATATGATCGAGAACTCAGAAATCAACTGCTAAATTGTAGTTAGAATGCAAGATTTATGGTTTCAAACTACACTAAGTAATCCCAAAAATTTTTAAACTAATTGTGCTAACATTTCCATGGATGCAATTTCATTAAGAAGTATGGTTATTATCCTCTGTATTTTGTATTATCCGACTAAAATTACCTAATTATATCACAAGTATAAAATATTCAGACAGATGAATAAAGTTTGAAGGAGTTGAGTTTATATAATTTATACTGTTCTAATTTAACTTTATGGTGATTTCTCTAAAATTATATGTGCAATTTTAGTTACAGTTTTATATGAATATTGAGTACAAATCCTGTTTTTATCTTCCTCCCTTAGATGACCAACCTAATATTTGAAAAGGTCTGGTTGAAAAGGTAATGGTTGAAAAGGTCTGCTCCTAGCATAGAATTATTACCTTTACTAAACTACATAAGTTTTTTTGACATACATAATACTCATCATTCAAAAATAAAGACATAAATTAACAATAATAATAGAAAATTAATAGCCCAGAAATTAACAACTATGTTATGTCAAAATTTAAGCCTTAGGTTAGTAGGCTAAAGCACAGAGCTACCTTGTCTTCGAGTTTAGCAGACTAGCCTAGTATAAAAACAAACATGCTTTCAAGTCTTTCTATCAATTAAATGATGACGAAGAGTAAAATAAATGCCGCATTACTTATGGAATGCCCTAATATACCTATGTATAATTTCATATTTACACCTGGCAATTAAATTTTCCAATGAGCTGGTTTGTACAACAAAACTAAGTATTCACATCATAAGTACGAACATTAATAATCTCGTAGTTATTCTCTTAGATATAGAAAATAGTGTAGCGGTTGTAATTAGTTTTTTAGTTTCTATATCAGGATGTGTTTTTAAATGACTGATTCCGAAAATTTACTTAAATGCTTAGAATTTATATTGTATTTTATATCAAAATTCTATTACTATCCAAATGTAAGGGAGCAACGGAGAAGGCTAAAGTTAAGTCTCAGCTGGCAAAGATGAAAATATGATCGAGAACTCAGAAATCATCTGCTAAATTGTAGTTAGAATGCAAGATTTATGGTTTCAAACTACACTAAGCGATCCCCAAAATTTTTAAACTAATTGTGCTAACATTTTCATGGATGCAATTTCATTAATAAGCATGGTTATTATTCGCTGTATTTTGTATTATCCAACTACAATTACCTAATTATAGCACACGGTATAAAATATTAAGAAAGATGAATAAAGTTTGAAGTAGCTTGAGTTTATATAATTTATACTGTTCTAATTCAAATTTATGGGGATTTCTCTAAAATTACATGTGCAATTTTCGTTACAGTTTTATAAAAATATTGAGTACAAATCCTGTTTATTCCTTCAATCCCTAGAAAACCAACATAATATTTTGGGAGAGATATTCAATTGTTGAAAAGGTCTGCTCTTACCATATAATTGTTGCCTTTACTGACCTCAATAAGCTCTCCTGACAGACATAATACTCATCATTGACAGATTAAGAAATTAAATTAACAATAATTATACAAAATTAGTATCCCAGCAATTAACAACTATGTTATGTCGTAATTTAAGCCTTAGGTTAGTAGGCTAAGGCATAGAGCTACCTTGTCTTCGAGTTTAGCAGACTAGCCTAGTATAAAAATAAACCTGCTTTTAAGTCTATCTATCCATTAAATGGTGACGAAGAGTAAAATAAATGCCGCATTACTTATGGAATGCCCTAATATACCTATGTATAATTTCATATTTACACCTGGCAATTAAATTTTCCCACGAGCTGGTTTGTACAACAAAACTACGTATTCACATCATTAAGTACGAACACTAAAAATCTTGGTAGTTATTCTCTTAGATATAAAAAAGTGTAGCTTATGTAAGTAGGTTTTCAGTTTCCATATCAGGATTGTGTTTTTGAATGAATAATTCCGGCAATTTACTTACATAATTAGAATTTATATTGCATTTTATATCAAAATTCTAGTAACTCTCCAAAATTTAAGGGAGCAACGGAGAAGGCTAAAGTTAAGACAATTTTCAAAGAGACCCTTGTAATATGAAATAAATACTCATTAATAAATTCTAATTGGTTAGACGATGTGTAGGAAATTTTTCCGCGAAAGAAAACACAAAAATGGTTCTTTGGAAATATCTTTAATCTTTTATAATGAATCAGCAATTAAAAATTATATATTTGTTAACACAGTTTTTCTATTGACTTATGTTCCCGTTTATTAAGTAGTATTTCATTATTACTAAGGTCTGTAAAGTATATAATATTAAGATTCTGCTGTTTAGTTTGTGAAGATTATATATAGTGATACGCGTTTATTCGAAATAATGCCAACAAAGAGTATTTCCCCTCTCAGGTCAAATCATTTCCTTGTTCCTTCTGAGAATTTCTACAAATTCAAAAATTGGAATTCCTGCAAACAATTATTTAATCTATTAAAAAAGTTACGCATCATTTCAAAAACATCAGGAAAAAGAGTATTCGAATGATTAACCTCATCGTACGTAAACAAATTCTTTGGACTTTCTAATTTGAACCCATTGCTTATGTTTGTCTCCATCGTCTAATATAAAGAACCAATTTGAATCAATAATATGAAACTTTTTTAGAAGTTAAAATGTCTTTAAAATTTATCTGAAACCTAAGCTTTCGTTAAACTCCTCAGACAATCATTATAATTTCCTCCTTCTTTAACTAAGTATCATCCAGATTCCTCAAACCCACCTAATTGGAAACATTTATAATTGTCCATTTAAGCACGGGCTACCAAACATGCACGGTATATTATTATATTGGAAAATGTTGGACTTCAACCTTCAACATCTGGCACGACGCTGCTTTTGAACCCCATTATTACTACTCGCTACCCTTAGCCTGTTGTTTCTTATTAACCAAAGAGCTACCCATAAATTTCTTCACGCTGGGATGATGTATAATGGTGAATGGGTGTAATTTGATGAGGCAACTCGTTTAGTCAGAGTTCAACTCTAGATATGTTCCAAAGGACGCCAAATCACACAGTAGTTGCATGTATATGTTATCTCGCAAAGGGGTATGGCTTCAAATGTATCATAGAAAATATTCTGACATCCATCTCCAGTGTCTTCAGGAGGATCTACAACAAATATCTTCTAAACATTTCCTTAACCGATGATTTTTTTTCGGCATGGTGGAGAAGCTCCCCTTGAGCCACTAAGAACATGCGACATTTTATTTTGCCATTTTCTGATCTGCCCTCAAGCAACTCCACATCAAATACGGAGGTGTCTAACTTGTTCTTTCACAGAGGAATATACTCTCATCTCCTAGTAAAGAGGGGATTCCACCCTATATATCTACGGGTTTGGTGCTTTCCTTTTGCTTCTTTCTAAAATAATCTCTTCGGAAATAATTTCAAAAGTTTCGCTTCCCCTACCTACTTTCATTTTTAGGGACCTTTCAAGTATAAGGTGAAGCAAAGGCATCGCCGCCTCTAGTCTTGAAAGCGATGGGGAAATGTAGCCCATGGGAACCAACCTTAAGGGTCAAGGATCGACATGGTCCCATGAGCGTTAGCCAATACCAAGTTGACCATGAATTCGTGACCATGCCAGGGTTAGCATCCTTACCCCCCTTTTCCCTTATGTAGGTCGGCATGCTATGCTCGACGAAGTTTTCTATAGGTCCCAGGCCTACTCGCTTCACTGTTTGGATTACTGACACCTTTAGATGGCCATTTGAAAGCCATTTTCGAACAGGAAATTAAGCAGGATAAACCATCTTCTAATTTTTAGATTCTTTTAACGCGGTGACAATGACAGGGTTAGAGAAACACCCAAGCCTAAGTATTATCCTGTGCAAAGTTCTACCGTGGAATCACTGGCCTCCGAGGTGAAGCGAAATATTTCCCTATTTCTGATAAACATAATGCTCGTGCGATGCTAGGACATCTTCATAAAGGGAAGGGAGGAAGGTTTAGTTAAGACTATCCTCTTCAATAAATAAAACACAAGAAAAAAAGAAGACTAGGGGTTTCTCTCCTTTCGGAATGGTGGTTTGGAGTAAGAAGGTGTCATGAAGATTCTGCAGGAAATCAGGACAAAGATAGCAAGTCTGGGCTAAGAGAGACCTGTAACGGTGCAAGTAATACCTGTAGAGAAATAGCTACATTAAGCATCCTGGAGGAGTATAGGTACATTAAAGACCCCCCCCCCTCCCCATGAGGAGAGCGTGGGAACGGTAGCCGGCGAATAACCATAACTGCTTACCCTGTTTGATCTTCCTGCCGCTTTGGGCAGTTGGAGCTGACATCTGTTTTGAGGACACCACATAAGGCCCTTAAACGACGCTCTAAAGATTCAATTACCTACGATACCCATAAACCTGTGGTTATGAAAAAAAGCGGTGGTAGTCAAAAGGCACGCCAAGTAGCGATGCGGTTGCGAGCCTCTAATTAGCGAGCCGACTTGGGCACCCCAGTGCCACCCTCGGCAATTCTCGCTCTCCCCAGATGCGAACTCACCATTCGCGTTCTCCCCCCCAACCCCACCCCTGCCTCTGTGGCCTGGTCACTTCCATCCTTAGATGGGATGGTAATCTGCCTATAAATAAGCCCCGCAAAGAAAAAGCGGTGATTAGAAGTCGATACGTCAGAAGAAGGATCAGGTCGTGAAGATCGATCTGTCAGCCCGACACGAAGAATAGAAGTCAATCCGAAAGGAGAAGGATTAGTTCGTGAAGATCGATCCTTCAGCCAGAGAAGAAGATTAGAATTCAATAAGAGAGAGCGAACGTTCAGTTTGTGAAAATCGATCCTTCAGCCATACAAGACTATTTCCTTGAGAAACGATAGGATCAGATTGAGAAAATCGATCGCCCCCTTTCCGGGCCGTATTAACATAAATAGTCAAGCTTTATATCGGTGCCATACCGAAGAATCCTTTACAGACTGTGAAGAAGTCTGACTAAAGAAAAGCAAAGCCGCTCACACTCGAGTGACTTTCACATCTCAAGCTCCGTTAGAGTGAGAGGAGAAGAACCCAGCCCCAACGAGCTCCCGTTCTTTAATTACGTTGAAGAATCAGCCCCCCACAGGCGGCAAGTCATCCCTTCTCGACGAAACTTCAACCATCGGCCACAACACTCCAAAGTGAGAGATAAGTCCTCAAGCGACATCCGGCAATCCCTAATACCTCCTGGCATGTAAGTTAGAAAGAACATTTATATTCATATTGCGATAGTAGAAGTTTAGTACGCCTCACGTTTAAGGGGAGTAGAAACCATTGTTCTTGAACCTAGGTCATATGTGCTTGTAGACAAGAGTACGTTAATTTAAAGTTTAAAGCTAATGAAATAGAGTCGCGATAAAAATACTAATCGGCAATTGTTATGTTTACGGGTAGCCTATTTGTTTAATTTTGTCATCATATCCGTGCGATTGGACTAGATGCCAAAGATAGAAAAGTGTTAACTGTTTGTTTGTTATAGTTAAGTGTTTCATTTAAAATATATGTTTATGTTGGTATAAATCTGGTGTTTCCTCTTATCCTTACGTGTTTAAATAGCTCTTCCTTAAGAACAAAACTACCGAATTAGCCCTCTTAGAATAAAGCCTACTTCATCATAGAAGTAACTCACGCACAACAAAGCATACCGCTACAAAAAGGGTGTCAAAGAGTATATTGATAAAAAAGGGCCATTCTACGACAATTCCAAACAGACTATTTTCAAGAGTAAGTTGAATAGACCCTCGATGACGCTAGTGTCACTTATCGAGAGGGTACATGGCATTTTTGAGGATACCAGCGCTTCCTTGTTATTCGCTCAAATGAAGGCAGCAATCTGCTAAAAGATGTGTTACATCCTCATCAAGATCTAGATAGACGATTACTTGCTAGAGAACTGAACTTCGCCAGTTTCTCTAAAGGGACCTTTCTGGTGAATTTTATTGACTTTGCCCAGTGGGTTATTATAAGTACTCTTCATACCCAAGATAGCTCGCTAATGAAAGGAACACAACACTTTACCATGAAATTTCTGAATGGAGTAGTTTACGTGAGGAAACTCCTTGCAAGATATCACCAAAGAACTGGCCGACCTAAGAATCGTGTAGTGCGGAAAGAGAAGATGACCTTAAACACACTTCTTAAACTCTTTGTCCTTTTTAACCTGTCTGGCTCATTCAGTCTGTGCATGCTGACTGGTATCACTAATGCTTCACGGCATTCGTGCCACTGGTGGAGAAGTAATACTACTGCCATCGATTCAGTTATAAGAATCATTTTTTCAGACATGCCTAGTAGCGTCCACCCGAAATCTGTGAAATGGGTACAGAGATCATAACCGACACACATATCTCTCCAGTAAAATTAGGTAGTTGAATTTTGACTCGCCGCACTCTTCTTCTTCGAATTAATTTAGCTCATATGGTATGGAGAAAAAGGCCGTGGTCGTAATTGGTCCTGTCACGTACTGTGCGAACTGGGAGTTCCTACGCAACTCAGGTAATGAAATCGCCCTCTGCCCCTGAAGACTTCATGACTTTGAGCACGGTTGCCACAAGAACATTTGAAAACCTTCCGCGAGTTCTACCTCCGAAAGGCCTCAATCTAGTAGATCTTAGGGGACCACGAGTTCAGGCCCCACTGCATCTAATGATTCGAATGCAAAATCACAGAGTAACTTACCCTTTGGAAGCAGCGGGACCTTCGTTGAGCAACAACTCCTTTGAGTTCTGCCTCCGGAAAAGCTAAGGACACTTGAATGATTGAATTTTCTTCGAAAAGGGCCTCTATAGATGCTTGGAGCTAGGCCTGGTTTTGCTCCTTCACTGGAATCGCTGTAGAGTCCAGAATAACTGGAAGGTGCTGCTGAAGCATATCGATTCATGATTAAAGATTGTCCAACTATGATGTTGCCTAAATTCAGGAAGTTATCCATCCAAGCAACGTCGTAGAAGTATTACACGCTATCAGGTGGCTCACGGCGGTCCAGGTGCTAAAGTTTGTTCACTAAGTTTGTTTATATATATATATATATATATATATATATATATATATATATATCAGGAAAAGGAGAGCAAGCACTTAATTCAACATACGAGGGGCGGTCAATAAGTTTTGCGAATCGGTAGCGCAAAACAGAGGAAGGGGGATGGCTGTTTGTGGTGGTGTTAGGACAAGTTATGAAAAGTCAGGTCCTACATCCGCACGCTTCTGCCTCGTCTATTTAAGAAGCAATAGCTGATCACACATCATCAGCCACATTTTTTTCAACAATGCAGAAGGTTAAGCACCGCGCAGTGATCAAATATTTTACCAAGGAAGGCAAGAATGCAAAAGAGATCCATGAACGCATGGTTGCAGTGTACACCGACACCGCCCCTTCCTATACAACCATCGCTCGCTTGAATAGGGAGTTCCGCCATTGTCATAATCCCTTGAAGATGACTCCCGTCCAGGACGCCCGTCAGACGTGACCAACGAGGACAAAGTGGCCCGTGGGGAGAGGATGATCCTCGAAAATCGACCAGTGAAGATCGAAGAAATCGATCGAGAACTTGAAATATCCCATGGAAGTGTGATCAACATCAGCCAAGACAATTTGGCCATGACTACAATCTCTGCCCGTTGGGTCCCTAGAAACCTCACGCACCATGATCGACTTCAACGTCGCCAAAGTCCACAAGGCCAGAGTTGCACAAGCTGTCCTGCGCGAGTGTGGATTCGAGGAGCTCAACCATGCCCTTTACACTCTAGATCTGGCCCCTAGCGACTACTTTTTATTCTGCCAGCTCAAGACTGCACTGCGTGGACGCTGGTTTGGGGGCGATGAAGATGTCCAGCTCGCCGTCCAGGAGTGGATTGAACAGCATTACGGAGATTTCTGGTTGTTGGGAATTCAAAACCTCAGGGAAAAGTGGCGCAAGTGCATTGAAGTTGAGGGTAGTTATATTGAAAAATAATATAACACTTTTCCTCATATCTCGTTTCCTTATAACCGAATTGCAAAATTTATTGACTCCCCTCGTATGTAGGTATATTGGCTAACGTTTCGGGCTCTGGGCACATCTTCTGGGCTAGAACAATGAAAACATACATATAAAAAATTATTGTTTTTACCAAACAGAACGATTACGAGAGCTAAAGGTTAAATGTAAAAATACTAAAAATGCAAACAATAAAAAGCTCAACAAATGAATATGAAGGACTGATTTCTGTAGTTTGAATAATAAATACTAAAAAATATAAAATGAATTTAAATGACATTAATAAGGGGAGAAGTGGGTAAAAAGGTGAATACAATAAATACAGAATCACATATTACCCGATTCGGGGAAAGCTGTGAGCTGACTGAATGAAATATAAAAATTTGATTTAGTGTTTGTTGTTTTTTTTTAATTCTATGTAATTAGTAAGTAGAAAGACTATTTTGTTAGCTAGTTGGTTGTTTTAGAGGTAATTAAAAACTGGAAACTAGTTAAATAATGGAGTGTCTTTATTTTTAATTAAACATTGTATGACGGTGTGGAACTAGTCTTTATTTTACTGAGGCTGATTGTGTTTAATTTATAAGGAATCAATTATGAGACGCTTCAGCAAAATATATATCTGAATATAGTGCTTACTCTCCTTTTCTTGCTGAAGATTCGGCAGGCTAGAAGCAGAAACATTTCTACATATATATATATATATATATATATATATATATATATATATATATATATATATATACAGGGGATCTTCGAAAAGTCTTGGTACAGGATGAAATAAATATTTATTAAAAATTAAAATAGCACAAACTTTACTAATAATTCTCAACATAGTTTGCAATTAGGTCAAAGCACTTCTGAAAGCAATGTTTCCATCTGACAGATCCGCCCTCTGAGGAACTCCTGGTTTTTGGAGTTGCACCATCTCTTGACTTGAGTTTTGCATCTTCGATCTATTAAAATCTTGTTCCTTAAGCTTAGGAAACAATAAATTTTCCGAGAGGGGAGGGATCAGGGCTATAGGATGGATGGGGTATGATTTGCCATCGAAATTCCCTCAAAGTTTCTCTAGTTAGCCCTCCTGTGTCTCCTGCCCACATCTAATTTCGCCTATGTGATCATTCCCTTTAAACCCTATATCTGTATATCTTCAAATTCTATTTCATTTGTTGTTAGTAAAGCTATATTTTCGTTATTATCTTTCTTTTGCAACTTTAAACGTGTACCAGCTACCTGCCAATCTTTGGCTAACTTGGACTCTGAATTATTTGTTTTAAAAGGACCCCGCAAATTTAAAAGTAAACCATCCCCACTGAAATCATAACTATTTGCCGTCCCGAACCGGCCAAGTGGAACCTTAAGCCAAATTCGACCCCATAACTCCAAAAGGGAGTACATTTCGCAATAAATTCAACGCTAATGCTGTAATCTTCATCCAGAACTTTTTGAACGGCGGCGAACTTTTCGTCATTGGTTGATGTGGATGGTTTCCCTTCTCTCTAGTCGTCAGTAAGGTCTTCTCTTCCTTCTTTGAAACATTCCATCCACCTCAAAACAGTGATCCTATGTTGTATATATTCACCATAAACATGCTGCAAAGAATTGACAATAAGTAGAGGATTTGCAATCGAGTTTGGGGGGAAAATTTGACACCTCTGATCTCAAAAGGTTAATTTTATTTGGATAAAAAAAAAGCTAATTTCTTGTAAGCAGTCACTTGCTACCTGAAATGCGTCAGATGAATACATGGCGGTTTTGAACTTATTAGTATATATCTATATATATATATATATATATATATATATATATATATATATAATATGAAATGAATAACTCACAAGGGAGCACGTGATATATATTATATATATTTATTATATCAATCTATTTTAATCTTCGGAGAGATTTTGTTATGCTATTATTAATTAAAAGAAAAAGCTTACGCCGCTATTATTAATAGCGTGATCCCTTGAATTCTTCCGATATTGGGGGATTTTGAAGTGTATATATATTTTTATAAATAACATATCACTTTTAAAAACATATACTAACCTAAGCTAGAGGTTAGATCAGGTTAGGTTTGGAATATTAATATATGTAAATCTCTAGAACATTTTCGCCAAGATTTGTTGGAAATAAAATGTATTTTTCAGATGTTCTTAATGGTCAGGAACGCAATTATGTTTGCCATAGTAATAGTATTGTAGGTGAAGGGTCGATTGCAAACAAACTCGGCCTCTTATGTGCGTATCCAGATACGTACATACGAATATGGACTCGCACTCAAGTCTCTGCAATGTTCCCCCCTAACATTAGTCACTACCAGCCTTTGTGACATGCAGGTGTCCCCTCCCCCCTCTCCCTCCCCTTCCCCCGTTCCCCCCTAGCATTAGTCTCTATCAGCCTTGGTGATATGTAGGTGTCCCCTTCCCCCTCATCCTTCCCCCGTACCCCCCTAGCATTAGTTACTATCAGCCCCGGTGATATGTACGTGTCCGCTTCCCCCTCTCCCTTCCCCTAATACTTTGGTCAGTTAACTTTTTTCGAAGGATTGAGAGTCTACACACAAACACACACACACACACTGGAGCTTTTTAAGGCATGTACTGGCATGCAAGTCTCCCCATCCCTCCCTCCTTACATTGGTCACTACCAGCCTTGGTGACATGCAGGTGTCCCCTCCCCCCCACATCCCCCCAATACTTTGGTCAGCGACCTTTTTCAACCTTGACTCCGCTCCCTCATCCGACTTGAATACACATATTTGTTTTTTTATCAAAGAAGTCACAATGAAATAAAGAGATAGCTATATTTTTTTGAAACTGGATCATCAACCAATCTTACTTTTTCCAACCCTTACCCTAATCCCCTCCCCCCATTTGTAGAGATATAAAAGAGCATTCTAAACCTTCTTCATTTAATTATTATAGATCACAGCTTGCTGGGAAGAACCTTTTCCCTCGTACGATATTTTTTTGACTAAGTGTAAGAAAATGAAAGACCTCACAGAAGATGAATGGAAATCTTGTGGGGAGATTTGTGATTTTCTTGAACATTTCAGCGTTTGTCAGTAAGTGATTTTCTTTTCTTTTTTAAATGGGTTTTTTAAAAAGTCTAGCTAAATATAATGATTTATTTTACTCTTGTCCTGATTTAGGTTAATACAATAAATATTTTTACTTTATATAAATTGTTCATACGTAATTCCAATACTCAGCCCACTTACAATACACCCTATATCATTATATAACAAGTAATACGCCCTTGACGCAACTGGATCTGTATCATCCGAATAGTCTAATTCAAATAATCTTTCAACTTCATTCCCGTTTATATAGATAGTGATGCGATTCACATTATAAGGTTTAAATTTAAACGGGGATATATCCAAACTACCAGAAAATGCATCATGATCAACAATTCCTATAACCATGAGTATAGTATTCGCCCCATGAAGATATTATCCACACTCCTCATTGATTTTCTACTCACAATTGTAAAATTTCGCATGCGAATTGTGTGATAGGGTACTTAGCGTTTGATTTAAGCAACCTATTTTTCATCTCTAGATAAGCTGATGCTGAAAGACGGACTTTTCTAATGTAAAGAAAACTCTCTAATAATTCGATTTTAGTTTCTAAACCGGTCTGGCTTTTAAATAGTGTAAATGAATGTGGTGCTCTGGATAACTTTATCTTTATTGAGACTCCATTAATTGTGAGTCTCAATTGTGAGAAGAAATCAGCGTGTAGTTTTCCATATACGTCAATTAGTTTTTCTGAGATCTGCTATATTTCTTTTCTATACTTTCTTTACTAGAGTAATATCCTGCAGTGGAACGTAAAGTAAATTTTTCTTCTTCAGTATAGTTCAACAGGGTCTTTAAATATGCACGATAGGGGTAATTTTTTCCAATTGAATTTACAGATGTTTCATTTAAATAAATATCAACATTGCTGAACAAAGTGTAAAGAATATTATTTTCCGGAAAAACATTCTCCCCATCTAGAAGTGGGCTTCCGTTTGACTTCAAATTCTTGCTTTAATATAAAGATAAACTTCACTAGGGTCTACATAATACTGTCCGTTACCAAATACATAATATTCAACCGGTGTGAGGTCGGAAAAGATATTGTTGAGGGGAGAGTAAGACTGATAATTGCTTTCAACGATTGAAGTTTGGGTTAGTGGAACAGTAAATAAATCTAGTTCTGTCTTTGAAACAGATATCACTCGTTATATGAAGAGCATTCATTTTACACGTGTAAGATTTACAGGCGTTTATAAATTTATGAGAACATTCATGAAATGTCTGATGGTTTATATGAGAATAAAACATCTCCAGCTTCATCATCATCATCTATTTTCAACTTCTGATTCATCCATTTTCGTTTATTTATTACACCTATTTTTTGATTTCCTTTCATTATTCTTATCAGATTCTAACTTTCTTCTAATATACTGTGTAGTATTTTAAGTGATATTATTTTTTACCATTCCCAGCTGGTCGCTCAGAGCTTGCTTCGCACTCTTTCCATGCACAATATCCTGAGCATTATCGAAACCGGCTGAAATAGCCTTCTTTCCTAGGTAACGAGCACCACTCTTTAAATATAGTGCTGCATTTCTGAATAGGAAACAGAAGAGGGATCCAAGACCATGTCTTGTTAATTATCGTTTAATGGTTACTTTTAATGTGTAGTTTTTCATCAAATGACCAACAAATAATGAAAATCTTTCCCCTTCAACCGTTTTTATATAAATAGAAATTGATCTCAAGTCCCCAGAGCTTAGATTCAGATAGTGTCGATTATCAAAAGTTATACTGAATGAACCATCATTGAAAGGACGATGAATAATTCTTATCAGCCTCGACTGTGTCTCGCCTACTAACTAATAGTCTACAAGGTTAGAGTAAATGTAACATGATCTCTAATGAGATATAAGAGCAGTAAAATCTTTATTGAACACTATACAATGATTTAATTTGGGGATATCATCTCTGATAGATCTTTTCATTATATTGGAAAATTCTTTTGACAGATTAATTAATAGATTTTCTTTCCTTTTCACATTTAGCAATGAACCTGAAGTGAGCATTAACATATAATCAGTAGGCATTTTCCGTTGCTTTCCGTCAGATTGAAACATTAAATCTTGAGATGATAATTTCTGTTTCATTTTCAGTTTCATTTTCTCTATGAGTGTTTTTTTCATTTTTGTAATATCCGGCGTCTATCCATATCTCATCATAAGCATAGTCAATTTCGTTTATTTTTGTTACTTTTCCTCTTGCCAATATAGTATTTGATGCATAGTTGTTTACTTCCGCCATTTTCCGATAGACTGTTAATGCGTGCGTAGAATTAGTAACATTATAGATATTCCCTGTAAATTGATACCACAAAGACCTACTTCATACTGCGTGTGGTTTGTTATTATGGATTTGTGCAACTTGATTCTATAGTCAGACAATATATTTTGAGGGTAAACATCCAGGGAGGACCAATAAGGAAGGGTGACATAAAAACTCTCTGGCTTCGTCTTCAAAACTGATATAAAACCTTCCACATCTCCCAACTTTATATAATTTTATGAATGTATTTGCTCAAGATTTTAGAACGATATCATATGCATTGATATACGAGCTAAACGATTCTGGGTACCCTTGCCATTTTACTAAATATAGCTTGTTTTTTCCATGCCCTTTCGCTTCAACTATCTTCTCCACTACATATTTCTTACGGGAGTCAAATTTTACTTTCCCTAGTTCTTCTTCATAAACCCCACCTTCAATATGTTCTCTATTTAAATCTTCAATATAATACAGGGCTAATACATTTGAAATTTTATATATCTTGTAGATTTCCTCAGTCCACCCTATTTCGTACCCTTTTGTAAATTTACTGGAAACGCGTGAGATTCAAACATAATCACCGATCTTATATGAAAACCTCTCTTTTTTACCTTCAGCTCTCTGTTTCGTATAGCAATATCGTGTATAACTTTCAACAGTGTGTTCCCAATCATTCTATGGCTAGAATTATTATAAGCATTTACAAAATCATCTAATATGTCGATATATTTCCAGGAATTATTAAAAGTAAAGTATCTGAAAAGTCTTTCTTTTATTGTTCTTTGTACACGCTCTACAAAACTAGCTTTGTTTAGATAGTGAACATGATAAATGCTGATTTTAAATTCGCTTAATAAACGTTTCATCTTATCTCCTTTAAACTCTCCTCCATCATCAGAACATATATAACCTGGAATCTATCCGGATTCTTCCATGAGTTTTTTTACAGCATTTGACGCTACCTGGTCCGTCTCCCGCTTTAAAGGAATTAACCAGAGATATCTAGAATATACGTCAATTACAAAGAGTTTGTATCGTACACCATAATTAATACTTTCATATTTGGACATCACAGTTAAATCTAGTTGCCAGATATCGTTTGAGCCTTGTGCTTTTACGTGCATGGTCTTGAATCTTTTTCGAATGGGTTTATGTAATGTATAGCTATCCAAACCCGAGCGAAAGCTTTCCACATCAGATTTTTTGGCGATCTTTTTTGCATATTAGTATAATCGATTTACCTTACTAAAATATGTTGGTAGACTAGGGGATGTATATAAGCGTAACAATCGATGGTTCATTTCTAACTGAACATCTTACTAGCTTACACTCTTATATAACTATTCAATGAAAGACATCTTATCTTAAAATCAAATTTTATTTTACATAATTTCAATTAGAATTTCATGGATGTTCGCAACCTTATCACTTTGTATACATTTTCTGATTCTCTGATCAGAAGAGCTGGATTAATCGAATCTGGAAATTGGTATTTGATATGTAACGGGTAAAAATGCTCAATGTTTATTTTTAATCTAACCTTATATTTTTTAAAATTAATATTAGAATTTTTTTTATATGATTAGGTATTTTAATATACATATTTATTAAAGGATTGTGCTCTGATAAAATATTATTTCTATCTTGGATAAACTTAAACTTTCTTCTTGCAAGTCTTGATGACGCAGGCTAGTGACATGGTGAGACTTTCATGGTGAGACTGGTTGATAAATAGATATTCTATTAAATTTTATATACACGTAATGATGACGTATTCATAAAGATCCTTGAGGACAAATTCTTTCAAAAGTTCGAAACTGTTCCCACTCTTGTTGAGAAATCAGTGGAACTCATCAAACGCGATATTTTTTTTATATACTCAACTTCTGTGATGTTGGGTTTAAGTTTTCGCCATTCATCAAGTCCATCGTTGAATGTAAAGATAACAGAAATCAACTGGATTCTGTAAGCATTTCATTTGAAGAAAACTTTGATGAAACTTGTCTTCAAGTTTTAGAAAAGTGTTGACTTCATTCTCATTGTACAGCGCATTTTTAAATCATATAGGAATTAACTCTTCATCCCTTTTCCAGTAAATACAGAAATGGATACTTAGAAATAGACTGTTAGGGTTGGTCTCCACTACACACTTTAACTGCTTTACACCGTAGTCCTTCACCAAACGATCAACATAGAGAAAATTTTCCTGTTTTAACCTGTGTATTGCAGCAAACACAAGTCAAAACTCATCCTCACTAAGGAATAGTTTATTGTTATAGCGGGTTCTTCCATAGGTATTTTAAAATATCACTCTAACATAACCGAACTTTATTTCGTTCTATTGATCTTCAAAAGGCTGAATATATTAATTTTATATTTTTGTTGTATAATTTGCTTCACCTGGAATCGAGACATAGCTTCTTACGCGTGAGTATTCGTGTGAATTTGGACAAACAAAAGCCATTAGGATAGGGTTTTTCTGACGCGGTTTGAATTTTCAGGTTTTTTTCTTATATTAACATAACAATGGAGTTGCCACTTAACCTTTTACAATTATTTGATTAGACCGTCCAGTTGCCATTTCCATCAGTGAGATTGATTAATAATTCAACCAGTTCCCTATTTTAGCTGTTGGTGATAGTAAGAAATACGACGTGTGTTTGCGCAAACCCTTAAGGTTGAAGTGGAAGAAGTTAATACATGAGTAATATTTTCTAATTCTTTCCGACGTTGTGAATTTTTTATAATAGATTTCAGGAAATTGGAAGATATTAACTGTGCTTTTACTTCTTCCCAGAAGAGGGGTGGTGCTCTTTTTCACGTTCTAGTTAAATCATTAAGGAGGTCGATAATGTTAGATTGTGGGAGTCTTTTACCGTCTCTTGTAATCTCTGATAAATTGATCTACTCCTTTCACGAACATTAGGCTCCAGTGTTGCTAGTACTTCATCTGCATATTCGTTTATTTGATCCCTATCATTCTGGTTAACATTAGTGGGAGGTGAGTTTACAACCTTATCATACCTTTTTAAATAATGTTCGAACATTTTCTGATAAAGTATAATACGTTTATCTGGTGGTATGTGTGAATTATTGAGCATAGTAGTCAATTCGCTTCCCAAAGATAAAAGTCTTTCTTGAGATGGTATTAAGTTTGAGGGTATTAAGTTTGGAAAAACAATAATTTTTTTTTATCTTAGAAGGTTGGAGAGAATAGGTGTTAGAACAGAGAATAAGATTAGTAGAAACGATCCTCCACGCTGTTTTATTATTTTTTTCTTTAGACGTATATGTCCTGGCTCCCGAGCTAACGTACGTATCAACCGTTTGAATCGTGAATATATATAGAGGTCATATAAATTCTAAAGGCTGGGTATTTGTTTTCTTAGTCCTTGCGAAAAAAATGAAGGAGAATGTTCGCGCAAAAAAATATTGGCTCACAACAATAATAAAAGAGTCTCAAGAGTTGGCAAGAAAATGTAATCTTGTGTACGAAGAGTCTATCACTGTATATCAGTTCTCCTTAATAAAACGAAAGCAGAGATGCAGGATCCTCATATTTACGGCTACAGGCGATGAATGTAAATTCAAATTACTGCATCGGTCAACTTATCCTGAAAAAACAGCCCCACTACTATTCATTGCTCTTGAAGGTGAAACTTACTATCCAATTCGCCACATTAGTGATACATATGTTAAAAACAAGAAGCTTCCTTTTACTCACGGTATGTGTTTTTCCTGCTATACGTTTCATGACAACGTAATAGTCCATCTAAAAGATTGTGAAGGGGTATACTGTCAATGTCTTAGGCATTGTGATGGAGAAAGAATTGGAGGGATTTTATGTAATAAGTGTAATAGCTTATTCTACAGCCAATCATGTTTTGATACGCACAAAAAGCTTTATACTTGTGTGAAGATTAGCATCTGTCTTAGATGTAACTATATAATCATGCAGGGTGAAAACGGCATGAGACGGCACAAGTGTGAGAAGTTCTTCTGCTCTAAATGTTATACATACTATCAAGCGGATGGAGCAGAAGAGCGGATGGAGATGAAGAGATCAAAGAAGTCGATGGTTAAGAAATGTAATGCCGTATATTATGATATTGAAATCTATAAAGAAGTGGAATCATTTAGTCTTTTTGCTTATATATTGGTTATGCAAATAATCTGTGAACTCGGTTTGATAATGAGAATGAAACCTATTACAAATGTAAGAACTGTCGTACACGAACAAAGATTTTTCAAAGAGATGGTGAAAACTCCCATTGTAAACCCTTTATAGAAGAGCTAATACGAATAAGAGCATCGAGAGAAAATGTGAAAACATTTGTGATGGCACATAACAATGACAAATTTGATGCCCAATTTACCTATGACGAACTGCTTCAACATTTTAATCCTAAGCTTTTTACTTCGCATCCAATGAAGCAGGGACGAAAGATTTTTAAGATAGAGCTTGTTCAGGACATATTTTAAGGACACTCCTATTCATGCCTTCTTCGCTGAAACAACTGCCCAAAACAATGGGAATCACAGAAATGAAAAAAGGTTATTTTCATTACGATTTTCTTTCAGAGGAAACTTTGAATTATACTGGACCCGTTGCTGAAGAAAAGTATTTTAACTATGAAAAAACGAACAGCGAAGAAAAATTACACTTTAACAGTAATTTTTATTCCAATTTCCAGAAAAAAAGTATATAATATTCGTACAGAATGTATTAAGTATTGCATTCAAGATGTTTCTATCCTTCGTCTGTGTTTTGAGAAGTTTAGGTGTTGGTTCATAAGAAGATTTAACATTGATCATATGCAGTCTTGTTTCACAATAGCCTTATTGTGTTACAAGGTTTATAAAGATGTTTTCTTACCAGAAAATTCTACAGGAAGTAATCCAAAGCTTTTTCTTATAAGGCTATACGTTGGCTTAAGTTTGACGAACATTTTAGAGGAATCCCGATTTTTCATGCAAGATACGGTGGTGAGCGAAGCCTTTCTGTCCGTGGAAGAGTTTTTTTCCTGAAGGGTTTTTACCTTCAGGAGGAGGAACTGTGTTTCTCTTTTATGGATGTTATTGGCATGGGTGTCAGAAAGAAAATTGTGATCTAAAACAGGATGTTTCCATTGGTGGACGTGGGTCGTTGGAACGATATTATCAAACAGTAGAGAGTGATTGAATTCTCGGTAGTAAATATAAGGTTATCATTCTCTGGGATTGTGAATTTGAAACCATGATGCAAACCATTCCAGGGAGTTGTGAGGCGGTTAATAGAATATCTGCACTATTTGGTGGCAGATTTAATCCATTTATATTATATTACCCACCAACCGAAGGTGTTAAAATCCATTATGTCGATTTTTGATCCTTATATCCGTACTGTATGAAAAACAATCCCTATCCCGTAGGATCACCTAGACGTTGCGTATCTGTGCAAGATATTCCCTCTATTCAAGAATTCACTCAGGGTGCGAATGAGGCATATTTCGGTATCGTCAAAGTCGATGTTCTCCCTCCTAATGATCTGTATATTTTAGTTCTCCCTTAATCTGTAGATGGTAAACCTACTTTCACACTCTGAACCACATGTGCTCAGCAAAACTCATACGAATGCGATCACTCTGAAAAAAAAGGTATGATTTCTGGAGTGTACACAACCCCTAAATTGAAACTTGAACTGGAAAAAATATATAAGATCAAGAAAATCTACGAGCTTGAGAGTCTGAAAAAGGAGATGGTTTGTTCGCCGAGTATATAGAAACTTTTCTAGAAGAAAAAATAGAAGCTTCTGGCTTCCTACAAGGAGTAATTGGTGAGAATTAAAAAAATAGAATACGTGAAGAGGGTGAATCATGTTAAGGGGATAAACATCCAAATAAACAACATCAAAAGGAATCCTGGAAAGCGTTTTATAGCGAAGCTCTGCCTAAATAGGTAAGGATTTCTTCCTGCGATTAGATTATTTTTTCTGTGCTGATATATTACTTTCAAGATGTGATCTAGAAATGTTAAGACATTGTACAGCTAATATAGAGTTAATAGTTTCTAAACTTAAATTCGATAATACTACTATAATAATAAATCAAAAATCATCCCATTGATCCTGGTCATATTTAGAAATGTTAAGACATTGAATAGCTAATATATAGTCAATAATTTCTAAACTTAAAGTTGATAATACTACTATAAAAATAAATTAAAAATCATCCCATTGACTCTGATCATATTTATTTCTTTTAGATTCTCTGGGAAAAATTCGCTCAGAAGATTCGCGGAATGCAAACGGTCATCTGTGGTTCGGACCATGCTGTAATTGACTTGATAAAAAACGACGATTACATTGTGAACTCGTAGGGTGTAGTTTGCAATGCATACATTGATAAAGTGGAGAATGCTGAACATGTAGAAGTTGACTCCCACATAACGAATCTTCCAATTGCAGCATTCACAACTGCCTATGCTCGAATCAAGTTTTATGGCCTCTTAGACTCGTTGGGTTAAAGGTTGTTGTACTGTAACACAGACAGTGTCATTTTCCTTGCTAGAAAAGATGATCCGCATCCTCAAGTCGGAGAATTCCTAGGTAATCTCACCGATGAGATCAAGGATGTGTACGGTGCTGATGCGTATGGGGATTCATTCTGCTCTACGGATCCCAAATCCTATTCGGTACGTATCCAAACTCCGAGCGGGGTGAAGTATATACTTCGTGCTAAAGGATTAACCATTAACACTCACACGAAG
This sequence comes from Ceratothoa steindachneri, assembly GCA_963969495.1. Classification (NCBI taxonomy): domain Eukaryota; kingdom Metazoa; phylum Arthropoda; class Malacostraca; order Isopoda; family Cymothoidae; genus Ceratothoa; species Ceratothoa steindachneri. The sequence goes on along the minus strand of OZ018328.1, from coordinate 127,664,852 downwards.
GATATAATAACCTACGATACTATGAAACGCATAGTTGTAGCCGATGATGAGAGAGAGAATGATGATATTCATATCCTTGTACCATTCATGGGTTTCAGAGCCGATGAACACGGTGCAGTGAAAGAGGTAAGAGGGAAAAAGGTTTTGAGAAAGACGTTTCGGAAACGTATTGAGCTCCCTGGGAGTTACCGAACAATACCTTTCGTTTGCAAAGGGATCTTACAAGATATTTAAAACAAAAGTCTATTTAATACCTGGTATTATTAGCTCTTTCTTTATGTGCATATATATTTTTTTAATTATTAATAATATTCTCTGATTTATATTAATAAAATAAAGATGAAATAATACGCGTTATGCTACCAATGTTTTATTTTGTCTAAAAAATAACTCATCACATTCTCTTGACCTTGTGAGAAAGGGAATTCTTTCATCCTTGCCTCTTCAATCCTGGTTTCCATCGTATCGGTTTGTTGATGGGAATACCATGAGAGAAATTGAAATAGCAAGGGTTTTGTGTCAAATATAGCGATGTTCACTACTTTCTCCCTATTATTCACAATGTTAGAATGCAATATGCAGAAAAATCTATCCTCCCGTGTATTGTGACGATCGGATAGACTTCCTAAAAAGAAAAATTGGTCCATAATCTAATTTTTGAATTTTTCACCGATGATTAAATCTTCTAAATGCATAAACTGGAGTACGAGTCCATGCCTTAGAAAGCTCAAATGTGTGTAGACTCTGAATCCTTCAAAAAAAGATCACTAACCAAAGTATTGGGAAGGGGGGACACCTGGATGTCCACAAGGCCGGTAGTGACCAATGCTAAGGAGGGGAGGGGGAAGGAGACTTGAGTGCGAGTCCATGCCTTAGAAAGCTAAATTGTGTGTGTGTGTGTGTGTGTGTGTGTGTGTAGACTCTAAATCCTTCGAAAAAGGTCAATGACCAAAGTATTGGGGGGAAGGGGGCAAGGGGGTAGGGGACACTTGCATGTCACAATGGCTGGTAGTGACCAATGCTACGGAGGAAGAGACTCGAGTGTCGAGCCATGTGCGTATTTACGTATCTGTATACGCACACAGGAGGCCGAGTGTGTGTGCACTCGACCCTTCACCTACAATACTACTACTTGCCATTGCCTGTTCAATTCATTTATATTTCTTATAAAAAGCTTTTATTTCATTATATTGAATATGCCAAAAAATATTCTAAGGTTATTATATTCTAAATAGTTAGGATTCGCCCCCATACTCTCCTTCAATGGTAGGGGAATATTTTAATCAACTTATATTAGAGGCAAATCAAAAGCTTATCACTAGCTCGGGTATTCAGAGCAGAAAATAATGCTAGGCTTTCGATTTGCCTATACTATGAGTAGATCAAAATAAATATGAGTTGCTATAGGAAACAAAGCCCTTGAAAATTAAAGGTATGTAGAGGGGAGCGAGCGAGCTCTTTTAGAATACGGTATCTTTTTTCTGACGCCGAAAAAGTCATTTTGTTGGCTACCACGCAAGAACTATATTAATACTTCACCACAATAACCCTAACCTGATACTTCGCGGTATAAACCATGCTATTGAATTTCGCCGTCATTGCCCCTTGTGGAAACATTATAACACTTTTTACCATCTCAGATTCGACCGGGATTTCACGGGCTGCGGACTGACGTATTCTAACGTGGCGGCTGCAAAGCTTTTACTCGTACTTGATAATATCATATATATATATATATATATATATATATATATATATATAATACATATATATATATATATATATATATATATATATATATATATATATATATATATATATATATATATATATATATATATATATACACATGATGGAAAGTAGCATATCCTTATTAGCCGAGACGAGACGTCTTTCAACCTTTTCAAAGGTCATCTGGGTAAACGCTGAAAAAAAATGACAAAAATGGGTTTTATATATGAATTATTATCTTAACATAAGAATATGTTTTAAGAACAATCAGAAGTGACAAAAAGTATAAAGCTAGAATAATGTTTATATCAAAAAAGAAAAAAAATACTCTAGCTTGATATGAGAATATTTGTTTAGACCAATTAAATTTAAGAAAATTTAAAAAGATTAAACAATGTTTAGTTTGGCGATATAAAAGCGTCACGAAAATTAAATGATCAGCAAAAGAGTCAAGGTTAACGGAGGCGAGCTATAATGGAATGCGACCGGCCTGTATTACACCTCGCGTGATGGGCAAACTGGTTTCTGGCTGGAGCTGAATGTTTATTTGTGGGTTTCGTTTCTATACAGTGACGGCTTTGCCCATTGTGCCATCTCATTAACAATTTGGATGGAAAAACAGCGGCGCCTCTTGAATTTGTCGGACCTATAGGGAAACAACTGGATAAATGTGAGACTCTAAGTGTTGATGAATTCAATTCAATTCTGACTAACTTGCCGTCTGCTGACGGAGGAAATATAAGCACTGATCTAAAGTATTTGTTTGATATCTTTTTATATACATACCTCACGAGGTAAATTTGTATGATGAAATGGCTTGTAAGAGTCCTGAAAAAATGTTGCATGTACGATGATTTAAACGACAAATCGGATACTTCGATTATATGTACGTTTAGACTTCCGACCCTTATGAGACGCTGAAATCCATTGTCTTGTTCATCATGAAGGTGTGTGCACCATGTTAGTTTGAAATAAAAGATAACCCTTATTCGCAAGGTCAAGCACTCAACTTTTCAAAACAGGGCAATCACTGCAAGGGATGAACAAACAGATTTAAGATATAGTTGCCTCACTTATACAAAGGAATGCTTATTTTGCACATGCGGAAAACATTCATCTCTGTTTGCTGCAAGATGAAAGAAATCACATCCGGGAACTCGTATGGAGAAGAATTATGAAAGCACAAAAATATTATAGAGGGAAATCAATAGGCACTTTCAATATCTCAGACATAAACTTTGAAGCTGACGACTACATCCACCTAATTAATTGGCAGCATACCGTTGTGACCGAACCTCCGCTGATGAGGACGCTCTCTGATGACCAACTTGAAGAATTTATCCGTCAACAACCTAAATCGGATATTCCTAAGTTTCCTTGTCACACACATGGGGTTGAGAGATGGATAAAACTGGTCACAGAAGCGTTGCTAGCAGTTTGTGGAGAAGACAAACGGGACGGCTATATAAGAAGTAAAATTTTGTCCAGGAGAAAAATACCCTCATTTAATACCATGAAGGACTTCTTAATGAAATGTAATAACACTACAAAAATCTAACTGTATTGAATAAATGGATATTAAATACTAGTGAAATTTAGATATTCGACTGTTAATTGCTCAATTTCTTCTATTTCAGAGTGATGATAAAAATCTACTGGTTGCATGGAAACAAATGGAAAAAAAGAACGAAAACTTATCAATTAGTTAATAGATTATTTTTATTCAATAAAATGGAAGTAGAAGTATTGATTGTAAAGTTCTATGGAAATATATTTTTCAAAAGTTTTATGGAAATAATATAATATACCCCGGATAGGACATAAATGTTGATGTAACAAATAGCTAGAATTTTCCGACATTTTTGCCTTAGTTCCAAAATTTCAATTGCGTCGAGGAACCTCAAAATATCAATTTAGAAGTTTGAAATTTCAACAATAGTTTTTGAAGTTAACTGCATCCAGAAATCTCGGGTGACAGTATTCCAATGCTTTGCAGTGTGGTGTTTGATGGTTCCCTCTTGGAGATGTGCCACACTGCAAACATAGCCATAATTTCGGTGATTTCCGGAGTAAACCCCCAAATCCCCTACTCCCATCGGGGTAATTGGAGAACCTTAAAAAGACCCGTCTCATCTGCCAGATCACGGCTCCCCACGACCCTGATTAAAGCCACCACAGTCTTTCTTAACCAGACCTCAATCGAAGGCCGTTTAACAGGAGCTTTCGCAAGACATGGCCGATTCAACCCTAAGCGAAACTTTAAGCTCTACTCTTTTACATTAGCATGCTGAAGGAGACTAGAAAGGCTTTAGGCCTGCTTCTACCGCCAACCCATGCTACTGAGACACGGAACAATTGGCGATAGCTCCTGTTTCTTCCCTTCTTAGGTGGGGCGTTACCAAGCCCAGATTGACAGATTTGAGATCTCTCCTGTTTCTACCTGGCTTGAGGAGAGAAGCATCCGGGCACCGAGGTCTCAGTCAGCCCTCCTCCTCGGGACCTGATTAAAAGGTCGTCGATCTGATTGGAGATTCGTCCTTTTTCTGATGATCCTGACAGAGACTTGACAGCTGGAGATAAATTGATTGGGGATTTCTCCTGTTTCTATCTAGCCTGTTGGGAAGGAGAGTGCTGCTGGTGAGGATAGAGCAGTGATTCAGTCACAACCGATGACCAGACAATCCAACCATGAATGGCGCAAGAAAGTTGTTAGACCTACGGTTTTCGGTGAGGCTAATCAGTACGGAGACCTAATTTAAGGCTGCTATGTTTCCGACAATATTCGGCAAACTGTAAATCTTTCTCAAACGACTAATCGAAGACCCCTGAGGATATATTGCGATCTGCCACACCCAGGGGGATCAGGCAAAACTTACTTTTACAACTTAAATCGAGTTGTTGTGAAAAATTGTGCTCGAGCCTAAACTTTCTCCAGCTATTAATGCAAGGAAGGCGATAAGATGCAGGCGAGTAGACCCGTGGCCTGGAGAGATATCAGCAGAGGTTTATAACCTCTGCTGATATCGACAAGAAATTGAAAAAAAACAGCAGTGGGAAAAGCTGCACGAAGTGTTCAAGTTCTGGAGTAGAAATGGCTAGACTGAAGCTCTTCTTCAAGGGAATCTCACCAGAACAGATCAGTAGGTAGATATTCTTTCAGCTACTTCCTGCTCCACAACCCGTCCAGCCACAGATGATAATTTAGCTCACGGAATCAACGCCACCAAAGATGAAATACGTAATGAACCTGTCATGAACATTCAACATCGATATGAAAAAGATGCTGAATACAAACCGAATGGAATCCAAAGGGTTACCAGACAACCCGCAGTCTGCAAAAGTTCTCTGGTCAGACAAATTTCAGGACAAGAGAACCTAGCCTACCCTACTAGTTCCACGAGCAGCAGAGCAAGACAGGAACAGGCCCACCTGGAATCCACAAACCGCAGGAGGTCGTGCCCTCCACGACCACAACCGAAGATTTGACAGAAAGGAAAGACACCAGAAAACGACCGGAGGTCATCCCAAACGTGCCCATGCAACCAACCGCACCAAACAAGTACAAAGTCGAGGGTAGAGTGATCAACCTAAACAACGCACTACATCTCACACCAAGCAGAAAAGGATATCTCTTTAGAGGAGGGTGCTGCAGGAGTACGAAGTGGCCATTTTAAATGGTACTACGACTCAAACGTAGAAGAAGCATCGGTCAAGGCCGCTTTGATTGAAAAAAAGATTAAGCTGTACGACAAAAATTCAAGCTCTACGAGCCATTCTTCGAAAAAAACTTCGGTCTTGGAGGCCCAACAGCCACCCACACTACCAAAAGCTAACAAGTCGAGTAAAGAAATAAGATGGTTGCTAGAAATAGAAGTACTATTCTAGCACGAAAGTGCAGGGCTGGACGATAAACAAGCATAAACTGTATAAATTCTACAGGGGACTGGATTCAGACACTCTGCTGCTGTTAAAAACCGGCATCAGTGATAACGACAGAGAGAGAATTTACGGGCACAATGTTATTTAAAAGAACGGTAGAGGGGAGATTTGATGGAACAATGATTTCAGTAAAAAAGGAACTGCAGTTCAGACCAGGGAATACAATGGACGAATCGTTCCTTTCGGTAGTCCTGAGGTGCTCTCTAGGAGACCTCGAAATGGGCTCGGGATACCAACCTTCCCGTCCTTAGTATCTGCTTATTCACGAATTAAACCCCTTATTCAAAAAAGAGCACGAGTGATATTCGCTGGGGAACTGAACATGAGGAATAACATAGCTAGCTAAACGAGAGCTGATGCTAGATGAAAAAACCTTGACCTCTTGCTGAGAAGGGACATCATATACCAAGGAACATCCTATACCAAGGTTTGGCCACCAATCCTGATGTAGTTCTCACGAATACCAACTTTCCTTTCTACCAAATAGTCCAGCCAGCGCTGTTGACACCAAGCGATAACTTCTCTATGTTGATCACAGAGGCAGCAAGGAAAGACTTCTCTAACGCTGACTGGGATGCATACAATACAGGGGAGCGGTCAAAGGTGATCTTCGTGATCTCAGTGGCGTATCCAAAGAAGATCGCGACGACGAATTGATTAATATCAACAGCTGGATCTCCAATGTAGACGCTAGCACAATCACGAAAATCTAACAAATCAGAATACTGCTTACCACCCCTGCCCCAGAGAGAGTGGTGCTCCTAGAGCGCTTCAATGAGATCTACGCTCGCATACTTGACCTGGGCTACACAAGTCTCATGGACTACTACCTTATTTAGCAACTCAGAAGGCAGCTTAACACCGCGCTGTCTCACGAACTGATAAAGAAGTGGTACCATCTTATCTGAACTATTTCTCATCAGCAATCAGCAGGCTTAATGGAACTACCGGAACACACAGCCCTCCTGGAATTTCGCACAATGCAACCACAGATTTTCCGTCCTATGAAAAGTAAAGGCTTTCTCTCGAAGTCTGGAAGAATCTCTTCAAAACTCCGACCAAAAGGAAGAGGACTTCGACCCAGGCTTCGAGGATCAGGTCCTCGAATACATGCAAAGGAGGGAGGACAGGTTCTTTGCTTACGGGTCCTCGGACCTAACTAGTCTTCAGGATAACTCACAGGACGGAAACATCATCACCAGTGCGGAATTGTGGGAAGCTATATAAACGTTCCGTCACAAAGACGCAGGTCTCAGCAAAATTAACATTAGGAACCTGAAAGAGGCCTCTTAAAGACTCCGGACTAGACTGCTGAATCTATTCCGTCCATGACAATGGCTAATTGGGAAACCAGCAAACCAGTTCATGAAGTTTGTGCCTATCCTATTGCTAGAGATCATTGGGAAGGTGTTCGAGAAGATCCTTAACAGCAGGCTAACAACAAACCTGTTGGACCACTCACTGCTGAACGAGAACCGTGGCACGGAGACAGCCATAGGCCACATGCTTCAACATGCAGCAACGGGGCGAGCTAATTATTTTGGGCCAGGAAGCCGAAAAGATCTCGCGCTTTGAAAGAACCTGAAAATCCAGACCAACAGCGTAAAATTTAAGGCAGCCGCAATCAGAAGACATCGGAACATCAGTCTCAATTTACACGCAACCGTCATCGAATGCTCTCCAACTCTGTCCGTACTCGACTTCAAGCTTGCTAGGACGCACATACGGGGACACAGCGGCACAATGAAAGGACCGATGAATACAGAACTGGGCAAAATACAATGATTTACTAACAATAACCAAGCAAATAAGAAAAAACTATACACCAGATTAGTTTGGTCTAAACTGGTGTATCCTGCTATACTGCTTAACGCAGCCTCATCTAAGAACAGGTGAAAGCTTCAGCGGGTGCAAAATCGAGGACTCTAGTTCATCACCAATGCTAGGTGTCAAGAGTTCTGAACCTCGAGGAGCCTCCATGAAGAGGTCGGCATGGTTCCGATCAAGGTCTCCCTACACAAACGAAGACGAGATATCTGAACCAGAATGATACATTCCTCGCCAGGGAGACACTGGATGCTCTTGACCCTGAAGCAGAAGGAGTTAGATTTAAAAACTACCTTCCCAACAACAGAACGAATGCAGCAGTATTAAAATACAAATAACTTGAACAATGAATTGGAAAATAAGAAAACAACAAATAAATCAAAGGATACCGTAGGGGGACAAACGAAATTAGAAAAGAGATCCCGCAGTGGGACACCCACCACTAATACAAAGGAAATAATAAAAATCCTGCAGTGGGACACCATTACCAAGCAACGGAGAAGGCATGCTCACCGGGCATCATTCATTTCTACTATTTCCCTCCTTTTTTTTATGCCCTCCCCTCTCTTCATTACTTCTCCCTCCTCTTACTCTGTCTTTCTCATTGCAAATAAAATCTTCGTTTGCTCAAAAGATGACCTTTGAAAAGGTTAAAAAACATCTCAGCTAATAAAGATATGCCACTTGCCAGCATTTTTTTCTGATCTTTCACGTTCTGAAGAGAAAGTCTTTGAAAAGCTAAAAAGATTTACCAAGCAGCCATCGTTGTTAATTTTAACAGAGCTTGTATAAAACATGGCCTCGGGTAGAGGGAGCTGACGTTGTCATTTGTCATGATGAATGCCTCAGGAATTTTTATTTCTGGAGATATATTCGTCAAATTTAGGTTAATTTGTGTTCATGAGAGATTTTGTCGATCTCACTTGATGACCTCGCCTGGTCTTCGATGGCAGCCTATAGGGGACCGAGGAACTGGACACAAGCGTTGTTTACCATCTCAGTTTTAATCTCCTAAAGGCCATGGTAATTCTGGCCCTTGGGTTGTCTTTCGTGTTGTAGCTGGATTTGATAATCTTTCGTTTTAATGCTCTTACACAAAGAAGTTAAAAGAATTCTAGTCAAGCGTGTAAGGAGGCCAAATTTCAGCTGCAGTGTGATCGAAGAAATTCTCCGAGAGATAGGCATGGATTTTGCGGCTATTGTGCCACGGCGCAGTGCCTTGCTGCCACACGTAGGGCCTACCTTCAACTCCTCGGTCAATCCAGGGTTTCACCACCCACCAGTGTTCAGCCTGATGTCCCCGGGAAAGTAGTTTGGGTGGTAATAAGTCACATTCGCTGCTGACCACACTGAAGACCCTGATTGTAGCTGAAAATGTCCTCTGACTGACTCTGGCACCTGTTGTTCTAGGAGTTGATTCCCTGGTCTTATCACAAATTCTTCTCGTCGGAGAAGAACCACAGAAAGTCTGGCCTAACGGATGTTTCAACTTGTTTACCTGCTTCTTGATGTGTTTGAGTCGCTTGCCCTGAATCGACTTGGACAGAAATTGTCCCTTCCTAATCTTGTATGAAAATTTGTGAATGTCATTATGTATCATTATGTATGGCACGCATCGATTTTGTGGGATCATTGATGATTATCTCGTGAATTTTAGGCCTCGTTGCCGATTCCTGATTCTTCTAGCTCCTTCCTGACCTTTTCAGCGTTAAAGTTAAGGAAGCTTGAAGTCTCCTTGTTTATGCTTCCGGCACAGATTCCAAGGAGGACTCAATGCCTCTGCCAAATTTGGGGGTTCCCAATTTTCCAGCAAAAATTGTTATTGTTTTTAAGTGGAAAAGACTGTCAACGAAAATAAACAAATATGAGTAAAATTAGCAGTTGAAAATTACGAACGAATATCGTCTATAACCTGTATATATAAAACTGCGTATTAAAAAAAAATAGAATTAATACAATAAAGCGCTTTCGATTGCGTTGTAGGCATTAATGACTCTCATATTCCTTAATAGCTTATTTAATTATATATTAACTAATAATATTGTAAATAAGTAAATATTGGCTAAATATATTTTATAATTATAATTAGCCAGAACTTACACAATTCTTAGTAAATTTATAAAACTTATTCCACAAGTACAAATGGGATTCCTTATTTTCTCCCTTTCTATAGTTACCCAGAAAGGTTACATATTAGAGAAAATGTTCTTTCATGGTGGCCTTATTTAAATAAATATATCATATTGTACTAATTAGTTGTGACCAAATAGTTTGATTTAATAGAAGTTTTCGATTTTAACTTAATATAATTAATAAGGGGTAGTAATTTTATTTTTATGTCTTTTGACTTTGATTTATTTCCAATGACAATTAATAAAATATAACGGATAAAATTGTGCAAGAAACATTAAAAAAGTCGGTTATGAAAGTTTTTTAGTATGGTTCTTGATAAAAATATACACAGCACATTTAATATATATTTATTCGTGATGCACTAACGTTTTTGTAATTCACACGGATCACATGTTTAGAACAGGACAAACACTGGACTAAAATTTGTAACAGGGACAAACAGTTTTCAGAAGTAAATATAATATGTATGAACATACAGAGGCATTTAATATTATTTTATAGAAAATATGAATATGGAATACGTCTTTAAATGGCATGATATTTTTTGACAGAGGGCACTGATTTAGTGGTGCTCTTCCAACACGTGATCTCTCTACTAATTTGAACAACAATTTTAACGATAAAATAAGTACAAAATAAAACACAATTTGTAATCTTTAGCGGAAAACAACTTTTAAATAAATCATAAAATCAGACTATCATACCTGATCTGACCTAACTTAGGTTAGTTAAAAATTATGTTTTACTGTGTAATTATTTTTTAGTTTTAACATGAAGTTTTTAGTTAATAAACTTATATTTTACATCGCAAAATTTAACACCTTAAATGAATACAAAGGTAAGCTGGAATTTAATAATTTTATTTTTATGACAATTTGGAGATTATATCATTAAAGATGAATGTCTTTATCCTTTTAGGTTAGTGTGTACCTGGCTTATCACTGATAAACGGATTAACGAGTTTTGGGTTTATGGGGAATAAATATCATTAGTGAAATGAGTGCATTCGTTTCTTTTTGCTGTTAGCAAGGATCTCTTTTTCCTTTCCTTTAGTTGAGTTTGTAGGGGTGCGAAGATGTATAAGAGAAAAACTTCCTTCTAAAAGCGAGAATATAAATAGCCCATTAAATTACCATGTCAGTACGGACTTCCCCGTAGCGTAATGGTAGAGTGCTAGCCTCGGGATTCAAAAGACCCAAGATCGAACCCCAAATCCACAATTTTTACAAAGAACGCTTTACGGACAACTTAAGAAAAAAATTCAAGAGAAAACCGCTGTCAAGGAAAACGGAAAGACAACGACTTCAAGGGCTAACTCGTCTCAACTCATCTCATCCCATAAGAAACATCAAGAAGTCCTCACGTCGTCAGAATTAGAAGTAATCATCACATCGTCCTTAAAAAAGGAAGACTACATCAAGAAAGAATTACCAAGATCAAGAACCAACCCAGCCAGCAAGAATACTATAAGAGTCAGATAGCCCCCCCCCCCCACCCTATAAGTTCAGATTTACTTAGATAGGAGGCTTTAGTTACAGTCCTTTGCAGGATATTATTATTATATATATATATATATATATATTAGTGTAGTTGGGTAACAGTCAATCCTGAATGCAAATTTTGTTGAAGACCATTGTTTATTTTGCCCTAATTAATTTACTTTGGCAACTTTCTCTTCTTGTAACTATCTTTTTTATTCCATTTTGTAAATGGTGGAATACTTGTCTAGTATTCATCTCTTTTTAAAATGAATGTATTTGGTAAAAACCAAACTAAATTGCTAAGCTTTCGATCTTATTCGATCATTTTCAGGGCGTTTTGAAATGTTCTTGTCTCCTTTACCGATGTAATGAGTGGAGTGAGGATCTGACAAAGTGAAAGAAAACGATTCACAAATACTCGTAAATAATGGTTTCTTAAAACTGAAAGTAATCAGGCAGAAGTCAACAACATCAAAGTGTATTTTAGAAACCAGATGTCCACGGCCTATAAAATAGATGAAAAAAAGCATCAAGGAGATTATTAACCGTAACATCAAGGTAAAAAATCAAATGGATAAAATCCGACTAATCATTTATTATTAATCAACAAAATCCAGCAATCTCCTGATGAAAAACAACACCTGCCTAAACTCCTCGAATCTCAAATCACCTAACATATTTTAAGAGTTCTTCTGCCCCGATAAACACTGTAAGCTTTATAATAACTCAAAATATATTGGGATAACAACCACTACACTACACTTTCAAGACGTTTAACTGTGCATCTACAAAGCGGAGGGCCTAAGAATCATATGGAGAGTGCCTATAATATTAACCTAACGAGAGATATGCTAGTTGATAACACTGTTATTAAAAGAAAAGAGGTAAATAAAGCGAGGCTGAATATCTTAGAAGCCATATTAATAAATGAAGATAAGCCGGCTATCAACAGTCAAGCAACAAGCAGGAATCGCACATTAAAATTATATTAAAATTCCAGTCACAGGAGTGGCACATTTCCTCTAACGTTACGTTTAACCTAGGCGGAATAAATACCGCCGGCAAAGGAGGAAAAGTTTTAGGCAAGGACTGCCAGAAACCTCATCCAAATCAAAAAGCCACGCACCCCACGTCGGTGCAGTGAGGCCCTCCACCTTCCAGTAACACAGGCGAGGCCCAGAAGGGGGAAGGGCAGCAGTGCCCGCAGGGGGACATGGGTCCCCCGGCCCCCCAGGACACCAAACGGATCCCCCTCCGGTTAATTGCGGGGCACAAAAAACCCACAAGGGAAGCCGTGCTGGAAAAAGTCGTCGGAAAGCTCAATATCGAGCTAACCCGTCTCCTCGAGACATCTAATGGGTGGGCTCCGGTGTGTTGGAAGAGCAAGGACGTGGAGGTCCTTGTCTCTGAAGACGCAAGACCTGCACTGAAAGAAATTGGACTGGAAGCGATCGTCCCCCACGAGTTGCTCGTGAGTCGCACGATCATCCTGAAACGCGTAGACCCCTTCTTCCTGGACAACTCCACTGAGGACATTAAGGCCGAGCTGCTATCTTAACAATCCTGGGCCAAGATCTCCAAAGTGGAGAAGATTGGGAAGAGCCTCGTAAAAATAATTTTCACGAAGAGAGAAATGGCACAAAAGGCTATGAGAGACGGTCTGCTGGGGTTCTACCTCAGGATAGCTCCCGAGCAGATTGAGGCAGAAGAATTCATCTTTCTAGAAAACTGCCAAAAATGCCTCGCCCTGGAAAGCCATGCGACGAGGGACTGCCCCCAAAAAGAGCAAACCTGCGCGGCATGCTCTCGAACCGGCCACGGTTGGAGAGAGTGCAGGGAAGAGAAGGAAAGATGCGTAAACTGCGGAGGGGAACACAGGGCTCTTGCCATGAGATGTCCCCTACGCAAGGAAAAAATCCGAGAAAAGCGCCAAAAGTCAAAACTGGAAAAGGAGGCAAAGTCAAGCGCAACATCTTACGCCGCTGCAGCATCTACAACAACACCAACAGAAAGAGCTTCTCCGAAACTGGTAATGCCAATGGAGTGCAAGGAGATCATGACTATGGTCATTGTCGCCCACCTGGCGAACCTTGCACGCCCAGGTTGCTTCTCGGAGGAGCTGAACACCATGCTCCAACATAATGGGGTAAAGAAAAAGCTGTGGTTCCCCCCGAACCCAGCGTCGCAGGATGTCCTCAACATCAAGTTTGTGGATGAACCGAAGGAAACTCCAGAGGAACAGCCCAAACAAGATGAAGAAAGAAGACAACCGAAGTCCACAAAAAACAAAGAAAATGATAACCAGGAAGACAAAAAGGAAAGCCCAGCAACCCCCAAAAGCAGCCCGAAGAAATCGAAAAGAAAGAAGAAGAACACAAAGACAATTACAAAGGAAATAGAAGACGGACATACGGAAACCGACGAGTGCTCGGAAGATGATGAAAGCTATCCAGGAGTGCCTCTCACCGAGAGAACCGAGGTCCTTGAAAAAGGACTTTTTTTCGACGGAGAGGAGCTCAAGCTGAAAATCTTCGGAAGCATCAATCGGCGTCCGGAAAGAGGTAACCAAGTAAAATTAGTGCAAGGAATTCGCAACGGTGACTTCAAATGGACCTTCGAGGGGCCTTAGTCCCCAAAAGAAATCGAAGGTCTAATGTGTAGTGGAACCGTGTATATTCCGGACACGAGCCTTCACACGGTAAACGCGCCGACCTTCAAACGCATCAAAAGCGGGATGAAGACGTCGGATATAGTGTAAGGAAGTGCTAAACAATAAAAAAGTGAAAAAATCAGGACAGTGCATAAACATATAAATCTAGTTTAATAAATAACTAATTTTTATTTAATGATAATTATAAAGTGTTAGTGTAAAAATTCATGATTAAATAATAATAATATCAAATAAGTGCATAAACATACAAATATAGTTTCATAAATAACTAATTTATATTTATTGAAAATTATAAAGTGTAGCATTCAATACTTAAACAACTAAGTTGTAAATAGTAAATCAATGAGTGAATGTGAATAATAATAAGTGCTAAATTAAATTGTAATAATAAATGGGAGTACGCTAGGTACTAAGAAGTGAAATTGCAAAAATAGTTACAAGAAATAAATAAGAATAAGTGTAAATAATAAAAAAAAACAAACTAAAATAAGTATACAATAATAACATAGTGGATTATTAAAATAATGATAAGTGTAAATAGTAGCAAAAATAAGTATAGAATAATAAAGTTAGAATAATGATATAGAAATGTGATTAAAGTGATGGTAAAACTATAACAAATGTAATAGAAGCCGATAAGTGAAATAGAGTGCAAATATGAGTATTAAATAATTGGATTAATAAACAAATAGGAACCAATCATTAGATTAAAATGTGATTATATAAACTAAACCCTATTAAAGGGTAATATTTAAAGTGTAAATAGAAATATTGAATGTATAAAAAGCTGAACTCCTGCGTGATATGCTCCAGGAGAACCCCTCTATATGTACTTTTGCCTTCCCCTAAATTCCTTCTCCTTCTCAGCGATATATTTTTCTTTTTTTCAACTCTATTACTGTTACATTATATATATTAATTTATTGTAATGTCTTATGCTTTTTCTAATAATAAATATATCATCCTTTCACTCTGTCAGATCCTCACTCCACTCATTACATCGGTAAAGGAGGCAAAAACAGTTCAAAACGCCCCGAAGATGAATGAATAAGATCGAAAGGTTATAGGGTCAGAGTAAGTTATAGTACTCTCTCTTTAGTTTTTTTCAGGCTGGGTTAAGTGATCATCAGCTTCCTTATGGGATGAAGGAAAAATATATATATATATTATCTAGATTCTTTATTCCTATGTATTTATAACCGGAATAAGCTTTGAATATGGTGAACAAGGAATATAACTTTTCTTCTTAAAACAATAATAATTTTCTGATTCTTCTCACTGATTTTTACACAAAATTCACCTATATAAATAGTTATTTCATCTAAACTTAACACTATAACATTTCAACCAATCACGCGCCAGGATCGATTTAAAATGTTACTAACGCTCCAACCGTTTACACATAAACACCTCCGAAGTCAGTTTTCCTTGAAGCGCCTACAAATAGTCCAAAACAGAAAGCGAGACCGAATTCTCCAAAGACAACTCCACCAAAGAGCCGCTCTGACAACTATCAATATGATGACCCAAAGTTTGGCCAAAGAAACTTGGGAGAGGATCTTGAATGAAATGGCGCCTGAACTAGCGGAGGATCTAAAAATCCCAGCGAACAGAAGGGATAAAGTAAGCAGGAAGAGGCAATTTCCTAGCTCAAGAGAATGCTCTGAGGAGCAGTTAGCACCGTGGTTTACATAATAAACCACACCGAAAAAAACAAGTACAAACACGATACATTAATAAATACACTCACAAACATGTATGAATGTGTAGTATGCAAGGTAATTAAATGTATATTTTAGACTCTTGAACTACTTCATTTAGTATTACTCTGAAAAAACAAAAAACAAATAAATAAATAAATAAAAAGGAATATATATATATATATATATATATATATATATATATATATATATATATATATATATATATATATATATATATAAATATATGTAAGTTTATCTCTCTTAAAATAAGCATAATATTAAGGAGGTAAAAAAACAAAAAGGTTGCAAATTCTGTACAAAAGAAAAGCTTGAATGGGTTAAATATAAATTAAGATACACACAAAAATACAAAATACAGGATTGAAGGTCATAAAAAAAGCGAATAAGAAAATTAACAAATAAAAAGCGTAGCCCTCACTACCAGGGCAAATCCTACAAACTCTCGTCACCCATAATCTATTATCTCATCTCCCACGCTAATCTTTTCATAACTATTATTCATCATCATCATTTCCGAATTTTTAGACTTGGAAGAAATCTACAAAAAAATTGATCTCACCGAAAAGTTCACAGCCGGCAAAGGAGGCAAGGCACCTTAAGAACGCCATCGATTTTTACCTTTTCTCCACGGAACTTCATGAACAAGATCTATTTTGTACGGAGCTACAGATGGCCGACGCAAGATATCGTACTGCATACTGGGGAGTCTAGCTTCCTATTTACGAAGGATAAATACAGCAAAGGAAGAAGTTTATCTTCCTATTTATAAAGTTCAATGTGTGAACCGTTTAATTTTTCCACAAAATGTTTACTAGGTTCGATCTTCGACCCCCACAGTACTACGGCCCGAGAAAACGGAGTGTTGAATACATAATTACTATCTACGTCTTACAATTATAAACAAATATATATATATTTACAAATATATTTTGATATGCTCTGGTTTACTGTGAACCAAGTGTAGAATTTCCTAAGATTTCAAAATGCTCATCTTTGAGGTATTTTAGTCATACTCGATTCCATACTATACTTCCAGCACCACAGGAATTCATTGCGAGACTGTGGAGTAGGTTTAATACATAAATAATATCTATGCCGAACAATTATAAACATACATATATAAACATATTTTATTATTCTATGACCTACTCAAAAATAATGGTATGAGGGATTTCTCGCAAATTTTACGCGTCTACCGGAACGCTCGATTCACTACCATTATCCTGGGTATTTGGAACAGATTCCACGTAACGGTAATTTCTGCCACTACTCCCCGATGATACTTCCTCATCTTTTTGCAGGGTATCTAATTCTAAAGGATTGTTTGATTGTTTGATGGTCGCGAACAGTTTATATTCCTCTCATTATGTACCTTAGGCAATACAGCTGGTTTCACTCTATCTATAGACACCGTGTTCTGATGGCCATCCGGGAAT
Organism: Ceratothoa steindachneri; assembly: GCA_963969495.1. Taxonomy (NCBI): domain Eukaryota; kingdom Metazoa; phylum Arthropoda; class Malacostraca; order Isopoda; family Cymothoidae; genus Ceratothoa; species Ceratothoa steindachneri. The sequence continues at coordinate 127,647,910 of OZ018328.1, read as the reverse complement.
TCGAACTTAAAAACTTTCTCGTCGCGTTCGACCACAAAGAACGGGCCTGCATAAGGCGCTTCTAGTGGCTTCCGAACGCGATCAACACGGACCCACACATGCATGGCGTCACTTAATTTCTTTGGGTACAAATGTTTTGGGTACCGAGTGCAGGTGGCCTTCAGAGGTCTGTGTGAAATATATCTGCGACATATTCTTCGCTAGTTCAGAGATGAATTTCGAATCGGCTTTTGATGAAGAAGAGGTTACCAAGGGCCTTGGGCCAAGAAGGGTCGTCCCTGTGACCGCTGTAAAGGGTGAAAAACCCGCATCATTAGCCAAGGACCGGATGCCCAGAGAACGATTGGTAGGGCCATCAACCAACCTTGTCGGCGAGCCATTATAGAGCTCGTCAAAGTACGATGCGACCTTTCAACGATGCCGTTAGTGGTAGGTCTGTACACCGTGGTTCGCAAGCGATGGAAACCAACGAGGGCCGATAATTCTTTGAAGAGCTCAGACTCTAATTGCGCTCCTCTGTCGGTGATCACGTATAAGGGAACGCCAAACATGGATATCCAGCCGTCCCAGAAGGCTAAAACAACCGTTAAGCACTTATGTCTGGAATCGGTATTACTTAAATCCACCTGGTGGCTCTGTCTATACATGGAAGCAGGTACCGGTTATGAGATAGGTATGTTTGCCCAGGCAGGGTACACGGCGGGAGTGGACCAACTATATCTTGTGAACCGTCTCAAATCTCGAAGTGGGCATACTAATAGGCAAGACTGGGGACTTAGTGTGGCGATTTACTTTAGCAGATTGGCAGGAGAGGCATTCACGAGTCCAGGAACGTATTTCTTTGTCCATATTGGGCCAGAAATATCTCGCTTTCACCAACCGAAGCGATGACTTAATCCCTAGATGTGAAATATTATGCAGTTCCTTGAAAATAACTGATCTGCAGGGTGGGTATCACCGGGAAAAGGAAATGCCTTCAGTCCAGATCGAGACGACTTCATTTCTTCGTCTTGCTCTTGTGCTGTTGCCAAAGAACGGAGATCGAATGAGTCCACTTGGACCGAATTGACATATCGACGGCAAATATTAGGAGTCCATCCATTTGTTCGTATATCTCACTATCTCTATTGTATTCTTTTCTTGCTTATTTTTGCATTTCATTGTGCAATTGAGCCTTTGCAGCATTTTCTTCATTCCTATTCATTTCATAAAATAATCATGTTGAACATGTGTTAACACAAGGATCAGCAAATCTAATGTTCATTTTCTTTAGTATACTTCGATAGGATTCATATGAACAACGGACTGATGCGTGTTTTTCTTGAAATAGTTTGTACATTGAAGCAACGGAGAGATCTGTTGGAAGGTATCTTAGATGTGGAGCATGGTCTCTTCTGAAATGAGAAATAAAGGATTGTAAGATTCTATGTGATTCATTATTACTTCTCTATTAACTCGATTAAGAGGATTACGTTTTCCTCTCTTATCTGGCACTGCAATATTTCCTGACAAATTAGTTGTGGATGAAGAAGCTGCATCAATGGAATGAAATATTGATTTTATAACCTGATCTTGACTGTACCCTAAAATGCTGAGAAATAATTTCTGACAGACTTTGGTTGCTTGTCCTTGGGCATCGCTCAGTGTATACACATACGATGAATTCTTCCTTGATAAATCTTCCTGAATATGCCTTCTTTCTACTTCTTTCCTTGTTACTTTGCTTGACAACCACGCTCGCCTCATATCGTAGCAGTTTTACCCAAATTCTGAGTGAATGTGGTTTCGCATTTCATCTGAAAACTTGGCATGACATTTGTAAGGGCATTTATCTATATCACATCCATTAAATATTGGGTCTTTTCCTTTATCATGAATGATCTTTTCTTGTTGTGTCATTGATTTCCTTCTTTTTTCTAACCTCAGAAGCAGCATAGGTGTGATGGGAAGCCATTTTATTGTCATACACTGCTTCATGAGCATCGGAAACTCCAGGAGATTGAACTTCGAGAGCAGCTGTTATATTATTCTCTTCAATGCATGAAACGACTTGCTCTTCTTTCCTCAAAACACCTCTGAAAGGAGAAAAATAAACAAACATTTATGCATTGCATTTAAGTAGCACATACAATAATTTAGGAAATTACTGCATTATCATGATGATAATCATCACCATCATCATCTTTCCTTAGCTCCCTCACTACCACCTTAATTTCTGCTTGTTACCTTGTATACACAGCATAACGGTGCAAGTATTTTTGTGTTAACAAATGGAAACACATATAACTTAGAGGCATACAAATATTTAAGGCTTGCTCCTGAATATAAATATATATGAACAACGATATATTAAAGATAAACGATATTGAAAGTTGAATGTTGGTGACTCAGCAAGAGATGCAGGCAGCCGCGCAGTGCCGTGAACATGGTAAACACAAAGGAGAACATAATCTGGATCCAAATAAAGAAAAATCCTAAATTACCGGTTTATAGACCAGCAATTCACTTACTGTTCTTTTAAAAATTGGAAGACGTTTGATGGTGTATTGTAATTGCAAGCCATGGCTACCAGCCCTTCTGCTTTAACGACGAGATTATCTCCGACTGAATTAAAAAGATAAAACTTGACATAGGCAGAAAAAAATTCTCTTGTACATTTCAGTACAGACGGGTAACTCACAATTTGTTCAGGAAAAACAAGTTGCTGCATGAGAAGAGCAGCAATAAATTGATAAAAAGCTTGCATATTCGGTATTTTACGTCTGAATATCGTGCTACATATAAATGAAACAGACCGAATATTCAGTATAATCGGTGTTTAACGTCTTCATTTTGCATATTCAATGTTTCTTCTATGTTAACCATGGTAGTGTCGCGTATATTCGGTGTGTGGACAATTTCTAACCTTAAACGAGTGAAAGATGGGCGTACACCAATGCCAGAAATGGACTCTATGGGTCGAACTACATAAGAGTCAATATACGAGTATAACTCAAATTTGGAAAATTTGTATATTCGATGTTCTTTCTTTGCACGGTATATATATATATATATATATATATATATATATATATATATATATATATATATATATATATATATGAGGAATTAAACCACATTCTCCGAAGAAAATTTAATTCAGAACAGTTTCGGTGTATCTCACACCCTTTTTCCACTGACACTGGGCAGAAAAAGGAAAAGAAGCATAACACAAGATCCCCTCTTTTTCATCCCAATCCCCTACTTGTGGCTAATCTGAGGGGGGGTTGGCCTAAACATATTGAAGGGCTGACATTTTACTATTTTATTTATTCGCGATCTTATTACAGGATTAAAAGAAAATTGACCCTCAGATAGATTTAAATTAGGAACTGACGATATCAAGCTCGATTCTACGATTCTTCTCTTAACATAGTTGGCCGATTTAAATAAAATTTTACTTCCATTGAAATCGATCGTTTGATTCTTGTCTCTAACATGGCAAAATATTCCACTACTTTCGCTGACCACTCTAATATCTCTTTTGTGTTCGTACAATCTCTTGTCTAGATTTCTCCCCGTTTTCCCTATATAAACTTTATGGAAATCGTTGCGTGGTACTGCATATACTCCTATGGGTCTCCTGGCCATCATCAATTGGTTTAAGAAATCATTATATTTAAAGGCTAGATTAATACCCACTTTTCCAAATATGTCCTTTAAACTATTTAATTTATTATTAAATGGCAATGTTATACATTTGTTGAAGTCGTTAGTGCGGGCAGGCTTATGACCATAGAATGTTTTCCTAGCTGCCAAATGGGCAGACGATATGAACCAATCGGGGTAATACAAATTAGAAAAAATGGTCCTGATAATGACAATTTCATCTGAATAGGAAGGATGACATATTTTGTATGCTCTAAGGAAAAGGTTAGAAATTACCGATTTTTTAACAGGATTATCGTGAAACGAAAAATAATGTATATAGGCATTCGAGTGGGTTGGTTTCCTATACACGTCAAGTTTTAATTTATGGTGATCTTTATTAATGAGGACATCTAACAAGGGTAATCTATTATCATATTCCCATTCATATTTAAATTTGATGGAGACATGCAAATTATTCAAATTATTAAAAAAGGTATCAAAATCATGGCCATTAGGCCATACAGAAAATACATCGTCAATGTACCTTAACCATATAAAGTTAGGGGAAGAAATTGTGGGAAGGATTTCAGTCTCAAAATTATCCATGAAGAGACATGCCAATATCGGAGATAAACTATTTCATATGCTAAGGCCAAATATTTGTCTATAAAACTCATTATTTACTCAAAACACATTGAATTATGTCTCTCTGACAATGTGTTTCGAGTAAATAACTCAACAATAGCCCCCATTCAAAAACGTTTGAGTCTCTTAAGAAAGCCCAAAATGCCCACTATTTGTACACTACTTAATTAGAAGAGCTAGGGGAAGAGGCAATAGATGTTGAGCTGGAAGAATTGTCAGAGCTGGATACTGAATACAATGATGGAATACTATCTTGTATCAACACTCTAGAATCTAAATTAATAGAACCAAATGCTCCTAGCGCAATACCAGTAGTAGCAGTCATAATAACCCCATCTCCACTTCTCAGTCTATACCAGGTTTAAAAGTTTAGTTGCCTGAATTCAAAATTACCCCCTTTGGGAAAAATGAGCAAGACTCATTTGAATTTTCTAGATTTAAGGCTTCTTTTTTCAATGTCATTAATAGTATTGAAGGTTTGAAGAATTCAGTCAAGTTAGTTTATCTCAAGGCATACCTTAAAGATATGGATTTGTCATTAATTGAGAATCTTCCCAAAGCAGATAAAAACTTTGAAGCTGCTTGGACCATTTTAGAGGAAGAATTCTTTGACCAGGATTTACTGATCAATGAAAACCTAACCCAAATTATTAATTTCAGTCCTTGTTTTAATCTTGAAATGAACATGTACCTCATCTCATATCTTACAGCAAAAACTCTTGAACTAGAGAAATTTGGTCTAAAATTTACCTAGGAAGGTTCTTCAGGGTCAGTTCACTTGAGTAATATTGTCAGAGATAAACTGTTTTCACCCTTCCTTAAAGAATTATGTAGCAAGGTACAAAATAACTTTCCATCAGCTGCTCTTATTTTTTCACATGCTTCATCTATTTATAAACTGATTAAACCTAGAGAATGTGTAAAATCTTTTGAGCCTAAAAGGAACGGTAATGTGGTCAAAAGTGATAGGTCTGTTTCTAACCGACCTGTTGAGTTCACCAAAAAGGATAATAAAACTTATGTGCATTTTGACACTCGTGTTAAGAATAAACCACTTGGGTGTAAATTTTGTCAGTTGACTAATCATTCGTCAATACATTGTAAAAAGTATTCCAATTTTGAAAGGAGGTCCAATGGAGTGGTTGAACTTGGGATGTGTAGTAGATGTCTTAGCCTAAATCATAGAGAGAGTGCTTGTTCAGGTATTAATAGTAGGTTACCTTTTTTATGTAAAAGTTGCCATACCTCAACTCATATAACCCCAATGTGTCCTTCCATGCTTATGTCACTTTCTTCTTCAAAAACTGTGAAGTGGGAAGGAAGTGACAAATGACTAACCGTTGGATCAAAAGCGGATATTGCAAATCCAGTATTATCCTTGTTTTTTCAAACTCCTACAGGTTTTTAGAGAATGCCTTTTCTACTTGATAGTGTGGCGCAGTTATCAATAATAGATTATAGCCAACTTCAAAAGTATGGTGTAAAAGCTAAAGCAATTGCACGGCCTATAATTAGCCTGGGCATTAATAAGTCCATCCAAGGTTATTCCTTTGATACTTCCATTATCTTACCTAGCTCAGATAAAGCTCAAGTAAATTTTTCTGTGTGCCAAATCTAAATTTAAATCTGACTGTAAAAGGAATCTCTTCAACTTTAGACGAGCTTAAACTTATGGATGATCCTCTGAGTAAAAATATACCAGATTACCATAATGATTCAATCCATATTTGTGGAATTTTAGGCAATGATATTTTGCAACATTTCAGGGTTTTTGAGTTACAAAATTTGAATGGAGCTAAGATGCTTCGAGTGTCAAATGGGTTTATACCCATTGGATCTATTGAATCCCTGACTGCTACCATTTCCAATAAGAAATTTCAACATTGAAGTAATACCTATTTCTTATAAATTTAATGTCTTTAGCGAAGTAGAATCACTCTACATATATAAAGGGAGGAAAGTTTGGAAATTTTGCTGACTCACCCAATTTGTCTAATGTACATAAAAAAGTATCTGTTGATCCCTCTTGTCCTGTCCGCCATGATGTCTCTTGTCAGGCTGTCATCTCTGAAAAGAGAAAAGTTAAGAGAAAGGTCACACCTTTAATAAAGTCTTTTAAAAAGTCCTCTTCTGTGAATACGGAAGTTAAAGTACCTAAACAATATAATGATGCAGTTAATTTTGTATTAAATCCTAAATCAAACCATTTCTTCCCTATGTCTGAGGCATGTCCTAATTCAGATGTAGAACTTAACCTGGAAAACTTGTATTTCCTAGAAACCATAGGTATTAGGCAAGAAAATACACTGTACTTCCCTATATGATGAGAAATAAGTGGAAAACTTTAAAAATTAAATACAGTTTAAAAATGGGCATTACTATATAGATATACCTTTGCACAGAGATGTGTTGGATAAAGTCCCATCAAATTATAACTTAGCCAAAATTATTGCTAGAAAGGTGTCCAGTAAGAATGGTCCTTCAGATTCAAATTATTTTGAAGTATTCCAGGAACAACTTAAATTAGGTATAATAGAGGAACTTAAGGAACCTTCCAATCCAGATGACCATAAATGGATACCTCACAGACCCATCATAAGGAAAGATCCATTAGTTAACTATACAAAAATTCGCCCAGTCTTTAATGCATCTTTAAAAGTTAAAAAGAGTCCTTCACTAAATAAAGCTGTTTATGCAGGTACTGACATGCTGAACGACTTGTTAAGTTTATTGATGTACTTTAGGACCAATGAGTATGTGTTGTTAGCAGATATTGCAAAAGCCTTTCTCAATATTAAATTAAATAAGGATAGTGACTAGAACTGTTTTAGTTTTGTTGTGTATTATAATAATAAATTTAATTATTTCCGTTATTCCACCATTATATTTGGATTGATCTGTTCACCCTTTATATTAAATTATATCTAATATCATCATGCCCAAAACTGTAATAATGTTATTGTAAGAGACATTATACAACATAAATTTTATGTAGATAACCTCATATTAACTAATAGGGATAAAAATACTCTGATTGAGATTCGACGTGCAGTGTCCAGTACCATGTCAGGGGCAGGATTATTACTTAGAGAGTGGTGTAGAAATGCTAATGATGTTGTCAACCAATTTGTCACAAGTGAGAAAACTTTAACTACTAAAGAATCCAAAATATTGGGATATGTCTTTAAACCTGAGGAGGATAAAATGTTTCTTAAAGTAAATTATGTAGATCCTAAGTGTAATACCAAGAGACAAATAGTCAGTTCTGTATCATCTGTTTCTGATCCTATAGGATTTATTTCCCCTCTATTAGTTGAAGCAAAACTTTTTATAAGGAAGTTATGCACCAATAAATATTCTTGGGATCAAGAACTTCCAGAAGCAATTTTATCCGAATGGCAGCATTATACCTTAAATTCAACAAGTTTCTTAGTCAGGAAAATATCTCTGTATCCCGCAAAGTTGCCATTGATAATCTACCAAGCTCCTTAATTATTTTTACTAATGCCTCAAAACAAGCTTATGGTTTTTCAATTTATTGTGTCCAAAATGGAAATTCTAAGTTGCTCTTCAGTAAATTTAAATTAACTACATTGCCTAACAAAACATTGCCATTATTAGAATTGTTGGCAATTGTTTTGGCTATAAAGTGTATGGATACAATTGTGAGTGATTCAAATTTCAATCTCAATGTTGAAAATATTACTTTTCTCACTGACAGTCAGGTGGCTCTTGCTTGGACCTTGACTGGAAGAGCTAAGAAAAATAATATTTTTGTAAATAATAGGTTAAAAGATAGGGAAATATTCCAAAACAGGCTAGAGAAGAGAAACATTCTCTTTTCCTTTCAATATGTTCCTTGCGAACATAATATAGCTGATAACTTAACTAGAGTTGTGTCTATTTACAAGTTTCACAATCAGGTGTCTATGTGGCTTAATGGTCCTACTTGGATTACCTTACCTGTGAAAGATTGGCCTAAAGGTCAGTTAGGCTGTCTTCCAGCTCCATTTAAGGAGGGAAGTTGTTCTATAGATGAACAATCTTCTCCTGTCGTACTATCTGTGGCAGAAGATACTTAAGTTATTGACTTAAATAAATTTTCTTCATATTCCAAATTAATTTCCGTAACTTCAAAGGTATTAACGGCTGTTAAAATGTTAAACAAATTGGTAATAAAAGTAGTAGAAATTAAAGAATTAAACATTTTGTATCTTATTAAACAAATGCAAAGTGTTTGTTTTGCAGAATAAATTAAATTTCTTTAAAATTTTCCTACCTCTTATAAAAATGTACCCATTCTTGTTAAAAATCTGAACCTGTTACTAGAGGGTAATGGTATACTTAGGTCTAAAGGAAGGATGTCGAAGAATTTACTTTTAAGTTATGATGCAGTAAACCCAATCTTTCTCAGTGATCAACATCATTTACCAACATTAATCATAAGAAATTCTAAAACTTTCCTGCAAGCATTTGAGGGGAAGATTCCACTGTTAATCATCTTAGACAAACTAGTTTTGGGGTCCTTAAAGTTAGACAAGCAGTAAAGAAAGTATTGAAAAATTGTATTTTATGCCATAAATACAATTCTAGCCATTTTCATGCTCCAACTACACCTTCTCTCCCAAAAGATAAAGTTAACTTTGTTAATCCCTTTGAGCATACTGGCATAGATTTTACTGGACATTTCTTCGCTTCTGATTTTTCTGGTAACAAACATAAAATATATATATTAATTTTCACATGTATGAATTCAAGAGCTATTCATTAAGAAGTTGTAAACAATATGTCTGTGGAAGAATTTATTCTGGCTTTTGTCCGGTTTTATAATAGATATGGTCTGCCAAAAGTTTTGTACTCAGATAATGCAAGGTCATTTATTTCAAGCACATCACTTTTATCAAATCTCATTGCTTCAGATATTTTTCAAGAAAAAGCTGTTAACGGGGTCCAGTTTCTTCTTTGTGTGGAGTTCCCTCTGTCTGCGTTGGACACGCCTTCTGACTTTATTTATCGTTCGGGATGCCGAGTTCTATATTCGCTGCATTTTTCTCATTAAGGTCTTGTTTGCCACTTAAGACAATACTGTGGGAAAGATGAGCTTAGCCCGGACGTATATCAGGTATATCTTTCAAATGTTGGCCGAGCGAAGATCTCTAAACCGGTATAGCTTGGAGATTTCTCTCCTTGCCAGGTTCTGCCTCTCCGTCTAGTGTCTCAAGTATCCATGGTCGAAGAACTTTAGGCCCAGGAAAGTGCCTTTGGCGGAGAAGCCTTATCTTCTCCCCTCGATGATTATGGGGCACGTCAACGTGCAGCTCAGGGGAACGATTTGGAACTTGTCCCTATTAGTTCTAATCTTCCAGCGTCTCTCGTACTCGTTGATGTCGATTTGCACTGCCTGATCCCTCGCCTTATTTACCAGGCACGGGACGATTTGAATGACGTCATCTGCAAATTGCAGATACATCGTCTCTCTGTGCAGCCGTATTGGAGAGGTCGATGGTAAAGACTAGGTGTACCAGAGGGCTCAGACAACTTTCCTGTTGAACGCCTGCCTTCAGTTTGAATTCGGGTCCTCTGTATCCTTCGATCATGAGACATGCCCTTCTCTCTATGACAAAGTCACACAGGATCCTTTCCAGGATTGGGTCTAGTTAAAGGTTCAGGATCTTTTATTGAAGCCCTTCCAGCCAGACTTTATCCAAGGCCTTCTGCACGTTCCTCAACACAATGTCTACATAGTACCTATTCGCACGGCAATAGGCGATTTTTTCTGTCAGGAGCGCTAGGGCTGTATCAGTGCTCCTTTTTTGGCGGAACCCATGTTGTTTGGGGTTGTGCACTCCAAACACGCTCATTTAAGCTTTTAGCCTCTTAGCTAGGATCTTTTCAAAGATCTTGCTGAGTATCTCCGGAAGAGAGATTGGGCCATAGTTTGCCACCTGGTCTGGGGGCTTTTTCCTTTCGAGATGAAGATGATTTTAGCTATCTTGTACCCGTCCGGAAAGTAGCCTGTATTCAGACCGGAATTCATGGTATTAACCAGTCCCTAAATGATCTGCCTCGGTGCATTCACGAGGTTCTTTTTCGTGATCCTAAGTCCAGCCTGGTGCCCTTTGCTTGAAGGACCTTGTGGTCTTCATGGTCTCTTCGAAGGTTATTGGGCATCCGTGGCCAACCCTCTCTCTTTCTTGAGATACTTGCGTGTGGGGGTGCGTTCCATGAATCACTGTGCCTTGTTCCTCGAGCAGTTGGTCTTTAAAGTCCTGGTCGAAGTCGTCGTTCTCCTCAGGGGTAATAGCGAAAATCTTTTCCAGTGCATCCTGAATCTTTTTAGAGAGACTCTGGATCCTCAATGATTTCCTTTCCATCTTTTATTTTTATTCTGGCTTTGGTGAGGAGTCCCCTAAGTCTTCGGATTGTATTCCAAAAACTTAGTGGACCGACCTCCCTGTCCAGCCTACCTATGATGTCATTCCATATTTCCTTCTGTTTTTCTGTGATTGTGTGTTTTAGTTCCTCGCTCAGTTGTCTCATTCTGGCTGTCCTTTCCCACTTTGAGATTGTTATGCCTATTTCTTCGAGGATTTTCCTATGTTCTCGTGCGTTATTCCTCGTCTCGTTTGTCTACCTAGGTTGTGGGAGCATTTTATAGGAGATACTTGGGACGCATCTCTCGTCCGCTTGGATAAAGAGTTTAGTAATGGTGTTAATCTCTTCGTCCACCTCTTGGAGATTGACGTCTTCCAGGTCGGCTAGATGGTATTTGCCGAGTATCTCTCTATATAGCTCCCAGTTAGCTTTGGCATAACTCTTCATAAGTGGGACTGGCATGAGAATCGGTGTAAGCGAGATTGTTGTTAGGATCGGGATATGGTCGTTCGGTACTAGAGGTCCGTGCTCGTTGCTGATGTTAAAGGGGAAGTTGCGGCTCGTCAATACTATGTCAAGTTTGGTTGTCGTATATTGCGCTAAGTAAGTTGAGAAATCCAGTCCTACTCTCTGGTGTCTATCTTTTTCAAAGAGTAGTTCCAGGCTACTTTCCCTCTGGTTGGTGCGACCGTAACCAGAAGCTGTGTAATAGGCGTTTAGGTCTCCACTTAGCAATGCCATTATTCCTCGCCCAAAGATGTTGAATAGATTGGGAACGGGCAGATATTCTCGGTGGGGTGGCTGATAGGCCGCTGCCACAGGTAGGCCTCCTACGAGGGTTGGGATTTCGATAGCCACGAATGATTCTCTAAGTCTGAAAGTGTTTTTTATTTAATGTTTTTCTGGATCAGGATGGCTGCGCCATCGTACCTTTCTTGTGTATGGTTTATAGTGATCACAGTATAATTTAGTATATATATTGAGCTAGTTTCAGTGTTTTCACCGTGTTCGGATATAAGGATCAAGTCGGGATCTGCCATACGAAATATGGATTTTCCTTCCCATACGTTGGTGTTTAGTGTTAGTATTTTCAGCTTGTTGTTGGTGTTTTCCATGTTTTGTGTTCTTGTTTTCTATGTGAGTGTGTGTGTTCTCCTTTACTTTTTGTCTATTCTTTTTTTTCCATTTCGTATTTTTCTAAACTCTGTTTCACTTATGGTGAGGCAGAAGTCTGTATGTAATTTATTTTTTGTGCCATGAGCACCTCATCTACTGTTGCCTCTTGCAACTGCGTTTCATAGATCCATTTTAATTGTCCTGTTCTTACCCCTTCAACTATCTCCCTAGTGGTGGGGTTGGCTGGAAATGGGGTTTGATCAATCTTGTAGAAGCGCATATTAAGCTCTTTTTCATCTAATTTATTGGAAAGTTGGGGAGCCTTTCCACTTCTAATGCTTCTCGCTCTCTTGTTTTGTTTTGGGAGTTTGACTTGCTCTTCTTCTTCATCTTCCGAGGAAGATGCGGAGCTTGTGATGTTTCCTTCTGCTTGTTTTATTCTTTGCGCTGCTTTTTTCGCCTGCATTTCCTTTTTTCTTTTGGCCTCTATCCTCGGGTCTCTACTCTTGGTTCTGTGAGTGGCTTGGGGTCTCTCTTCGATCTCAGTTGCTTCTGCTCTGGCTTCTCTTGGTGGGAAAGGGTGTTGCTGAGGCTTCTTCCTCGGGGTCATATTGTAGTTGCAGGACATCTCCCGATGAAGGGTTGTCCGGGAAACACATCTCTTCTAGATCATTTTTCTTGAGCATGGTATTCAGCTCGGTCGCCAAGCATCTCGGGTTAGGGAGGTTTATCACGTGCGCATACATAATGCACGTGAAGACTTTGGTCGAAATTTTGTTCCCAACATTCAAATATGTCTTTGTGGGAGGGGGGGAATTTTCGACTGTCCTTGCGGGGAGGGCTCTAGCTGCTTGAGCGTAGGAGTTGATTGCTCTACTTATTTCCTCCGCCTTTTTCTCTTTAGGTTTTCTTTTCACCAGCTCCTTCTTTTTGCAGAATGGCATGGCCATAGCCCCATGTTTTAGACCACAGTTCGGGCATCTTTCCTCGGCTGCCGAGCATTCCCGCCAGCCGTGTCCTTTGCCACCGCATCTTGAGCAGGTAATCTCCTGCTCGTATGAAGTCTTTTGTGGCGTGCATTTCTAGCTTAAAGCATCGGAAACAGATTTAAATTGGAGTGTACTCTTCTCTTTTTATCTGTTCCTCGCTAATCTTAGCGTTAAAGAGCAGTAGTCCACTCTCCCTTGCCTTTGCTGCCATAGTGGTATCACCGAAGATGATTTTAAATACATGGCTGTAGTCAGTATTATCTCTACTGTTTTGTAACTTTACCACTCCGGTAATGCTCGCTTACTGCTGGTTTCTCAGTATCTCCTCTTTAATTTACTCTTGGGAGTGATGGCCTATCCAGGGATCCAGCTTTCTGCAGATCACACTTTTGTGTGCCTGGATTTAGGAAGAGGTACTAGGTTGCAGATTTATTCCCCTCAGGATTTATATTGCTACTTTTTTTTTTAACTTCTCCACGTCATTTTCGTTCTCGCATATAGCGAAATAGCCTGTTGGTGCATCGAGTAGGCGAAGTACAGCAACGTTTAGTTTTCCAAAGAAGGTTTTTAAGACCGTCCCCTTATCCGGTTTCTCCAATCCACTCACATTTCTTAGCAGTACTCTTGGAGCATTTGAGTCCAGCATTTCTGCGTGCAGTCCCTTGAAGAGGGGATGCACTTACTCTCTTTGTTACCTTTTTATATTCTTTGTCCTCAGTCCTTGCCTCCTAAAGTGTTCTTCAGTGGTTTTTGGATGTTAAATATTATTTATCTTTCTTAGTGCGACCGTCGGCTTATATACGCATGGGACTGAACGTTACTCTGACCATTGTCTGAGATCTTCGTTGATTGGTCAGTTTCCTGATAAGTCTAAGCCACTGTGTGGGGCACTCCAGTGCCGTGAAGTTCTTCCTATGCATCTAATTCACAGAAAGAAATGCAAAGGAAAGGGAAAGATAGCTGCAGATAGTGCAGATGGACTGATGAAATGGCTTCTTTATAATGATATTAAGGATTAGATAAGGGCAGTGGGAGCTTACAGCGCGGCAACTAATACTTACTACAATAATGCTGCCATAAGAGGGGCTAAAATGTCAATTACATCGTACTTTAGAATGGATCATCTCTAGCTTGCATCTAAATGAGCTTCCTTTGAGGCAACGGTGCAGGAAATATATTGGTCCAAGAGAAATTGGAACTCAATGAAAAGGACCACTTGGTAAAGCCTTAACAACCTGTAAAACTATATCAGTATCACCCAGTGGCTTTCAATATATTGCAAAGAAGCTCCTCTTCCAGGTGTAGATGTGAATACGCTTAGTCGGGAACAAGCTTACGAGTATCTGTACAGAATTATCAGTACTATTAGAAGTGATTTAATTGACGACGATCTACTACATATGAAACCAAGGCCAATATTTCATCAAGATGGCTCACCACTGCCAGAAGAATATGTCAACTTTATGTGGCAAAATAAGAACCTATCAATGACTTGTATGTCCTTACAGAGTTTATCGTGTGTCATGATGGGCCCATCTGGTTTCACATCAAATTCTCTCCAAAATGCACGAAGTGATCTAAACATATCTTGGATCAGATTAACCTTCTGTAAATGGCAAACAATCCAAAGGAATCCCTACTCTGCCTATCCTGAGAACGTCATTTTGGCAATACTAGCAAACGTTGATAAGAAAAAACAGGAAATAAGCTATTTTCCGAATAAAGAAGATCCGAGAAGTTATTGTGTATGAGGAAGAGATACGTGATTTCATGCCACCAAAATGATATTGAACAAGAAGCTTGCCGTCGTTTTTTGGTGAATTTATAATTCTGAGTATGTGGTAGCGTTCACTTTTATTGCAAGAGCTGGAGGATTAACTCGGAGATGTTTACCTTGCTATTTTGATTGGAAGTTATCTCTTTGATTATTCGCGTGTCAAGGATTTTCAAGCAGTGAAAATTCGAATTTCTTTTTAGGATCGTAGTGTTTCTACTCATATTTGTCTCTTAACTTGCTCGTTGCGTTGTTAGATTGATTGATTGTCTCTTCTTGTAGCTGCAGTGTTAAACATCGGCTGAGAGTATTAGTGGTCATATCAATGTATCAATTGTTAGGATGAGGCTTATAGTCCTCAATTTGGATTGTTTAGGGGCGACTTTATTTTTATTGTAGGCTGTTGAATTTTAGGTCTTTTTAATAGATGATAATTTGTTGTATGCTTCTGGGATAATATTGTTTTTACGATATATTTCAGCATACTTTCGTGTTCTGTAAGCGTCCGTCCTCTGTTTTTTTTCCTAGAGTGGAGTTAGTTTTCATTTTTATTCTCCTCCTTTATCTCGAGCTGGGAAGTGAGTATATTCTTTTGTTTTCTTTCAAACTCTCGGTTTAATTAGATATTGTTAATTAGGATTTGTTTGTATTTTCTAAAATCTTTATCTAGTTCGTTCCACGTTGAACAGTTTCTGAGAGCTCTTCTTTCGTAGGAGCTCATTAGCGCTTTTTATATTTCTCAATGCATAGACTTTTGGCGTTAAGGCATCTTTCAAGGTCCGTTTCTTTTCGATAGAAGCCTTTTGCTGTTTTTCATCAATGTTTATTTTTACGTCAACCTCGAGGAAGCAAATGCATCCTTTAAAGCACAGATACATATGGAAATTAGTAATAGAATACACTGTACAATTAAATTTCTGAACAGACTCAGGATAGCCGAATCACTATATAATAAATCATTAATTCTTTCTTTCAATTCAAATGCTTTGATTTTTCCAGAATCATCATATGAAATATTTCATTGGATAGTGTTATGGTGTGCAAATTAATATACTTCACTACATGTTTTTAAAAACTTTTAATATTAGTAAACTTTGTAATAATGATTTTTGGAAAGCTTTCCATTATTTACCGATAAAAATACTTAAAAGCTGTTCCCTTTAAAGTTTTGGCTTGGAATACAGGGATTTTGAAAGATAGTTTTGATTTTTTTCGTAAAGATTATTCTTGAAAATTAAATTGGACATCGACGCAACTCGCACCATAGCCAATTACATACATGAAAATTCATCCCACACCTACGAACCACGGGGTTATCACTTACCAAGATGGGATAAATCCGAAATTAACCTGATAACCTCGAAGAGCTTTACGGATAGAAATTCCAATGCAATTGGTAAAAGGTCTGTACCACGTCTCTTCGTCCACATTAGAGTACAGTCCTAGCCAAAATTTTGAGACTACTATAATATTTCATATTTTAAATTTCAATAGAACTAAAAAAAGTTGCATATTGTTTTAGTATGTTTGAGTAATAATTTGAAGGTGAACTATGAAAAATGTTATGGCCCAAACCCATTATGTTAATAATGTTCCTGTTTCTTAAGGACAGCTTCAATCCATTTTGGTATGTTGAAGACTAAATTTGTGATAACATCATGACTAATTTTTTACCACTTATGTTCAGTAAGCACTGATTCTCAAGGACAACTTCAATTCATTTCTGTATGTTAGAGACCAAATTTATAATAACATTATGACTAATATTTTACCAATTTTGCTCAGTAGGCGACCAAAAACTGTTCACAATTGAATGGCTTTGTCAAGAGGAAATTACATTAATGGCTTTGTCAAGAGGAAATTACATTAATGATCAGACACCTTCTGCTACATATGTGGTTGTTACTCGTATATGCTAGTTTGTCAAAGGCGTAATACATCAAACTTTGTGATCCGCACTTATAAGGCATATTTTGATGTTCCTCTTGGCGATCAAGATAAGAAGTAGGCCCCACACGCTGTTTTCCATAGTTGTGTGGAACATCTTCATGAGTGGACGAAAAGAAAGAGAAATGGTCTTTCTTTTGGAATCCCCATGGTATGGTGAGAGCCAAAGGTTCATGTATCGGACTGTTATTTCTGTGTGGTAAATACTAAAGGGATTGGCAAGAAAAATCTGCACAAGATCGATACCCCAACATTCCCTCGGCGATCCAGCCAGTACCTTATTCTGAGTCTTTACCATTTCTGATTTTTAGTGTATAAGCTTCCCTCCGAGGATAAAAATGATGTACCTGATATGGACGTCCACAGAATGGATTCAGAGTCTCCAGATTCATCATCAGATGCTAAACAGTAATTAGCTCCTCACTGTTTAAATCAAGAGGATTTGAATGACTTGATACGTAATTTGGCGCTCTTCAAGAAGCTGAAGAACTTTTAGCCTCTAGGTTGAGTAAAAGACATATTCTTGACCGGTCGGTATGGGTATCATATTACCGAACACGGGAGAGTACATTTGTTAAGTCTTTCCCTGAGGATAAACAATTTGTATACTGCTACGATGTTCCTGCTCTGTTTAACGAGTTTGGACTTGACACTTATAGCCCTGCTGAGTGGAGACTATTTTTGGATAGCTCCAAGCGTAGCCTCAAGTGTGTCCCTTTGCATAATGGCAATGACTTTGGTGCAGTTCCTCTCAGTGACTCTGTCCATCTGTGAGAAACTCACGATGACATAATAATGGTCATGGATTTACTTAAGTACCATGAACACAATTGGCTCATATGTATAGACCATAATATGGTAAACTTCCTCCTTGGCCAGCAGAAGGGATATTCAAAGTTTCCATGCTATATCTGTATGAGGGACAGTCTAGCCCGTGACAAACACTGGTCCCCCAAAGATTGGCAAGTTCGGAAAACTTTGGAAGCAGGAAAGCCAAACATTGTTAATGAGCCAATCGTAAGACGAGAGAAGATCGTTTTTTTCCTTTACTTCATCTCAAACTGGGGTTGATGAAGCAGTATGTCAAGGCGTGAGCACTGACAATGATTGTTTTCAGTACATAGTATTGGCTTTTCTTGCTTAGTCATACGGAGAAATAAAAGCAGGAGTATTTGATGGTCCTCAAATCCGAAGACTTCTGAGTGATTCTAGATTCGTGAACACCATGAATGAAAAAGAGAAGGCAGCCTGGCTCTCATTCTCTGCCGTTGTTCTTAATTTCTTGGGAAACAACAAAGCGCATAATAATATGCTTTTAGCATATCGTGGTCTGAGATACAACATGAGTGTAAAGCTGCATTTCCTAAATAGTCACCTCGACCGATTGCCAGAGAATCTGGGAGCCGTGAGCAACGAATAAGGGAAACGCTTCCATCAGGATTTGATTACGATGGAAGAGCGCTACCAAGGTCACTGGGATAGACACATGGTGGCGGACTACTGCTGGATGGTTAGAAGAGATCAGCCAGAGAATACTTACAAGAAAAAGAGTTACAAACGCAAATTTTTTCCCGATTGAAATCAAGAAAAGGTCTTCCAGCCTGATCTAAGGTCATTAATTACAGTATTTGTATTCTAATGTGAAATTCAAGTTTCTTATCATATGCAATAAAATGTTTGTGCAAAAATAACCTGTTTTGCTATAAATATCGCAAGAGGATGATTGAAAATTATTTTAGAGCATGATGATAGGTGTGATAATATGAAAATTACTGTATAATATTAGTTATCGATATTTCGAATAATCTGTAGCATTTAAAGAGAATCTGATTTCAGATTTGAATTAATTCAGTATGCTCGAATTAGGTAGGAAAATTTACTTTATCAATTCACTAAATACATTGTTCCCCAGTTTAATCGACCAAAAATTCTCTCTTTGGTTCAAATCTGGTGAATTCTCCGTCAAGGTCCAAAAAGATGCAAGTTATTTTTAGCCAAAGACTTTGTTATTGCTAGTTTCCTTCAAGTTAGTGTTGTTGGATCATTGTTTTGTATTGATATTTTTTATTGGTTAAAATGAAATGGGGACCAATTGAACCAACATTAATTATGTTAAATGAAGAGGAAATGTGGATTTTATGGGTTTAGAGAACAAGCTTGATGCGTATGCTGATTATGTCACATTGCTTGCCAGTATACCATTTCGAAACATATAGTTTTCTGTCGGTGAGTCTCTGAAAATAGATCTTATACATATTAATGAGTGGTATAAGTTGAAGGTGTGAGGTTAAATTCCCCACACACAAACATAATCTTTAGTAGGTCCTGGCCACCTTATTCATAGCATCTAGATTTACACGTTTCTAATATAGTGTTAGTTACTTGTAACTCTTTTAAAATTCTTAACGTATTTTTTGATAATAAACTTACTTTTTATAGTCATTTGACACGTTGCTTAGGGAATATCTTAAAAATTGTTATTCAGGGAAAGTGTTTGAAAGAGTTAGGTATTTAAGTTATTACATTAAAGTACTTTAATTCTTTTATTCCTGTTAGTTATGAGGTTTGTGCAGTAGTCTGGTGTTATGCGGCTAATTGTCATATGAAATTTCAGGAGATAATTTTTTCTGTTGTTAAATTTCTTATTCAAAATGTAACATAAATATTGGCAGAGTTGGCAAACTATTTTTCTGTGTAGGCTGTACAAAGTAAGTAATGTTCTTGATCACCCATTAGAAGCATCTTTGCCTCACTTGTCTCAACCTGAAAGTGAAACTAGTCAAGCTGTTGCTGCTAGTACTCTACATTTTTCATCTCTGTTGCAACAAGGCTTTGGAATAGGCTTCCTAGCGTTCTTGTTCAGTCAGTTTATGTGCCAAGGTTCAAAATCGGTGGTAGCTCTTTTTAATAAATAGATGATACCTTTTTTTTCTATCATCTCTTCATGTTTAGTAATTTATTTTGTTTTGTGTATTTCTATCTCACTTCTTATACTTTTCCCTTGGCGTATCAGGTTGCATTCACTGCTGGAGTCTTGTTGTCAATACTGTTGTAAATTTCCAGTTGCGTTCTGATTTTAATAGTAGTAATAATAATAATATGTAGATGGCAATGATTAATTTTGTCGAGTTTTTAAAATACTATAGGTATTGAATAGTGTCATCGATAATTTTAAAGGGACACCTTAATTAAAATTAGAAGTAATTGAAATAATAATAATAAAAGGTAAACGCCTCTAGGTATAAATGTTAATAACTACTTGAATCCGTTGCCTAAATATTTTTTATCGAAGTACAAAAGATGATTTAACAGAGAATTTGCACGACCATTTGTTAAGATCGAAATTACATTAAATAAGGAGTTGATTGCTCTACTTATTTCCTCCGCCTTTTTCTCTTTAGGTTTTCTTTTCACCAGCTCCTTCTTTTTGCAGAATGGCATGGCCATAGCCCCATGTTTTAGACCACAGTTCGGGCATCTTTCCTCGGCTGCCGAGCATTCCCGCCAGCCGTGTCCTTTGCCACCGCATCTTGAGCAGGTAATCTCCTGCTCGTATGAAGTCTTTTGTGGCGTGCATTTCTAGCTTAAAGCATCGGAAACAGATTTAAATTGGAGTGTACTCTTCTCTTTTTATCTGTTCCTCGCTAATCTTAGCGTTAAAGAGCAGTAGTCCACTCTCCCTTGCCTTTGCTGCCATAGTGGTATCACCGAAGATGATTTTAAATACATGGCTGTAGTCAGTATTATCTCTACTGTTTTGTAACTTTACCACTCCGGTAATGCTCGCTTACTGCTGGTTTCTCAGTATCTCCTCTTTAATTTACTCTTGGGAGTGATGGCCTATCCAGGGATCCAGCTTTCTGCAGATCACACTTTTGTGTGCCTGGATTTAGGAAGAGGTACTAGGTTGCAGATTTATTCCCCTCAGGATTTATATTGCTACTTTTTTTTTTAACTTCTCCACGTCATTTTCGTTCTCGCATATAGCGAAATAGCCTGTTGGTGCATCGAGTAGGCGAAGTACAGCAACGTTTAGTTTTCCAAAGAAGGTTTTTAAGACCGTCCCCTTATCCGGTTTCTCCAATCCACTCACATTTCTTAGCAGTACTCTTGGAGCATTTGAGTCCAGCATTTCTGCGTGCAGTCCCTTGAAGAGGGGATGCACTTACTCTCTTTGTTACCTTTTTATATTCTTTGTCCTCAGTCCTTGCCTCCTAAAGTGTTCTTCAGTGGTTTTTGGATGTTAAATATTATTTATCTTTCTTAGTGCGACCGTCGGCTTATATACGCATGGGACTGAACGTTACTCTGACCATTGTCTGAGATCTTCGTTGATTGGTCAGTTTCCTGATAAGTCTAAGCCACTGTGTGGGGCACTCCAGTGCCGTGAAGTTCTTCCTATGCATCTAATTCACAGAAAGAAATGCAAAGGAAAGGGAAAGATAGCTGCAGATAGTGCAGATGGACTGATGAAATGGCTTCTTTATAATGATATTAAGGATTAGATAAGGGCAGTGGGAGCTTACAGCGCGGCAACTAATACTTACTACAATAATGCTGCCATAAGAGGGGCTAAAATGTCAATTACATCGTACTTTAGAATGGATCATCTCTAGCTTGCATCTAAATGAGCTTCCTTTGAGGCAACGGTGCAGGAAATATATTGGTCCAAGAGAAATTGGAACTCAATGAAAAGGACCACTTGGTAAAGCCTTAACAACCTGTAAAACTATATCAGTATCACCCAGTGGCTTTCAATATATTGCAAAGAAGCTCCTCTTCCAGGTGTAGATGTGAATACGCTTAGTCGGGAACAAGCTTACGAGTATCTGTACAGAATTATCAGTACTATTAGAAGTGATTTAATTGACGACGATCTACTACATATGAAACCAAGGCCAATATTTCATCAAGATGGCTCACCACTGCCAGAAGAATATGTCAACTTTATGTGGCAAAATAAGAACCTATCAATGACTTGTATGTCCTTACAGAGTTTATCGTGTGTCATGATGGGCCCATCTGGTTTCACATCAAATTCTCTCCAAAATGCACGAAGTGATCTAAACATATCTTGGATCAGATTAACCTTCTGTAAATGGCAAACAATCCAAAGGAATCCCTACTCTGCCTATCCTGAGAACGTCATTTTGGCAATACTAGCAAACGTTGATAAGAAAAAACAGGAAATAAGCTATTTTCCGAATAAAGAAGATCCGAGAAGTTATTGTGTATGAGGAAGAGATACGTGATTTCATGCCACCAAAATGATATTGAACAAGAAGCTTGCCGTCGTTTTTTGGTGAATTTATAATTCTGAGTATGTGGTAGCGTTCACTTTTATTGCAAGAGCTGGAGGATTAACTCGGAGATGTTTACCTTGCTATTTTGATTGGAAGTTATCTCTTTGATTATTCGCGTGTCAAGGATTTTCAAGCAGTGAAAATTCGAATTTCTTTTTAGGATCGTAGTGTTTCTACTCATATTTGTCTCTTAACTTGCTCGTTGCGTTGTTAGATTGATTGATTGTCTCTTCTTGTAGCTGCAGTGTTAAACATCGGCTGAGAGTATTAGTGGTCATATCAATGTATCAATTGTTAGGATGAGGCTTATAGTCCTCAATTTGGATTGTTTAGGGGCGACTTTATTTTTATTGTAGGCTGTTAAATTTTAGGTCTTTTTAATAGATGATAATTTGTTGTATGCTTCTGGGATAATATTGTTTTTACGATATATTTCAGCATACTTTCGTGTTCTGTAAGCGTCCGTCCTCTGTTTTTTTTCCTAGAGTGGAGTTAGTTTTCATTTTTATTCTCCTCCTTTATCTCGAGCTGGGAAGTGAGTATATTCTTTTGTTTTCTTTCAAACTCTCGGTTTAATTAGATATTGTTAATTAGGATTTGTTTGTATTTTCTAAAATCTTTATCTAGTTCGTTCCACGTTGAACAGTTTCTGAGAGCTCTTCTTTCGTAGGAGCTCATTAGCGCTTTTTATATTTCTCAATGCATAGACTTTTGGCGTTAAGGCATCTTTCAAGGTCCGTTTCTTTTCGATAGAAGCCTTTTGCTGTTTTTCATCAATGTTTATTTTTACGTCAACCTCGAGGAAGCAAATGCATCCTTTAAAGCACAGATACATATGGAAATTAGTAATAGAATACACTGTACAATTAAATTTCTGAACAGACTCAGGATAGCCGAATCACTATATAATAAATCATTAATTCTTTCTTTCAATTCAAATGCTTTGATTTTTCCAGAATCATCATATGAAATATTTCATTGGATAGTGTTATGGTGTGCAAATTAATATACTTCACTACATGTTTTTAAAAACTTTTAATATTAGTAAACTTTGTAATAATGATTTTTGGAAAGCTTTCCATTATTTACCGATAAAAATACTTAAAAGCTGTTCCCTTTAAAGTTTTGGCTTGGAATACAGGGATTTTGAAAGATAGTTTTGATTTTTTTCGTAAAGATTATTCTTGAAAATTAAATTGGACATCGACGCAACTCGCACCATAGCCAATTACATACATGAAAATTCATCCCACACCTACGAACCACGGGGTTATCACTTACCAAGATGGGATAAATCCGAAATTAACCTGATAACCTCGAAGAGCTTTACGGATAGAAATTCCAATGCAATTGGTAAAAGGTCTGTACCACGTCTCTTCGTCCACATTAGAGTACAGTCCTAGCCAAAATTTTGAGACTACTATAATATTTCATATTTTAAATTTCAATAGAACTAAAAAAAGTTGCATATTGTTTTAGTATGTTTGAGTAATAATTTGAAGGTGAACTATGAAAAATGTTATGGCCCAAACCCATTATGTTAATAATGTTCCTGTTTCTTAAGGACAGCTTCAATCCATTTTGGTATGTTGAAGACTAAATTTGTGATAACATCATGACTAATTTTTTACCACTTATGTTCAGTAAGCACTGATTCTCAAGGACAACTTCAATTCATTTCTGTATGTTAGAGACCAAATTTATAATAACATTATGACTAATATTTTACCAATTTTGCTCAGTAGGCGACCAAAAACTGTTCACAATTGAATGGCTTTGTCAAGAGGAAATTACATTAATGGCTTTGTCAAGAGGAAATTACATTAATGATCAGACACCTTCTGCTACATATGTGGTTGTTACTCGTATATGCTAGTTTGTCAAAGGCGTAATACATCAAACTTTGTGATCCGCACTTATAAGGCATATTTTGATGTTCCTCTTGGCGATCAAGATAAGAAGTAGGCCCCACACGCTGTTTTCCATAGTTGTGTGGAACATCTTCATGAGTGGACGAAAAGAAAGAGAAATGGTCTTTCTTTTGGAATCCCCATGGTATGGTGAGAGCCAAAGGTTCATGTATCGGACTGTTATTTCTGTGTGGTAAATACTAAAGGGATTGGCAAGAAAAATCTGCACAAGATCGATACCCCAACATTCCCTCGGCGATCCAGCCAGTACCTTATTCTGAGTCTTTACCATTTCTGATTTTTAGTGTATAAGCTTCCCTCCGAGGATAAAAATGATGTACCTGATATGGACGTCCACAGAATGGATTCAGAGTCTCCAGATTCATCATCAGATGCTAAACAGTAATTAGCTCCTCACTGTTTAAATCAAGAGGATTTGAATGACTTGATACGTAATTTGGCGCTCTTCAAGAAGCTGAAGAACTTTTAGCCTCTAGGTTGAGTAAAAGACATATTCTTGACCGGTCGGTATGGGTATCATATTACCGAACACGGGAGAGTACATTTGTTAAGTCTTTCCCTGAGGATAAACAATTTGTATACTGCTACGATGTTCCTGCTCTGTTTAACGAGTTTGGACTTGACACTTATAGCCCTGCTGAGTGGAGACTATTTTTGGATAGCTCCAAGCGTAGCCTCAAGTGTGTCCCTTTGCATAATGGCAATGACTTTGGTGCAGTTCCTCTCAGTGACTCTGTCCATCTGTGAGAAACTCACGATGACATAATAATGGTCATGGATTTACTTAAGTACCATGAACACAATTGGCTCATATGTATAGACCATAATATGGTAAACTTCCTCCTTGGCCAGCAGAAGGGATATTCAAAGTTTCCATGCTATATCTGTATGAGGGACAGTCTAGCCCGTGACAAACACTGGTCCCCCAAAGATTGGCAAGTTCGGAAAACTTTGGAAGCAGGAAAGCCAAACATTGTTAATGAGCCAATCGTAAGACGAGAGAAGATCGTTTTTTTCCTTTACTTCATCTCAAACTGGGGTTGATGAAGCAGTATGTCAAGGCGTGAGCACTGACAATGATTGTTTTCAGTACATAGTATTGGCTTTTCTTGCTTAGTCATACGGAGAAATAAAAGCAGGAGTATTTGATGGTCCTCAAATCCGAAGACTTCTGAGTGATTCTAGATTCGTGAACACCATGAATGAAAAAGAGAAGGCAGCCTGGCTCTCATTCTCTGCCGTTGTTCTTAATTTCTTGGGAAACAACAAAGCGCATAATAATATGCTTTTAGCATATCGTGGTCTGAGATACAACATGAGTGTAAAGCTGCATTTCCTAAATAGTCACCTCGACCGATTGCCAGAGAATCTGGGAGCCGTGAGCAACGAATAAGGGAAACGCTTCCATCAGGATTTGATTACGATGGAAGAGCGCTACCAAGGTCACTGGGATAGACACATGGTGGCGGACTACTGCTGGATGGTTAGAAGAGATCAGCCAGAGAATACTTACAAGAAAAAGAGTTACAAACGCAAATTTTTTCCCGATTGAAATCAAGAAAAGGTCTTCCAGCCTGATCTAAGGTCATTAATTACAGTATTTGTATTCTAATGTGAAATTCAAGTTTCTTATCATATGCAATAAAATGTTTGTGCAAAAATAACCTGTTTTGCTATAAATATCGCAAGAGGATGATTGAAAATTATTTTAGAGCATGATGATAGGTGTGATAATATGAAAATTACTGTATAATATTAGTTATCGATATTTCGAATAATCTGTAGCATTTAAAGAGAATCTGATTTCAGATTTGAATTAATTCAGTATGCTCGAATTAGGTAGGAAAATTTACTTTATCAATTCACTAAATACATTGTTCCCCAGTTTAATCGACCAAAAATTCTCTCTTTGGTTCAAATCTGGTGAATTCTCCGTCAAGGTCCAAAAAGATGCAAGTTATTTTTAGCCAAAGACTTTGTTATTGCTAGTTTCCTTCAAGTTAGTGTTGTTGGATCATTGTTTTGTATTGATATTTTTTATTGGTTAAAATGAAATGGGGACCAATTGAACCAACATTAATTATGTTAAATGAAGAGGAAATGTGGATTTTATGGGTTTAGAGAACAAGCTTGATGCGTATGCTGATTATGTCACATTGCTTGCCAGTATACCATTTCGAAACATATAGTTTTCTGTCGGTGAGTCTCTGAAAATAGATCTTATACATATTAATGAGTGGTATAAGTTGAAGGTGTGAGGTTAAATTCCCCACACACAAACATAATCTTTAGTAGGTCCTGGCCACCTTATTCATAGCATCTAGATTTACACGTTTCTAATATAGTGTTAGTTACTTGTAACTCTTTTAAAATTCTTAACGTATTTTTTGATAATAAACTTACTTTTTATAGTCATTTGACACGTTGCTTAGGGAATATCTTAAAAATTGTTATTCAGGGAAAGTGTTTGAAAGAGTTAGGTATTTAAGTTATTACATTAAAGTACTTTAATTCTTTTATTCCTGTTAGTTATGAGGTTTGTGCAGTAGTCTGGTGTTATGCGGCTAATTGTCATATGAAATTTCAGGAGATAATTTTTTCTGTTGTTAAATTTCTTATTCAAAATGTAACATAAATATTGGCAGAGTTGGCAAACTATTTTTCTGTGTAGGCTGTACAAAGTAAGTAATGTTCTTGATCACCCATTAGAAGCATCTTTGCCTCACTTGTCTCAACCTGAAAGTGAAACTAGTCAAGCTGTTGCTGCTAGTACTCTACATTTTTCATCTCTGTTGCAACAAGGCTTTGGAATAGGCTTCCTAGCGTTCTTGTTCAGTCAGTTTATGTGCCAAGGTTCAAAATCGGTGGTAGCTCTTTTTAATAAATAGATGATACCTTTTTTTTCTATCATCTCTTCATGTTTAGTAATTTATTTTGTTTTGTGTATTTCTATCTCACTTCTTATACTTTTCCCTTGGCGTATCAGGTTGCATTCACTGCTGGAGTCTTGTTGTCAATACTGTTGTAAATTTCCAGTTGCGTTCTGATTTTAATAGTAGTAATAATAATAATATGTAGATGGCAATGATTAATTTTGTCGAGTTTTTAAAATACTATAGGTATTGAATAGTGTCATCGATAATTTTAAAGGGACACCTTAATTAAAATTAGAAGTAATTGAAATAATAATAATAAAAGGTAAACGCCTCTAGGTATAAATGTTAATAACTACTTGAATCCGTTGCCTAAATATTTTTTATCGAAGTACAAAAGATGATTTAACAGAGAATTTGCACGACCATTTGTTAAGATCGAAATTACATTAAATAAGGGTGGCCTTCATTATTCTTGTTGTCCTGCGTTGATAATGATTTCTTATTACGTTATAATATTAGAATCATATGTACGACTATATGAGAAGGATAATTATAATTATCCTTCTTATATTCTCATTTATTTTTACTTTTTGTACTTTAAGCGGGTGATAATTATCATCCTCTTAAAGTGACTCATTATAAAATCCACATTTCCTCTTCATTTAACATAATTAATGTTGGTTCAATTGGTCCCCATTTCATTTTAACCAATAAAAAATATCATCCGCTTAAAGGAATTCATTATAAAATAAATATTTCCTATTAATTCAACATACTTAGTGTTGATTCAATTGGTCCCCGATAGGAAATATTAAATTGTCTTCGACCGTTCTTAGGCAGTTTCAGTATTTTGCTGCTATGTTGAGCAATTATTCTATTTTACATATTTAAAATATCTACTTCAATGAACGAACAGCCAGTGAAAAACCATTCAATCTGTGCTGGAATAAGAAAGCTAGGGGTATGGTAAATAAGGAGTTCATTGTTGAATATATAGTTTTTATCATATAATTTTTAGGTGAGTATAATTCTGCAGAATTTCCATAATACGGCTACAAAGTCCAATTCAGTGTACATGAGACCCTTTATACCAATGTTAGTCTACATTTAAAAAAATTCGTAAAAATTCGAAAATATAAGTAACATGATTAAGATTTAAGAAGTCGCTATATGGAACTTTCAGAAACTGGTAATCCGTATTTAGAAATATCCCGGCGAGTGACCATCCCACGCTCATCAGTTGCAACCATCATATGCATGTAAAGCGACAGTGTCATAAGTGAAAACTGTGCAAAACAAGGTTGTATTATCATCGACTAGTAATCTTAACATTTTTAAGAATGTTAAATTTGGCAAACAACAGTAAGAAGCAAATTTGCGAGATGTAGTGTAGCTTTCTTCTCCGAGAAACAAGAGATTCTTACACTAATATTGCTTCCATGGCTACAGAAATAGAATAAGTCATATCTTCATACAACTTATGTTGCCCCAAGGCGAAGGAGAACGATGACCGGGTTAAAAGTTAAAACATGTTGCAATAATATCTATGGAGGGCTCTTTTAAAAAAACACCCCAAAACATAAATTACTTTGGGAAGAGCATAATACAGGGTCCCGCAGAAAGGTTGCCCCGAATTGAAAGTTTAATAAATAACAAACAAATGAATATAAGAGAAAAACCTTTTTATTTTTAGGAATTACATTAAATGCCATTTATTTTGTGTTTAATTTAGCAACCCACTATGGCCTGGAGTGGAGAGCATCGTGCATTTGTTGTTGAAGAGTTTGTTAAGATTGGTGAATCCGTTGTAACAACCTAACGTTCCTTCCGAAGTCACTTTGCGCTTCGTCTTCATGATGTTGTCTAAAGTTGGAAACTCACAGAAAAATTGTTTTTCCACCCAGTTCGGGATCATGACGACGAAGCACAAAGTGTCTTCGGAAGGAACGTTAGGTTGTTACGACGGATTCACCGATCTTAACAAACTCTTCAACAACAAATGCACGATGCTCTCCACTCCAGGCCATGGTGGGTTGCTAAATGAAACACAAAATAAATGACATTTAATGTACTTCATAAAAATATAAAGGTTTTATTGTATCTTGATGTGTTTGTTTATTTTAACCTTTGAAATCGGGCAAGCTTTATGCAGCACCCTGTACTATAGGGTTCCCTAGAAGCTAACGGTAGGCACACACGTCTAAATTAAAGGAACTATTAGCAAAGTACATTAGATGGCCATTTTGAAACCAAACCTGTCATCACCCAAAATTAAGATGCGTTGGTAGTTTTACTTTTAAAAGCACAACGATCCATAACACATACATACTCTGTGTAGTAGAAAAATGGATTGTCCTTTTTTAATTTAAGGTTTGGAAATTACCATAAAACGTCCAGACCTGAAGACCAAAAGAAATGTGTCCGGAATTAAATAAAATCTGTTCCGATCAAAGAAACGAAATGAATAGAAAATGCTGATGCAATTATAATATATATACCAGGCAATTGCTTCGCCACTCTCTCCTACGGAGGAAGCTTGCGCTTCACTACTAAGAATAAAATTTAAAATCTAAAAAATATTATCCATGGTTCAATTTTTACAAATTTTCTCAACTTCGCGAATTATAATAATTTCAAAAAGGAACTCTAAACTAAATTTCCCCACTTTCAAAATATCACGTTGCTAAAATATAGTTTAATCTTAGTATCGAAGCGCAAGCTCCCCCCGTAGGAAGGAGTAGCGAAGACATTGCCTGGTTGATATTATAAAAGAATGATTAGAAATAAATTTGATAAAAAATCCTAAGTCATAACCAAACTAAGATGAAATTATTATTCAAATACTCCAAAAAATCTCCTTCTTAAATTATAGAGTTAATGAATAATACGAGGGGCGGTCAATAAGTTTTGCAATTCGGATATAAGGAAACGAGATATGAAGAAAAGCGTTTGATTATTTTTCAATATAACTACCCTCCACTTCAATGCACTTGCGCCACTTGTTCCTGAGTCTTCGAATTCCAGACAACCAGAAATCTCCCGACTGCTGTGTAATCCACTCCTGGACGGCGAGCTGGGCATCTTGATCGTCCCCAAACTGGCGTCTAACCAGTGCAGCCTTGAGCTGGCGGAATAAAAAGTAGTCGCTAAGGGCCAGATCTGTACTGTAGGAGGGATGGTTGAGCTCTTAGAATCTGCACTCGCACAGGGTAGCTTTTGCAACTCTGGCCTTGTGGACTTTGACGACGTTGAAGTCGATCTTGGGGCGTGAGGTTTCTAGGGACCCAACGGGCAGAGACCTTGGTGATGGCAAAATTGTCGTGGATGATGTTAATAACACTTCAAAGTGATATTCCAAGTTCTTGCTCAATCTCTTCGAACTTCACCCGTTGATTTTCGAGGATCATCCTCTCCACACGGGCCACATTGTACTCGTTGGTCACGTCTGACGGGTGTCCTGGACGGGGGTCATCTTCAAGGGACTCACGACCATAGCGGAACTACCTATTCCAGCGAGCAATGGTTGCATAGGAAGGGGTGGTGTCTGTGTATACTGCAACCATGCGTTCATGGATCCCTTTTGCATTCTTGCCTTCCTTGGTGAAAGATTTGATCAGTGTGCGGTGCTCAACCTTCTCTATTGTTGAAAAATTTGTTACTGACGATCTGCGATCAGCTACTACTTCTTAAATAGACGAGGCAGGAGCGTGCAGCTGCAGGTCCTGACTAGTAATAATTTGTCCTAACACCCTCACAGCCATCCCCCTTCCTCCTATGTTTTGCCCCACCGATTCGCAAAACTTATTTACCTCCTCTCGTAGATTAAACGTTCTACATCTCAGGTTGCTAACCCAGGAAAGACAAGAAAATATTAGTTATTAGTATTCTAGTTATTAGTTATTAGTATTTATTTTTGGTTTAATTTGCAATATTGATTAAAAAAATAGTTTTATAGTAATGAGCACTTTTGATTTGATTTTTTTTATTACCCTAAGATAGAATATGAATTGTTTAACCTATCACCCTATTATTTGATTATTACTCAACTGAATAAATAAAAACCTAACCCATAAACTTGGATTTAAATTTATTCTTAAAATTATAAATAGAATTGGATAGAAATCTAGTTGGTGGGGGCGGGGAGGGACGCAAAAATAAAATAAAATGTAATATATATATATATATATATATATATATATATATATTTATATAGGTAGCAGCTTTTCTTGAATGCATATTTTGTTCAAGACCATTGTATATTAAGCCTTAATTAATGTTCTTTGGAAAATTTATAGTTTCCTTATTATTTCTTTTTCTCCATCGTGTAGATAGTAAGAACTCTCCTTTTCGTGCTATATAGGTACTATTCTCCATCGGCTCTATCCTTTGCTGTTTTTCTTCAGTTTATTGGTAAAAAATTGAACTTTTTATGTTCGTTTTAATTGTGTTCTCTTTTTAGAAGTCGTTTAGGTTCATAATCTCTCTCGCAGTCCTATGACAAGGTCTTTTGTTGTTTTTTTGTTGTTGGTTATTATTTTTGTGATATCATCCACTAGTTGGATGTATATCGCACTGTTGTCTGTCGGTTGAGGTAGATCGGGGGTATATATTGTGTACAAAGTTGGAGAGAGACACTCTCCTTAAGGAACACCCGCTTGCAATGCGAATGCCTCTCCCATTTACCCGTTTATGTTCAGAATAGCTTTTCTTTCTTCCAGGTAGTGGCATAATATTTTGCATAAGTTAGGTTCCATGTTAAAGCTAATGATTTGAGCTTTAAAGCAGAGTATCCACACCTTGTCGAAAGCCATGGCAACATCGTAAAGTAGTATGTCCACTCTGTTGCTTCGCATTGTTTTAGTGGCAATTTTTCAGTAATATTTGCAAGCGCGGTTTCCGTCTCTCGCCTTCTCCTGAACCCGTGATGTTGTGGATTATAGAGGTTGCTGTTTTAGAGATATTTCTTTAGTCTGTCGTTTTTTATCTTTAAGAGGAGTTTCCCCAGAAAGATCAGTACTGAGATTGGGGGTAACTTTTGATTTGGTGCTTAAGTTTGCCCTGTTTTGGTAGGAAGATCATTTTGCTGTTTTGCAGGCATGGGGAATAAACACAGTAGTATTCAAACAGGAATTGATTTTTTTCAGAAGGGATTTTTGCAGGTTGTTTGGTGCGTTGATTAGATGCCTTGATTATGTCGCTTAGACCTGGTGTCTTTTGATTAAATGACTTGACTGCTGTCAAGTATTTATCCATTGTCAATGGCACTCCTTCTTCCGAGTCTGTGTGTCTCTCCTCGTCAACTCGTCTCTATGGCGTGATCTTATCTTGTTGTCTTTGTATTGTTTTATGAATTCTTATTCATATTCCCTGTCGTAGTCAAGGATTACTTCTGGAGAGAGTGAGAATATATGATTCCAGAGCCTTTGACGTGTTCTTGCAATTCGGCGTTCTGTTGCACTTCCTCATATTATATTTTAATTTTTCTTTTCTCTCTTGGCTGTCTTCTTCGTAACCTTTTGTATTGTGTCTAGAAGTTCCTAATATATGTTTCTATGCCTTTTTTTACGACCCGATTTGATTTATCTTTTATTAATATCCCTACTTGCCTTCTGATTTTCTTTAGTCTACAGTACCTTTCCCTTGTGTTTCTCAGGTCCATTATCTTCTTTCTTAGCCATTTAAATTCTTCCATTTTTTCTTTTATCTCATTTTCCCATCGTCGTGAAGGTAGGTTCTATTTCCTATTGTAGGTGTGTACATTTTATTACCTTCCCTTATTTCAGTGGTTTTCTTTGTAGTTCCGCTTCTATTTCGTTGGTTTCTTGATTGTTTTTTGTTCTGATTTCTATGGAGCTTAGGTATTCTTTGTATTTGGTCCAGTCGGTTTTGCTGAGTGATTTTCTTTGCGGGATCTTTATTTGGATTTTTTGCGAGTTCAGGTTCAGTATGGAGATTGAGATTAAAATTGGCGTTGATGAGGACGATATCTGGTGTGGTGGAAGCTCTCTTGGTTAGAAATGTTTCTTTGCATCAAAAATTGCAAGATTCTACCTGTACCATTCGTATGGGCTATATATCCTGCTTGCTTGCACGTGCGTTAAGATCTCCGATAGATCTGGTTTAAGCTGGTTTGCAGAAGAATTTAAAGAAGTTGGGACCCGGAAGGTATGCACGCCTTGGGGGTTGGAATGCCCCAGATAATATAAGATCGCCAGTTGTCATTTTAATCTTTATTGCGAGGTAGGATTCTTCTAGGTCTTTTACTTCGGTGTATTGGATCATAGCTTTCACTCTGATCATTATTACACCATCGTATCTGGTCTGCATATGCTTTGCAGTTATATATTTTTATTGTCTCAATTTCAGTGTTGATTTCATGTTTGATTAATATTACAATGTCTGGATCCGCGTGTCTTATTATGTTTAAGTAAATAATTCCTTTGTTCATCCAACCGTTCACATTGAGCGTAAATATTTATATTCTTCGCTGCTACGTGAATATGTGGGATTTATTTCTTGCTTTCTTTTCCTGCTTTTATTTTGTCGATTCTTGCTGGGGAGCGGTCGCGACCAGATTGTATTTTTAAACTGGTCGTTTGATATATTGTAGCAGGGATTCAGCCGAGTGAGAGCCGCATATTTAAATATTCAGCTCTTGAGTATTTATATTTGGTCTTTGTTTTTGTTTTTTCTTGTTTTTTTGCGATTTCTCTGGTTGCTTTTGCATTTCCTCTTCGGATGTTTCTTCTACAGTTACTTGCTCGGTATCCATTTGAGATTGATCTTGATTTTCTGTGTTTTTCCTTGTTCAGTGGATTTCATGTTAATATTTTATCTTTCAATTGAGAGTGAGTTCTCGAGAAACTACAAAAATTATCTTTAGACCACTCTTTTCAAGCATTGTATTTAGCTCCGTTGCGTACGATCTAGGCTCTGAAATTTTCACGAAGTGCGCGTGCATTTTTCAAAATATATGGTTTGTTTGCATATTTCCCTTTATGTTCACAGTTGTTGATTGCAATGCAGGTGTCTTTATTGTTCCTCCTGCTGTTGCGGCGGCGTAGGTCGTGTTCCTTTTTCTATCCTTTTCTTTGGATATTTCAATAGTCTTTTTTTTATTAATTTTTACTTTACTGGCGGCGACATTGCTAGGGTTATGTGACCTTTCCGCAGTTCAGTTACTTTTCCCGGAGTTTTTGCACTCGGGTCAGCAATAATCTTTGCTTGCACATTCCGAAACACACCAGGAGAGAGACGAACGTTTCTCCTTTATTCTGATCAGAAGAGACCTTCGTGCAGAAGGCAAATAGGCCGTGTTCTACGACTTTCTTTGCCATTTACGTGGTTACGAAAAATTACTTTGAAGATGTGTTTGTGTTCTTCTCTATTCTGGTCTTTAAACTTTACAACGTCCTCTATAGTAGCCCAGTTTTGTTCTTTTTCCAATTCCTTTTGAGTTTCGGTGGCTGCCCTCCTAAGGTCATGTGTATTCCGCACACACATGTAGACCAAATCCTGCGAGTAGCACATGAAAGTCCCATGCCGGTAATTTCGGTCATAACAAGACTTCTCAGCGAGTATTTAAATACTTTTTTTGGCCCGGTGCAGCCAAAGATATTGCAGAATTCTGCAAAACGTGCGATTTGTGCCAAAAAAACACTGCAAAAGATCGAATAGCCCTAGCTACCCTGCAAACAACCCCACTCATTTCAGAGCCCTTCTCGAGAGTCGCCTTCGACGAAGAAACGGTAATTAACGCCGTCCACCCAAACTACCCCCTAAATATTGTTAATTCGATTTGTGTAGAGTCAAACGAAGATTGTTCCCTCCCCGATCTTCCCGTCCAAGCGGCCTCCCATAAAAGAACCTTTCCCCGAGTTGGATGTAAACTCCGACCTCACCCCTGCCCAAAGGAACCAAATGATGGCGCTTTGTGAAGAATTTAGTGACGTCATTTCCGAGTCACAAGGATGCTCGACTCAGTTCAAACATGATATCGCCCTCACTACGCTCGAAGCTGTGCGATGTAAGCCCTATTTCGTACCGGTGCATCTAAGAGACGCTTTCAATGAGGAAGTCGACAATCTTTTGCAATTAGGGATTATCGAGCCATCTACGTCCGACTACTGCTTCCCAATAGTCCTGGTCCGCAAGCCAGACCAGTCCTTTAGGATGTGCTTTGATTTTCGGAAGTTAAACACCGTCACCGTGTTCGACGCCGAACCTCTCCCCCTAATTGACCAAAATATACATCTCTTCGAAGGAGCTGCCTACATCACTGAGATAGAGCTATGTAAGGCCTATTATCAGATCCCCCTAAAGGAATCAGCGAGGAAACTAACAGCCTTTCCTACAGACAAAGGTTTAATGTAATTCACTCGTCTTCCTTTTGGCCTAGTCACTGCCTGCAGTAGCTACAACCGCATAATGCACCGTGTAATTAACGGTTTGAAAAACGTTTCTTTTTATTTTGATAACGTGTCTGCGGCTACACGTTCATGGAACAACCATATCTTGTCCCTCCACCCGCTTATAGAACGCTTAAAGCATCATGGCTTAACGATTAAACCCTCAAAATGCCATTTTTCTTATAAATCCATAGAATACCTTGGATTTAAAATAGGCGAAAGTGATCTGGCCCCACAGAAAGAGAAGGTAAAGGCTATTGCAAATCTGCCCTTACCGCGCACCAAGAAGCACTTACGGTCTTTCCTCGGTGCCACTTTGTTTTACCGCCGCTTCGTACCCCAATTCTCTTCTGTATCAGCTCCCCTAAGTGATCTGCTAATAAAGAGCCTCCCGGACTCCCTCCAGTGGAACTCCGACGCTGAAGCGCACTTTGAAGAACTCAAAGAGAAGCTAGTCTCCGCCCTAATCTTAAAATTGCCGAACCCCTTAAAAAATTGGGCGTAAGGACAGATGCCTTTCAACTGGGTATTGGCTGCGTATTACTCCAATACGACGAGAACCAAGAACCCGCTCCTATAAGCTATGCGAGTCAGCGACTGAAGGCTTGCAAAAGGGTATACGCTACGGTAGAACTGGAAGCTTTAGCGATTGTTTTGGGGATTACAAAATTTAGAAAGTATCTGGTAGTTCGTCCATCCCTCATAGAGACTGATCATAGACCGTTAGCCTACTTAACAACTTGTAAAAACCGAAACGGCAGGCTAATGCGCTGGTCATTATTGCTAGCGGAGTACCGTTATGAAATCAGGTATCTAAAAGGGTCTGACAATGTACTCGCAGATAGCCTTTCGAGAAACCCAATTTTAGATAGTGATTAATAGTCAACTATTTATTTTTTTTGTGTATCTCTTTGTATTAATAATTATTTCTTGCCTGTACTCCGTATGTGTTTTGTTTTGTTTTGTATATGTAAATTAGAGAAACTGACGTAGCAGTAGTATTTTGTAGCCATTAGATACTAAGGTAAATTCCTAACGGTTTTGATAAAAATTACCGACTCAATTGTTCGAGTTGAGGAAGATAATTACAAATTTCCCCGGTGAAGTTAATTTTCTCATTAGTGAGAATCCTGGCTACGGCACAACCCGCCTCTAACCAGCTTTCACACGTTCAGAAGGAAATAAAGCCTACCTATATATATATATGTATATATGATCTTATATTGAGTCATAGGTTCAATACCATCGACTTAAACAAAAGCGGTGTGTCCAGATCAAGGACTAGAATAATTATTGGACCAGACTATGAGCAATTCTACGACAGAGAGTGAGACTGAAAATGATCCCTCCACTCCCACAATCTTTAGCACAGATGGTATAACCGCCTGGGTAAAAATGATCGATGAATGGAGTAATGGGGTGATGGATGTTGGGAGGCCCTCCAGAATAATGACTTATGGCAGACTTGATGATGGGTAGTGAATGAATCAATTACCACCACCGAGGGTGACGCCACTTCTGGGGTTTGGGTATCGAGGATGCTTCTATCTTACATAAAGACGATTTTATGTTACTTCTATGATCCTGGCTGATCATAAGGGGATAAAAATGACTTCCCCAAAGGTTGCAGATTCCTCTCTTATCTGATGTGCCTATAATGGGGGATTCCACAGTGGGCTAATTCACAAACCTGCTTTCCACACCGCCTCGAATTATGTATGCCTTGTCACACGACGGGGATAGTTCAAACTAGCTTATGGCGGGCAGTACACACGGCTATGCCTTAGATCTAGGAGCTGGTGGGGGGGGAGGTGAGTTTAGGCCGCCATAATATTATTTATGACAGCTTGGTTAAAACTCTCTCTTTTTTAAGTCCCCCGTGCGAGAAAGAAGGATGATGCTGGAGAGGTCCAGTTCATCGATATGACTCGTAGTAGCAAAACCTGGCCTTATATTTCGTTGATCTTCGTCTTCCTCTTCTCTCCCAAAGGAAATCAGCGTCAAAGGCAAAAGAAGCGTAAGCAATTCTTTCGGGTGCAAGGGCTCAAATTTGGTGCCTGTAAATGGGTCGGGAGCAAGCAGTTACAGAATGAGCAACGATCAATGATGGTAAAAGATAGAAGGTATGGGGATATTGAGTAGATAATTAGTATAAAAAAGGTGGTATTTTAGTAAGAGAGTACCTGTCTCAGGTTGTCTGGCTATCTCGGTAATTGTTGATTTGTTTTAAGTTTTTAATTTCACTCGTTTAGTCATTTTGATCAGTCAGCATCCAAGCATTTGTCATCTGTAACAAGACCTCTGGTATAAGATGAGAGACTTTTTACTGCACTTTTGTTCTTTATTGTTATTCAATTTTTCACTTTCAGTCCGGTTGTTATGCATAAATATGTTGTATATTTTTATTGGATTTATTACTTATTAATTTATTTATTTATTAATATTATTTTTCTTTCTTAACACTATTTATCAACTTCTGATCTTTTTTTCTAAAGTGTTTGTCCACTTCGGATATTTATTTAATTGTTTATTTATTTATTTTTTAAAAAGTTTGTCCACCTCGGATCCTTTTGTTCTTTGGCTTGTTTTAGGTTTTGGTTTATATATGCCGTTTATTCTTTTGGTACTTTTATCCATAAATAGGGTGAGTCTCTTGTAAGATTTGCAGTTGACTGCTTTTGAAGGCTGATTTAAATATTAAATCTGGTAGGTAATCATTAGGTAATTTAATTCGGTGTAGCATATCTTCAGTTATATTTTTTTTATTTTCTGCCATATAACATTTGCTCGTCTGTGTAGGGTAACGTTGATAGGTTCTATGTCCGTTGCTTTCGTGTAATATTTCGGATGGTATGTGGGGCAACAGGGTGACGTTAACAATGAATCTTATTGCTTTATTTTGAATTACTTGTGCTTTCTTCCCAGCGGTCTTGTTCAGGGTATGAAAGAGGATGTCGGGGTACAGGAGGATTAACCTACTAGTAAGAGTTTCCTCTTGTTTTGTGAATAGAGCTGTTTGAAGCGGTACAGAGCCTGGAGCGTTCTCAGGGCAGCAACGATCTTCTCTTTATAGTCGGCGTTGTACTTCTCTGAGGTTAATTTCAGGCCAAGTACCAGACCTTCTCTGAAATAAGCGTAAAGTTCATCTCGCAGCAGTACGTTTGCTGTCTTCCGACGTCTGATAGGTATCATCTCAAACTTATGAACATTGGTGTTGATTTTGTTGATTTATTCAAATTCATTAATGTTTTCGATTTCAATGGCTATTCGGTTGGAACGTCAACAGGTTTTTTGGATACCTGACCTGTGTGATATCATCCACCAACTGGACGTACTGAGTGAGGTTTTGGTCGGGATAAGGCAAGTCACCGGCATACACTACATATAATGTACGGATGAGACAACCTCCATGCGGCACCCCTTCATCCAGGTTAAATGGTTCACCTTCAATGTCGTTCACTCTTACGACTGCCTCTCGATCATCTATGTAGTCGCAGAGTATTTATTTAAATTTTCCTCCATACCAAGGTCGCTGATTTTCTTTTTCAGTGCCGGTAACCATAACTTGACAAAGACCGAGGCCACCTCACGCATAATAACGTCTACATTATCATTTCTGGCCTTGCCAATAGCAATCTTTATAGTTATCAATGCCAATGCAGTCTCATTGCCAAGTCTCCTCCTGAAGCCGTGCTGCTGGTTATAGTATAGGTTGTTAGCATCTAAGTAAGTTTTTTAGTCTGTTGTTGATTAGTTTTTCCAGGAATTTACCCATAAATTACAGCAGTGAGATGGGCCTTTAGCTTCTATTTTTTTCTTCTGCTTACCAGGTTTTCGTATGAATATCATACGGCCCTTTTATATTAGTCCGGAAAATAACCGACATTGAGACAGGCATTCAATATATTTAGAAGAGCTTTTTTGATGTGCTGCGGAGCGTTTAACAAATGCAGTTAGGTGATGCCATTTATCCCTGGCGCCTTTTGTTTAAAGCTCTTTAGGGCTGTTTCATATTCTTCATGGGAGAATGGCTTTCCTTTTCATGTGCGAGACGTGTCTTGTCCACGGTGTGATGCGGTGTAAGGTCAGCCAATAGCTCACGAAGTGTAAATGGAATTTTCTCATCATACCTTTCATCAAAAACCTCATTTTCTTTTACTACTTATACTTAAACGATTCCACCAATATCCTCTCAATTATCCCTCAATATCCTGATCTTCTGTAATTTTATAAGCTAATGACTTTGATGTTTATCCTACTCTTAGGGGAAGTGCCGCGCAATCTCTTTAGTTGGCTCCAAAATTGCCTAGGGTCCCCTTGAGCATTAATATTGGCTATCATGTCCTCCCATTTTCTCTTGATTTTTTCATTATGAGATGCTTGATCTTGTTTCTCAACTCTTGCAGTTTTTGATATCGACACGCCCTCATCACATATATGTTTATAAAATAAACAAGAGCTTCCAGCTGATCTATCTTATTCTGTATGTTAAAGTCCAACCTTGGAGCCGGTACTGTTTTGCATTCCGTCCACGAGATAGCCAGGTGATCAGCTTCCACGATTTTTAACGTTAAGTGGTCGAGTTTTTAGTCGATTTCTTTCAGTGAAGCACCTTCTAGTTGGTTAATCTGCACATTTTTCAGATGGGCACTGTTTGTCGCCAATTGGCTCTCACCAAGCGCCTGTGTTTGGGAATTTTGTGAGGTAGAGATGTGGGTAAGTTGGAGCGAAGAGGCCCAAAAGGGTCACTTAATTCAGAGAGAATTTCCGATTGGTTAGCACTAGGTCTGGTGTGTGTACCGACCTCTTCGTGTGTAAATTAGCAAAATTAGGTTCTTCTTTCTGTACTATGCTTCTGTCAATTAGAAGGCTTAGTGAGTTACCTGCTCCATTTAATACTGCAGTCTAACTGGCCCCTCTACAATGGGTATTTAAATCTCCGTTCAAGATGGCTGAAGATTCTCTCCTAAAGAGTCGTAGAAAATTGGAGATCAGAAGGTATGGCGCCTGGGAGGTTGGTACCCGACCACATCTACCAGATCATCATATTCCATGCATATCTTTATTGCTAAACTTGACTGTTGCAAGTCCTGTATTTCCTTGAACTTTATCTCTTTTCTGATGACATTGGTTAACCATCAAAACCGCATAGTGGTATATTGTTATATAGTCGTTGTTATCATTCAAACCATACTCGAAAAATGAGCACATTTAAGGGATCGACGGATTTTAGAATTTCGTTGTATGTCCTACCTTTGATGTTACAACCGTTTACATTGGGCGAAATCTTTAAATTCCTGATATATCTAGTT
This sequence comes from Ceratothoa steindachneri, assembly GCA_963969495.1. Taxonomy (NCBI): domain Eukaryota; kingdom Metazoa; phylum Arthropoda; class Malacostraca; order Isopoda; family Cymothoidae; genus Ceratothoa; species Ceratothoa steindachneri. The sequence continues at coordinate 127,607,604 of OZ018328.1, read as the reverse complement.
CAAGTAACCATGTTTAATTATTATGAGCCTGTTTAACTTCAGTTCTTCTTTTCTGGACGGTGACCTTACCCTTCTCGATCTTTTCTTCCTAAATTTTTCATGGTTGAGATTGAAGCAGTATTCGACACATATTTGGATCAGGCCTGTAGGTAATCTTCTTCTGCGATGTCAGATTATATATGACTCATTCAATCAAATTACCAACCTTGGATTTTCTCATTATTGGTGCAGATGGTGAGCCATAAATTTTCATGCACATGTTGCGAGTATTTTGGCATGGTTTTGTGGGCGTAGTAGTTTCCGTTGGCTCTAACTCAATTTCTAGTCATGTTGCTAAAAAAATAATTCTACCATAAAAAGGTGCATCAAATTTGCAATAAAATGATATGCAAAAACCCCAAATGCGAATTTTGAACGAAAGAATTCGAAAAGTGACTAATAAACAAATGGCCTATACCTTACAAACTTTTCAATACAACGTCTTTAGTAAAAATCACAGTCAGGATCTGTATGACGGTTGTGTAATAGCCGTCAAAAAAGACTAAATTACAGAACTTTGGAAGGCCTAGATGAATCTTACCTTATCATTAAAGTTCGTACTCTCCAAGGGGGACTGGTAGTTGCCAGAGGATACCAACACCCAAGGCGCGGCTACGTTTCCATGCACAATATTTTGAAAATATGCAACCACCGGAGAAGTTTTCTCTTCACTGGCGATCAAATGCAAGATGTGCAGTGGCCCATCATTCTGAGCGATCACCAGGCTACTAAAAATACCGTAACAGTGAATTCCATCAAAATTCTAATACCAGAACACAAAAGCTATAAACAATCGAGCAGGGACAATTACAGGACCCACCTCTGAGATTACATCTCCGCTTCGTTGCGTGAAGCAAATTTAGAAGAAATCGATGAGGACCTGGATAAAATTACTAATTACCTAATTGAAGCCGATCTCTCTTAAAGAAAGTAGAGAGAAGTGACGCCCCCTTGTCGCGGGAAGAGAGCTTGTGCGTACCCTTGACTTTTCGAGCTATGTCGGCGGGTGTACCTATCTTCTGGCACCCCTGGCAGGGTTTCCCTTGTCGATTTGGTCGAAAATTAGGTTCCAGACTAAGTGCGTCTTTTCTTTTTTTTATCCTACTTTATCCTTCATCTTTCTTTAAAAATTAATCCTATTTCTTCTACTTATACAAAAAGGAAAAAACAACAAAAAACAACCCCTATACCTATCATGTCACTCTTACCCTTTTTTCATCTATCTACATATAAGGACCTGGCAGCTACCTCACGCGTCAGAAGAGAGGCTTTGGAACCTCTATAAACAACGCCAATCGACGCTCACTGGTTGCGAGAGACTAGGACTTGAGGGGTCTTAGGCGTTGGGGCACGATGAATGGGATGAGGGTAGTGCCCCGGTAACCCCTTTCCTGGCGCATAATTATTGACCATTCCCAGTGACCGTTGACGGGTGCCTCTGGTAGCATTGGTCCGTGGTGACGGCCCTTTGTTCCTATGTTGGTTGCCAGGCCAATAAAAAACCTTGGGTCCAGTCTCTTGGTGTGGCGGGATATCCACTGAACGCTGCTCCGAGATCTTGGCCGTCGTGAAGGGAACTAGTAGGAGTTTAGTACGGGGTGTGCTCCGTTGTTCACCTGGTGAGAAATCGATGGCCCCTTCGGGGACCGTCAGTGCTGCTTGGTTGGGAGCCACGGCACGCCGAGGTTTGACGACTCGGTCGGACGAACAGCAGCACAAGGAGCGTGCCTTCTGAAAGATCCGAAACCTCTCTGATCGATAGGCGGGAGCGACTCACGCGGGGCGAACTCACCACCCCCTTTCTTTTTTATTGAGTGGTCACAAAGTATTCAGAGTTATAAAGTGTTCAGTATGACTGGAAAGAACGGACCTGGTGCGTTAAAGTATACCTGCTCGACATGCCAAAAGGACAAGTGGTGCGTAGATTTTCCGGAGGGGTGTTTCTCAAAATGCCACCCTGGAAGTATCTGCACGGACTGCGTCCTTAGGGCAGAACATCAGGAGCTTAAAGAACTTTTTAAATGTTCTGAGGAAAAAACACGACGGCTGGAAGAAAAGGTGAAAATCCTCGATTCTGAGCTTGTGATTCAAATCCGTCATCTCGAAGCCATCACTTCAGAGATTAAAGCCACCAATGGACAGCAACAGCAACAAAAAACTCCCAACGACGCGGATGGCTCCTCTGTTGGGCCCTCATGCACCGCGTCGATAGAAATAGGCCAACTAGCCGACGTCCCAGAGCCAGCAGCTGCTGGGGTTACTCAGGGCGTCAAAAAGAAGAAAAGGAAGAGTAAGAAAGAAAAAAAAGAAGAGAAAGTAGAAACGGAAGAAAAAACGAAGAAGAAAAAGAAGAAAAAAAAACCAAAAGTGGGGAAGAAAGAGGAATCGAAAGAGCCCATACTGAAAGGGAAGCCTCTGTCCTCTGAACCCAAATGCACGAGGGTCATCGTGATCGGTGACTCCCAAGCGCGGGATCTACAACCCTTGCTAGCGGCCTGCCTTCGCACCAGTGTGAAGGTAAGCTGCCTTCCAGGAAAGGGGAACGGAGAAATAAGGGTGGAGGCTAAGAAATCTCACATCTCTGAGAACTCAGTAGTTGCCCTCATGGCAAATGGCAACGATCTCTACCTACGAGGAGGCAATGTAGGCGCCAGCGGGAATATCCTGACCACGGTTATGGGAGGAGTTGACGACTGTGGGCTAAAAACCCGCAGACGTGTCGTGGTCGGGATACTCCCAAGACGAGGTCCATCCCGCAATGCTCACGCGAGGAACGTCTCCATAAACCAACGCCTGGGAGATCTATGTACGGCGGAAGGAGTCTTTTTTGTAGACCGCTACCGCACCTTTTACAGGAGAAATGACCTGAACAAAAGGGACGGAGTGCATCTTTCCTTTAAAGGGAAAGCTGCACTCGCAAACATGATCCAGGATGTTGTGGAGCGGACCCAAAGAAGTGTCAGACTCCGAGTAAAGGAGGACGTACGCCAGTACACCCGTGTTACTCCAGGAACGACCTTTTCTGAAGTCACAAAGAGTGGAGTGATCCCGCCACAGAGAAAGAAAGCGGGAAACGGAAGAGCGATAGGGGTCCTACATTTGGGGACTCCCTAAAAGTTCTTCTGTTTAATGCGAGGTCTATCAGAAACAAGTTTCTAGAAGTTCGTGGCCTCGTAGCAACAGAAGAACCGGAGATGGTGGCCATAACGGAGTCGTGGATAAAAACCTCAAGACGTAAGTTTGAAGGTGAATTCATGATTCCCGGTTACCAGCTCTTCTTGAAAGATAGGCCAGACAGAGAGGGTGGCGGTGTGATGTTGTATGTCAAGGATACTCTCAACTCGACGGATTGCAACATCGTATCCGACCATGAACTACTAGGTGTTGACCTAGAGATAGGTCCTGCCAAATACAGGACCCTGGTGCTTTATAGACCTCCTGCCCAACTCGTTGAAAAGGACAGAGATCTGTACCAGCTACTAGGAGAACTTGTGAAAGACAGAGTGTGTATCGTCATGGGTGATTTCAACACACAAGTTGACTGGGAAACCAGAGAACCCTGTGGCGAGAACGCACTACTCCTAGGGTTCACGAACAACGAGTTCCTCACTCAATGGGTGAGAGAGCCAACGAGAGTAGACAATATCCTCGACTTGGTTTTCACCTCTGAGGATGACATCGTTGAGGACCTCTCTGTTCGCGAAGAGCTCGGTGGCAGTGACCACCGACTAATTAGATTTGTAGTCAAAGTCCCCAAGGCAGAGCCTGCAACTAGTAAATCAAGGAAACTGGATTTGAGAAGAGCAGACTTTGCAGGTCTACGCGCGGGACTGACTGACGCGAGGCTAGAGGAGTGCGATGCTGTTGAAGACTCTTGGAACAGTTTCAAAACACATTCATGAGTCTTCAATCGCGTTTTATCCCTCTGAAATGCCCCCGTCGGTCTTCTGTTCAACCAAAGGTGTTTAATCGAGAAATCGGGCAACTGCTTAGGGAGAAGAGAAATGTGTACCGGGAATCGAAAATCTCGGGTGACTTTGACGAATACCGGAGGCTAGCCAGGAGAGTGAAGTCCAGCATAAGGGCGGCTAAACGGTCTGAGAAACTTCGAGTGGCGAGACTCTGTAAAGAGAATCCCAAGGAGTTTTTTGGATATGTGAACAGCCGTAAACCAATCCGTCGAACGATTGGCCCTTTGAGGAATGAGGAGGGGACATTAAAGCATTCAGATGCAGAAAATGCCAACCTCCACAACGACTACTTCTCTTCAGTGTTTACTGAAGAGTGTGGTCCCATTCCCCAGCCGACGGATTCCTACTCGGGGGAAAAGCTGGAGGCAATGGACTTCACCAAGGGAGAAATAAAGAAAAATATCGCTGACCTAAAGACGAATAAGTCCCCTGGACCGGACGGGTTTCTACCTAAAGTGTTGAAGGAAGTGTGCGATGAAGTATTACGACATCTGTGCGCTATCTTTAACATGTCAATCCGGACCGGATGCGTTCCTAGAGACTGGCGTGAGGCGGAGGTGACTCCTATCTTCAAGAAAGGAGACCGTAACCAACCGTCGAACTACCGACCTATCAGGCTGACTTCGATAGTCGGTAAACTCATGAAAAGCATCATGGTGGACAAAGTGACGTCGTATTTAGAGTCAAACCTGCTACTGAGGAGTTCCCAGCACGGCTTCCGAAGGCAACGGTCATGCCTGACGAACCTTGTAGAATTCTTCCACTTCGTTTTCAGTGAGCATGATCGGTACAAGGCGGTGGATGTGGTCTACCTAGACTTTCAGAAAGCCTTTGATAAGGTACCACACCACCGCCTTCTCCGGAAAGTGCGAGCGCTTGGCATAAAGGGAAAGGTAGCCGGCTGGATCGAGAACTGGCTAAGTGGCAGACGGCAACGGGTGGTGCTGAATGGACAGTCTTCTGAGTGGGTGCCGGTTACTAGCGGGGTGCCTTAAGGTTCTGTCCTGGGACCACTACTGTTCATCATCTACGTCAACGACATGGACGGTGACATGGTTGCCAAGATTTCCAAATTTGCCGACGATACCAAGCTTGGTATGAACGTTGCAAAGGAGGGAAATACTGCCCGCCTGCAGGAAGATCTTGGGAAGATTGGGGAGTGGTCGGACACGTGGCAAATGCCTTTTAACGTGGGCAAATGCAAAGTGATGCATATCGGCCACAGAAACCCCCAATCTCAGTATATCCTTAAGGGCACTGCTCTTGAATCGAGTGACACTGAGAAGGACTTGGGTGTTACTATCACTAGTGACCTCAAGTTCTCGAAACAGTGCATTGAGGCGGAGAAAAAGGCCCAAAGGATGCTAGGCTATATTAAGCGCTAGTTTGGTTATCGGAACCAGGAGATTGTATGTACTGTGCCTGTACAACTCACTTGTCCGACCGCACCTGGAGTATGCCGTACAATTTTGGAGTCCTTCATTGCGAAAGGACATCGCGAGATTGGAACGCGTACAAGCCAGGGTAACCAAGCTGATTCCCTCTATCCGACATAAAAGTTATGAGGATAGCTTAAGGGAATTAGATCTGTTCTCGCTGGAAACCCCGTAGACAACGTGGTCAGCTCATCGAAGTTTTCAAAATACTTCGAGGGTTCGACAATGTTGACTACCGGGATATTTTCACACTGAGTGAGAACAGAACGCGCAATCACGGCTTCAAACTTGAACTGAAGCGTTACAACCGCAATCTGTGTGGAAATTTTTTCACTTACAGTATCTGCGGTATGTGGAACGCACTTCCAGTGGAAGTTGTCAACAGTGAATCTGTTGACCAGTTCAAGTCAAGACTAGACAAAGTCTTGAAAAGTGGCCGTTTAGGGACGCAAAACAATTGAGCAGCCATGTGCCCACTCGATTGCTAGTCCAAAGGTACCCTCTTTGAATGGACCGTAAGGTCTCTTAGGGTACCTTCTTTCCTTGTTGTTACTCCTTGTTGTAACTCTCTCAGTTCCCCGCTGGACCGCTTCCATGAAGCCCTGGCCCAAGAATATAGGGACTTGTTCAATGTAGTAGCGTTGATCGGCTCCAACCACAATTCCCACAGAAGACTAAAAGAAATGAATCCATTAATGCCGACAATTTATTTTTTAAATTATCGATATTATATTTTGGAAACTTCATTTTAGTGTAATAAATAAAGCATATAGTCCTTTAGAATTATTTTTTTATTTACAATGACAAATACAGAGATGGCAACCAAATTTGCCACTCGGCATTCAAATCATAACATTTGCGCGATGGGAAAATAAAAATAGTTTAATTCTTATTTTTTTCTTATGAAAACACGCTGACACATATATTATGTTGAATGATATGGCTCCATGCATAAAATATGGAATGGAACATGACATTTTTTGCACTCATACTTCGGTCTCCCTGCGCAATGCTTCCATCTTGAGTATTTAGATGGTAGGAGTCCTGGCTGGTGATCAAAATGATCCTTCCTTACTTCGTTTCCTACAACCCTCTATATTCTGTTAGTACGTTGATGGTCCAGGTCTTTTTTCGTTTGTTACATGTTGCTTTAATGATTAAAGCACAATTTGTCTTACAAAATCCCGAAGTGAAATGGGATTTACAATTTTTTTAGAAAAAAGCCAAGCGTTATCAGAAGAACAGCAGATACTGCAAGGAAACAATGGCCACCACCTTTTGCGAGATCGAATTCAAATGCAGAAATTCGCAACGAATTGAGCAGTTAGATCAACTCCACCCATATGCTTGTTAGAAGCTTCAATGGTATTAGGCATAGGAACTACAATCTCATTCTTATCAACTCGCGACCATCGGGAGCACTTTGATTAGAATTAACACCAAATTTATTTGAAGCAACTGTCACCACCTTATTGTCTTTCCACTTCATTAAATTTGATCATTAGTACACACCGACTTAACATAACCTCTATCCCTTTCCCCTAGCATTTTGGAAGCAGGTACTCGTGCATTTCGCAATCTTTCTTCTCTTATAGTACACGTTCCAGCAATACCACTGTTATCAAAATATAAACACTGTCCAGACTTTATCATTGCGCTTTTGACTAAACCCAACAGAATATCTACACCTTGACCTACCCCAGTTACAGAAAGTTTTGTTGAGCTACCCACAGCTTATATTCAAACCGTATTGGCTTTCCCCTGATAATCTGTTTCATGCTGTGATGCCCATAATATGGCACAATTGCTAAAGCCTTCTCTTCAGGGGGCAGGAAAGTTACCCTGACACGAAGTTTTTTTCATCTTCAAAGATGTCAAAATTTCATCGACGTCCAGCCTACAGATATAAAGATGCATATTGTATATATATATATATATATATATATATATGAAAGCTTAGGAGTATAGAGAAATTAATATATATAGATAAGTATTACTTCTTAAATATTAAACAACAACATTAAGGAGACTGACTATTTGTCATGTTCACGCTCGCAGCGAAGCTTTTACTAAGTTATAATAAATCATGTTACAGAATTATTTTATAATATATTTAAAAGATGATTATTCGTGGATTTAATCTTTACATTTTAATGAAATCTAAACAAAAATATAAATAAAATATTTATCTTTAGGATAAAGGTGTTGAAGCCATGTTTAGGCTTGCGTATAACGCAGGTAAATAGATACAATATACATCTTAGTTTTATGAGCACAACACTTCCAAACATAGTGTTTTACATAATTATAGGCTTGTAGGACAACGTGAAATAAAATTTCATGGTAAGTAAATAAATTTGTCCGACATATAAAGAAAAAAACAATAGTGGCAACTCTAGTTGCCAAGCTGCATTAATGGGTTAAGGACGAACTACGGACGCTAATAACGGACCAAAAAACACTACATGGGACAGAGTAATAGACAGGCTTGTCAAAGAAAAGGACTCTGACACTTTGTGACCAAGAGTAAAACGTCTAAAAAGAAAACTGCCACATAAAAAATTCACAATCAAACACAACACAACAGTTAGAGTGACGGACGAGATTGAAGAAAACTTTAGTATTTTCTGGTCTTTAATCTTTAAAATTACCCTTGAAGAAAATGACAACTACGATCTCAAATTAGAAGCAGACTTAATCCAACGGTTAAACACCGAAATAGATAAAACCTCTCCTCATCATTGTCTGTGATAGGAAAGATTACGGAGGACTATAGCAACAAAATTACTGCCCTAGAACTCTCCGTTAGTCTAAAGTCCTATCGTCAAAGAGCACTGAGTTACACGGGGCTGAACCGCTAGAATTATATCCAGGCCACTCTCAACGTTTGGAGTGACATATTTAACATCATGAACGCCACTCTGAACACAAGTTATTTTTCCAACCATTGGAATTTGGCCAAAATGATATTTATCCCTAAAGCGCGGAAGACCCGGACACCCCTGCCAGGTTTGACCGATATTTCTCTTAGAATTTGCCGGCAAAGTCTTAGAGAAGATATTAGGTAACAGAGTCAACTCTTTTCTTGATGAGGCTAACTTGCATAACGATCAGCAACAGGGCTTCAGAAAGAAAAGTGTAGCTAAGATAAAGGCAGATAAAAGGCATGCCAACCTTGTGCTCCGCGAAGTGAATAAAGCTTTTGAAAAGGTTTGGAAAAAGTAGCCTGCAAATAAGCCTCAACTCCATACTTGAGAGAATTTTATGCGACTGCATAATGGAGAGGAAAGCATAAAAACAAATAATGGAACATACCAGCCCCGAATTCAAACTCAAGGCAGGGGTCCATCAAGAGGGCTACATCAGTCCTAGCACAAACACTCTCCGAGGGTTCGATATAGGTTCAGTTTGCTGACGATATATTTTGCAAATTTTTACCACCACTTATGTTCACGTGGAATTTATGCCAAGGAATACAACTAAGGAAATAGGTAACTTCAACTCTTTTAAAAGAAGATGGAAAATATCAACCAACGCGCCAAATTTAAAAATAATTCCTATGTTTCGTGAAGGGGAGCGAATCTGGCGGTTCTGGAGCTCAAGTCTACAACGGTGGGTTACACGAATCATATAGAGAGTACGGTCACAAATAGCAAGAGAGATTTGAAGGAGATCTATAGGTTCCGTGCCTTAAATCCCTCAAATAAACTTAAGATATTCAATGCGTGCATTCGCTCGAGGCTCCTGTAAACCCAACTCCACTCGTATCGCTCAACGAGAGCTCAGAAATCCACAATGCGAAGCTACCAAGAATCCAGAACAAAGCGGTGCTTATCATCATAAACACCAAAAGGAGAGAATATGAAAAAACAGAGGGAGTTTCCTGCCTTGATTGGATCATGCCCGATCAACGGGACACTCCACGAGAGGTTGCTCGACAAAAAAACTTTTAAAAGCATCAGGCCCTGACAGACGGAAACGTAACTCCAAAATACACGTGTGACAAAGACGACAAATACAATCATATGACTAACGTGGTGTTCAGGTTTATTTAGTACTTAAACATAGGTATAATGAAACCAAAATTATTGTTTTAGTTGATTCAAATTAAGTAATTTATCGCTCACTTAAATTTTCCAAATACCAATAACGGGATAAAATCCACCCAAAAATGAAGGCTTGAATGCCTCCAAATCTGATATAATTAAATTAACCAGATTAATTTAATTATTATAAACTATAAATTTTATGGTTTATAAAATAAAAATCCCAAATGAAATAAAAAAAACAACAATCCAAACCTACCAATAAAATAGAGATACCCTTTGACTAGGGAACTTTATTATTTTCCCTCCCACACTCTTACTATACTTTAACTTCACCCTATTTCACGACTTCACTCTCGTACTATTATAACTCCCTTTCTCTAAATCTTCACCAACTTAATTAATCCAAGACCAAGTCCTCATTGTATTGACTGCTCAGAATTCTTGGTAATTACTCCGGCAAATTTACCTCTCGCTACCTGGTAAAGGAGGTAGTGGTTTCGGAAGTTCAGAAAACGCCTTCACAACTTGGTTTCTATTTTTTAGGATCCAGTTGTTAAAAAGAGAGATTAATACTGTTGTACTCAACTTCACCCATCATTTACTAATTTCATCTTCCCTTTTTAGAGGCCGCATTTAAGCAAAGGTTTGCTTAAGTCCACGGCCAACTCTCCTGATCCAACCGGCGACAGATGTTTCGGGCGATTGCCTTTCATGTTTCGTCCCGACTATGTCTTGCAGTTACTAAGTCATAAGTTGGGACGTTGAGAGAAGCTGGTTTGAAAATTAGCTCAGAGTAGATACCAATGGCAGAAATTTTTAAGGACAAGGGACGGAATTCAATCTCCACTGCTCATTACAGTGAGAGATCACCAAGGAACACAGAGAGTCCTCACAGCCGTCTCTTTGTATGATGAGGATCCCTCCTGATTCATCTCATCCACATATGATTCATCACCAGGCAATCGAGCTATCTATCCAGGTGATGGGCAAGTGTGGGGGGTGGGTGTAACTTCAACTCCAAAGTAAATAATTAAAATTTTAACGATATAGTAACACACATAAATAAACATTCACACATGAAATATCAAGTCTTTGTAACTTTTACAAGAAAAATCTAAGTCTCAGCAAGAAGGAATGAGTGCACTCCCTAGCTAGTAGAGCTGTAAGTAATGGAGTCTCACTCCACCACTAGAGTTACCCTAAGGGCCATTAGCGGGCAACAAGAGCCAGAGCGGGGTAAAGTCTTTGAGACCGTATTGGGAAAGCTAAATGTAGCTATTTGTAGATTAATTGAGACCCCGGCTGGTTACGTCACCATCTGTGAAATAGAGGCAGATGTTGAAACGCTACCTAAAGGGGCGGGGCAGCATGCGCTAGAGGAGATAAATCTTAAGCCCAATAAACATCGCAGATACAAGCAAATTGAATCGTTGTCTGCAGGCGGCTATACCCTTGAATATGGGGACAGTCAAAAGGAGAGATTCCAGAAGAGATCTACCGTAATCAGCCGTTAACCAAAGTCGTAGAGGTGGTGAATCTCTGCAAAAAAAGTGAAAACACCGAATACAACTACGTCTTTAAGGCGATCTTTACTGAAACGTAAATGGCCCAAAAGGCCAAAGAAAAAAAGCTGCTGCTCTTTAATGCTAAAATCAGGGGCGAGAAAATTGAAGAGGGAGAATTTACTCACATTCAAGTATGCTTCCGCTGCTTTAAAATGGATTAACACCAAACCAGAGAATGCAAGGAATAAGAGATGACCTGTTATAAATTCAGCAGGAAGGGTCACGGATGGCGTGAGTGTACCGCCCAAACAGAGAAGTGCCCAAACTGCGGGCTGAACAACGGTGCTGCGGCCATGTCCTTCCCTAAGAAAAAAGAGAATTTCTAAAGAAAATTGGCTAAAAGAAAGCTGAGGAGACGAGGAGCGTAGATACTTCCTACGCCCAGGCACCAAAAGCCTCCCCAGCCAGGGCTCACGAGCACCAACTAAAGACATATCTGAAGTTGGAAAACGAGAATTCTACAAAGATACTCGCCTGCATTCTCTCTCCAAACACTCAATATCATGCTTAAGAAGAACGGTATGTCGGAAATGTGGTTCTCACACGCCCCCCCTCATCGGGAGACTTTTGCAACTGCAGTTCCTGCCAAAGAAGGCACCAGAGGCACCAGCTGCCAAATTTCCAACAGAAAAAGAAAAAAGGCAACAAACACTGAAACAACATCGGAGGCTGCGCCAGGATTCAAAAGGCCCACCAGGAACGAACCGAGTGTGTAAGCACAAAGGCTTCGAGAACAGAAATAGAAGGAAGCTTCGAGAAATAACAAGCGGGCAGAAGGCAATCTTTCTAGATCATCATCCTCTGAGTCTGATGCTGACGAAGCCAAATCTGCGGCTCCCAAGAGCCCCATGAGATCAAGAAGAAGGAAAAAGACTTTGAAACGTACATACGAGTATAAGTACGATGGAGAAGTGATGTTCCTTAAGATCTATGTTACGGAGCGGGTACCATTCCCCCCAAAAAAAACATTTCGGAGAGTTGTTAAGGAATCTGCATCAATAGATTCAATCGACATACTCAGCATCAGCACAAGAATCAGATATTGAACAAGCTCTCTACGCAGAAAGAATTTAACTTTACAAGGACTCAGGCATCATCGTCAGTGAAGCAAACTACAAGAAAAATCTGGCACTGAAAAAGCTCGCAATGGTCAATGAAACAACTAAAACAAACAAAATCACACATAATCAACAAAATGGAGAACATGAAAAACAAGCTAAAGATACTCACACTGAATGTGGCTGGATGGAACAAAAAATTCGCTGCCTATGAAAAGATCTTTTCGCGTAGCTGACCCAGACATCTTTCTCATCACAGAACACTGTATCAACATGAACATAGAGACAATCAAAATACCTAACTATATCGCTATACAGAAAAATAAGACACATAATCGATTCGATGACGCAGCCATCGCAATCCGTAAAAACAAAAAATTCAACACGCTACCAGTCTTGGATGAATCATTCGTGACAATCTAAATTCCGACCCTGTTTGGAGTCCTAACAGTGGCGCCAGCCTATCAACCGCCCAGACCCCAATACTTGCTCATCAACAGCTTTCTCATTCTTTTCGTGCACGGGGGGACTGGCGTTCTTAAGAAGCAACTTAAACGCCAGATGCGGAACATCTGGTTATGGTCCTACCGACCAAAGAGGAAAGATATTGGAGCTACTGCTCAAACGAAACAAGCTCTAAAGGATTGGACAAGATTTTCCAACCTTCCCAACGTTCGGCGACAAAACCGGACATTGTGTTAGCGAGTTCAAACTTTCTCTTCAACATCAGCAATAACACCATCAACAACATCTCCCACGCTCCGATGCTCAAGCCCGTTCCACTTAGGAAAAGTTACGCGAAAGCTAGCTAACCTGGTTGATGCAACTCTTGAAGAAATTGATGAGGAGATAAACAAGATCACTAATCTCCTCAAACCAGCCTGCGAGAGATGCGTTCATAGAATCTCACATAAAATGCTCGCATAATCATGTTGGACGGACGAGATGAGGAAAATCGGTCAGAAACATAAAGAAATTTATGGGTTAATTGGCAGGACAGGCCCAAAGTGGGAAAGTACAGCCAGATGAGACAGCTAAGCGAGGAGCTAAAGAACATTATCATTGAGAAAGAGAGAGAAATTTGGGAAAATATCATAGGTAGACTAGACAGGAAAGCAATCCTGTAAAATTTTGGAATAATATCTTAAGAATTAGGGGATTACCTCCCAGACCCAGAACACAAATCAAAGACTGCGACAACATCATAGAGGATCCGAAATCTCTCAAACGAAGATTGAGAAACCAGAAGAAAGAGATTTTAGCCGGCTCCACTGAGGAAAACGATAACTAATACCAGGACTTCAAAGACCATCTGCTCGAGGACCTTGGAACGATGATACATAGGACCCACCCACACCGGCAATTTTCTCGAGAGAGAGAGATGGTTAACCATGGGCGTCTCATTATCTTTGAAGAGACCATGAACACCATTAGGTTCTTCAACAGAGGACGCCCGACTGTTCAGGATCACTAAAAATAGCCTCATCAATGCCCTTCGGCAAATTAGTCATGGCCTGTCAACACCATTAATAAAGCCTTGAATACAGGCTACTTTCCTAACGGGTACAAGATGCCTAAATTCATCTTCATCCCGAAAGAGAACAAACCCCCGGACCTGGTGTCTAACTATCGCAATTTCTATCTCCTCTAGATACTCGGCAAAATCTTTGAAAAGATTATAGCCAAAAGGCCTCAAGCTCAACTGAACAAGTTTGGAGCGCACAACCCCCAACAACATGGGTTTCGTACAAATAGGGACACAGAAACGTCCCTGGCGTTTTTAAGATTAGGAGTGCGGTCGGCACTTTTGTTACACAATACAACATCCCTTCTAAACGACCAAGCAATTATATTTATATTTATTTCTTCATGGCAATCTACCCTCGAAAATGAGGTCCCTTCGTTTCCATGAGCGGCATTGATCTATTATTGTGACTTTTGGCAACTTTTATCTCTTTGATTGCGTCATTTTTCAAGGTCAGTTGCAAATACTCTTTCGTCTCGTTATGTAAGTAGTGTTTGCTTAATTAGCTGTGTTATTCTGTGAAAGTTCAGGTGAAGTTATTCTTTCGTCTGTTAAATAAGTGGTTTGCTTAATTTGCTTGTGTGATTTTGAGTTAACCCCTTAATGAAGCCAAAGAAAATGTATTCTCATTTCTATTCATATTAGTATTTGGCATATGGTTTTATTGAATTTCTTGTATATAAGTTAATGCTAATGTGTTTGTAAATGCCATAAATCTTTTTCAAATGAAGCAATGAAGCCGTCTCGAATGCCGGAACATCTTAGCACAAAACATTCGGAAAAAAAAGACAAGCCTATATAATTCTTTTAAGATATTGTTTTAGTAGTAAAACAGTAAGTCGATGCATCGCTGAAATGGCCTGTGATGTTGAGAAGCAACTTATATCTACACTTCAAAGAGATCCTTTTCTTTGCAAATAGATAATTCTACAATTCCCGATAATGATGCATTGCTAATGCATATTTCCGCTATTTTGATGATAACAATGTACTTCAAGAGGAGATGCTCTTTGCTGATAAGCTTATTACAGATACAAGAGAAACATCAATTTTTACAACTGTGAAATCATACTAAGAAAAAAATAACATCCCATTGACAAACATCATTCATTGCCTGCACGACAGACGGGGTTCAAAATATGGTTGGTCGATAACGCTGCTTTATAGCGCACTTGAAAGGCGCTATATTGTTGCAAAAATTTAAATTCAAGTCTGCACTTATCATTGATTATTGCTCTAAATGCAATTAACAAGAGTAAAGAAAATGCTAAAAATGATCGATTGTTACGGCAATTTTTTCAGGATTCTGATGAAGAGCGTGTTCAACTACTACAGCACACTGAAGTCCGGTGGCTTTCAAAAGGTCAATGCTTGATACGTTTTGTCTAGTTATATGAGTGTGCGCTGCAGTTTTTGGAAAATGAAAAAGAAGTTAATTTGTGACATCAAGTAAGAGAATTAAAGAATCATATTGTTTACTTGGCTGACATATTCCTAAAGTTGAATGATGTGAACTTGTATCTTTAAGGGAAAATTATGAGGATAAAAAAGGTAGTTTGTTTATTCATTGATCAACTCAATATATTCAAAAGAAATATCATTCAAAGTGAATTGCATTACTTTCTAGCATTTTCATCAATCAAAAGTGAGCTCACATAGCCCACTTGGATATATTTAGTAATCATCTTAATACACTACAAAAACACATGCAAAATCGCATTGAAGATATCCTCAAACTTGAAGTCAATGCATGGATGGAAATGCCATTTAACACATACGTGAATGATGTTGAAGTCATCTGCCAAGAAGAACTATTGCAAGTAAGAAATGATACTGAATGGAAAGCAAATTTTAATGAAGGAGGATACCTCCAAATCTATGGAACAGAATTTTCTTACTACTCGCGGCTTTTCCTACGTTATACTTGGTTGAAAGTGGGTTCATTTTTGTGAATCATATTCTTACAAAGGAAAGAAAATGCTTCAAAATATCACAAAGAAGGGACATCCCTTTGTTTCTTACTTACAAAAATGAAACCTAATATCGACTCTTTTAATTAATCAACACCAACCTCAAGGATCACATTAAAAGTAAGTAAACATTATTTTAGTAAAAGTTTTATGCCGGTGGGCGAAAAGCTTCTTATTTTTAAAAAATCTAAAAAGTGGGCGGTGGGTGAAAAAAGGGTGGGAAGCCCTGCTCTAATTGATGTGATTAGAATAATAGTGACTAAAATAATGTACATCATTTTATTTTTTAAAATTTTAAGGCCTTCTTCCCCTTTTTGTTAGGTATAATTCAGGCGATAAAAATATATGGTCGAAAGAAGACCTGAGAAAAAAACCAGGTTCCCTTGGTCCACTGGGAACAAGAGGGTGTGCCTCTCTTCCAGGATCCAGTTTTATGGGGGACAGCTCCTTTGTAACACCATCCTACGCTGTCCTTAATAAATTGCGTCTTTTGATGTGTCTTCCATTTTCCTTAATGTCCCCTTTAATAATCTCCTAAGGTTTCTTAAAATATGCTTAAAGGTCCCCCCTCCCAAATCGTTAGTATTCGTAGTTTCTCTTTAAAAATGTCCATTGAAGAAATTCATTTACTTTGTACTAAGAATTTTAGTATTAATTCATTCTGAGCGCTTCTAATTAATATGCTTCTTAACTAAATATATCTTAGAAATGGAAATAAGTGACACATCGGCGCTATAAACATAAATATAGAAGTCCTCAACTTTTAAAATCGCTCTGTATCGTAAGCCGACTTACTCGAATTTTTTCAGTAATGATTTATCAGGAAGCATTCTTCAATGTGCTAGTATAACATACTTCAAGAATTTCATCATGAATTAGGTGGTTTTAAGCTTAGCTTTTTATTATTAACCCTATCAACTCTCCAGATATTCTTGTAACTGAGTTTGTATCAGCTTCATTTTTAGCCACGGGCGACTCTGCATCTTACTATGTCGGTCGGTCCCCGTTTTGCTTTTTTATTGTTTTTGTAATAACATTGTAACTATTTGACCGATTCTGAACAAAATTTGAAACGCTTATGTTGCTTTAGATTCTCATTTGAATGGTAGAATTGCCAAAGTCCTCCCAACATTAGCACATGAATTATTTTGTCTTGGCCATAACATCATAACTATTCGGCTAATTCTAACAATATTTGAAATCCTCATGTTATTTTACATTCTCTTCCAAATAATATAATTGCTAAATTACTCCCAAAGCTAGTCCATGAATGATTTTGTTTTGGCAATAATAGCATAACTAATCGGCTGATTCTCTTTCGAATGATATAATTGCCAAATTACTCCCAAGGTTAGCCAGTAAAGTATATGGCAATATACCCGTGATCTTTTCTTTGATTATGGCACATTTTCCACTCCTCAGTCGGCTGGCTCAACGGCCGGTTACTCGAATGAGTAGCTCCTCCGATAGATTTCTTAATTTTATTTCTCCTAAGTGGGAATCGAGGGATGGGATTACTTTTTTATGTAATATTTATTTGGGTGGTTTGGTGAGCCATAATAAGAGTAAAGACCCTCTCCCCTTTTAAAATTATCTTAAATATGATATATAATACAATATGATGTGATTGGCAATAGCTTTAAATTGAAGCAGACCTTTTATCCTGAAAGTAAGTGAATTGCCGGGGTAATTCTGAAAGTAGCTCCTTAATAGTATTTTTTAGGATATGTAGAATTTACTGAAAAATTTATATAGATACTTATATTTTTAAAATGAACTTAAAATAAAATATAATGCGAGCGTGCATCAATTGTAGGCCGCCAGAAAACATGTTTATACATGTTTGTGATATATTTTAAATTGGTTAATTCTTAGAGTTGCCACGCCTGTTTTACAAGATTGGCACTGCATCGTCTACACGAGCGAATGTTTCAGTTGTATCATAGTTCTAAATTCTGTCCTGTTTTAGTTTTCAACACTGCATTTATTTTTTCTCTAACACCATAGCTTTGTTGTTTCATCCTCTATGACATACACCGTCGAAAGATACCTAAATACGAGCATACTCGTCTTTAATGAGCAGATAATGGTTTTCAAGTCTTATTGCCGGTTAAACCGAACCATGGTCAGTAAATAATTAATATTATTGTACTCATATTCTGTTCTTCTTTGAAAACATCGAAACAATAACCATAAAAATACAAAACAAGGATTGGAAAGGTTGCAACAGTTATGCTCCCTTGGATCAAATATTATTAGATCAGTCGGGATTTCTTGCAAAGTTCTCGTTTCAGTTGTCCCTAAAATTGTGGTTGCATTTATATTCCTTGTTAGGCATGTAATTAAGTGGATTTATATCGTATTATATGAGCGAGCAAAGGGACTCAAATATGCGAACATTAGATTCTTGAGGGGATGATTGCCTTGCTAGATGCCTAAACGTCCAAGTAGGCCTATTAACGCTTCATTTTCAGAAACAAGGGTCTAGTTGTAGTTGTCCCTAAAATTGTGGTTGCATTATATTCCTTGTTAAGTATCTAATTGAGTGGATTTAGTTCGTAATATATGAGTAAGCAAAGGACCTCACATATGCAAACTTTAGATGTTTGAGAGGATAATTGCCTTGCTAGAGGCCTAAACGCGTAAGTAGGCCTATTTACGCTGCATTGTTAAAAAATCCGATCTAGTTGTAGTTGTCCCTAAAATTTTGGTTGCATTTATATTCCATGTTAGTCATGTAATTACGTGAATTTAGTTTGTATATAACATCATAACAATCTGCTGGTTTAAACGAAATTTAAAACCCTTATGTTGTTTTACATTCTCTTTCAAATTATATCATTGCAAAGTCCTCCAAAGGTTAGTATGGAAATTTTGAAGGGGGTGGGGGCAATAACATCAAAACAATTCGGCTGATTCTAACGAAATTTGAAACCCTATGTTGTTTTACATTCTATTTCGAATAAGAGAATTGCAAATGTCCTTCAAACGTTAGTCCTGGAATTATTGAAAGTTTTGAAGGGTGTAAGGTCATAAATCAGAATAAGTGAGAGCACTCGTTTTTTTGCTTAGCAGACTTTGTGCTCTACATATAAAATTTATTCCTGAAGTGATTCTTCATTTCATGATGAGAGTTCTTTAATAAGGCGAATACTCTTTATTTTCTTGTGGCATGACATTTAAGTCAGCTTGTTACCAAAGTATATGTAAAGATCTGAATAGTGTAACTTATACCAGTAAACTTAAATATACCATTGCTGTATCAGTAAATCAAAGTGTGAAAGAGATACCTTGATATAATGTTAATTAAATAGCCCTAAGTTTGCAATTCTTGCTCTTGAGACCTCAAAAAAGGACAAAAAATATCTCAGTTGAATAAGCATATATAATTTTTAATCTCTTTCTTAAATTCCTCTTCAAATCGACAAATATCTTCTTCGTTGGAAAATCTAGTCTGTTAAGTATCATTTTTGTGATACATAAACACAAAGGCTTTCACTTTGTAAATCATTTTATTTGTCTTTTAACTTTCCATTACAAGTCTCATGACATTATCAGAGAAGCTAAATATAATATATTCCATCAATTGCAGGATAAGTTTACTCTAGTTTGTAAATTTCTGCCCAGCTCCCCTTATTTTATATTTACTATTAAATTTAAGGTTCATATCTCTAACCGGGCAAGGAACATTAAAGAGGGAAAATTATGTAAATAGTTTGGTTGACACTAAGCAGGTTATTTCTAAAATTCACACATCCCTGAGTGGTAAATTGAATTTAGAATGCATAGCTGGTAATATTGTTTGATTAGAGACGAGCGAATAATGGTTGTCAGTATTTTATTTTGTGTCTACATGGAATCGAATAAAACTTATTGTTACTTTCTGCAGCCCCCAAATAAGAAGCGAATATTAAGGCAAAATTTAGGTAAAATTTATTATTTTGTTAATCCTGTGTCGAGGGATATGACGATATTTTCAATGCTTGTACAAATACGTAATTAAAAGCAACTCATAACTTCAATATTTCATTGCAGAGCTTCTGTTCTTGCATGTAATATTGAGAAAGAAAATCGTAATAAAAAAAGTTTATTATAAACATGATATTTTTCTCTTGAAAATGGAAAATTTTCTTACAATTATTTCAGAAAGCTATATTTTTCTCTTCCAACGTCCAGTTATCAAATTATATTCTACCTATTCTGATATTTTCAAACAGATTTCGGTTGGAAGATTTATGGAACAGTTTCGAATTCAATTTTTATTTGCTATTTTTAATTATGAAAAAATGTAACTCAATTTCCCATTTAAACCCACAATAGAGAATTATTATTGCTTCGGTGCAATATATATCTCTATTCTCGGCACTTTAATTAAGATTTTGTCATTATTAAAATTTTATTGTTAAAATTCTCGAACAGTGCCAGTTTCTAGGGGTGCCAAAAGAAGTAATAAATCATCATTTTGCAAATTCGGCATGTATAGTAAAGTGTGTATTTAGCTGTATGGTAGAGCTGTGCAGAGCTGAGACATGAAATAATGGTGAGTGTATTGCTAAATGGAATGTAAGTTTATTTGTACTGTTGAAATAAAATCAAAAGGATTATAAGATTCACTCAGCCTTTCGTATATTTTCAGATAAAGTAATCTTACAGGTCTGGATATTATAATTACACAAGTCACCTCACTTTTGATAATAAGGGAATAGTGAAATGCTACCAATAGTGCGGGAAATGTACTTTAAATAAATAATTCGAAGATAATTCTAACCATTATTTACCGTCTTTTTATACCTTGTGGTAAGTAATAGTAAAATATTAAGTAAAACACTTTTCATGTTCGTCTGGTTAAATTTAATATGCATGAAGAAAATAAGAACTTTATCTTCAACATAAATTACAAAAGCTCTTGTGTACCATTATTTCCTTATTCTTATATCTCTCTTTCTGTCTCTCTCTTTCTCTCTCTCTCTCTCTCTCTCTCTCTCTCTATATATATATATATATATATATATATATATAAATATATATATATATATATATATATATATATATATATATACATATATATATATATATATATATATATATATATATATATATATATATATATATATATATTGTGATAGAACGAGTTCAGAGCTGCATTCATTTCAACTTCTATCACATTTTATTTAAAACCATAAGGCTACCCACGTGCATCTTCGATTCGAGGCTTGGAGTCTTATCAACAGCTACCGGACGCCAATGTTTAAACAAGGAGGTTATCGTCCCCCCCGTTCGCCCCCATACGCCGACCTCGCCAGATCGAGTTAGGCTTATGGGCAGATAAGGCATTGTTCCCCGGCTCGGCTGTGCGTTCCCTCGAAGCTTCCACCCCATTCTCCCCCACGCCAAGGAGATGTCCTGGCTATTTATATGGAAACTTTACCACTAAGATCAGATTGGAGATCCAGATTTTCGTCGCGAAACATCACCACGACCCTCTCTCCCTTTGTGCGCCAAGGGACCTCGACCTCGAGATTCACCATCACTTGTCCAGAAGGAGGACAATATTCATTGAGTGCCAAAGGTTCGAGCCTTTAGTGACGCCAAGTCCCCAAGGCATCCCCCCCCCTGTTGTTCAAGGAGAACAGCATTAGAACAGCCATTGTTCGTTTTGAGCCCTTCGCCAAGAAACGGTTCTCATCCCCCCCCCCTGTTGTTCAAGGAGAACAGCATTAGAATAGCCATTGTTCGTTTTGAGCCCTTCGCCAAAAAAACGGTTCTCATCCCCCCCCTGTTGTTCAAGGAGAACAGCCATTGTTCGTTTTGAGCCCTTCGCCAAGAAACGGTTCTCATCCCCCCCTGTTGTTCAAGGAGAACAACATTAGAAAAGCCATTGTTCGTTTTGAGCCCTTCGCCAAGAAACGGTTCTCATCCCCCCTGTTGTTCAAAGGAGAACAACATTAGAACAGCCATTGTTCTTGAGCCCGTAGACAAGAGACGGTTCTCATCCCCCCCTTTGTTCAGAAGAGAACAACCTAGAACAGCCATTGTTCGTCAAGCCGTTCGTCGAGTAACGGTTCTCCTTTCCAAGACGCCACGTCAGGATCCTTTTATCCCCCCCCTTCGGCTGGAACTCGCCAGCGGACCGAATATTCCTTCAAGTACCTTCCACTGCACTCTAATGAAGTTACGTAAGCCAAGCGTCACCTTTTGAGTATTGATCCCTTATTTGTCAATTCTATCCTGTGCTTTAAATGGTTTATCGAACCATCCCATCTCTTTAACTCCATATTTGTTTTAACTTTTTTGATCCCTTAAATCCTTGGATTAGCCCGAGTCTCCACGACCCTTTCCATTCTGTTTGTCAATATTTTCCGTTTTTGTGTTTGCTGATAGTTATTATTAATAAAACTCTATTTTATTAATGATAGCAATATTATTATCCTTGAGCTCAGTTCCACTTCTTAAGCATTTTGAAGATACATAATATCGGCCGCCAGACAGTAAAAACGCACTCTAGAGATAATTAAGGAAGTTCCCTCAACGAATAGTGATATATGGTATATCGTCGGGAGTCATTCTACGACATATATTTATATACTATTTAAATTTGGTATCAGGTGTGTAAGGTTTAACGCTATATCTTTGCAAACACTGGTCTCAGTCGAGTAAAGCATAGTGTTATTCGTTTTAATAATAGAATATAGTAGTTCCCTTTTGTTTTAACGATTGCTATCCCCTTTTTTTTTTGAAACTTAAGAAGCTGGAGTAGCTCAAGGAAGGGTTATAATAATTTGTTTGTGTTTTTTCGTGATTTTAGTCAGTGGTTATTTAGAGTAAGAAACCAAGTACGAATAGGTCAGTGCCCATATTTAGGTAGGCTAATTCTATAGAGGCATAATTCTTGTTGCGAGGAATTTTAGTTGGTTGACTAGTGCGCCCCCAAGTGCAAAGATGACTCAGTTTGAAATCTTTAAAGCGCAAGGAGAGTCCTGTGGACTTTCCGGAAAAGAACTAATTGAGTACATTCAAGAGCAGCAAAGAAGAGAAAGAGAGAAACGGATAAGACAAGCTGACCATCAGATTGAATTAGCTCGGATTGAAGCAGAATTTCAAAGAAAAATGGAAGTAATAGAAAGGGAAAGAGTAATCCAACGAGAAGAACGAGAAGGAAAAATACAACGAGAAGAACGAGAAAAAGAAATCCAACGAGAAGAAAGAAGGACGGATTCGCGCTCCTTCCCAGGAAAGCTGACAAAGTTTCCGAGCCCCGTAAAACCCCCAAACTTCTTTCCCCAAAACCAACAACGGGACTCCAAACCTCCCGTTAAGACTTCTCCTCCATCTCTCTTCCCGAAGCGACCAACCATATGCTTCACCTGTGGTGTAGAAAACCACATGAGCTGGAATTGCCCCCAAAATTCTAGGCTTAAGAGCGGACCAGCCCACCAAGTTCACCAGATTAATGCAACCCCGGCTCCCCCGGTGGTGCAGACCCAAGCAGAAACTTCTCCCCCTCCGTCAGGCCACCAGGTAAATTTTGTTTTTGGTAAAAGTTCATCGGGAACTTTGAAATATGAGGAGGGCAGCGTGGACAGCTGTCGAGTATTGACTCTCGTCAGGGACACAGGATGTACGTGCTTCATCGTGTCCGACGAACTCCTCCCAGTGGTCTCTAACCACGAAAAATTTGCGGTGGTACATGACCAACTTGGGCGGGCGAACCGATTCCCCGTCGCTAGATGTTACCTGCAGTGTCAATATTATAATGGCTGGGCTGAAGTCATTGTAGCACCCATAAAATTCTGTTCCGTACTTATAGGACAGAGCCCCCAAGTAAGTTTCGACCCTGTGTTTCAGGCCGCCCTTCCTCAAGGCCGAGATAAGAAAGAAGCCCAGGAGCCCGTCCCCATCAGAACCCCGATACCGTCCGATTTCTCGGAAACCTTTAACCAGGACTTTAGGACGGCACAAAAGGAGTGTAAATCACTAACACCCTTAGGTGATAAGGCCCAAGACAAGGACACGGAGACTGTCCCTGGACCCCAAGAAAAAAAGAACCCCCAACGCGCCCATGGAGATACCTTCGTAGAACTGGACGAAGCATCGGCGCTTGAAGAGGACTGCCCCGCGGAGTCCCTTAATGTAATCCAGACAGTGTGCATCCAACCTGATGCCGGGTACCCTCCTCCTTCCCTACCAGGCGAATCTTTAGAACCCTCTGACCTGGATAGTGACGCGCAGCTGACACCACGTCAGAAGAGTCAGATACAAGAACTAATTAAATGGAATCACCATTTACCCGCCCTATTAGCTCTTTTCGAGCGACTGCGCGAAAATGGCCTCAACATTGGCCCCCGCAAATGCTATTTTGCTCACAAACCCATTAAATATTCAGGTTTCAAAATAGGACCAAGCCAGTTAGGTCCCCAAGAGAACAAGATTAAGGCAATCGCCGACATGCCCCTCCTGATTACAAAGAAGCCATTAAGATCGATCCTAGGATCAGCTTCTCCCTATCAGCGATTTGTTCCGAATTTCGCTGCAATTTTGGCCCCCCTATGCCCCCTTCAGGAAAAGAATTTCCCCGATCGTTTACGTTGGAATGATGTCGCTGTTTCCCATTTTAATTAGCACAAAAGTAAGTTCATTTCTGCCCCCATTTTAAAGTTGCCCAACCCGGAAAAATCTTTTGGGGTTAAGACCGACGTGATCAACGAGGGCATTGGAGGTGTACTCCTTCAATACGTGGATGACAGAACGAGTCATCCAGTTGCATATGCTAGTCGTCAATTATTACCACGCGGAAAGAGATATGCCACTAAAGAAAAGATAGCTCTATTAATTATCTGGGTCATAGACAAATTCAAGCTGTACTTGATATGTAAAGAATTTCAAATAGGAACCGACCACCGTCCGTTAGCCTATATTAGGAATTTGAGACACTCAAACGGCCGCATCATGCGCTGGAGTTTACTCTTGCAAGAGTATCAATTTAAAATAAATTATATCAAAGGTTCCGATAACCAGGTCGCTGACGCACTCAGTACGAATGCGTTACCGAATAGCAAAAACAATTGTATTCATAGGATTAGTATCTCCATGTAGGTATATACCGTCTTGTACGACTTAATTTAAGATTCTTTTGTAATATAATTAATTAATGTATATGTCTGAACTTTGTAACGCTCAATGTCTAATTTTTTTGATGTATATATATTTGTTCTTATTAATTTACGTATAAATTATTTTGTCCCGTATGTACTAAGTTTATATCATTTCATTGTTCCATGCCCTTTTTTTTTTTTTCTTTGATTAAGTTGTATTAAAGGTTATTTTCCCCTGTAATCTAAAGATCAAAATAATCATGTATTGAGGTAATAATAGTTAGGTGCAGGAAGATACGGTTGGTACAAGAAAACGAGTTCCCTACAACGGAGCTCTATCGTTGTCCCTTCTCTCTTTTTTTTCGAAGTGACAACTTCCCCTGGAATGGAGGGGTGTGATAGAACGAGTTTAGAGCTGCATTCATTTCAACTTCTATCACATTTTATTTAAAACCATGAGGCTACCCACGTGCATCTTCGATTCGAGGCTTGGAGTCTTATCAACAGCTACCGGACGCCAATGTTTAAACAAGGAGGTTATCGTCCCCCCCGTTCGCCCCCATACGCCGACCTCGCCAGATCGAGTTAGGCTTATGGGCAGATAAGGCATTGTTCCCCGGCTCGGCTGTGCGTTCCCTCGAAGCTTCCACCCCATTCTCCCCCACGCCAAGGAGATGTCCTGGCTATTTATATGGAAATTTACCACTAAGATCAGATTGGAGATCCAGATTTTCGTCGCGAAACATCACCACGACCCTCTCTCCCTTTGTGCGCCAAGGGACCTTGACCTCGAGATTCACCATCACTTGTCCAGAAGGAGGACAATATTCCTTGAGTGCCAAAGGTTCGAGCCTTTAGTGACGCCAAGTCCCCAAGGCATCCCCCCCTGTTGTTCAAGGAGAACAGCATTAGAACAGCCATTGTTCGTTTTGAGCCCTTCGCCAAGAAACGGTTCTCATCCCCCCCCCCTGTTGTTCAAGGAGAACAGCATTAGAACAGCCATTGTTCGTTTTGAGCCCTTCGCCAAGAAACGGTTCTCATCCCCCCCCCCCCTGTTGTTCAAGGGGAACAGCATTAGAACAGCCATTGTTCGTTTTGAGCCCTTCGCCAAGAAACGGTTCTCATCCCCCCTGTTGTTCAAGGAGAACAACATTAGAACAGCCATTGTTCGTTTTGAGCCCTTCGCCAAGAAACGGTTCTCACCCCCCCTGTTGTTCAAAGGAGAACAACATTAGAACAGCCATTGTTCTTGAGCCCGTAGACAAGAGACAGTTCTCATCCCCCCCTTTGTTCAGAAGAGAAAACCTAGAACAGCCATTGTTCGTCAAGCCGTTCGTCGAGTAACGGTTCTCCTTTCCAAGACGCCACGTCAGGATCCTTTTATCCCCCCCCTTTGGCTGGAACTCGCCAGCGGACCGAATATTCCTTCAAGTACCTTCCACTGCACCCTAATGAAGTTACGTAAGCCAAGCGTCACCTTTTGAGTATTGATCCCTTATTTGTCAATTCTATCCTGTGCTTTAAATGGTTTATCGAACCATCCCATCTCTTTAACTCCATATTTGTTTTACCTTTTTTGATCCCTTAAATCCTTGGATTAGCCCGAGTCTCCACGACCCTTTCCATTCTGTTTGTCAATATTTTCCGTTTTTGTGTTTGCTGATAGTTATTATTAATAAAACTCTATTTTATTAATGATAGCAATATTATTATCCTTGAGCTCAGTTCCACTTCTTAAGCATTTTGAAGATACATAATATCGGCCGCCAGACAGTAAAAACGCACTCTAGAGATAATTAAGGAAGTTCCCTCAACGAATAGTGATATATGGTATATCGTCGGGAGTCATTCTACGACATATATATATATATATAAAATTGAAAATCACATGGCACGTGATTTTATAGATGTATCCAAAGGTCCAAGAAAATGAAAATTGGTAAAACAACCCGGAAAAATCCTTAGGAGAATATCACATGAACTAAGAAAAGCTTAAGAAGGAAAATGGGAGATGTAGAGAATGGAAAGATAGGACAAACTATTTTAACCGCTATATGAAAATAAATAAAGGAGTTGGATTTGAACCTGTGTCATTAAGCACTCATCGCTTACATGACCAAGACGCTGATTGCCAGAGCTACCGTCCTCAATTCCAACAATGGTTGATTCAAGAAGCCTTTTGAACAACGAAGTGTAGGTTTTTATCGAGTGAGAGACAAGACAATTGTTTTAGTAGGAGGGGGAACGGGCTTATTTAGTAATAAATTGAAAATCACAGGACACGTCATTTTATAGATGTATTTAAAGGCCCAAAGAAATGAAAATTGTTAAAACAACCCGGCAAAAACACTTAGGAGAATATCACATGAACCAAGAAAAGCTTAAGAACGAAAATAGGAGATGTAGAGAACGGAAAGATAGGAAAACTATTTTAACCGTTATATGAAAAAAATAAAGAAATTGGATTTGAACCTGTGTCAAAAGGCTTCTTGAATCAACACAACCCGGAAAAACACTTAGGAGAATATCACATGAACCAAGAAAAGCTTAAGAAGGAAAATGGGAGATGTAGAGAACGGAAGGATAGGACAAACTATTTTAACCGTTATATGAAATTGAATAAAGAAATTGGATTTGAACCTGTGTCAAAAGGCTTCTTGAATCAAACTTTTTGGGGTTGAGGATGCTAGCTCCGGTGATCAGCGTCTTGGTCATATAAACGCTTAGTGCTTAATGACACAGGTTCAAATCCACGTACCATATTGCATTTATGTTCCTTCATTCTCTTGGAGAATCTGCTGCTTTCGACAATATATTCTTGATTGCAAAATTTACAAGGGATATAATAAACTCCCTGTTTTTTATGGGTGGATCTATTTTTAGACAGACTATTTCAAATCATTTTTTCGTATTGAAAGGCAACATTGATTTTGTTTTCCTTAGAATTAGCTGGTAAATAAAGGATGGCTCTATATTTATAATTACATTTTTTAATTAACCAAAGGGGATACTGCAGCTCAATGAATGTTTAGATTATGGTATTGATTTTATCCTGCAAGAAACAACGATCCCAATTACGATATGCTCTCAGGAACATAGACGAAACTACGGACCTTTTAACTGATAGGCCATGGCACGTCAAATAGTGAATATAGAACTTAGCATTGGTTAGTCTCGGGTAGACGGAAGAATATGCTGTGTTGTTTACTTCTGAATCACATTCGTTTAGCAGTATCGGCCTCAATTTTACAGAACTAGCATATATGGTGCACTATGTTATTCATACACCAATTTATATGTACATTGTTTCTCATGATTTAATAATTTTTTCCTAATTTGTGTTTTTTTGTTTGTTTCAAATTGATGGTTCATGATAGCTCATACCTACAATTGCCTAATTTCTACTTTCTCAGAACTTAACAAAACATGGAACGTGGCATGTGCATGAAACATGCTGATCGTTTCTGTTACATATGTGGCGCCTTCACTCCTGATGGCCTCAAGTAAACCAATAAAAAAAGTTGTTCGAATGAAATACAAGTTACTTCAAATGTCATTCGGGTGACTAAGATAAGAAATGGGCACCTCATATAGCTTGTAAGTCTTGTGTACACACCCTGAGCGAGTGGATGTGTGGTAAGCGAAGCTCAGGAATGCTGTTTGATATACCAATGATATAGCGTGAATATAAAGTCCACAGCAGTGAAAGCTACTTATGTTTCACAAATATCAAGGGAATAACCATCAAAACACGAGCCAAGATGCAGTACCCCAATATTGTTTCTGCAATTCGACCAGTTCCTGACAGCGCTGAACTCACAGTCACAAATCCACTGAGTGAAAAAGATTTGTTGACTGGTTTCAATTCTAAATCTACCTCAAATGAAGACGACTACCAGAATGACTCCGAAATTACAAGGTCTAAACTCTTTACCCAAGAAGTCCTTCATGATCTTATCAGGGACCTAGGCTTATCCAGGCAAAAGGCCGTAGTTCTGCAATGTGACTAAATCATCGTAATCTGCTGAAAGCTAGAGTGCGTATCACGACAGCTCGTTACCGACATAGAGAGCTGTCTGAATTTATCAAGATGGCAAACAACCTTTGTTACTGTGAGAACGCAGTGTCTCTCATGCAACGATTCTGGAGGTCTGAATCATACAATTCAGAAGAGTGGAGGCTTTTTATAGACTCGGGAAAAGAGTCTCTGAAAGCTGTTCTTTTACACAATGGCAATCGGTTTCTATCTGTACTAATTGCACAAGCAGCAATGAAACAATGAATATTAAGTTAGCCACTATAGAGTACGAGAAACAATAGTGGAAGAAATATAGGGATCTCAAAGTCATCTGTTTACTACTGGGCCTTCACAGTGGCTACGCAAATCACATCTGCTTTTTGTGTTTGTGGAACAGCAGAGCTGAGAAAGAGCACTATGTGAGAAAGGAATGGCCGATCAGTCCAAGAGATGCGCCTGGAAGGTTCAATTGTATTCACAATCCTCTTGTAGATCCCGAAAATTTAGTTTGGCCCCCATTGCATTTAAAGCTCAGGTGACTAAAAATTTCATCAAGACTATGCATCAATCTGGTGCTGGGTTCTGAAACTTATGTCAGAAAATAGGTGGTGTGGTTTCCGAAGCCAAGTGTAAAGCAGGTGTCTTGAATGGACCAGAGATTCCCATACTAGTTCATGATAGCGAATTCACCAAGGCCTTGAACCCACTAGAGAAAAACTCATTGGAATCATTTGACAATGTGTCAAAGCTTTTTCTTGAAAAATATCGTGCTGAAAACTACAAAGAAATTGTTACAACCATTCTGCAGAATTATCATGTATGGGAGCAAGTATATCCTCGAAATTGCATTTTTTCCACTCTCATGTTTATTTTTTACCAAATGACCTTGGAACTATTAGTGATGAACACGGTGAGAGAATTCATCAAGATATCGCTATAATGCAGACCCGATATCAGGGACAATTCAGTTCTAACGTAATGGGCAACTTTTGTTGGACGCGAGAACGAGACGAGAGCGAGCTGTAAAAACGAAAGGGCAAAGTTCAGAAGCAATTTCAGAACTTCATATTTTGTCAGTTATAAAGGATTTGAACTTATGATTTCTGGTACAATTTCTTAGGAACTTGTCGTACCTTAGCCGAGGTTGGTAAAAGTGTTTATATATATATATATATATATATATATATATATATATATATATATATATATATCCATATGGAGCTCGGCCGTGAAGCCTGCATTTAATATTGAGGATAAATCCCAGAGCCACGAGAAACGAATGCAGCATCTTTTAATTTTTCACTACATTTCGAAAACTACAAGTTTTCATCTTCAGGCTAGAATAAGTTTACAAAGTTAATACATATGAAGAAAACTTGAAAAGGCCAACAAAACATAATTTAAAGAGTGACCAATTATAAAATATCGGTAAAATGTACTATAAGTTAAAACTTTTAAATATGACTTAGCAACAGTTAGATTTGCTTTAAAACCAAACTCAAAGATTGCTAATATATACGAAGAAAACTTAAAAAGGACAACACGACATTATTTTAAAAGGTGACCAATTATAAAATATCAGTAAAATGTACTATAATTTAAATTTTCTGTGATTAAATATGACTTGGCAACAGTTAAATTTGCTTTAAGACTGACTCAAAAATTAGTTAATAAATTTAAGGATTATTGCAGAAATTAATTACAAACTATAAGAGAACTTGACCTGGCATTATTTAAAGATAGTAAATTTAAACTTTGTTTTTAATTTTGAAAAGACTGTAAGAGTTAAAAAAAATTTAATATAAAATCGGTAAATGGTGGGTTTAACAAAGGGCTAGTATTTATAAGTTACAGTGACGCTTGGTTTGTTAAAAAGCAAACCAACTAACAAACTGTAGGTAAAATTAGTTAATCAATAATGATATTGCACTTAAATCTTCATTGAGTGAAGGTTTGTAGTGTTTGATATATAGAGATTCGAGGGTTCTTAGGCAATGTTTGAGTCGGTTTTAAAGCAAATCTAACTGTTGCTAAGTCATATTTAAAAATTTTAACTTATAGTATATTTTACTGCTATTTTATAATTCATCACTCTTTAAAATAATGTCTTGTTGGCCTGTTCAAGTTTTCTTCATATGTATTAACTTGGTAAACTTATTCTAGCCTGAAGATGAAAACTTGTAGTTTTCGAAACGTAGTGAAAAATTAAAAGATGCTGCATCCGTTTCTCGTGGCTCTGGGATTTATCCTCAATATTATATATATATATATATATATATATATATATATATATATATATATATATATATATATATATAATATATATATATATATATATTTATTATAAAGAGGGTAGGGCAAGGTCAGATCCGGGACCTTAGCTGGAAGCTAAGCACCAGACGAGAAGGGGGTGGGGGAGGCAGGCAGTCATAAACAAGTGCGTGCGATTAATTTAATAAAGAGAGTGGAGTTGGTCGATTAGTTTGCTAAAGGCTCGCCTACGGATTCTGAGTAGACAAATGTGAAGAATAAAAATATCTTTACTATTTACACACAAATAAAATATAAATATAAATAAGATTTATCGACCTAATGATGGATACTCGCGATGTCAGTTATGGAGGTAAGGAATTCGGGGGACGGGTTGATACAAGCTGCGGCTTGCTAGCCGACGTGCACACGTACAACGATCGGGATGACTGGATATGAATCAACAAATGTCGTATGCTTCGCTTTAGGGTTTGAGACCTTGAAAGTCCACAGGGTGAGAGTGGAGGCTGATTGCATGGGGAGATTACAATCGTAAGTTCAATCTTGAGAATGACATCTGAGGGAGTATTTGCACTGGACCGAGATCGTAGACAAACCGAAGAATAGCCAATAGACTGGGGCTAACTTCCTTTGGGAGGTCGGGGAGCTTCTTGCTTTCGTACTCGCGAGTGAGTGGATCGGAGTCGATTAGAGAAGTTGAGGTATATCAAACTACGCGGCGGACCTATGCTAATTTGGCATGGCTGGAGACTGGGTTTATTTGTGGTCCGACCGGAATCGCTTTGCCTCAGGTGCCAGGAGGGGTTCTCCATATCAGAG
Organism: Ceratothoa steindachneri; assembly: GCA_963969495.1. Taxonomy (NCBI): domain Eukaryota; kingdom Metazoa; phylum Arthropoda; class Malacostraca; order Isopoda; family Cymothoidae; genus Ceratothoa; species Ceratothoa steindachneri. The sequence continues at coordinate 127,575,791 of OZ018328.1, read as the reverse complement.
ACAGCCGTGGGAACGGCGACTCAAAGCTGAATTGTTGATATCGCTCGGAGGGGACGCGGCAACTTATCTTCGTTCTATGCGGTCTAAGTGTCTGATTTATAAATTCTCCCTCGATCAGACTCGAGCATTCTTTAATCTAGCGGGGATCCTCATGGCGAAATATTCGATTATTCCAACAGAGCCTATCTGTGACGTGTAAAATATTGTTATCTTGCTTGAGACAATTAATGTCATCATATTTACTATTTTTATGATTGTTTAAGAAAGTAGATCTGATAGTAGAATAAAACATCTAAATCATACTTAACAATGTGAAATTAGTCATGTAAGCACAGTCACATAAGAGAGAAGCTTGTCTGTTTGGGGTTAAATATGTGTTGCACGACACAAGTAACGGAAAATTGAATATTTGTACCTATGGATTTTTTTAGAAATCTTTGTGTGATAGAACAAAACAAATATCAGATTCAAATTCAGCAATATTAACTTAGTTGTATGAGCATAATCTCATATGTGAACCATTTTGATTGTTGACCAGTGTTATTAATAATCAATGACTATTCATTACTTCCAGATCTACTTGTTTCATTAAGTGTGATAGGGAAAATTCAACACCACCTAAACTAACGAATCTACCACTACTTCATTTCCCTATAAAGCACAGACCACTTGTCATTTTGAAAAGAACGAAGGCCTTCCTCAGTGATTGGGTGTAATGTACTGTAGTGTCCTGTACAGTCAACGCTCATCAGTGGGTAGCAGTATCCCAGCACACATCTTCAAATACCTCAGGTTGGTCAACTATCCTACAAATTTTCATCGACTTCATTCTCAGGCAGCCCTCCCTCTATCTCACACTAGTACACATAATTAACCCAACTTTTTGCGTTCGTTCAACCCATTTAAACAGCCTGGCACTCACTTTCTTATATTCACTTCACAAGTCATTTTCATCCATTCTTTTGAATGTACATACGACCTCGGAACATTTTTTATTCCAATCTCATTCATATCCTTCTTCACACCTTGTTGTTCACTCTCTCCACTTTCGCACACCAAACAAGCCTCTCTTGTCCATTTGCACTGCTTTTACTCTGGACATTTTTCAGCTTTGGATACCAGATACTCATTCATAAAGGCTAATATTTGTACCAGGACTCTCTCTTTGCCGATTCCTGGTCCATTCGACGGTAAAACTCGCCAACTTTCTCATCGCCCAAGAGACTTTTCTACCATTTAAAACTGTGTGCTTGTAATATGCTTAATCTGCTCTACTGTCATTCGCGATGCATCCTAGATAATTAAATCTTCTTGCTTGTTCAAGTGTGACAAAATAAATTTAAAAACACACTCTACCCCATTAACACACCGAATACCATTCCCTTAATCTTTCTCGAATTTATATTTCCTCCCTCACACCTTGACAAAAAACTCAGATCAACAGTTTCATATCTCATTCACATTCTCATCCAAAACCAGGTCATCGACATATACTTCTTCTTTTTTTTTTTTTTTGGCTTTGTCTGGGGAATTTTAAAGAAGTCTAACATTGGCCTAAAATTTTAATTGCGTCGACTTGCGCCTTAAACGTAGTCGCCAGATAGAAAAAAAACATGTAGTAATTGTACATAGTCTCCCGTTTTAATGATGATCGAAACTTTTATTTCCTTGAAGAGTGTGAAACCTACCTATTTTATTAAATAACAGTTATCCTAAACCATAAAAAAAGTAATCTCTTTATTCATTCTTCAAAACAAATGAAAGATATCTAAACTTCTTTCCTTTATATGTTTCATTTGTAAATTTTCTTCTTAGGTTACTGAAAATGATTGCCTAATTAGGAAAAAATAATTCTTCAGAGGATTTTGGAAAGATCAGTTTATTTGATTCTTTAATGAGTCTCAACTCAACTTGAGTTTTGAAATGTTTTTCGAGGAATGAATAAATATCATTAGTGAACTTTTTTTCTCACTTTCTGTTGAATGGAATTTTTCAATTCATTATAATTTGTTTTTCAAAACTGATTTAAAGTCTAAAATCAGTTTGTGTCTTATGCTCTAGTTTTTATGAATTTTGAAATTATGATTGTTGTGAATTTAACCATAATTATGTTTTGTTTCATATCTAATTATATTTGCTTCAAGTAGACATAAATTATCCTACTTCCTTCTGTTGCATCTGTGGTTGCTACAAACTAATTCGTCAAATGTGTAATATAAGAAGGTTTGTGCGCCCTTTCTATAGGGACTATCTTGACGTTCCCCTTGATGACCACGACAAGAAGTAGGTTCCATAGATTGTGTCGTAACTGGACAAAATGAAAACAAAAAGGTCTACCTTTTGGAATCCCCTTGGCTTTGTAAGAGTCAAAGGTCTACATAACTGACTGCTCGTTTTGCCTTGTCAACACTAATGTATTGTCAAACAAAACTCGGAATAATATCTCCTCTTTCAGTATTTCCTCTACAATTAGACCTACTTTTATTTTGAGGGATTTCCAGTTCCAGTTTTTAATAGCTATGACTCCTCTAAAGATCAAAGAGGTAAACCAAATAAAGAGTGCCAAGACGGTCTCAGAGTTCAAACACTCGTCACCTAAGGCAAAACAGTTATCATCCCCTCACCATTATACTCACTCAGTACTGATTGACTTAGAATGTGATTAGTCACTGTCCAAGAAAGCAGCAGAGCTATTAGTCTGCAAGCTAAATGAAAAATCCTTCTGGACAGCTCTGCGAAACTCTCATATTTCAGAACATGAAATCAGATTTTTATTAAATTTGTGAATTTCTCTACTTTCCCGATATTCCATCTGTTCTAGCAGGGTTATATGTTGCCTCGTATAATTCTACAGAATGGAGATTGTTTTGGGATAATTCTAAGGGCATGTTAAAGTGTATTCTTTTTAGGCATTGCCATGTTTCGTGATGCAGACGCAGTTGTTTATTATTTGTATTTGCGAAAACCCCGTGACAAGAAACATAGAAAAGGTCATTGACTTATGAAAAGCACAAATGGATCATTTACATATGTAGACCTAAAGATGATCCATTTACGAGTGTCGTGATTGAGACAAACACTGGACCCAGAAGAATATTCTAGCTCTTTTAGCAGGGTTATTTGTTGCCTCCTATAACTTTTCAGCATGGAGATTGTATTTAGATAATTCTAATTGAAGTCTAAAGTGTATTTTTTTCAGGTAATGTAATGTTTCATCATGCAGATACAGTTGTTTATTATGTGTATTTGCGTGGACCACATGGCAAGATAAATTAAAATGTTATTGACTTATGAAAAGCACAGATGGCTCATTTGTGTGGACCTAAAAGTGATCCATTTACGAGTGTCATGATCGAGACCAACACTGGACCAAGATGAATGGCCCATCCATGAAGGCATAGAGTACTGGGAGGGAATGCTTTGAGCACAAAGGTTCTGCCTATCTATCATTCTTTTGAGAAAATCAAAGCAGGTGTATTTGATGGACCTCAAATTCATGCCTTTATACGTGATTTAGAATATATTCGAAAGCTGAATAAAAGGAGAGGACAACATAGCTGCAATATTGACCAACCTTCTGTATTTATTGTTGACCAGTCCTCTTTACCGATTGTCGTAGAATTCCCCTCCTTTTTTGTTCTATCTCTAAGAGTGCTAAGAGTGTTTAATATATTGATATTATAAGAATACCTTTATCAATTGAAAACATAACATTTAGACATTAACTACAGTAATACTCTAAATATTATTATAAACAAAAATTAATTAAATTAGTTTACCCCCAAAAATTGGATGACGTTTTCTCTACACAAAACAATAATATAAGAATTAGGCTTACGGACTCATGTGGAGTTTAAAGGCCTCAGAAATGTTATTGCTCACAACGCGAACTGCGTGTTGAGATGTAGATGGGCGGAATTCCACGGTTGTTTTGGCGAGGGTGGCAGCTGGGGGGTTTACACGCTCTTCCGGAGGGGGGGGGTCTTCAAGGACGAGAACCAATAAGGTGCTTTATGCAACACCTAGGCAGTCGTGGTCTCTCTGGCGAGAGTGAGTCGAACTTGGTTCTTAAATCAAGTTAACTTGGAGTGCGGTGTGACCACCGAATAACGGGCTCGAGGGGGAGCCTTTTCCTTCTTCTTTTCTTAATTCCTCAAGGGTGAGGAATGAACTCAAGGGAGGGGGCTTCTTCAAGGGCGAGGATAACGTAGGGATGTTGCTCTGGCGAGAATTATTTGAACTTGGTTCCTTACCAAGTTAACTTAAGAGTTCGGTGTGGCCACCGAATAACGGGCTCGAGGGGGAGCCTTTTCCTTCTTCTTTTCTTAATTCCTCAAGGACGAGGAATACCCCTGGTGTTTAAGGTGCACCAGGATATGAGGAGTCTCTCTGGCGAGAGTAAGTTGAACTTACCAAAGTTAACTTATCGTTTGGTTTGATAACCAGGGACTTAGCTCGAGGATGAGCTTCTTCTTAGCCCCTTAAGGTAGGTAGCCCTGCCTCTCTTGCAGGGTACTTCTTGGTCTGGTGAGCCAAGTACACTACCTCTCTAGTCTCGGTAGTTCGTTTTGATCCGAAGACTTCGTCACCTAGAAACTGACGTATACTACCACCTTCTTCTTTTCTTAATTCCTCAAGGACGAGGAATACCCCTGGTGTTTAAGGTGCACCAGGATATGAGGAGTCTCTCTGGCGAGAGTAAGTTGAACTTACCAAAGTTAACTTATCGTTTGGTTTGATAACCAGGGACTTAGCTTGAGGATGAGCTTCTTCATAGCCCCTTAAGGTAGGTAGCCCTGCCTCTCTTGCAGGGTACTTGTTGGTTCGGCGAGCCAAGTACTCTACCTCTCTAGCCTCGGTAGTTCGGTTTGATCCGAAGACTTCGTCACCTAGAGACTGACGTATACTACCCCAATTTTCCTCAGAGTTCCTCATTTATACCTCGTCACCCCACTGGGGGAGTGGTAAAGGGGGAGGGGCTTGAGGACGGCCCCAGGAGAGCTCTTTTTCCAAACGGTTTTTCACACGAAGTCAAACATCTGCTCCTCGTTAGCCTTCGAGATTGGGAGAAACACGTCTCCAATTTCTTATTTGACGTGAAACTGGATCTCACTCTCCTGGGGGAGATCTTACATTTTGACCTTTAGGGTCTTTCATGGCACTGAGTTGTGCCACACTGCGGTTAAGCACTGACTCGCCGATGCCCTTGACGGATGTCTTTGCGGTAACCGCATTGTGACTGCACCAAGAGTGGACGGGGGGATGGAGGTAACCATTCCCCGACACCGATCATCTGCCTTTAAAGGAGCTCTGAAAATTTTAGCTTTATTTTATTTCCAAGTGAATTTTTTGCGTAAAATCAACTTATTTAAAGTGATAAAACAAAGTTTTTTTTTACCTGTCTCTATGTTAGTACTTAGTGTTTTAAATTAAATAAAATATAAGCAACTAAACTGTGGGGTTAGAAGTCAGGGAAAGGATTTTGGATACGGTATTCTTCTGTAGCATAAGAGAAACTGTAGTGCTCCATTTACGCAGAAATAATTTTAATATAACTTTATCCTTTATTTGGGGTAAAAATTATGGCTGCTCTTCAGAAAAGATGTGAACCATTTGTAGAGAAAATTTCTTTCAGCTCATTTCTAGGGAATTTCTATCGTGTGCATTCATTGTGAAATTATTAATGTTTATACAAATTTTTCAATTTGAATAACTTTTTGAGTTTTATAATCGAACCAACACTCGAACTAACGGATTTAAATTGAAAAATAGGCGATTAGGAGCAGCAATTACGCAAACTTTTTTCTATAGGAAATTACTGATATATAGAACTGAAGTGGTGCAAGGTTCCTCTCATAATTGGCTTAAAAATAAGGTTCACAAGTTGTTGTAGCCCTCCTTCGGATACGAAGACGACTCAAGCTTCACTCGATGAAAATGGAGATGAATTTATAGGTATAAAGATAAAAGGTTAATGAAGGATTAAGTATGTGAAGAGTTAGATTGAATGAAAGAAAGAGTCAGAGAGATGAGAAAAGAAAAGGATGAAAGATGAGTGAAGTTGTCCTTGCGCACTGAGTGGAATAATGTGGAGAAGAGCTTGCGCTTGGCCTATCCCCACAGCATAGCCTCACAAATAATTGATGGTGGCTAGCCATTGAGTGGACGATTTGGTCTTTGCTGATAGGATATTCGGCAATTCTTTAATTGTGTAATATATCATCAACATCCAGGAACAGGTTCTTGCAACTTGTATCCTAGAATCTCTCGCTAACTAGCCTCGCAGATACGGATTTGGATTTCTGACGTCAATGCAAACATTAAATCCCAGTGAGCTCTGACACAGAACTTTTAACTGCATCACGAGCTGGGCGCCCACTGGGCATATTTGCGGATACTTAACCCTGTAGGGGTGAGTAGTTTTGCACACATTATGATAATGAACAAAAAAGGCCTTTACTCACTTTCTCTTACCTTCCAAAATAGTGCCGGTGGAGTAGTAGCGTCCCATATGGGCTTTTTCTAGCCAAATAACACTGACGAGGAACTGTTGCCTTCCTCCCCATTGTGCTTAAGAAGGTCTCCTCCATTGTTAGTTGATGCCAAAATATATACAATATGATGTGTACATCTCCCCGCCCCACCAACCAACGACGACGAGCTGCGTGTGCATTCGGGATCAGAATTATTTGAAATTCCAATCTATGCATATGTGCATTTTATTATGCATTCAGGGGATCTCGTCCACGATACGAGGGGCGAATGTCGCTAGTTTTTTCAAGGAATCTCATTAAGTGCAATAAACTACGCCTGAAGTAACACAATCACATTCGCTTAAACAAACGAAGAGATAGAATCAAACAAAACATTGTTAAACATTATGAATCGAAGGTCAAAGATGATAAATCAAAGAAGAGATCAAAGATGAATTGTTTGAAGGAATTCTTTCAAGTAAACAATACCAAAAGGTGAGAAAATGTAAATTAGACAGGTCTTGAGAAACTGAATGTTGTATCACAGCAAACGATAATTAGGAAAGAGTTAAAGTTGCATTTTACCATTGCAAACAAGATCAACCAGCGAAATATTGATAGGAAGATGAAAACTATTTTTAACCTTTACTTATGCACATGAAGTAGAAACTAATGGACGCATATCTACCTATATATTGTTAGTTTCTAAGCATTTAATTAAATAAACGAACAAACGTAATGCTTGATTTAATAGTAAATTGCGAGATGTTGAACAAGTGGAATGGAAAATTGTGTAACATAATAATCGTTTAATTAACTTCCAGATTTAAAACTTTATTTTACCTCTTCATAGCTTTACAAAGCTATTTTTTTTAAATTTATAGTTCTAAACCTTATTTGCCTAATTTAAAAGAGAGGAAAATTAGGGTATTTATAGAGAGTGGAAAAGAGTATGTTAATTGTGATTAGAATTTGTTTGACTCTTGTTTTGACATACAAACAATATTCTCGTAAATAAGTTGGAAATTAAACAAATTATTTAGTTAGACGGACGACAACTTTTGTTTATTTATTTATTTATTTTTGCATTTTCCATTACGAGTTAGATGTTGATAGTGAGCCATTCTTGGTGCTGGTAGATCGGCTGTGCATATAAAATAGAATGTAGGTATAAGGCCTCCCTGATGAACTTCAGATTCCATTTAGAACTCGATCCTTTGTACGCGTTCACCACCACCTGAGCTTAAATATTCGTGAAATGGTCGCAGAGAATTCTCTCCAGATTGTTGTTCATCAAGAGATTTTAAATTATACACTAAGTTTTTGTTTAAATTTCGTCAAACAATTATTCGACGTCTGTAAGGACCAAATCGATTCAACTTTTCTTTGCCTTAGCCTTGGCTATTTTTTCGGTTTGGAAGTTGCCACCTTGATGTTTCTTCTTCTTTGGAATCTGACCGGGTTTTCGTCTTTTAAATTATTTTCAAAATATTTAATAAGTTTTCGTTTTAAGATTTTCTCGGAGACTTTGCCTATAAAGACCAGAAGTTATATAGGCCAGGGTCAAAGCGTTTGGTTTTATATAGTGGAAGTTGCCAATGCAAAAGTAATTGTAGCAGATGCATGTGTCCTATTCAAATTATTCGATGAATAATACAATATTCCATGTCCACAAGATCCGATATTATATGTATGTTTTCGCGAAAACACATATTTAAGTATAGCTTGGAGAATAGAAGACAAACCCACGCTGCACGATAAAGGAATCAGCTGTCGACAAATCATCTGTTGTGTTGGCAGATAACATTCCAGTTTTGCGGAAATGTTGACAATGATCCGAGAAAGGGGGAGAATCCAAGCCTTACCTAGTTCTGGACGACCCAGTTTCAGGAAAGCAACGTAACGACAGTCCTCTACTTCATACTAGCCTTCGGAATTGCAAGAAAACCGCAGCTTAGCTCTAAAATCAATAAACAGAGGATGGCCACGTTAAATACCCATCATTACAGTCCATTTATGATTGCTTGCAAAAGGCCTGATGTCACTTAAATTTCGCTAGAAGTCGCTGATCAACTTTTAGAACAAGCGATTTCGACTCGCTTTGACACGCGTTCACCGTAACTGGATAATCCTCCAGTGAAGACTTGTTTTCTGGTCGGACGAATCCACGTTTGAGTTGTGCTCGAACGTAGGCAACGATGACTATGGTCATTTGCCAAATTGGAGCGAGATTAGAGTAATTTACAGGGTTTAGGGAAGTGAGAGAAGTTGATTGATGCAACCTATTTACAACAGGCAGGTCAACCAATCATTCAGATTGATTCTTTCTTTTGGCCAATGGTGCAGCGAGGAATCTTACTTGATTCAGAATGGACAGAATCAGATAACATAACCAATCAATACCAAAGAGCCAAGCATGACGGCAATCCACGAAACTGGATAACATCTCTCTCTCTCTTTCTATATATATATATACATACAGGGCGTCCCCCCAAAAAATGTATACACGCTTTAAAAGCTAATAGCTCAATTGATGTTTTTCTCTTTCTAGGTTATACCCATTAGAATTAAAAATAGCAGTGAGACTAAGCTTTGAACAAAGAAAATTCATTCTCAAATGCTACTCGTAGTGTGAAAACGCACTTGAAGTGAAGAGACAGTTTGGGAAGGGAATTTCTAAAAGATCCACCAGCGTGAATTACCATCACTTGAATCAGAGATTAGTTTAAAGCCAATGGAAGTGTTGAGAATGTCCACAAGAAGCGTTTTGGAAGACGACAGACATCGCCAAGCCCCACTAAGCAAGAAAGAGTACTGGAAACGTATCACTGAATTCCAAGAAAATCTGTGCAGCAAGCGAGTCGTGAGGTAGGTGTTTTAAAATCTTCTGTCCAATGCATTTTGAAGCTCTGTCGATTGGAAAGTTACATTCCAAGATAAGTCCATGATATTGATGAAAATGATCCTGAACAAAGAGTAGAGTATTGCGAGAAGTACTTGGCACGATGTTTAGAAGATGAACACTTTCTAACAAAAATTGTGTAGAGAGATGAGGCTAGATTTAAAATAAATAGTCCAAATAACCGCCAATGGAAACCTGAGAATCCGCATGTTATAGTGAAAAATCATCTTAATTTACTAAGAGTTAGAGTGTGGTGCAGCTTATCATCAAGAAGATAAATTGGATCACTCTTCTTTGAGGCTATTGAGACTGGTGGTCCCGTTTACTTAAAATTGCTGCGCCAGTCTATCATGCCAAGCATTAGAGAGGATTTTGAAGATGCGTTTTATTTTCAGCAAGATGGGGCACCCGCATACTACCAGCATGATGTTAGACACTACCTTGATGAGATCTTGCAAAACATGTAGATTGGACAAAGGATTTCGTGGAATGGCCTCCGCGTTCACCAGACCTCACGACACTATACTTTTTAAAGGCGATACTTAAAAGACAAAGTTTACGGTATAAAAGCTGAAACAGTCTCCGAATTGAGATCAGCCATTATACGAGAATGCAAACAAATATCAAATAAAATGTATTATCAGCAGTTTCTAGACCAAAACAGATGTCAGTTGAAAACAGGCATTAAGAAAACAATTAATTAGTGTCTGTAGATTCTAATGCAATTTGAAAATTAAATGTATTTGAATAAACAGTGAATTTATAATTATTTAAATTGTGTAGACATTTTGTGGAGACACCTTGTATATATATATATATATATATATATATATATATATATATATATGGCATGGTATCCTTCTTCTCTAGTTCTCTTCTGATGAAGGTAAAAGGCAAAACGTTAATTTAGATCTCCAGCGTGTGTCTTAATTTTTACTTCCTTCACTCAGTTTCTACCATATGGAAGGTAAACAAATCTCCACCTAAAGGAGGCAAAACGGAAGGATAAAACACGTTGGCCGTGCGTAGTGAAAAAAATAACAGAAGAAATACCAAGAAAAAGAGATTAAGAGTTGGTACATGAAGGGTAAATTCATATGGATAAAATCTCCACTGAAATACCATAGATAGAGAATGTCAGATAATTTCAAAAGGAAAGTCACATTAAATATAAAGACAAAGTTGCACAAATAAACATAAGTTATTAAATAACGACAAATTATGAAAATAAAGAAATAACTATGGGTTAAAATGCACACTTCCATCAAAAATAAGCTTTTTTTTAGATGGGATTAAGTTTAAAGACGTAGTAATGAAGGAGCATTAAACAATATTGCGCCTAACAAAGTTATCTAAACGATAAATAAATTTCGCATAATTCCAATTGATAAGATGATCATATTCAGATAGATGAAAGAAGAAAGCATTATTATGTTCAACTTTTCTTATATTGTATTTGTGTTGGTATATATAGACAGTTAATGATTTTCCGGTTTGCCCAAAGTAGCGCTTCGGGAAAACTGAGTTAACAATCAACAGAGTAGAACCTCCTTATATTTTTAATATTATTGTAAACGGGCATTTTATACATAATCGTCTCATACTTATTGTCTGGGTATACCTGTGTAGACTAGCTCGGCGCTCAGTCTTAAACAAGCATGGGCAGACAGCTGACCACAGGCCGCTGGAGATACTAGTATGTCTGGGCGAAAAGAATGCGAATTACGGTTGACCGAGTTAAGGTTAATGGCTTGCCAAGTTGCACTTCAAAGGATATATAAAGACAATACCACCAGAATATAATTTTAATATATATAATTTATTTTAATTTTAGGAGCCTATCTGGCGACTACCCACTTGGGCATAAGACGCCGCAATCAGGACAGCCTAGCACTAGGCTACTTTAGAATAAGAAAATGACAACAATTAGGAAGCAAGCTCTTGCATCGGGAGGAGGTCCACCTCCCCCCGGTTAATAGATATGATAAAAAGGGGTGGCAATATATATATATATATATATATGTATATATATATATATATATATATATATATATATATATATATATATATATATATATATATATATATATATATATACAAAAGAGAGAACAAATTACTTATTGTAGTTAAATGAATCAGGTGAAGATTAAGGAGGTAATCTGGGGATGACAATACCATACACGATCGCTTTACCTTCAAGTGCGGCGAAAGTGATGGGTGTTGGAAGTCAACGGAGCAAGTCTTCAAGAAGATACTTCGGAGAGTCCAGTCTCGGAGGACTTGAAGATGGGGTTGGATTACTTCGTGATTAAGAATGAGATTTTCTCTGCTCCAGAGAGACGTAATCTCAACTGTACGCGATTCTGTTGATCGGCAGGGAGTCTCAGTCTCGAAAGACGGGAATCTTGAAGGGGTGGTGAAGAAGAGAGCGCGGCAGAACTCTTCGGAAAGAAGGAAGCTCGATAGCTTTCCTCTGAACAAGGGCCAAAGCTAACGAAGGTATATCTGCCGACGAGATCTACGACGACGTACGACTAGGAGTTTTGGGGGATCACGGAACACAGTTGGCAGTCTGGATGGAGTGGATGGCGGGCTTTCAATCTCCTCGAAAGATGGTGACCTTCGGGTTAAATACCCGGGTGGCTGCTGTGATAGACGACTTGGGGCCTTGCAGTACCCAAGGGATACTTGGCGCCAGTCTAATCAAACACAATTCATGATAACGCGTCGTTCCGGTCGATCAAACTCGCGAGGCGAGTTTGATCGTGGAGTAGGGTTAATATGGCCGCACACGGCGTTATCGCAGGCGAGGGGAGGGGGACGATGGGCGTATGAAAACACACACAGCTGAGACGTGTGATTAGGCGAGTGACGGATTCTTCCTCGACTTTCTAAAATTCTCACACTGGCTCACGTGGCCTTGAAAGAATAGAGGGGTATCGCCAAGGGGCTTCCTCTCACAGTCGTCCTTCGAGGGCATTTCTTCACACGCCTCCCTTTCCGAAAATGACGTTTTCCTGATTTAAAGAGGCATCCCCAATCATGGGAGGAGACGCGTATGGGAAAATCTTGACCTGAGTCTACAGGTGCCCAATAAAGTTAGCCCTTTTAATTTAATTCGACGCAGCGGGCACAAAATGAAGGAATTACTTCCGTTTAATCCCTGGCGCAGGGTGTGGTCGTTAACCAGGGAAAAATAAACGACACACAAAGTAAATAAATGCGAGTTACAAAAAAATCAAAAGGATTAATTGATATTAGGATAGGGGAACCATATATCAATAAAAATAAAGAAACATACCTTTCCCCCAAAAAAACAACAAGAAACACACGCAAAGGACAAATATGTACAAAAGGAAAACAAAATTTTACATGAGAACCAATGAATATAAACATACACGGTTAAGACGAAGTTCTAGAATTATAAAAACAAAACGAGTACACAGAGTTGAATAGGTACACGTAATACAATGCTTAACACATTTGACTTCGCAGGGAAAGGATCATCGACCGGATTCCTACTTAGACAGTGCGCAACACAGTTTTCTGTCCATTTATTGTACCTTATTGGGAATTGGTATTCCATTAGAAGTAAACTCCAACGAATAATCTTTCCGTTCTGGCTTTTACAATTCATTAAGTAAGCCAATGGGCGATGATCGGTTTCGATCACGAACTCCTTACCTAACAAATATGTTTGTAATTTCTGTACACTCCATACGATCGCTAGAGTTTCAAGTTCTATGACCGCATAGTTCCTTTCGCGACACGAGATATCCCCGCTAGCGTACGAAATGGGGTAACTATTGCCATCTTCTTCATACTGGATCAAGATGAAACCAATGCCTTCTTACAAGCGTCCGTTCGTATCCCAAAAGGTTTGTTCGTATTTGGCAGTCTCAGTATGGAAGCTGATGTTATTCTTTCCTTCAAATGATGGAAGTAGGCGGTCGCTTTGGGGTTTCATGCGAGGTGGTCCGGGGAACGTTTCTTTAGTAGGGAGCTAAGGAGATCACTAAGGCAGAGAAATTCGGGAGAAAACGTCGGTAAAAGGATGTCGACCCGAGAAAAGAGCGTAATTGCTTTTAATTACGCAAGAGAAGCATGTTGACGATAACCTTTCCCTTTTCTTTTTGACAGGCCATTTGATTTTCACCAATGTGGAAACCGAGGTACTTAATAGTGCTATAGGCGAAATGGACTTGCTAGGGCCTATAGTGAGGCCGTTTTCATGAAGCCTATTGAGGAGCGAATGTAGGGAGGTGAGATGCCTGTTCCGTCTACGGGTGGCCCCGTAAACGTTATCGAAGTAAAAGGAAATGTTACTCAGCCCATCCAGTATCTTGCGCATCATTGGAGTATAGTTACTACATGAAGTAACTAAACCAAAGGGTAGGCGCTTAAACTGCATAAGGCCTTTTTCTGTGGGAAATGCTGTGTATTTCCGGGCAATATCCTTTGGGGGATTTGATAGTAGGCTTTACACAAGTCTATCTCTGAAATAAACTTGGCCTCTTAAAAGATGTAGGTATTAGTCTATCAAAGGGATCAACCTCGAAAACTGTTACCCCGTTGAGCTTTCTAAAGTTTACGCACATGCGAAAAGACTGATGCGGCTTTCTGACCATAACAATGGGAGAGCAATAATCTGACGTGCAAGGTTCAATTATTTCTGAATTTAGCTTGGATTTAATAGACTCAGGGGTGGTTAGGGCTATATCATGATCAAAATACAAAGAACAACCAGGTTTCTCACAAATTACATCGGAGAATCCAGCTAACAAAAGAGCCAAATGCATCTTCTGAGGGAGTTCCAACAGGAGGTTTAAATCGAGTTCCGGGGTAGAGTTTACACGGAAACCGGGGAGCGAAGGGTGATGGTAGTTTTCGTTCGCTTCGACACATAAAGTTTGATTTAAATTACGAGGCTCAGATGGATAAGAGGCTTCCATTACTGCTTCTTCGTCAAAGGCAATTATATTGTTAATGCATACGCGGCAGTGATAGCGCTTAAGCATTTTCTCATGGCACAATTTGTTCTCTGAGGGGGTCTGTATTATGTAATCTACGGGACCGTGGGCTTCTAGGATTAGGAAAGGGCCTTCCCATTGGGACAAGAGCTTACTTATCTCCGTGGGAAGGAGGAGCAGCACCTCTTCACTGGGTTCGAATCGGCTTTCTTTGAACCTCACGTCAAAATAGGTCCTATATTTTTCTAAATTTAAGTCCGAATTTTTGTACGCTAGATCGGCGCATTCTTTCAAGGGGTTTCGAAGAGAAAGCACGTAAGAATACGACGACTTGATCTTCTTATACAGGCGGAGATTAGAATAAAGTTTATTCAAAATCCTCATTGGTCCGCGTACATTTTTAGCCATACAAGAGTCTGAAGAGGGCAAATCCCAAAGTTCAACGGGGGATTTCTCTGTAGGCGAACAGGGCAACCGGAAGGTATCGATGCCATTCTGTGGGCTGAGCTTGGCATAACTTTTTCAGAATGGTCTTCAGAGTGCCATTCAATTTTTCACACACGCCGTTAGCGGCAGGATGAAAAGGTGAGGTAAAAAAGGGTTTGATCGTAAGGAGCTTGCCGATGTGTTCCTTTAGCTCAGAGATGAATTGTCTACCTCTCTCGGACAAGATCTCCTTCGGGATGCCGACGCGGGTAAAGATAGAAATAAGGCGCTCTGCACAAGTCACGCTATCAACCTTTAAAGGGGGACTGCATCGGGGAATCTATTTGCAAAGTCAACAAGAGTGAGGACATACGAGTGTCCTTCGCTAAACCGGAGGGGGGGGGGGGGAATCCGGCCAATTACGTCTATGGAAAGCCTTAAAAAAGGCTCCGAGACAATTGGGGTCTTCTGGAGGGAGATATATGGTATTCGTCCTTTTGCTGTAGTCTTCTGGCAAATGTCACAGGACCTGCAAAACTCTAGAAATTCTAATATTAATAGTGTTGAAATTTTTTTTACAAAAAAGAAAGAATTTTCTTTTCCTATAATCCCCCAAACCTAAGAAAATACATAATTTACAATGAGTTAGAATACTAAAAATCCTAGACGAATACCAGGGAGAACCATCAAAACATCATATTCTAATTTCTAGACATTTTTTAATATTAAAATTCATTGTAAATATGTATTCCTTTCTACTTTGATATTATAAAACCCGAAGATGAGCGAAAAACTCGAAACGTTGTCTATACCCAATAAATGAAGAAGAATTTCTCGGCATTCTATGTACTCCCATTCCAGGTGAAATTATATATATATATATATATATATATATATATATATATATATATATATATATATATATAAGAAATTCACAAAGTAGCACGTCAGTAGAGCAACAAATGCAAAAAGCCCCACAGGAAAATGAAAGGCGGATTCCAATACCTTCCAACTTTTCCTCCCTTCATTTTCCTGTGGGATTTTTTGCATATATATATATATATATATATATATATATATATATATAACTGAATCACGAAAATATGGAACGTGATGAATATATAAATAAAGTCAACAGCCACGAAGGAAAATGAAACACGGGAGATTTAAGAGGCCTTTCGACTAATCGTCATTTACAAAGCTGACAGAAGCAGAAAGAAACATAAGAAGATAATTTTACAAAAAAGACACACACACGTATATAACAGATGGGGACATTAGGATTATTAGGGCATTAACAAGTACCTGGAAACAAACTCTTTTTAAAGAATTAGGCCTGCCGAAACAGAGAGTGACTATTAAAAAAAGGTTTACAATTTCATAAATTTGTATTGCTTGTCAAATCGAAGAATGATGAAATTGTAATCACCCCCCTCTCCTGCATTCTAAAGGATCCACTGAGACAATGGCATCAGTTTTCATTCGCTAACCAAGGTAGGATAAGAATAACGGGATTTTAGATACAAACTTAAATATGAAAACGAGTAGTGAAGTTATAATTTACTTTAAGTTGTTTGCCAAAGTGTATGCAGGAGAAATGAAGCTTCAATTCCATGTGGATCAGTAAATCTCGTCCACTTAGGACTGGTGCATCAGGAATCTATTTTTTGTTCATTTTCACTTTGAAACTTCGAGCGTCTGATGAACACCACTATGTAAGTATTAAGTCAAATGCGAGTGTTAGGCATTTTTTCACTAGAGGAGCTTTTCAGTCTTTAAAGTTGGAGATCTCACTTCTTATTCTTGTTTCGTTTACTTTATTCATTTCCTTTTATTTTTACTGTTATTTACCCAATCGATTATTTATAGGTCTTCAAAGACGTAATATCTACTCTTGTTCGTTTCCTTTCCATTTAATAATTACACTTCCATCCATAATAATTAATAATGTCCAAGGCTGGTGATCTCACTCATTTCTTTTATCCATTTCTCTTTTTTTTCTTCTGGACTATAGGTGAAGAATTTCGTTGAAGATTTTTATCCATTACCGTTTATGGTACTTTTATTTAATTTCCTGTTATTTTTCTACTTCTTTCGTGATTTACTCTTGCGTGAGAACTTGGTTTTCGTACTTCTCCCGTTATTTTTAAGGCGATATCTCAGGTTAACTTATTGCTTCAAATACTCCAGATCTTTTAGTCCCGGGCGACTCTACATTTGACAATGTCGGTCGGTCGGTCCCCGTTTTGCTTTTTTTTTGTAATGACATTCTAACTATTAGGCCCAAATCTAACGAAATTTTAAACTATTATGTTGCTACAACACCATCAGAACCACCGCCTACCTCACCCACACCTACAACACCAAACCTCGTGCCCCTCACCACCACTACTTCCAATTACAGCACCGCAATACCACAACCACCACCTACATCATCACCATAACTTCTTATACCAACATCACATGTACCACAGCCCCCTACACTGCCATCAACTACACTAGCACCTACTACAACACCTACTGCACCACTACCTACACCTACAGCACAACAACATACACCACGATCAACTACTCCGCCTACACCACCACCTGCACAAAGTATAACACTATAACCTACACCACCTACACTACAACCAACACAACCGACACCACCTACAGCACAAACTACACCACTAATAGCACAACCGACACCACCTACACCACTACCACATACACCACCCCCACCTACACCATCCCCATCTACACCACCCACAAGGCCACCTAAACCACCACCACTGCTACCATCACCACAACCTAAACCACCCTCACTACCACCTACACTACCTATGCCACCACCACCTACGCTACCGCCACTACCTACACAACTACTACCTACATCACGAATCCCAACAACAATTCCCCCACCATTAACCTACACCACCACCATCCAAGGTTATCCCTAGGAATTATTTTGTTTTGATATTAAAATTAAAATTTAAAATCTAAATTATAAAAATTTTAAAAAGGGAACTCTAAACTAAATTTCTCCCATTTCAAAATATCACGCTGCTAAAATATAAAGCTATAGAAGAAGATATATGAAAATAAATTTTCTAAACTTCACCATTAGTAATTCTTTGGGTTTTAAAAAATTGACAACATTTCGATACCTTTATTTATTTCTGAACTTCACCATTTTGTTTATTACTAACTCTATACTTTAAGAATAGAATTTTTTTTGAAAATTTGAATAATAATTTCATCTTAGTTTGGTTATGACTAATGTTTTATCAAAGTTATTTCTAATACGAGGGGCGGTCAATAAGTTTTGCAATTCGGATATAAGGAAACGAGATATGAGGAAAAGTGTTTTATTATTTTTCAATATAACTACCCTCGACTTCAATGCACTTGCGCCACTTGTCCCTGAGGCTTCGAATTCCCGACAACCAGAAATCTACCGACTGCTGTTCAATTCACTCCTAAACGGCGATCTGGACATCTTCATCGTCCCCAAACCGGCGTCCACGTAGTGCATGCAGCCTTGAGCTGGTAAAACAAAAAGTAGTCGCTAGGGGCCAGATCTGGACTTTAGGGGGGTGGTAGAGCTCCTCGAATCCGCACTCGCGCAGGGCAGCTTGTGCAACTCTGGACTTGTGGACTTTGACGACATTGAAGTCGATCATGGGGGTGAGGTTTCTAGGGACCCAACGGGCAGAGACCTTGGTGAGGGCCAAATTGTCGTGGAGGATGTTGATAACACTTCCATGTCATATTCCAAGTTCTCGCTGGATTTCTTCGACCTTCAACCGTCGATTTTCGAGGATCATCCTCTCCACACGGGCCACATTGTCATCGTTGGTCACGTCTGACGGGCGTCCTGGACTGGGGTCATCTTCAAGGGACTCACGACCATGGCGGAACTTCCTATTCCAGCGATCAATGGTTGCATAGGAAGGGGCGGTGTCGGTGTACACTGCAACCATGCGTTCATGGATCTATTTTGCATTCTTGCCTTCGTTGGTAAAAAATTTGATCAGTGTTCTGTGCTCAACCTTCTCTATTGTTGAAACATTTGTGACTGACGATCTGCGATCAGCTACTGCTTCTTAAATAGACGAAGCAGGTGCGTGCGGGTGCAGGTCCTGACTTGTCATAACTTGTCCTAACACTCCCCAAAAACAGTAATCCCCCTTCCTCTGTTTTGCCCTACCGATTCGCAAAACTCATTGACCACCCCTCGTAATTCTTTTATAATATCAAAAAACAAAATGGTGAAGTTCATAAATAAATATAAGTATCGAAATTTTGTGAAATTTTTAAAACCCATAGAATTACAAATGGTAAAGTTCAGAAAATTTATTTTTATATATCTTCTTCTATAACTATACGTTAGCAACGTGATATTTTGAAAGGGAGGAAATTTAGTTTAGAGTTCCTTTTTAAATTATTATAATTGGCGAAGTTCTTAAAATTTATAAAAATTTAACCATGGCTGCCTTTTTTAGATTTTAAATTTTAATCTTAGTAGCGAAGCCATTGCCTCATTGATATTATAAAAGAATTATTAGAAATAACTTTGATAAAAAAATAAGTCATTTGTCCACTAAGGTAAAAAAAAAATATTAATATCTCACCATTCTTCAAAAATCACGTTATACAATTATAGAGTTAGTGATAAACAGCTTAGCTTAACTTTAATGCATTTTCTGAACACTTTTTGTATTTTTTTTTTAATTCCAAAACTTTCGATAATCATATTTATTTTTTCTGAACTCTTAGGACGAACTTTTTTAAAAGCTTTAAATATAGTAATTTTGGAAAATCTCTCAATTGTTCTCTATTCCAAACCAATTTTTTTAAAAACTCCCCAAAATTGAATAATAGCCTTTAATTTTAAAACGTCTTATTGTTAACCCTTTAATGAAACTATAAAAAAATGCCATCAATCCTGAACTAAGAGAAAAACTTAACAGAAATTCAAACTATTCAAAAAATTGTTTTCCTCCCATATAGTGTTAGGGAAAAACAATAAAGAAATTCTTTGTCAAATAACAACAAAAGTTTACTCCTAAGCGTTGCTTCGATCCAAATGTCTCCATTTCTCTTGAACTTTAGTATAGCTTTAGATTCCATGGCTCGCACGACCTTTTTGATTTATTGTGTTTACTTCATAAGCAAATTAGGTTCATTTGCTATGCTTTCTCTGAATTAGTTACCCTTCAAAAGTGTGCTCTAGTTAAGATTATATTTTAGATGGTCCCACAATAAAAAATCTTAGGGTGTTAATTATCCTGATCCTCACGACTAAACTTATTAAATTTTTCAGCACAACTATGCTATTTTGGGGAAATTTCTGTTAAGATTTAATTCACCGCTTTCTACCTACGTACCGGAGCTCCACTCAGAATCCCTGAAAGTTTATTTACTATATTGTGTAATTGAAGTGTGGTTCCTAAATTTTGTGTTCGTTAATCATGTTATTTTTTTGAAACGACTGACATTCATATCACGATCTACGTCCTCCTTGGTAATAGAGGGGTGTAAGTCAAAATTAGGGGATTGGTGTAATAATCTATACCATTTTACATTGTTATTATTCACTTTTATTCACTTCTAATAAACAAGCGGGCTACTAGAAAACAAGACTGTTTGAATTACGAAGTATAGACATATTTATTCAACTGTTTTTAGAACAAAAGGAAATAATAACTTGCTGCCAAGTACTGTGAATAAACTTCAATTACATCCACTTTTCACTCATTGACGCCACAAACTCCAGATATGACCCGAGCCATTTGTAAACCAGATTTCAGATGATATTTTCTCCGATTTTTTCCAGTTTGCCCTTCAAACCTTGGATGGTTAAAAAGCTTTGGTAGAGTTGTTTTGCTCAAGCATCGACCACACTCCAAAGTTCACAGGGTTAAAATCTGGCTGAGTAAGAGGCCAATGTTTATCTGAAAGAAACCCTTAAACTTTGCCTCGGATCAGCCTTGAACTTCTTTAGCTGTATCTGAGGTTGCTTAATATTTTTGCATTTCCTTTGGTGTCATCATCCAAGAGGTTGACCTTCTTGTTCAACATCTCCAAATATACATAGTTATTGATTGATCTCTACCTTCTCCCTTATTCGATGAATTCGAGAGGTCTGTTTTAGATCGTTGATCTTATGACCGCCAACACCATCACTTAAGCTGGCTTCTCTCTACTTAAAGATATCCACTTTTCGACCGAATTCTCATTTTATATTTTGGCACAAAACACGTTTATTCTCTTTTATTGGTTGCCTAGACAGTGAACAACTTCTTAGCCTTCCAAAAGAACTGAAAACTGTGAGGAAGAGAAACAGATAATCTGGAGCTATCTGAAAATGAAAAATTATCCAAGTTTGAGATCAATTTTCATTAATTTTTTGCATTACAACAAGAAATAGTTTGGCCTACTAAGTTCGTTGTCTTTTCATATTTACAAATGGCGCATTTATTCAGAGACTTCCTATCAGGATAACTTAGCTGAACAAAGCTTTGACATCATTATGGCTCTTAGTAGTTATTTTGCAAATTATTTTTTATTTAAAACCTTAAAATCATGGATACACATGAAGTATTCAAAGCAAAATATTGACGACCATTAGTTACAAAGATCTTCCTTTATTTCACTATCCTTGTGCAAACATAATTTTGGCTACCTTCACAAGAATCAATGCAGGGTCACCAGAATGAAAGCCAACATAATTCCCCATTTTTATCATTTATATAGTAGAAAGACGTTGACTGAACAAAATCGCTCTTACATAATTGAAAAATGTACCAAAATATTTTCAATTATAATCATTTATATTTCTGTTCGCTTTTTTCTGATACCAAATATTTAGATCATTTACCTCTTTAAAAAATCTATTTTCCTTATATTTGGGAGAATGGATAAATCATTATCAATGACTGAATTTTTTCTTGATTTGAAGCAAATAACATTTTAAAATCAGCAGAGCAGACGCGAATTAAATATTTAAATTAATGACTATTCCCCCATTTTCCACTCTACAAATTCCTGAAAACCTCCTTAATCACCATTCTAGAGTTTGGGGAAAGATAGAATTCACTTGTATAACTTTATAGGTAAAGGTTCATTTTAAGTTTTGTTATTTTCAGGTGTTTATAGTGCTCGCATAACTGAATCACGATATACTAAAAGGTTTATTATAGGTTACAAATGCCCTGTAGAGAACAAAATCTTATTTAATTTTCCTTGCAATAAAAGTTGAACAGCATGTAGATCATCAAATACACGTATGTTACCTTTGAAACCTGCCTAATCACATGGCTAAATGCACTCATGCGTTCTTGCCGTGTTGCTTTGTTGGTCATGGCTTTTTAAAGAGATTTCTAAAGAGATGTAGAAATGTAGAACAAATGAACCTGATAATTGCATTGTAACCATAATTTTCTCTTAATCTAATTCAAACAGAAGAGCTCGTAGATATAGATTATTTTCCCCCAGCCTTTATAAGGTCGATTCTACACCCACAATCAACAGACGCTTTACTCCTTTACATGCTTTACTTGTCTCTAAAACCATTCGCTTCTATCCCTACTGCTGTGGTTTTATCTTTACTCAATTAGAAGCTATCAAGTCGTGTAACATAGCCACTGCTCTCTCGCTCTTATATATATATATATATATATATATATATATATAAATATATGCAGAAGAACTTCATAAGAGGGTAAATTTATTTTAAGATATGAAATCACATCTAAGTAGAATCAGCTTATTATGTTGCATATCTTGTTCCGATATCTACTACTATTTTCATATGTAGATTAAGAAGAATGGTCAAACAATTATATTATATATAGGAGGGAATAAGAGAGAGATTAAAGGAAACGGAAAAGGGGACAAAAACAACATAGATTCAGGAACAGGTAAATTTGTAATGCTTTTCAAAGTAAGTTTTAAGCTCGGATAATACTAGTCAACAATGATTTTGATACTTGAGTGTTAGCTTGTGATTTATACTAAATCGAGTATGCTGATTCCGAATCTGTAATCAGAAATGTTGTTAAGTTACACACATACTCTTTAGTTACACATATGGGCAAGGTTGCTTCCGCTACCGTAGTGAGAGGATGTGTTGTGTGTGTTTGGTTGCTGTATTACACTTCTGCTTTATCACATTGTCAAATTTAGCCATTATAGTAGTGGTGTTGAAACAGTATTTACATACAGTGATTAATTGCATTTTTCTTTCAGATTCATCTCTCAATTTATTTGTAAATGAAATAAGATGTACAAAGGTATATAAAGGATATATATATAAACTAGGTTGAAAACATGAATCGGCGAGGTTGTATAAATAGCCGAGACAACTTTTGTTATATCTGTGGAAGATATATTCCAAGCAAACAGCAGAAAGAAAAAGTTAGCTAAAAGAGTGAAAACTGCATACAAAAGTTAATTTGGTTGTAAGGTTGGTGACCAAGACACGTCCTGGGCACCTCACAAATCTTGCCCTGTGTCTTATACGGGCTCACACAATGGTTAAATGGCAAACAGAAGGGTATGCCTTTTCTGTACCAATGGTGTGGCATCAGCTAACAAATCATGTGTTTGATTACTACATTTGTATGATAAATATTGCGGGGTTCTCAAATAAGAATAAGTCAAAAATTGTATATCCAGATTGTAAGTCAGCTATAATCCAGTCCCCCATAATATAGATATGCCAATCCCAGTTCCTCCATCAGCTAATGCAGTTAAAGAAGATGATTCATCGCCTGAAGAGGAGGATAACACTGATGATGAAATGTATCAGGATGATTCTTAGGAAAAGAAGATCCAGTTGATAAAGTAAAAAAGATTGAATGATTTAGTTAGGGATTTGTCACTGTCAAAGGAGAACGCACAACTGTTGGGCTCCAGACTACATTAATGGAATCTTATAGAGGAGGGTGCAAAAATATCTACCTTCTGTAAACGCCATGAGGCTTAGCTGCCTTCTATTTAAGAAGAAGATGGTACTTGTTTCTGTACTAATGTTAATGGCCTAATGAATTAGCTAGGAAACGAGCATTTACCTGATGAATGAAGACGATTCATCGATGCAAGCACTGCTAGCCATAAAGTTGTGTTGCTACATAATGGTAACAAAAGCCCTTCAATTCTTGTCGCACTTATTTTGGGGATGATAGAGAAATATGACTCAATAAAATTTAATTTGGAAGGTTTTCATTACTCGAATCTAAAGGTAATTTCTTTATTTCTTGGACTGCAGCTAGGATATAAAAAGAATATTCGCTTCTTAGGCCTACGTAACAGCCGTGACGACAGGAATCAGAATATTGTCAAAAGGTGGCCGAAAAGAGATGAACACTTAGTTGGCCAATACAATGCGAAGCACATGCACATGGGTGACTAGTGCTGGTTCCTACAACGGGAGGATCCTATATCCTCGTACAAGCGCAAGAGCAAGAGTCTCAAACATTTTTGAAGAAATTAATAGTTAGGTGAGTAGTACCTTTTTTATATATTAGGTTGAGAAATAAGTTCTTGCGGGTTTTTTTTTAATGTTCTGTTGATTTAATTTTGGTTGACGTGATTTGTACACATATTAAGAAACAATAATAAATAATGAGAGCAAAATTTGTAAAGGTTGGGCTACGTCTCTTAATAGCGTAGACTATTAGGCTTTCGCTTAGGCTACGTCTTAAAGTTGAGTAATAAGTCATTGTGGTTTATTTAAAAGTTGTGTTAATTTAATTTTTGTTCTGTACCCTCAAAATGGAATGTCAAGTTGAAAGAAAGGCGCATTTTCGACACTTGTTATTCATTTTGAATCGAGACGGGAACAATGCAAACGCAGCCAAAGCTCGTCGCGATATTTGTGCGGAGAAAATGGTTTATCATTTCAATCTTAATGACGAAGAACGTACTGGTTGCCCCATTAAGTTGGATGAAGATCGATTGAACGACTTTCTTCAAGAAAATCCTCGTCAATCGACTAAAGAATTGCCTGTACAATTGGTGTGTGATCAGAAAACTGTAATAAATCACCTTCATTCGATGAGAAAAGTTAAAAAACTCGGTACATGGGTTCCGCACGCTTTGAGCGAAAGCAACAAACTTCAACGCTCCACGATTGCCGCAGGTTTGCTTGCTCTTCACAAGGCTACTCGTGGATGTAAGGACAGATTTCTTCACCGCATCATCACTGGCGACCAAAAGTGGTGTGTTTAGGTCAACATGAACCATCGAAAACAATGGCTTAGAACCAATAAAAAACACTTCCGCAATTAAAGCAAGGACTTTATCCACGAAAGACAATGCTGTGTGTAGGGGGATTGTGAAGGCATCATTCTTTATGAGCTCCTTGAGAACAACGTGATTGTCAATGCAGAACTCTACGTTCAACAAATGTATAGACTCGCCGAAGCTATTCGTGAAAAGCGACCTCATCTTCGTGATGGAGTCCTTCTGCAACACGACACTGCTCGTCCTCACATTGCCAATATGAAAAAAGACGCCATCCAAACGCTTAATTGGCAAATCCTACGGCATCCTCCATATTCGACAGACTTGGCTCCATCGGATTTCCATCTGTTATGATTGCTCTCCAATAATTTAGCGCGGCGTTTCGTTCAATACTGATGTAGAATTAAGAACCTGGTTAGACAAATTCTTCGAGTCAAAATCCAGAGATTTTTATTGCAGAGGCATCAAAAAACTAGTTGAACGTTGGGAAGAAGTCGTAAATAACCACGGAGAATACATTATTGATTAAATTGCATATTGCTATCAATTAAAAATGAAGTTTTTATAAAAAAAATTAATGGTGATGAATACATTTGATTAAAACCGCAAGAACATATTCCTCAACCCAATATAATACATACTTTGTCTAAGTCTGCAAAAGGACGTACATAATGCTAAATCGGGTGCGCCTATTCCAAACCTTTGCCCAGAAACGTCTCATTCTTCTCAAACTCGTGGTAACTATATGATTAATTGATCCAAGGTGACAAAGTGAGCCATATAGCCTATTTAAAAACATCGTTTAATTGAAATGAGCCCTAAGACCTATTTTTACTTGTTTAATTATTATTGACTAAAGTATACTTCCTTTTTAATAATTATAAAACTTCTAGACTAGCTTGTCATTATTAAAACTAATTTGTTGATTACACTTACCTGTGTAGTTGAACAAACTAGAAGCTAAACTTCCTCTTTTATATCCCCTCGATGTGCATAAATATATTATATGCCTATATTAAAGTTCCCAGTTTCCCCTACCTATGATTTATTGCAATTATTACATGAAATAGTATACTCTCTAGGCTGTTGGTTGCATTGTTTTCTCTTCGTAAAACTTTGTTAATAGTTTCGTTATATATAAAGCCTATCTTAATATTGTTATTTGTGGTGAACTCTTTAGTTTAGAAAATTGACGGGAAAAAGGTCATATAATAAAGGTTTTGGTGGAAGGCATATTGGTATTATTAGAGCAATAATAAATCCTTATGGCTCTGGAGTGGCATGATTCAATAAAGCATTAGGTGTACATTAAACCAATAAACATACAACCAATGAAATTAAAGTTATTCTGGAGGCAATGAGGCAAGGGCTGCAAATGTAGCAAACACTTAAGAGAAATTGATCGCATTTGCAGTCATTGCCTCTTTTAAGAAGGACTTAACTTCATATTCCTTTAGAGTGGTGCAAGTTTTTTAATGAAATGAATAATGTTCTCTATATCTCACAATTTAAGTGAGTAATTTCCTGTTGAAAAAAAAGGATCACTTTTACGGAGAAATTGAGAAAATAGTATGATTTCTCAACAGATTTATTACGACGAGAAATGTTCAATAAAAATGTATATTATAATTTGTAGGCTTACATTAAACAAAAACAACCCCCTGGATATTTATAATGCAGATCGTAAAATAAAGAAACGGCAAGAAGAGAAAATTTAAATTTTCCGTGAAAAGATTTGCTCGGAATGAAATAAGGAGGATTAACATTGCTCAATCATATGGTCTCTCTTGTGTACATGCTTTTCAAGTTGCTTACATAGATGTTCTATGAATTTCAAATCCAGACATCATAAAGGACATACGAGCAGTGAAATGTTGGGTTGAGCACAATATTTCTGAGTAAATTTGCTAATATGTTTGTGGTCGTCGTCTTGTTTAAAGGTGAATTGCCTTTCAGTGTCTCAAGGTACGTTGCCGATTGCTTCACGTTTTCATCACTGTGCGCTGATAGTTTTGCTTTCAGGTTTGGGTTCTACATATAAATCACGATGAAGCAACATTTGAGCTATTTTTCCGATGTAATAAAAATTCCGAATTGTTTAAAGTTTTTTTCTGATTAAGAATATTTTCCTAATGGAATTAAAAAAATATTGATGGGTGGATGTTGGATGAGAACACGGCTTTCAGGTAAAGAAACTTTCTATTTATGTATAGATCATGTTATTAAATTAACATTTAATAATGTGAATTACTAAATAATTCTATTTTTTTAATTTTATCATTCAATTGTTTGAATTGTTAAATTATTCTATTTTCCCATTCAATTGTATGGAATTGCCAAAGAATTTTATATTTTCTCATTTTTTTAATAAATTGTTTGGAATTGCCGAATGATTTTTTTGTCCCCTTTTTTTAATATTATATAAGTAGAACTAACCATTCAGGTCATTTTCACTCGGGGGGTGGAATATAAAATTAGAAGTGAGACGGAAACAGGTGGAAAAAGAGTGCATAAAGAGAAACATCTGCAAAAGGAAATGAATAAGATAGGAATAATTGCAACCTGAATCTTTGTAAAAAGAAATAGCAAGATCAGAGACCAGTTTAATACTCATCATGAGCGAGTTCTTGTAAAGAGAGGAGGCACTTAAAATACGAATTTATCTCACATTGCGAGTTTATTTTCCTCAACTCTTTCATATTTAATGAACAGAACAATATATGAGAATTCTGCTAACATCTAAATAAATAATTGTATTAAAAGTGTTCAAAATGGTAATTCATAAATTATTTAGTTGAGATGTTCTTAAATGGCTAAATGGATAGTAAACAAAGAAATACGCGAAAAAGCACTTGGAAAATGTTTCCAAAATGGAATATTAAATTTATTTCCCTTCTAACCTGAAAAGGAAATTTTATTTTTCGTTTCTGAAGGAGGACCAGGTAATTTTTTGCAATAAATGAAACTCATTTGGAAAAGGTTGGAACATATTTATTAAGGATTCAAAATATTCTCTACCCGTCGTCTTTTAAAGGAACTAAACTGTTAGAAGGTTAAAGTAATTTTAGGTACGATTGCAGCAATGACAAATAATTTAATATTTTTTATCTTTACTATAAAAGAGGTGGTACTTATGTACGTAGCTCCTCTATGTAAGTCCAATCTTCTGTACTAATCTTGATTAAACTTTAACAAAATTAGGTTTTAGGTTATTAAGATATGGGAAAAGGGCTATGGTTGACACACTACGGCCCAAAGTGGGCTTCGTTTGTAGTGATTCTTTTCACATTGACTGATGTCCTTTATAGAAATCAAATCTACTTGACCAATTATGATCAAACTTTTACAATGGCATAGGTTTATACCTAGATTAGGTTGCAGGGTATTAATATATGGGGAAGAGGGCATGGTGCACCCTTTAGGGGGCAAAATTGTGTTTCTAAGTTTTGCCCAAAATACGGAATTTGGGGGAAAATTTCATTAATAAAACTAATAGAGAATCCAAAAGCATTTAAGGTAGGGGTATAAGGTGCCCTAAGGGGCAAAGAATAGATTCTGTAATAGTTGACCTGAGTTAACGAGGTATCACTAGCATCTGATCTGACTTCTATATTGCGCAGTATTGTGAAATACTTGAATCGTGATAAGATGAAAAATGGTTATTGCATTGATGGTTTACCATGGTTCAAATCACTTACAATGGCTAAATGAGGCTTTTACCACATAATGGTGCCACCCAGTGACCAATCTAATAGCAGATTTGAAATTATCCAGAGTAAATAACCATATGTCTCATGGTTATATGGGTCATTTCATGGCTCTAAATGGGTACAATTGAACTTTACTCCTTTTGAAAAAAAGCGACAACTTGACCTGACGCTTTGTTTGCAAGTAAAAGTATGAGCATACTTCCGCTTTTGCATTTTTTATACCTAATACTTTGTCGATGATTCATCTGTTACAAAATAGTAGAAGTATTTTATTGTAACATATTTATTGTAAACTATATCATTACTACCTTTAAGGGGTGAACTGATAGCCCTCGCAAGAAAAATCCTCTCGTTGAATAAAATATCCTGCTGCCATAGCGAGAGTGAGGCAGACACTAAACAAAGGCAGTTGAGGCTCCTAACTAACAAAACCTGAATTTAACAGAGTGGATAAAATCAAAGTCAAGAGCAATGAGAGAAACAACTTGAAAAAAACAATTATCAGAATTGGAACACCCAGACAAAATGAGTCTAAGTTTTGAAGATCTCAAATCTTAGAACAGATGAGGGTTCAAAATAAACAAGAAAGATAAAATGAAACTAAAAAGGAAATATCTCATAAACGAAAAAGACTAGGATAAATAGTCAACAAGGAACACAAAATAAATTTGAACTACGGGGATCTCTTAGGTTATAAAAGATGAGAGCAAGAAATCGGCAGGAAAGACAAATTGAATTAAAAAGCAAAGATGTGAAAGACTTTCTTTTGACAGTTCAAACATTTTTGATTCACGCAACAGACGAATTTTCCAATGCTACTTGGAGGGTAGGAATTATGATCCACGGACTGATTATGCCTCTTATCAAAAAGTTTAGATTGGTGAATTCACATAACTTTCTCCTCACTGTGGAGCAAATAAAGTGAGATAATGACTATATTGGCATGTGATGCACAGGTGATAATGTCAAGGTTAAGCTTGTATAAGATTCTCCATAACCACTGAGGGAACCTTTCACTTGTGCTAATAATGATTCAAAGGAATTTCTCAAAAATCAAAAGTATAATAACGCAATCCAACTTAGCTCTTTTGGTGTAAGATTAATCGTGAGAGATGATTTATGTCTACATTTAATGTCCAAAAGAAAATGTTTTCACCGTATTGGATTTTTATTGCCACGACCAAATGAAGATCCTCAATTTTTCCAATTTTATTTTATGTCTGATTTGGTTCAACACGCTCAAAGGAAAGTAGATGTGACTATAATTACAAGCCATTCCACAATTAAAAATGCTCAAGTGAGCATTCTCGACATTACAATAAAGAACTGCAATAATCACAGAAGAGTTTGGAAAAAGTGATATTGTTCTTCAAGTTCATGATAATAAGCTGAAAAAAATATGTGAGACTCGTCGTTAATAAGTTACCTTCCAATACCAAAGGCTTTTTGTCAATGGTGAAGATGATAACTTTTAAATCCCACAAGTTAGAAGAAATTTCAATAAAACTGTTTGATCCATGGACTTTTATCTTTTCTTTTTATAATTAGAGACAATTATTTCAATTACATTCAGAAAGACAAAACTTGTTCCATTAGTTTTTTAGATATGTATGACAAGATGGAGGGAAAAATATTGGCATACTTAGTCTCATCAATCACATTTAAGAACTGTGCTGTGTCCATTGAGACACCCACTGCAGAAAAGGTAAAGTGGACGTATGATTGAAGTTCTGAATTTTTTTTAAAGTTTACCTTAGAGGCGATATACTGTGTATATTTTGTCATCCTTCTTCTCAGGTTTCCGGCTACATTTGTCTGCTGATCTTGTTGGTCTATTTTGAGGTTGGTTCCATCTAAAGTTGAAACTTAGTAGGAAATTTTTCTGATTATCAAATGGGGTAAGTGTGCTCATCGAAGTTTCTGCATTTAGCCAGAAGCTACCAAGACATAATGGTTTCTAAGATCACAACGGAGAAGATCAAACCGTTTAATAATGAAGGAGATATTGTAGCTTGGAGTAAGAAGGTGAGTTTGGTCGAAAAGTTGCAAGAATTGAGAGATGTATCTAGTTTTGTTCCCCTCTTTTTGGAAGATAGCTGTAAAAGATCTGACAGTTTCATAAGAAATCGAAGAGAAATTAATTAAAGACTGCATTTGTTGATGGTACATTTGTAGCTTATGGAAAATGAGAACAGAAAAAGTGTTGTGGTGAAAAAGAAGATGTTTTTCGTGGACGAATGTAGTAAATTAGCTGTATTTGCTGACTTTAGGGGCAAAGGGTCGGAATGATTTACTAAATTGACTTTTATTAATGGTTTCCCAGAGTATGTTAGAAGAATTGCAGAAAATCCAGTGTGTCGTTACATCAGCAATGTCTGATGTAATATTCAGAGTAAGATTTTTAAGTGCTAATTTGGGTAGTAATATGGCAGTTGTAGCAAAGCCATTTACTGTGGTACCTGGCAACTTCCTAGAAGTACTACAAACAGGAGTAATAGGAAGAAGGCTATGTGTTTAGAGCCAAATGCTTTAAATGTGAAGGGCCTCATATGACATGAATTTGTACAGCAGAGGAGAGTAAGACTACATGTTATATGTGTGGCCACTTGGGCTACATTTCAACTCACTGCATCTATCAACTCTACCAGGAAAACCATATCCTTTAAAATGAACTGAACAGGTTCGAAAGTACTTTGAATCCGCCTTTCATTTTCCTGTGGGATTTTTTTGCATATATTGAACGGGTATAGCAATAGTCCAGTTACATTCCTGAAAAATTCCTCAAAAAATGACACAATGATAACTTTAATGTAGTTAGACACTTTTTATTATTTTAATTTATAAATATGTGTTTACCTTGTAATTTTAATCAATGTGGTTGCCCGCAGCACCGAGCACTCACTCCAGGAAAGACTTGAAGGCCACGCACACGTTGGAGATGAAGTCTTCTCTCATGTTGGCCCACACGCGTTTGATGGAGGACCTCAACTATTCGAGGAGTTCTTCCTTTTGATATGCACCCACACACTTGACTCGAGGGGATTGGGGGCGGGCAATGGGGCAGCCAAAATTCCTTCGACCAAAAGTTCATGTTCGACTCCAACCACTTGCACTGTCTTGGCCGTGTGGGCCGGGACACTGCCCTGCTGAAAGACGTACTCCGCATTCTTCGTGATCTTTCTCACCAACGGCAGGAATTTCGTGCCCAAGATGTCCCTGGAATCGGCCGCGGTGAGCCTGTAACCAGAGTCGAACCACACCGGCGGCATCTTCTCACCATTCGAAGCCTCGACGCTCAGCTTCATCACAGAATCTGGGTGCTTGGTCATGGACAAGTAGTGGAACTTGGAGACATCCTGGACAAAGTTTACCATTTAGCCGCCGCTCTGCTTGTTAAGGACCTGATTGGCTGTGTTTTTTTTATATTTTTAAGATAATACACCTCAATGGGATGAAAATTAAATTAAAATAAGTCCAGCTTGCCTTCTCAAAAGTTTTCGGGCCCAAATAAGCATGTTTCTTTTATATCCACTTGATTCATTGGAATCTGGTGATTGCCACGAACCAGATCTAGTCACGAAATAATCAGGAACAAACCTATATTCTCCTTGAGTCTTTATTTGCACCATATTAATGGGTGAAACTCTTGATGATTAATTGGAGTCACCATACCTTCTTTAAATAGAACTTCGAAAGATGCTAGGTCAACTTGTAACATGTCCCCTGAAAGTGGCCTTGGACGGGCGAAATTAGTGGATTGCTACTAGCCTCGTTTGTATAAACAAAGGAGTTAGGTGGGGAAAAGCTAGCATCTACAAACCTTGGATTATATATAGATTCTTATTTACGCCCAACTTTCCTGAAATTGGTTGGGAGATACGAGAAATTATTAATAATTTACGAGTGTTGTATGATTAACAATTAGGATGCTACGAGCACAATCAACCAAATGATCAAAATGCGCAAGAAAATCAGCTCCTGACAATGGCATCGTAATATCTGCAACTAGGAACATCGACATAAATGAAAGAGGAAAACTAGGGGTAACTATATCTCATTGCACTTCATATTGTTCTTTTATTCTTTCTCCATTATCAGTTGAAATATTAGACCCTGAGTGAAACCTTTACTGCAGCCTGTCGTTTTAGTTAACCAAGAGGGCTGGAGAAGATAGTCTAAATGATAGTTGGATTTGTACGTTTTCACCTTGCTTTGGCCACCTGCACCACGGGTTAAAATATCCAGCATTAAATCCGAAATAAATATGTGCACGCCACACAACAGCTTTTTTATTACTACGGGAAGGTCGTTGTCCTAATGGTACACATTCTGTAATATCGATCTTCTAATTATCAGGCACAAATTTTGATCGATTAACATCAGGGTACCCACTGATAGCCTATGAAAGTGCACTTTTCATATATTACACATCTTTTTATCTGATGATTCCACATAACGTTAACACTGTAAGCACTTATATTGAGAAACGATTTGGCATCACGTTCAATTTTATTATTATTATTTACACTGAAACACTATGCTCTATAAAATGGCATCAGTTCATCTGTAAGTTTTCCTAATTGGGTCAAAGTCAAATCCTTCTGCGTAGCGATGATAGGAGTGAAGTTCAGAGGAAAGGACTCCCTAACTTTAACTTGCAGTGATGTCCTCTGCAACTGTTCAAGGTAGACCAATGCTCGTCCGATTAGTGGGAAAATGCGATTTATTTCTCGACGAGTTTTGGTTTCGTCCTTTCCAAGAGACCAATCACTTCTGTCCTTTGGAGAGGGTAGGTCTGTGATGAAAGGACAGAAGCAGGAAGGATATGATGAACTTATTTGCCTTCCCGACGTTATCCGCCTAATATGAAATTGTGGTTCAACTATTTTAAACAATCCCGTAACAGCTCCTTCATTGTAGATGGGAGGCGTGACGGTGATTGAATTTGCAAGTTCCACCTATTGGTGTGTAAAGTGAGCAGCCTGTTGCTCTTTTGCTGAATCCATTCCTGTTTGATCACTATCGTTCGTTTAAAGGGATCACCAGTTATAGGGGTTAGGGGATCTTTTCTAATATTATGGAGCAACTTTGTTTCCTCAGCCATATGGTTGAATGGCCAGCTGAGGACACTGAACTGCCTTTCTCATGGGCGGGAATTGAATGATGGCATCACTCCTATGTTATAATTATTTGAGGCTTGAGGATCGAATAAGAGGAAAGTAAAAAAAATAAAAGCTAAGTAAAGTAAAAAAATTAAAAGCTAAATGAAGTAGAAAAATTAAAAGCTAATCATGATTTAATGGAAAAACCTTACAATGTCATTGTAAATGTGAGTAACTAAGATTTTTGTTTTATTTCGTTGGCCCCATAAAAACAGACATATATAAGAGTCGATCAGAGAACGAGCAGTTCCAAATTCTATCTTATTCCTCATTTTTGCCTTGGCCCAAAGTGACTCTAATTGGTTTGTGTGGCACCTGTTTCTGGGCCTTTAAACTTCTGCAAGTTGTTAACAGTCAAATGTTTACATATGCTTCATCACTAGCAAGGATTTATTTCCATTATATGCACGTCACATATCAGATATAATAGTCATGCTAGGCAATACACATTCTTTAATTATAGATAATAATGTTCTGCCAATCTATCAGAAACTGCATACATAAAACAGTCACGTGTTTCCCTGCAAATCTCTTTGAAAACCCACTGCACTGGTAAAACCCTCCAGACATTGTTCCTTCTATAGCAAGTTCGTACGTGGCATTTTATAAGGGTGAAAACAATGCATATGCTGCTAAAAATACAAAGGATATCGTAGCACTAAATATGTTACAAGCTATTTACTTGAGTAACCGGCCCTTCAGCAAACTGGCTGAGAGGACGAAAATGTGCCATAATAAGAGAAAAGATCGGGCGTTAGGCCCGTAGTGAGTGGTTTAGTTATCATAATGATTTCTCACCGATTTTTTTGTACGACTTTTGGGTAGCCAGATGGGGTTCGTAGTTCGGCTTGGTGGCTATTGATTCGATTTGGGCGGCAGCGCCTTTTGCGTAAGTCCCTGACGAGGTGGTAGAGTTTTCTTCTTTCTTGAGTGTAGGATGAGTAAAGATGATCAGGGATTCTTTAAAGGTAAAGAAATTTTGGCACTATATTCACTATGCTTTAATCGGCGCGATTATGACGCAGACATTGAAGAAACCGAAGTCAATAACGCATTCTGGCCCAGAATCATGCTGTAACCTATAATCGAACCAGTTCAAAAAGAAAAGATCCGGGCGAACGCGATCCTCAGGCAGTTCAGAGAAAACTAAAACAGGCAGAGAACAAAATAAAAACAGAAGATATATAATGTATATATATCAGCGTAGAATTGAAAAAAATTCGCTTATCTTAAAAGATTGAGAAATAAGAAGTTGACCTATTTGAATATAATACGAAAGGAACACCCATATATTAGTGTACTGACTGAAGATGGCATCAAATCAGAAAGAGAAAAAATTACAATCTCTAACTACAGAATTATGGAGTAACGATTGACATATAAACAGGTATTCATTTCACTGAAATTTAAGAACTTAAAGAATCATATCTTGCAGTAAAAATAAATATAACCAAAAAGGACCTGATAATAGCTGAGGCATACCAACCCCCTAGGTGCCCATACCTGCCAATCCCAAATTTTATTAAACTCTTCCATCAACCAGCCTCAAAAATGCTTGTCGGCGATCTCAACACAAGATGCTGGGAAACTGGCTACACTTCAAAGGTCAGCGGTGCAGGAAGAACCCTACAACTCTTACTGCGTAGACATCTAGTGAAAAGGGAAGGGTTAGACTTTCCAATGTTTCTCACAGACAGAGCCTCAACTACCACAGACATAATCCTAACAAATTCCAGTTTCAGCCTCAATCATCACACCGAATCTGGACCCGCTACCCCATCTGATCATCTTAGTATGCTTATAATCATCTCAACCTCACCTATCCAGATTAAAATACCTCGAAGGAAAGTTGTAGGAAAAACGGATTGAAAAAAGTATAAAGGATATCTGAGCGCGCTTGTGGCTGGCTCGCTAAATAACCAATAAGCTGAGGAGAAGGACACCCATTTACAAGTTATCGCCAAGATTGTAGAAGCAAGCAACCTTTACACCTGGACAACAGAATATAAAAATATACCAGTACTCACGTGGAACAAGGAAACAAAGAGGAAAATGGAAGAATATACAACTTAATAAAAGAAATATTAGAATTAGGAAACACACAGGCAAGATACCAAAGATTAAGAGAAACTCGGAGACAAATAAACATTCTAATAAAAGTAAATATGAATCAGGTCTGGAATCACATAATAGAAAGAAAATGGAAATAGAAGGAGATCCAAAGAAATTCTAGACTCAATATTAAAAACTACGAGGATTGCAACCTAAGGAAGGAATAAAACTAAAGATTCCAAACAAGGAAGTAGAACAAACGAACGAACTCCAAGAGCACTTCCGAAGCCACTGGAAGAAAATATTCTCCATTTCACTTAAAGAGTAGGCTGAGTATAACAGAGAATATGAGGAAGAGATACTGAAAAACCTTGAAGAGCAACGAGAAAATATGGCACAATATAGACGCGTTAATGAGGAGAGAGACACTCCCCAAGGGGAGGGTGCCCTCTTCACGATGGAGGAATAACAACCGTGAAAACATTAAAACAGAAGGCACTGGGTATGAGTGGCCTAACAAAAGCGCACCTAACACTATCTAACAAAATTTAACTTTTTATCGACCACAAAGATTAGAATAACATTTTTTAATGTAGTATAAATGTGTAGATTTAAAAAATGGGAGTCATTTTTATCGCAGTGACTCCAGTTTTTTGCAATTTGCCAATTACTATTTTTTTCAAATTTTGATGATTTTAATGAAATTTATTCTTTTATTTCTTATTTTCAGGTTATTTAACTAAATAAATTTTTAAATAAAAGCAACAATTTTAATTAAAATACCAACAGGACAGTCTAAAAATAGCCCAGATAAATTCTGCTACATATGTGGTTCAGTAACATTTAAAAAACATCAAAGAAAAATTTCTTCGGTATCGAAAAAACTATATAATTTGTATTTTGGATGTAAAATTGGCGACCAAGATAAGCCATGGGCACCACATATCTGTTGCATGACATGCTTTTATTCATTATCAAAATGGTCTAAAGTAAAAAAAAGCGCCTTCATTTTGGTGTTCCAATGGTATGGCGAGAGCCCCAAGATCTGACTTCTATTTCTGTGTGGTAGACATACAACGTAAGTAATTGTTTATTGTTCACTCGATCTATATTTTGAGTAGTATACTGTATTATTTTTTTGTACAATATAAAATTAATTAAGTTTAGAACCTCTTCATTGTAATCACATATATGTCCATAAATTTAAATTTATGCATATAATTTCCATACATCTAGGTAAATCAACGAAGTGCGCTTCAGCTGTGGTATATCCCAACCTTATATCTGCTATCTGGCCTATACCTCACTCAAAAGACATTCCAGTACCTGAACCACCTGCAGAAATTGTTTTGTCTAACTCTGATGAATCAGATATGGAATCATGTGAACCAGAAACTAAAATTTATGTTCCTGAAACTGTTGATACTACACCAAAACCTTTCTCACAACTTGTTCTAGATGATCTTGTAAGAGATCTAAACTTAACAAAGCAACAGAGTGAATGACTGGCCTCGAGACTGAAAGAAAAAGGATAGTAGCATAAGATGTTCGAATACTAAGTTTCGCATTCGATCAAACAATTTACATGGCAAATTTTCATTTGACAACAATTTATAATACTGTAATTATATTCCACGTCTCTTTGAAGAATTAGATATACATTATGAACACATTCAATGAAGACTTTTCATTGACGCTTCTTTATATAGTAGTAAAGCCGTGATTTTGCATAATGGAAATAAACTACCATCGATAATTTAGATTTCATTTTATAAAGCATTAAATACAATGAACATAAATGGTTGATTTGTGCTGACCTTGAGGTAGTAGCCATTTTCAATGGCCTGCATTCTGGCTACACAAAATTCATGTGTTTTTTGTGCCAGTGGGACAGTAGAGCTCGGGGAGAACATTACATACGCTTAGAATGGCCTTTAAGAGAAGAGACAAAAGTAGATTGTCATAATGTCATACGTGAAACATTGGTTCCTAAGGAAAACATAATTTTACCACCACTTCACATAAAATTAGGTTTAATGAAACAATTTGTGAAAGCCTTAAAGCATGACCAGCCATCCTTCTTACATTTAAAAACAAAAGTTCCTAATATTATTAATGATAAGATTAAAGAAGTAATCTTTATTGCGCTTCAGATTCGACAACTTATACTGAGTTTGAGGCAAAATTGAGCAATCCAGAATTTGAGTCCTGGCATAGTTTCAAAGGTGTATGTAATGGTCTCCTTGGAAGGCATAAATCAGAAAATTACCATATTCTTGTTTAGAATTTGATTAGGTTTTATAATTAGTTGGGATTATGTCACTAAAGGTACATTCTTTGCATTCCCATCCGTTTTTCTTTGCAGAGAATCCAGCAGACGTCAGCGATGAGCATGGTGAAAGATTCCACCAAGATATTGCTACTATAGAAAATCATTATAAAGTAAAATGAAGTCCATAAATGCTTGCTGACTTCTGCTGGATTATTCACAGAGACAGACAAGATGTTGTGCATAAAAATAAGCCTAAATATTCTAAAAATTCATGAATATTGTATAGATTTCAGCAATTTTAAAAAAATCTTAAATTTTCATTAATTTTTTAAAATATATTTTATAATGCCACACTCTGAAATGTATTAAATAGACTTATTAATTTATTTTCATGAATAAGCTTTTTGTTTCCACTTATCTTTGTACTTTTTGCTAAATAAAACAAAACTAATAACAAATATTTCATACCTCTATATACTGAATAATCTAATATTAATAAAATATTAAATGTGCAGCTTACAAAAAACTGAAGTCATTTCATGAAAAATAAAGGTCATTTTCGTAATCTACGCAAAAACTACAATAGAAAACTACTTTCTCATTTCTGTATTAAAATCATTGTTGGACAGTGTAATTAATGCACCAGCTAACGTGCATAGTTCCATTGTAAAAATCTTTAACGCGTGCCTAAACGTTGGCTATTTTCTCCAAACGTTTAAAACCACGAAAATGATTTTCTTACTCAAACCCGGCAAACTAAAATGTCAAAGTAGAAAACTATATGCCCATTTCACTATTAGAAATCCTTGTAAATGTGCTCGAATAACTTCTAAACGAGTGAGTAAAATAACACCTCGAAGATCAAAATCTATACAACACACAATAGCACGGTTTTAGGAACGAGAGAGTAACAGAGACTGCACTGATAATCATAGCAGAGAAAATCGCAACGGAGACAGCAAAGGGCAGCAGAGTGGACGTCATTTACCGTGATTTTGCCAAGGCATTTGATAAAGGCTGGTTGCCCGGCATAAATCCAAGATTTAAAATCTTAACCTTCAAAACAACCTGTGCAGAATACTATACAACTACTTAGGTAAGAGAAAAGACGTTCTACATATAAATGGCCAATCAGGAAGAGAATTTTAGTTGCAGGCAGGACTCCCCCAGGGAGGGTGCTTTTCTCCGACACTATATACTATCTATAAAATTAACTTGCCACACTCGGCAGACGAATGCATGTTGTATGTCCAGTTAGCAGATGACACCACGCAAATAATTTCCAGCAATTGAAAAAAAACACGTTACATCACACAAAGAACGGCAAGAGAGATTAATAACGTAACTGACTACGAAACAAAAAACAAGATCAAAACCAACAAAAAAAATTTAAATTAATCCCAATAAATCGTAAAAAATGGCCGTTGTACGTGTATACAGATAAATGTTCCCATACTCTACGGAAGGTAAAGTCTTAGGACTAAAGTTAACAACTAACAGATACGCCTCCCCTCTAAATAAAAAATAACAGAAGCCAAGGCAACGCTAACATCTCTGTATAGATTTGAAAATTTCTCAATGGATAACTATAAAAAAATTATATGTGGCTGTCATCAGACCCAAGATTCACTATCCAATAATCCCTACGCATACCCTCAGCAACCGCCAAAAAAATGCCTATAAGGTACAGAACTGGATCACAAGGTTCATGACCAATTCAGAAAGGCGCGACAGAGTAACCCCAGAAGAACTCCATCAGAGAGCCATGCTGGAACCTTTGAATGTCACACTTCAAAGTCATGCAGTGAATCTGTGGGAAAAGTTAAAGAAAACAATACTACAAAATGAAATATGTAAAAACACTCTAACAGAGAACGAAATGAGAAGAACTATAAACAAACAACGTTTCGAAGTCAGCAACAAAAAAACACACAAAAAAAACAACATCATCTCCATCTTTAAATAATTACAAAGACCTACCTAAGGAGAAATACGGAACCAGACAAACCCGAAAATTGATAACCGATCATGTGAAACCAATGAGGACACAAAAATCCAGATAAAGTTAAAACAGCAAAATGACCACATAAAGAAAGCTTAAAGTGATACATGACCCGCACCAACGTGCGAAAAAACACAGAAAGAAAACCCAAAATGAACAAAATGGTCAAAAGTACCAGAAAACAAAGGCTTGAATGCTATAAATCAAACCACTTGAAAGTAAAACGAAAGAGTATGCCAGGCAACCTGGCGCAATTCATCATCACCCTCACCGTACCACCTCCATCTATATTTTTCAATCATAATCATTTCATTAACACTCATCTCATATACAATATTTCCTAACTTTCCTATCTTTCTCTTATTATATTTCTCACTTATATTTTCCTAATCTTAATCCAAAGCAATGTACCTAATAACTGACACGAGAAAGAGAGAGAAAAGAAAAATAGAAGACCTACACAGGATAGCTAATACCGAGCCCCTTAATAAGATAATAATGAAAAGGGGGAAAGCGGTCATTGAAAAGACATGCGCAGAGATTGGAGAAAAATTTGCCAATCAAATACTACTAGGGACAGGATGGAGATCTCACCGACAGTTCACAAGCAGGATGAGGATAGGAAATGAAGAAGAGGTAGATGGTATCTTCACATATAAGGAATAATCAACAACTCGAAAACGGATCGACATTGCAAGGACTAAGCCACAAATCTGAAAACAGATTAGAGAATCGACGACAACAGAGGAGAAAGAAGGATAAATAATCACTTCTAAATAATAGAAAATACCGATCAAGGAATCTGAAAAGAACAGGGAACATAGACATTAGAAAGAAATAAACTAGCTAACAACAAAACATGCAACTAAAACAAACAAATACTTACCAGTAACAGACTTACAAATAACAACGGTTTGAATGCCCTCATTAAACACTAGAAAACATTAACGGAATGCACAACAACCCAAATCTCAGATACTTACTCTTTGACTATAATTCAATCTTACAACTACTTAACAATGGCCAGAGATTAGCTTGACCTCCAAGTCATTTTGAACTCTCCGCAACTCTAATTTCCTCACATGCTTTACTAACACTTTTAACACTGTCTTTCAAAACGGGCTCTACATACATACGAGGGTGGGTGATACACACCGTGGTATTAGCACCGCATTTAGATATAGGGCCATGATCACTTAGGTTTCCTGTCTAGTCTCCTACTAGTTTCTTGCTATACTATCGCTCCCTTTCCTCTTCCTCTCTCTGTCCTCCTCTTCTCTTCCCTGTAACCCTTACTCCACTGCCATAGTGCACAGGGAAGAAGGAAACGGGGGAAGAGGGGGATTCCGGGCTCTTCTTCCTCTGGTCCCGAAAAGGAGCTAAAGAAGAGAGAAAGTGTTGTATAATCTCTGTATGCACTAGCCTTTTACTCTCTTACACCTTTGTCTCTATCTATCTATCTTCAGAAAAGCGGATCTCTTAATTCACAGCTCATTCCTCCAATGTCTCAATCCGAGCTCTCGTCATTTCTTTAAGTGGTCTAAGATTATCTATATGCACTCTTTATTGCTTTTGCAGTTTTTACTGTTTACTCATCTCAGGTTGCACTGCTTGAACAGATCGTTTCACAATAAGGAAAAACAAAACACCCAGTTAATTGATCACTGTCCATTCAGACTCTTCCAAAAGAGAGGTCATACGAGT
Source organism: Ceratothoa steindachneri (assembly GCA_963969495.1). Lineage (NCBI taxonomy): Eukaryota > Metazoa > Arthropoda > Malacostraca > Isopoda > Cymothoidae > Ceratothoa > Ceratothoa steindachneri. The sequence goes on along the minus strand of OZ018328.1, from coordinate 127,533,885 downwards.
TCAGGAATGACTGCGCTTTTTCAGACCAGTATAACTTATTTGAGCTCCCTCAAGTGAAATGTTATTTTGGTTCGACGTGAACTCATTATAATATTTCATAAAACATATCAAATTGCTTATTTATGAGATTTATCTAAGTCTCTTCATCCATATTACAATGTGAACACCACAGGTCAACTCATTTTATAAAGCTTGGTAAACATAGATTGGGGATCTAGCTTGGCTTGGACCTCATTGTTAATCTTCTAGGAGTGCTCTTATTCCGTCGGTGGAAGTTGTTGTCGTATTTTCCTTCATTGATGTCGCTCTATCTTTCACTACTATATTAAGTGGTTTGTTCTTCGCCATCCTGTTCAGATACTCTTGATTTTTCCTTTCCATCCCACGTGTTCCGGTGATTATGCACATGCATTGCTTCTGTAGTACTCTTTGTAACTTCTACATATAGTTTCTGAGACCCTGAAAATGGAAAATGGTTGGAGGAGGATAGAATATGATTTATGTGATAAGCGTCATGTATATTTTAAATTTTGTCGAGGTTTCTAGATTGACGAGTTTGCTATTTGGATCCGATTTTTTTGGCTGCTTTCTGTACTCGATAGAACTAATTTTCATACCAAGTAGATTGTACTCATTCATGTAAGGATATCCCTACTCTCACATCTTCTAATTTTGTTCTTCGTATTGATGTCATGCGAAGTTGCATGGACAAATTTTCATTCCAACATTCGATCAGTCAGTTAGTTTATATCATCGGCAAATTAAACGTTCAGGGTAGAAGGGTATCTTGGTTCTGGGATGGCAGCTATGTAAATCCAGTATAAGGCTAGGATCACACAGCCACCTTGAGACAAGCAAGTCCTTAGCGCAAAGGTTCACCTGTTGGAGTTCCCTATACTGATATACGCTGAACTCTTAATAACATAATCACAGATTATTCTTTCTATATACTGTTTTAGTATCATTTGGGCTATTTTTAAATGCATACCTCGATATAGTTCCGATATTTCTTGGCTTGTGCAACTTTCCCCGCGATTCTTTTATTGTCACCTCGGTACTTCTCTTCTTCCTGAAGCTCTAATTATGTTTCTTTATTCGCGAATTTTCCGCCAAGTACTCGATGAGTTTTCTGCTTAGGATCTCTTCAGATAATTTCCCCTTAAATTCCAAAAGGGATGTGGCAGGCATTGAAGATGTTTATTATACATTCCAGAACGAATCTCACTGCTTTTCTGAAGTTAAGCTTCCTCAGCCTTGATTGATCCGGGGTTCTGTGTTTGAAGTAATAGAGTGCGCTCTTGAGTTCTTTGGGTATCACTCTTTACGTATCTTAGTTTCCCCTGTTGACTTGATGATTCGGATACATCATTTTGATGTTTTCATTAAGTTCGTCTATTATTTTATTTTCCAATTCTACGTCAAAATCTTCGTTTTCTTCATCGCTGATTCTGAAGCTTTGTTACTACTGTTCTCTGCGAATTACCTTTATCTCTTCATGTTCGGATTTTATTTCTCCTCTGGCGTCTTCTATTTCCGTTCTTTTATCCTGAGGCATTTCTTTCATCTTCTGATCTTCGCCCAAAATTCCTTTGGTGTTGCTTCGCTATTTAGTTCTACGATAGTTTAATTCCATTATACTTCTTTGATGGTTATAAAATAGCATTTTTATTTTTTTTTACTTGTCGTGTACCATACATTGCCTCACGGAAAGTTCCTGCAATGATGCTAATTTGATATATCTCTTTCAGTTTGCGCTGCAAAACTTTTCATATGATCGGTCCATTTATACGCAGAAATTTTGTGCCTCTATCATCTGGTCCTCCAGCTGTTTCATTCCTTTGTCTATTTCTTCAACCGTTTCTTCATCTTAGTTTGCGGGTATATAATTTCTTAGCAAACGCTCGAATTATCCCAATTCGCCCTGTTTCAGTTCTTCCTTGTGTTTGATGGTATTAATATAAAGTTCACATTGATCTGGAAAGTAATGCCTATATCATCAAGAAATCATCCAAGGAGTCAGCAATAATTATATGGAACGAGGAAATTGGTTAACCAAATGTCTGGATTGGTAGCTGATCTTTCCATGATTAAGGTTTGAAAGTCGAGGTCTGGCCTCTGGACGATGTTTCTTTCCAAAACATTGCCCAAACATCGGCCTATCCCATTCGTACCAGTATAAAAGGACTCGGCAAACATGCGTTCCGTTTTCCTATTAGTATATTGGGGACCTTTCACCCGAATATAATCGTGATATTCAGGATAGGCAAGAAGTCGCAACTCATGAGTTGATAACCTGTGGCAATGATTATTTTACCCAGCTTCAAGTCCACCGCTATAGTGACGTAGGACTCTTCAAAATTTCTAGGTTTCTTGAAATTTATCTCCTTTTTAACAGCTATGCCCGCTCCCTCATATCTTTCTTGTGAAAGGTTCACTGTTAAGACTATAATTCCATATTTAAATTGCTTCAGTATTGGTGTTAATTTCCTGTTCTGAAATGAGGATTATATCTGCATCGATGTTTCGAAAAAATGTTTCCCTACTCCATTATTTTTGTCGTCTTTCCGTTAATGTTTATTCTTAAGATTCTTAAGTTGCCTCCATGAATTTGTAAGATGTTAATAGCTCTTCTGTATCCTCTTATCGCAAATAGAGACGGCTTTTACCTTTTTTTTAGGAATGTTATCACGTTCCACATGGATCGTTTTCAAACATTTATTTTTCTCTCTTGATTTCTTGCGGAGACTCGTGGTGGTTTTAGATTTGCCTTTTGAAGCTCTCTGAGACCTCTTCACGTGCATGGATTCTTCCTCATATTCTGATTTTGAATTGCTTGTCTGCGGTTCATTTTCTTCCTGAGATTCACAAGTTTCCTCTTCAGTTTTGATTCATTTTGTTATTTTTCCTTTCGTTTTCGTTAGGTTTTGTTTGCCCTACGCTCATGTTCAGTTCGGTATTCTTGATGAGTTGGGCGTTTAAGCACTTTTATTGAAGGCATTTCCTTTGATCGGAGTATCACACACAAGTGACGAAAACGGAAGCAAGAATTCAGATAAAAGAAGGAATCCTTTGATAAGAACCCCCAAGAGATTCACAAGGAAAATGCAAAGGAGGAAAAAATCCAAGTCATTAACGATCACGAACCCAATGGTAAAATTCATCACTTCAGCTACTCCATATACGAACGAAGAGGAACAAGCAAGAAGAACTCACGTAAGGAAGAAGAAAACTCAAATGGGAAACAAAACAATAGATTGTTACAGGCAGAAAAAGGGATAAAAAGAACCTGCAACGTATAAAAGAATACCTCAATCATCATTGATAATGAAAAATTAAACATTTTACATGTAAATTAAGATTAATGGAAATATTTTCACATAAAGAATTCTGGACATCATCTTAATTTCGGCTACGGAGTGAAAATTAACAACTTTGAGGTAAAGGTTTGGAGCTATGACGTCATAATCGTAAACTCTACGGGGATAATACAAGACAGATTAGCTATTGCCATCAAGAAGGGCATTGGATGCAGAACTCGCGAAGACCTAGAGGAGTGTTATGACGCTGTATAAATATGAATAGAGATATCAAACATTATAATAGATACAGGATATCAACTTCCAAGGATAAATCATTCTCCCATTAACAACTTTACAAACATATTTAATAATAGAAACCCAGTGTTAGGCGATATTAATGCCAATTGTGAAGCGAACGGATACAGAAATAAAAACAGTGAAGTAAGAAATCTGAAAGTGCTGTTCACCAGAGGTATCTGCCATCGGCTACGATCTGATTACCCACTGCTTAAAAACTAGATATCTGCCTAGTCAATTATTTTCTCCCCTACAACAATTACATGCAGCCAGAAGACATACCATGCACAGATCACACGGCCATTTTCCTAAAAATTAAGCATAGACTAATACATTTCCACCGCGAAGGTCAGAAAAGCATACTACAAAGCATACTGGGAGAGATACAGAAGAAAACCAAGTACTTATATATCATAACTACTAGAAGAATCAAAGTGGAAAGAAACAGATACAGCATTATAAATAATGATTTCGATGCAAGCATCAGACGAAATAGCAAAAGCGGCTACAAGACAACTAAAACTATACCTTGAGGCCAAAAGTGGTTTAAAAGAACGGAAGATTAGGTGAAATATCGAAGCAAATAAGGAGGAATGCCACATGCCAAAATGAGAAAAAATATAAATGAGACCTGACTACGGAAATAACGGGGAAAAAAATGAAAATTGGAACGAAGCACTATGAAGTATTGCCAATGATGCATCTCTAAAGGAATTTTGGATAAAGGTGAATCAAATGAAAGTGAAAGCAGGAACTAGAAAAATAAAAAGAAAAGACAACTAAGATACTAAATAGAAGACGAAGATAGGATTGAATCGATATTCAATTAAAATTAAAAGAGGGCTTTCGACATAAGCGCAGAGGAAAATAAAGATTTTCGCATCGATTCCGAACATAATATAGTTTCACTCAACGAGGAAATCGATCAAACAAATCCTGACCACTTGCTCGATGCAAGGAAAGACACCTATGGCAGAATCGCACCGAAAATCCCCAAGCAAGATCTCAAGAAACTAATATCGCTTTTTTCGCAGCACTCATCAAGAAGATAAGGACTTACCAAGATCAATTAGGAAGAAGCACCCGGCAACATACTAAATAGAATAGCAATAGGACTAAATGCTTGACTTAACACAGGTTACTTCCAAGATAAACTAAAGGTCGCAAAAAGGATTTTTTACTTAAATCATAAGAATGCTCATCACCCCTTAATAGCTACATGCCTATCACGCTAATTTACGTCATCGGAAACATAATTGAAAAAATAATCAATCAGCAACTAAGAGAGCACCAGGAGGCAAAGGAACTTCCAAACAATTTGGATTCAGAAAAGGAACACAGAGATGGCCCTCATAATCATTCCTGTGAAAATCAGTAGAGCAAAAAAAGACAAGTTTAGTGTTGATATCCTCTGCTGAGATATGTAGAAGGCATTCGACATTGTTTAATCAGACATTGTAATATAAAATCTTACAACTAGGTAAGATCAACAAGATAGAAAGACTAATCTGTAATTATATGATGGAAAGATATGCATGTATTGATATTGTGTATCATAAACAATAAAAAATTCAAAATAGAAGCCAGCCTTCATCATGGAGGGTGTTTGAGTCCAACCTTATACTCAGTGTATAGTTCAGACATCCCATTACCTGTATTTGAAGGCTGCTTTAACATCGATTTTGCCGATGATGTCAAGAAAATCGCCGTATAGACTTGAAGGGATGGCGATATGCAGGAAAACTTTGCTGCAGAAATGATAAGGAGGATTAAGAAATATGAAATAAAATGGAAAATCAGTATGAATAGGAACAAGTTTAAGATGAATAGGATGTTCAGAAAAAAATAGAAAATATCTACATTGATGATGAAAGATACATACGATGGGCGGTCAATAAGTTTTGCAATTCAGATATAAGGAAACGAGATATGAGGAAAAGTGTTCAATTATTTATCAATATAACTACCCTCGACTTCAATGCACTTGTGCCACTTGTCCCTGAGGCGTCAAATTCCCGACAACCAGAAATCTCCCGACTGCTGTTCAATCCACTCCTGGACGGTGAGCTGGACATCTTCATCGTCCCCAAACCGGTGTCCACGCAGTGCAGCCTTGAGCTGGCGGAATTAAAAGTAGTCGCTAGAGGCCAGATCTTGACTGTAGGGGGAATGGTTGAGCTCCTGTAATCCGCACTCACGCAGGGTAACTTGTGCAACTCTGGCCTTGTGGACAGGTGCATTTTCGTGGAGGTGCAGAATACCGCGTGGTAACTTGCCGCGCAGTTTCTGACGGATGCATTTCTTCAACCCAGCCTGTTCCTCGGCGTACTATTGGCCTGTGATTGACCTTGCACGAGGCGCATAGTCCACCATCAACAATCCCTCAGAATCCCAGAAGATGGTGGCCATGATCTTCATGACTGAAGGTTGGCTCCGGAACTTGATGGGGGTCAGAGAGCCCCTGTGCTTCTAGGCCATTCTTTCGAGCTTGGTCTCGGGATCCCAGTGATGGACCCACGTTTTATCACCTCTCACTATGCGTGACTCAAATCTTGCCGGGTGTTGGTTGTACAGGAGTAGCATTTCCTCCGAACTTGACGACGTTGAGTATTATCATGGGGCGTGAAGTTTCGAGAGGTTTCTAGGGACCCAACGGGCAGAGACCATGGTCATGGCCAAATATTCGTGGATGATGTTGATAACGCTTCCATGTGATATTCCTAGTTCTCGTCGATTTCTTTGATCTTCCCTCGTCGACTTTCGAGGATAATCTTCTCCACATGGGCTACATTATCCTCGTTGGTCACGTCTCACGGGCGTCCTGGACGGGGATCATCTTTAAGCAACTCAAGATCATGGCAGAACTTCCTATTCTTGCGAGCAATGGTTGCATAAAAAGGGGCTGTGTCGGTGTACACTGCAACCATGCGTTTATGAATCTCTTTTGCATTCTTGCCTGCGCGGTGCTCAACCTTCTCCATTGTTTGAAAATTTGTGACTGACGATCTGCGATCATCTACTTCTTCTTAAATATACGAGGCAGGAGCGTGCGGCTGCAGGTCCTGACTTGTCCTAACACCCTCACAAAAAGCCATCCGCCTTCCTCTGTTTTGCCCTATCGATTCGCAAAACCTATTGACCGCCCCTCGTATATACTAACATGACCAAAGTGCTAGTATTAACAATTACCAAAACGGGATAAAGCAAGTCCATAAATGACTAATTCAACGGAAAAAAGGTGGATTGAGTCTAATCTGCAAGCACAGATAACTGAACATGAAAATTCCTTACAATGTACAGACACAATTTTGAAATCAAACATTAACAAAGTGCAAATAATTTGAAACAAGGCAACAGTAATTATCACAAACACAAGAAGATAAATACGAAGACAACTTGACCTTCACAGAGAAGCAGAAATTAAACAGAAAAACAAAACAACTAAAAAAAGACCTATGAAATTAATGGGAAAACCAAAGAGGAAAGAGATGATAAAATTACTGCCCTTGAAGCCCAGAGTAAAGGGAAGGAGTACATCACATCATCTGTTTCTAAACTATCCATCAAAGATCGATCAGGAAGAGAAAGAAATCTACACATGAAAAGTTTATAAAATTTTAAAAGGGTATATGCGTAAGTTAACATAACACATTTTACTAGCATTTTAAATATGTCGAACGCATGAAATCTTTACACAAATAAACTAAGAAAAAAGAGACGAGAAAGCTTAAGCATAAGTAGAAAGATTTCAAAAAACGGTTCGAACGCCTAAAAACACCACATAATAAATTCATGAAACAACGAAGAAGGATAGCCTGATACTCAGGAAACAACTCACGATACTATCTAATTTCAGACTATACTATATTACAAAAAAGAAAGAGATTAGCTCGCATGACCTCCATGCAACTTAGCATTTATTTGAAAACCTACTACTTCTTTCCAATTCTCCAAACACTTTTACTTCCATGATTCACATCTGGTAACTCTATATGCGAGACAGGGATACTATGTTAAATAATGAATAGGTATGAATATTGTAGGAAATTATATTTTATTACCATTAGACAAGCACACCGCCCTTTTCCTCTGAAATTAGAAGCCTATACAGGGGGAAAAGGTAATTAATTTCTCGAACATTATATTTACATTATTTACACTTTATTTACACGATTTCTCCAACCTTCTATTTGCAATATACACACCTTACTATGCTGGATTAATGTAAATTATAATTATACTTGGTGCAATTACGAAAGGGAAATTGCTCATCACACAATTTAACAATACTGGGATAGTCACCATTAAAATTATTTATAATTTGATTGCGACCACTTAACCAACAAAAGTTCAATGAAGCCATGATCGGCAACCATTGAGAACAGGATATTTTAGGCTATTTGGGTGATCAGAATGGGAAAGACACCTATCGCATTTTATCTTAACTTCCGTTATAAACATTAATGGCTCTTTAATTCGGTTGCAACAAGGAATTATATTAACATCAGAGAACTCTTCCTATACATGTGGGTAATTCTCCTTGGCCTTTATGAACCAGAAAGGTAAATACTGAAAAGAATGGGTAACTTTGGTTGGCGTTTATTCGTGGTTCCTATTCTTTTCTTCTTATTCCTTCCTCTTATGGCAATTTAGAGGCATTGTTTAATGCCTTCCGTTGCAATTTATACATTTTTTTAATGTTAAAGCATACTCATTGAACTAATTATCTTCTCTTTGTTCAGACTCGATTGATTTGTGTGTGTTCCAATTTATACCAAGAGAAGCCCATCTGAATGTTATGCTTTTTTTGTGTTCGATATTTTTTTAAGGAATTCTCAGATTAAAAGTAAGTATTTTTTCAGTCTTAGCTTTCTTAGCCATTTCTGTTGTCTTGGAAGTAATTTTTAGCGCATGAGTGGGATTTTTGAATTTGATTAATTTTTAAATAATTGCAAATCTGTGTTTTCTTCCACCTTTTTCTTGATTTCGTAAGTGGTTCTTTCGCCAAACTAGCATTCCTTCAAATAGCACTCCTATTGGTAGCCATTTGAGAGGAGTGGGTTCGTGCTTGCCGTCCTATGTTCTTCCATGTAGTCGTTCTTTGGTTTGATAGTACATACTGTGTTCAGGTCTTTTATTAATATATATATATATATATATATATATATATATATATATATATATATATATATATATATATATATATATTAATAATCTAAAGTCATCCCTTTCTAATCATGTAACTTCTACGCCACTAATTATTGTGCATTAAAATTGGATCCATAAATACAGATGTTGGTAATGTTGCAAAGTTTGCGTTTTGATATTCATGTTCTCTGTTTCTTATTTATCGCGTTGATGATCCTGTGCCTCAAAATGTCGAGAAAGGAATAAAGATGAATTTTTCATATCTGTCTTTATCTAAACTTTCTTGGGCAAACTAAGACTTGCACGGAACTTTTCTTTATGGTTCGCCAGCACTCCCTCCCACCCGTATGGGTGGGAGGAGGTACTGTGATCATCTCTACTCACCTCACCTCCATAATCCCCTACCCTCTCATCTCCATCTTCCTTTACCCTATCATATCACCTTCTCCACCCCTACCCAATTCCTTCACTTATCCCCTCCTCCCACCTCGCTCTTTCCCCCTCTCCCTCTACCCCCACTCTTCCCTTCTCCACGATCTCCTACAATCTACCCATAGGAGAGAAGAAGGTTTAATGATAGAGCATATAGTTAGATAGAGATGAAAGGATAGATATAGGCAGAAAGAGTTGGGAGATAGGGAGGGAAGGAAAGATGAAGGGGAGATGGGGCAGGGGGAGAGACGTCAAGTGAAAAGGGGGGAGGGAGGGGGAGGAAAGGGAAAAGAGATTTTAGGAGGGGATAGAGAGGGGTGCGGGAGAGAGGATGGGGGAAGCGAGAGCTACAAGGATCTACAAGGAAAATAAGTACCTGAGAAGACCTTAAGGTCCATACAAGGAGGGTACTTTTAGCGCAATCCTTGAAAGTGTCCGTTGGTAACCTCGAAAATCACTCGCGAGGATCTTAACGGTGATTTCGAAAGACTTTATCTAGTAAGGACTTGAACTGGTCAACAGATTCACTGTTGACAACTTCCGTCGGAAGTGCGTTCCAACTACCACAGATACTGTATGTGGAGAATTTTCCACACAGAGTACGGTGGTATCGATTCATTCAAGTTTGTAGCCGTGATTTCTTGTTCTCCCCTTGTTGAGCTGGAAAATATCCCCGTAGTCCACTCTGCCGAAGCCTTTAAGTATTTTAAACACTTCGATTAGCTTACCACTTAGTCTCCGGGTCTCCAGCAAGAACATATCTAATTCCCTTAATCTATCTTCTTACCTTTCTTTCTGATAGAGGGAATCAGTTTGGTTGTTCTGGCTTGCACGCGTTCAAATCTCGCGATGTCCTTTCTAAATGAAGGACTCTAAACTTGTACGGCATACTGCAGGTGCAGTCGGACGAGGGATTTGTACAGACACAGTACTATCTCCCTGTTCCGATATCCAAACTGTCGCTTTATATAACCTAACATCCTTTGGGCTTTCTTCTTCACCTCAATACACTGTTTCATTGTTGGTGGATTCAAGAGCAGTGCCCTTAAGGATATAGAGAGGGTGTTTGGGGACTTAGGTGGCCAATATGCATCACTTTGTATTTGTTTACGTTGAAAGGCATTTGCCACGTATCAAATCCCTGAAGATCATCTTGCAGTCGTCAGTAATTCCATCCTTTGCAACGTTCATACCAAGCTTGGTATCATCGGCAAATTTAGAAATCTTGGTAACCATGTCACTGTCCATGTCGTTGACGTAGATGATGAATAGTAGTGGTCCCAGGATAGAACTTTGAGGCACTCCGCTAGTAACTGGCACCCACTCAGAAGCCTGTCCATTCAGCACCACCCGTTTCCGTCTGCCATTTAGCCAGTTCTCTATCCAGCCTGCTACTTTTCCGTCTATGCCCAGCGCTCGCACTTTCCGGAGAAGGCAGCGGTGTGGTAACTTATCAAAGGCTTTCTGAAAGTCTAAGTAGACCACACCCACCACCTTGTTCCGATCGTGCTCACTGAAGAGGAAGTGGATGAATTCCACAAGGTTCGTCAGGCATGACCGTTGCCTTCGGAAGCCGTGCTGAGAACTCCTCAGTAGCAGGTTTGAGTCTAAATGCGACGTCATTTTGTCCACCATGATGCTTTCCATGAGTTTACCGACTATTGAAGTCAGACTGATAGGTCGGTAGTTCAATGGGTGGCTACGGTCTCCAAAGGAAGAAATGGGGAGATAGGATGGGGAGAGCGAGAGGGAGGAGAGGGGGATAGAGGGGGAGACGGGCGAGGGAGTTGGGTGAGATGGGGAGAGAGAACGGAGATGGAGAGGGTTTAGAGATAAAGGCAGATAAAGAGTGGGAGTAGAAAGCGCGATGAATAGAGAGGGTGGAGAGAGGTGGGGATGCAGAGAGGGTGAGAGGGGCATGGAGGAGCAATAAATAGTTGGGAGAAAGTTAGTTTGGGGATATGGAGGAGGGAGGGGGTGAAGAATACATAGATAATTCATACCAGTTTATTTGTCTACCTTTAAAAAAAAGATTGAAAAATCACGTTTTCAAAATATAGGGATATATATATATATATATATATATATATATATATATATATATATATATATATATATATATATATATATATATATGATAATTCTTAAATTTAAGAAGTATTGAACATGAGCATTGAAGGCATAAGAGATTGCCACTCAGATCCCCTACCCCACAACAATATTCTGAAAATAGTTATAAAAGAAGCGTGAAATAGTTTAAAAGACTTTGCATTCGCCTGCGCAAAGTAGAGAGGAAACCTTATCTTTTTTTTCGTTCATTCGTCTTCATTAGGTGGAATTTCCCTTCCAGCTGCAAACACCATCGAAAAAGAAAAAGTTCGGGCTGACAGAAAACCATGAAATATTGCTATTTAATTGCACCCAAAATTTTCTCTCCTTTACTGTGTTCTCAAATCACTTCATCCTAATATAATGCTTACTCCTCATGATTCCTTTTTCCCATTTTATACATTACTTGTAAGCTTTAACTACGTGTCAGCAGATAGTGTTTTAAATTGTAATGTATGGCTAATAAAGGGCTCTGTCGGCATTGCGTTGCAACCGCAAAAAAGACTTGACCGCAATGCGGAGTTAGCCAGGTAAGATAAGCAGGGAGACATACCGTTACGTAAACACTTATCTATTATATTCGTTTTGCTACATATGATTTATCCGTTCCTTAACTTATAATTATCCAATAAATTACTAAAATGCTCAAAATAGTTCTAGCCTAAATATCTTGTCCATTCATTAAATCTCTCTTCTCGCCTTCTTATATCTAGAAGGATTTATCATATTAGGAAATAAAGATAAGTTCTTTTAAAGGGAACTAAATTTCCACCTATATTTTCTCTCACATTGTCGTTTTAAGGAGGTCATTTTAGGGAGTGTTATTCGTATTTTTGCGCATTTACATAATTTACAGTACCTTCTAATTTCCACTGAATTCTTTATTCTTACGCCGAAAACAAGGATATTAACAACCAAGCTAAGTTCAAGCGGCATAAAGAGGAGCGCCGAGGCAAATAGGCGCGGTTAAAATAGATAGTAAATATTACTTTTTTCGTATGTATGAGCTCCTAAGCTCCCTTTATCTTCCCCTGCTTACTAACAACCTACAACGACCAACCAGAACTTCTTTATAACCCTATACCAAACTATGCCAGTCGATTGTGGTTAGGCATAATGGGGATATTCAAGGAAACTGGTTTGAAGATTTTCCGCACCTGAATTCAATATCAGAGCAATGCCAAGAAAAAAAACGGACTGTAATCCCCGTTGAGGAAGTCTTTAGCCAAATCAACGAGGGGGCGCTCAGGAATAAAGAGAGACAAATAACCTTCTCTGTGAATGATGGAAGCAATCACGATAAGCAAATCTCCATCATTAAGTCCACTACGATTCATACGTTTGGAAGATCCCTTTCCGGGTCAAACCTTCCATCAACAATACAGATCCCCGGGTGTGTAGAGGTCGAAAAGACCTGGACTATCGGAAGAGGGGGGGGGGTGAATAAATACAACCTTACCATTACTCACTTACTTTAGGGGTAACGGGGAAAATATACAATTAGATTTTCAGAAAAATAAGACAAAGGAAGAAGAAGGGACAAACCAAGAGAAAAGCCAGTCGTATATGCGGAAGATGAAGACTCGAGCAAAGTGAGGCCTAAGCCAGCCAGTTTCGGTCAAAAGCATAGTATAGCAAGTTCTCATTTCAGAGCTGATTGCTTCTCTTATTAAAGTAATTGATGCGAACAAAAGGCACATTGCCCTTTGCCCCTAACACAAAAACTTGAACACATTACTTTGACCAAAGAACGACATCATGGATGAAAATAGGATGGCAAGGCTAGTTTGGCGAAAGGTTAGTTTGGCGAAAGAATACTTTTTTTAATATGAGAATTTATTAAAAAAATATCGAGCAAGAAAAGATTATAACATTTAGATGGGCTTCTCCTGCTATATACTGAAGACGCACACAAATCACTCCAGTCTCAACAAAGAGAAGAAAATTAGTTCAGAAAGCGGTCAAGAAGTTCATCACTCAAATTGTATGCTTCAACAATAAAAACTTGTAAAGGCTTTTTTAATAAGGTCGCTCGATATTTAAATGTAAATAAAATAAGTTGTGTGTGATATATGCACTCAATTTATTTCAAATTTAAAAGTAAATTTTATGGCATTGTGTGTCGAATAGGACGTCGTTCAAATGTCTGCTGTGGCTTCGCTTGGTGGAGCGTATTCGGGAGGCACAATTTTCGATGACTATGTCGCATAAGTCTGGCTGAATTTCCTGGATGGTGTTCGTTATGTTGAATAGGAGGACATTAACTGTTTGCGGATTATTCGCATAGACCTGCGATTTAAAGTAGTTTCAAAGAAAGTAGTCTAATGGAGTTAAATCGCATGATCTCGGTGGCCAGTTGACGTCACCACCGCGCGAGATGACCCTGCCCTGAAATCGCTGGTGCAAAATGTCTATCGTGGCGTGCGCAGTGTGGCACGTAGCGCCGTTCTGTTGAAACCACATTTCGTCAGTTCAGTATCCATATCAGGCATATAATCCCGTTGTGTCCACAAGAAGTTGCTCATCATCGATCTGTAGGTCTTGCCGTTGACGGTTATGGCAATCCCATCTTCGTTCTCCAAAAAATACGGACCAATGATTCCGTTAGACAAAAATCCGCACCAAACAGTGACTTTGTTGGGATGCAGTTGGTGCTGGTGTATCTCATGTGGATTTTTTTTGTCCCAAATTCAACAATTTTGCTTGTTCACAAATTAAATCATCCATAGATGGGCCTCGTTGCTGTGGCGAGGGTAGAAATCACGTAATGCGCGGAAAGTTTGTCGAACGGAGCACTGATTTTGATAATAATATTTTATGATTTGAAAATGCTGTTCAACGTAATAACCTTCCATAGTGACTTGCCAAGTACTACTAAACAGTTCACAATGAGGTTGCCAGATATCGCTTTAACAACATGGCCACTATCGCCTGACAAAGCTCGAACGTCCTTGTTGAAAGACCCTTTTTAAATTGCAACGAAAAGCATTGAACAAGCTCTCTCAATCACTAGAAGAGGAATGAATAAGAAGAAAAGAAGAGCATCTGAACGGCAATAAACAGACCCAGGTTCAATTCCTGGTCTAGAAGCTTATTCAATCTTTTCTCCCTGGTTTTATTTCTATCTTCTCAGTATGGATTGCTTTCATTTTACCGTCCTTTGATCTCATTGATCCTTATGTTGTTACAATGTCCCTTTTTTTTGCTTTTAAAAGTCCTGTTTCTTGTCTCATTGCTCATCTACGTCAAATCTCTCTTTTTTTGTATGTTATTGTTATATGGTCTGCAATACAATGTTTCTGCATCTTTCCTTCTCTCTTAAATAGCTTTTAAAAGTCAGAAATTAAATATGGTGAAAGCTCTTTGGTGTTTATTACTACCCACATACCTTGTATTGGCTCTTTCTTTCTTTATATATATATTTATAAGTTGTCGCCTGCAGCATGACTTGTGATCTAAACCAATAGTAACTTGTTTTCCAATTTAAAAGATGGAGGAGCGTCTCTTATAGTTATTGTGGACTTTTTAAATAAAAAATGGCATAGAGCAAATTTTGATGAACACTATTTAGTACAATCCTTAATTTCTACTGATTCTATTGTAGTATGCTTTGGCTTAAAGAACAAGCTTATTTTTCCTGTGGATGATGCTACCGTTTATGAATTGATCCCATTTTTTTATACAAAATCCAAGGTGGCTGGTTCCATTAACAGATATCTAACCAAAATCACATAAAAGATGAAACTGAACGCTAGCGAAACTCATAATACTGGTTGTCCCCAAATTGCCTGCTTATTTTAATAAAATTAGAAAATTTACCAACAATTATTGTGAAATTATTTTCATCATGTTTAAATTGTGCTCTGTACAAAATTGTAGTGTTCCATCACAGTGAGTCCCAAAATTTTAATTTGTTTTTCAATCCTTTTCAGAACCCTTTAATAATGAATACAGAAGAGCGAATTTTTGTTATGATAGCTTTGCGCACTGTGCACTGTTGTCTTAGGCATATCGAGTCTTTGATTGGCCTTTTACACCAAAGTTCTCGGTTCATTTTCAAACAATTGTGGAAATGGTTCAGTTTTGTTGGGGTAAATCCTCTTCCTTTCTCATCATATACTGATACGGTTCTTTTAAATTTATTCACAAGTGAACGCATAGCGTTGTATATAGGTCCAGGTTTTCTAAACTTTCTTTGGAACTTTTCTTGTACTTTACTAAATTTCGCTCATCTGATACGAGCCTATCAGAACAAAAATCCGCACTTCTGTATTCATTATTAAAGGGTTCTTCTGAAAAGGATTGAAAAAAATAAAGATTTTTTGACACCCTGTACACGGAACACTACAATTTTGTATAGAACACAATTTAAACATGATGAACATAATTCAAGAAGAATTTTTCATAAAAGTGTTCAATTTTATCAAAATAGGCAGTCATTTTGGGACACCTGGTTAGAGTAGAGGTATGTAGGTAGAGCTATATGTATTTTTGCCGTGTTTGGAGTAGTTTGGGTAGCAATGGTGATTTTTCCCTAATATTTTACTACCACTCATAGGTAGCCAGATAGGCCTCCTCGTTTGGCTTCGTTGCTTACACATCCTTAATTTTCAGTAGCCCTTTTTACATGAAGCACCGAGTCCAGGCGGTAGAGTTACCTTTTTCTTGATGACAGCTGTCTTTTTTGATTGTGAGTTGGTTAAGAGTGGTCAGTGATTCTTAAGGGGTAAAGAAATTATAAGTGCTCGATTCAGTATTCTTTATTTTGCAGGAAATTGTAAAGAATTCAGATGTTGCCTCCTCCTTCCTGAGACACTCTAATTCATCTGTTATTTCAATGGCCCGCACACTTCGCGACAAAAGACAGATACACATAGAATGAATTTTTATACATTCTATATGAGTTCATAATGACCTTAAATTTGTACATTCTACTTACATTAATTTCTTTCTGAGTTTTTTACATTATTATAGAATTTTATAATTTTTATTTAATTATACACAGTTTTCCTTAATATTTATTTAATAAAATCGGTTCATATTTAGAGAATTTTTTAAATTCATATAAAGGTTTTGTGGAAGTTAGTTTATCTTCTATGGATTGGTGTTAATTAAAGATATAAGAATTTTAGCAGAATTAAAACAAATCCATTATACTAATTGTTTTTCTATGTGATGTTGATTATTTATAGAGATAAGGTTTGATAATTAATTAGCTGACATGGTCACATCTGAAAAACATCCATTCAATAGTCGCCAATGCCGCGATATGTCTTGCTTTAGTGTTCAAGCACAAATTATCTTTATAAAACCTCCAGTCATGTTATTTAAATTCGACATATAGAGGCCAATGCATTGCAATTATTACCTACACTTGTATACATAGAATTTTCTAATTATTAAAACTAAAATATCAATTATTATATTTTTCGATATTGTTCTCAAATTAGGTCTTCAGAAGCTGACTTATCTTCATCTGTTAGATAAAAATATGATTTCAATTAATCTTAGGATTAAACTATGACGGCTATCAATTAGCTCATTCTGCTTTATAAAGTTTTCGCAATTCGGATCATTTTGTGTATTGAGATCTTTCTCATTATGCGGACGGCGCAGATTCCTCGAATTGCAATTAATTGTAGAAAGTTTGCTTCTGATAAAATAAAATTATTAAAGAATAACAGAATAAAGATTTAAATCAAGAAAGGCGTTGGGAAATGTTGTATAAACGATAATTATGATGCGTGGTTAGAATTTTGTTAATCGTGTTATAGTGTAAAATGGTTTGAGATGTAGGAAATCCTAAATGCTTTCGTAAATCAAGAGTAATATTCACACAAATATTGGGTCGTTTCTAGGCTTATGAATCCGAAGCGTCTACAAAGTATGTAATCTAACTATGGACTTAAGGGTTCTTTCCTCTGAGTTAGATTTTAAAGGGAAATGGGGCTTATATCGTAATTGCTGAGAGATGCTAAAGAAGAGGACTTTCCAATGAATACAGAAGACTTTACATATCTGTAATTGACTCTTTGCCAAAAAGAGTCATGAATATATAAAGGCTAAAGAGAAGTTTACGTTGTAAATTTATTCGGGCAACAATTGTATTTGTGTTTTTCTACGAATCTTTGTGTTGCGTAGAGAATTCGTGGCAAAACATGCAATGCGGTGTCCTCTATAGCATATAATATCTAAGGGATTATTAGTTAGTTATTTAAATTTATTACTATTTGAAGGGGATGGGTCCTTCTCCATCTATGGAGCCTTAAAAGCTAGATCGAATATCGGCAGCATAATATTTACTTGCAGTAAAGTATTTTATCTAACTCTTACACTAGGAAACTGTGATGTAATAAATTTCCTAGAGAAACCAAAAAGTGAAGTGATTAGATCTGCTTCGAATGGGAAATATAGAGGGATCCTCGTGGTTTTTAGGACAACACGGTATTTCTTCTTCTTCTCTGATGTTCAGCACCAAAGACTCTTTCAGATGTTTTGCCCC
This sequence comes from Ceratothoa steindachneri, assembly GCA_963969495.1. NCBI lineage: Eukaryota > Metazoa > Arthropoda > Malacostraca > Isopoda > Cymothoidae > Ceratothoa > Ceratothoa steindachneri. Next base: position 127,516,098 of record OZ018328.1, on the reverse strand, counting down.
TGCGTTAATTAAGCCATGGAATAATCTTTCTAGTTCTCTTCCGTTGAAAATGGATCACTGATGCAACTCCCCTGCTCCGTGATATGAACTAGCTGCCCGTTTAATTTTGAATTACCTTCTAAGTCCTGCTTCTTAATATTAAAATCATAAATACCATAAGTCCCCTTTACCTATCCTCCGCAGTTGCTGCGTCCAGAGAACAAAGAGCCCTACGCTCGGGAGTGCCCTCCTGCTTTGGGTTCTTCACACTCGTCTTTGGTTCTGGGTGATCCTTCTTTCTCCGTAGTCGCCCCTAAGATGTGGAATGGTCTACCTGGTGCTATACACTACTCTTGCTCTCCAAGCGCTTTCAAACAGGCTGTGTGAAAACCCGCAGGGGGCTCAATGAACGAACTCCCTGTGAAGACTTCAAAGTCTTGTAGGCCAGCAGGTAAAACCTTTATTATTATTATTACTATTTTTATTATTTTTATTATTATTGCAATAATATAAAGTGAAAATTGGGAACCATTGCTTTTTTTGAGCATTCTAAAAGAGAGTAGTTTAAATTTAATGATTTTATCATATTTGTTCTTCATTTGCATTCCTTTTATGTACTTTTTTTATAATTCATTATTTATTCTTTGTTACTTGATTTTTTAGTAATAATAATAATATATAAAAAATAATGTAACTCTATTTACTTGATAGGACAGAGAGGGGTAGGAAGAGATTCATGAATTTCTTAGCTGTTTTGCCAAGTGCTGAACCTACCATACAGGGAAGCGGTTTATAAGAAATAATGATAATAATAATATGCATAATTTTTAAAAGATCTTCCAGCTTTCACATAGCTCTGAATTACAAATTAAATAAAAGGAATCAAGAAAGAAGTTGTTTTTCGAGTCATGCTTGAAACCACCACGTGAAGAGCAGTAGCGTATAGCAACTAGCTAAGAATTCTACCACGTAGGAGCGAAAATCATGAAAGCGCTGTTCTCAAACACTACAAAAGATTACACGTAACAATGGCAAGAGGGATAGGGGATAGATATCCAAAACATTTTAGGAGGCATTGGAAGTTATATTAGAGAAAAGTCCTAAGAGAGAGGAACACGGTACCAAAAAATTTAACAAGCGGTATACATCAAAGTGTGGGAGATTGAGATCCCGATAAAAAGAAGTAATATTATTCAAGCTTAGAGGAAACGAGAACCATGAGGGCCGCCTCGAAAATAATTTTCCAAAAACGGAAGTGGTTACTCCACAGATTAAATTTCAAGCAAAGAAAAAAGATGGAGAGATGAGTGACATGAGATTGGAGAATGTGAGACTAATGGTGACATCCAAGATATTACACAGGATCGGATAATAAAACTTTGGAGCAAACAGGATAAAAGTTTTGGATTAAGCAGCATATGAATATATACTTATATATAGGCACTAATAAAACTAAATTTATGCCAGTATGACCGACTTGCTTTTTCTTTGATTCCGCTCCGAAACATACAATAATATTTACTGCTAGGAGTGAGTTTGCAAGACGTTGAAAATATACGTTTTACTCTCTAGGATTGCAAGAAGGGATTGGATTTTGTGTTTTATTAACATACCAACTGAATGATTAATTAAGTGTCATTAATGGAATATGGGAAAAAAGTTTAACATAAAGATTAAAATAGTCACTTCAACAGAATTACTAATGAGAACTAATTTACCACAATTGCAATGAAAGTCTCGCTTCATTTTAGGCGTTGTGAAAAATTGTAATTAGACGAATTGATAACTCTGCTGGAATAAATTATATCCTCTTTGAGTTTGCTTAAGTTATAAGAAAAATGAGAGTAGAAACTTGCCAGGTAATGGAAAAGTATGCTTTGAAGAGTGTCGCTACTCGGCGAGGATTAACGGCGACCTTGACCTGCGTTTCGAAGAGAGATGTAAAGCGTCGCAGATGAAGCAAGCGTCGTTCCCCCGTACATTTTCTGAAGCTCCCCCCAAGAGTGGATTGGTTAGCTAGGGGTGTAATGGTCACCGTACATCAGGGAAAGCTTTTTTTTATCCTTTTAAGTTGGGCGAGTCTGATTTATTCTCTGATTGGAGAGAAATGCGTTCTCAGAGAAAGTTGTTACAAGTGAAGAGAAAGAGAGCAAAGATCTTCACAGACAAAACACAGGAGGTATAAATCTCCTCCTCTATTACTCTTGCAGCGACAGCCAGAAGTGACTTCACGCTCGCTCGAACATGCCTTGTGTGTGTGTGTGAATGGGTTGGTAACCTGGGTACAGCATCCACTCAAATGCTAATCAGAAAACCTTTAGCTTTGAGTTTCCGAATAGATTCAAAGAGCCATTCAATAATTATGACCTCTGCTAATCGAAGATATATAGAGCCACAGTAGAAATATTTGGGATGAATGTCATCGGCACAAAGGAAATGATAGACAGGTTACGCAAAGAATGGAAAGGTAATGAAAATATATAGAAAAAAAGATAGGCCTACGAAGAGAAGCTTGCGGTTCACCCAAGCGCACCTTTTTTGACCTAAATATATTAATTTGGATAGGAGCAGACTGAGTGTGAGAAAGTATATATATGAGAGGAAGTCATCAATAATGATTCTAAAAACTCCAAGGATTTATAACAAGGTCTGTTGACCAAAGTCGCGTGCTCTCACTTATTCTGATTTATGACCTTAAGACCTTCAAAACTTTCAGTAATTCCTTGTCTGATTTAGTAGGACCTTGTCATTTAGATCATTCGAGAATGTAAATTACCATAAGGGTACAAATTTCGTTAGAATCGACCGAATAGGTATGATGTCATTGCCCCCCAAAAATAATTCCCGGGCTAACCTTGGTAGGACCTCGGCAATTATATCATTAGAAAGAAATTTTAAAACAACCTAAAGCTTTTAAATTTCGTTAGACTCGGCCGAATATTTGCGTTATTACCAAAACAAAAAAAAGCAAAACGGGGACCGACGAACCGACAAATTAAGATATAGAGTCCCGAGGCTAAAAACGCCGAGGAAAAACAGTTTGATTAAGAGTATCAATGACAACCTGTAGATCAAAACGGATTAGAGTGGCAGGTTACCAGCACCAACTGCTAAACTATTGTGGTCAGGTACATTTGTACATATAATTAACTCATATTGTCAAGTTTCTTTGAATATTCTCTTCCTAGACATGATTTATTGTTCAGCATTTAAAGCAGAGAGAAGAATCTCTTGTAGTTTGAAGAAGGACATTTGATCAAGTATTCGGGCTGAGATTGACATTTCACTGAGTTTAGAAAGGAACGAGAGTTGAGAACTCGGTTGTGGTTGGGTTTTATAAACTATTAAGGTTGCGCGCAACAAGAAGAGAGAAAGAGAACAAGGGGCGAAATCTTTATAATCTTTCGTAACAGAATCTACAATTTTGAGTCTAGGAATTGGTAGGTCTTAATAGTCACATCTTCTTACGTCATGGAGGAGAAATCTTATAGAGAAATTAAAGTTTAAACATTTCCGACAGTTAATTTTAGCGAAAAAGGTGGTAGAAATGTGGTAGAAGAGACCCTGTTAATAAAAATAAATTTAATAAAAACCTCAAGGCAGCTGCGTGATGAGATGACTAAATAAGGGTAACTAACTGGAAATTTGCGAGAAGGCTTAATAGATATCTTCTTACATTATGGAGATTCACCCTTATGATGTAAACACCTATTATCGTTTTGCGGGTTCTCTTTACTTGTGAAGTGTTGTGACTCCCGGTGTGTTATATTTTCTTTTTTCTTGATTGAATGCTTGGCAAAGGTGGTCAGGGTTTCTTTTATGGGTAAAAGAAATCTTCCGTTCTGGATCTTGGTAATTCTTCTGATATTGCGATCACCATCCTTTGGATATTTTCCTATTCCCAATGTACACTTATTAGCCGCACAAATCTTGGCAAACATAAGTTTCAAACAAAATTAAATTGTTATATTTAGCTTACACGTATTTTATTTACACGTCCATCAATACTAATAAAAAAATGCTATATAACAAGGTTCTCTTTTACATCATTAGAAATAGTGATAATTGAGGATGCATAAATATATATGAATAATGATATTACAATTAATATTTATACATATATATATAGAGAGAGAGATATTTTTTAATTAAGCAAACCTAGCAAGAGGATGATAATCATCGCTGCGGGGCGGCTGTGCTGCTCGACCTCATACCGGCTCAAAAAACTCTCGCAACTCTCCTGCATTAGAAAACGCTATTTTTTGTTATAACCTGAATTTTGGTCAAATAGCACATTGGTGTTACCCCGGCTGCTAACCGATTAGTGTCATGCTGGATTTTCCCAGAAAACAGTGATGGTGGCGTTGCATAACTGTGTGCTACCCACCCTTGTTCATAGGTCATTGACAACAAAAACATAAGCGATTTTAGTTGATATTGATTTCATGATTAGCATTCAACACGCTATCCTAGTGAAAAAAACAGAGCGACTAAGAATCGCATTTTTTCGTCACCAAAGCCTATGACATACCTATTCGTACATTTGGTACTCAAACTTTAAACCTGTCACTAGGAGTTAGGCGCAATTTTTTGTGAAAATTTTAATTTGTGATGTCTAATGTGCAATACAAGGTGCCGACTTCCTGGCAAATTATAATCTATTAGTTAATTTAAGGAAATCGTGTTTGATGGATAGAACCATGAATTTATCCGTTCAAGCTATAAAGAGAAGATTAACGCTTCCCACCTTTTCATTTATTTCCAATGGCGGCCCAATAAAATAATTACTAAACAAATATAGTGCTATCTATAAAGCAACCAATGGACCTGTTAATTCCTGAAGCAGACATAAGGTTCGACCTTTACTTCATCATTTTATTCTCATGGAGGAGGACCCCTAGGATGCAGATAGACCAAGGTACCTTTTCCAAAGATGTTAAGGTTGTTGAGGACAGCATACAAACTATACTATCTGAAGGTAAAATTACAGCAAGGAAATCACTCTATTCTTTGCCATTCTTCAGTTTTTGGAGCCAATCTGGCGCCTGTCTATAGTGCAAACGTCGCCGTACTCACCACAGCCTACTAATAGGCTATATTAAAAATTAAATAACAATATTTAAATTACAAATAATAACCATAAAAAAGGACAAAGGCTAAAAAATATACAAAAAAAAGAAAAAGGTAAAAAGAAGAAAGAGCGATCCGGCGTCGTAGGAAGAGTAGCGGCACAATGGCACAAAACCTTAAGTTCCCCTCGACCGTCTTCCATCTTCTTTGCCAAGCATCATGGAGAACTGACTGTAATCGGTCTGATAAAAAGGGAAACGCTGGCCTTGTTGCCCAGTTCTCGCGGACTCTTTGGCGCCCTCATCGGCGTGTCATTCCCCGAAATTCCAACACATCCACGAACCAAGCAGAAGATAATCTCGACATCCGCTCGGCTCGCCAAAACCGTGGCCATACAGATATAGCGAAACAGGGTATACGATTCTAATGCCTCGAGAGCACTTAGGGCGTTATGTGAGTCTCTATAAAATACAATCAGGTCTCTGAACCGGGCACGTCACGTTATCTCCCTTACCGAGCGGATTATTGCAACCAGCTCGGCCGTGAAGAAAGACGCACTGACTGTCAGAGCCCCCTTTACTTCAAAAAGAGGGAATACAGCATGGAAACCGATCCTCTCTTGGGACTTGGAGCCATCCATATACACTTTCAAGGTTCCAGCATTACAAAAATTGTGCTCCAAAAAAGCTGACGCAATACTCTCGGCGTTAGAAGCTTTGGGAACAGAGGCGTGGCGGCATACAGTCAAAGGTTGGAGCCCTGTCTAGAACCAGGGTAACTACTGGCCCGAGAGCTATACTCAACCCTCGAAGGAGTCTCTTAGCCCTAAACACAAAGGGCTTAGGGTATGACTGGCATCTCTCGGCGGCATAGTCACCGTCGAGATCAGCAAGAGCTGTTGGCTACTGAAGGAGGTGCTATGCTTGCGCGTACAGGCGAATAATGCACTGTGCATGATGCAGAGAGAATGACATCTACCCATCATCGACAAGGAGGCTCTCAATGGGGAAGGGCAGAAGGCACCGGTCATCAGGCAAAGGGCTGGTGTAGTGGATCGATTCCACCTTCCGCAATACACGCTAGGCTGCGGATGCATAAACCTCGCATCCGTAGTCGAACTTCGAACGAACAAAGGATTGATGAAAAAATAATGCAGCAGAACTATCAGCGCCCCAGTGCTGAACGTTACGGAACGAAGAATATCAATGGCGCGAAGTACAATATAGCCTAAAGCTGCGAATATGAGCCCCTCAGGTGAGGCGTCGGTCAAATACAAGACCAAAGAAACGGTGTGAGTCCACCAATTCTAGGCGAAGCCACTTTAGGAACAAGTCTCGGTCAAAGTGGAGCGTTTAAATGGTGGAAAGAAGTACACCACCTTGGTCTTGGCCAAGGAAAACCAAAGCCTATGGGCCTTAGCGCGCCAGTGCTGAAGGTTACGGAACGAAGAATTTCCATGGTGCGAGTACAAGATACCCTAAAGCTGCAAATATGAGCCTCCCATTTGATACCTGTGTCAGATACAAGACCAAGGAAACGATGTGATTCCACCACTATTAAGGGAAGCTTATTTAGGAACAAGTCTCGGTCAAGGTGGAGCCGTGGATGGTGGAAGTATTGCATCACCTTAGTCTTGGCCAAGGAAAACCAAAGCCTGTGGGCCTCAGCATATCAATAGTCGCGGTCCATTGCGTGTTGGACTCGACGCTCTAGAGTCAGCATCTATCGTTGGTGATGCCGTTGATGCTCAGGTCAATTAGTGTGACACTGAGGTCACTTCCGTATGGGATCCCCGCTATCTTGTCCATTGGCCTAAAGAGACTACCCCCACCAGTATAAGGACATTCGATTTCGTAAAAATTAAAATATAAAGATTAGAAGGCGTCCCCTCGTCCCCATAGTGTGCAGAGTCACCATGATGCCGTGTTGCCATGCGGTATCACAGGCCTTCTCAGGATCGAAAAACACCGTGGTGTAGTGCTGTCTAGAAGAATGGCCTCACGAACGCCATTTTCCCTTTGAAGCAGAGCCTCCGACGTGAAGTGGGAATTACAGAAGTAGAACCTTGCGGAGGACAGGCGTCGTCCTGTTCTTAAGGAAAAAAGCTAATCTAACATTTACCAATTTCTCCATCAACTTGCAATCTCTCCACGGATTGCTAATAGCGCTTACAGTAGCGCTTCTCCAGGAGTCTGGGGAGATATCGTCTACCCAGATCATGTTGAACAAATCTAACAGAAAGGAGACGCCTCGCTCCCCTAGGTGTCGAAGTATAGCGTACGGGACACAGTCCAAACCCGGGTTAGGGTCCGCGTACAAAGCGAGAGCGGAACAGAAGCCACTCCATGTAAACCTGTCGTTGAAGGGTTCTCCGCTTCTGGAGGTGAAGTACAGTCCACGGCCTTCGGCGACATCAGAACGCGCATTAAAATACTGGCGGAGCAGCATCTCGGCTACAGAATGCGGAGAAAGCTGTCGCAAAGGACTCCTCCACGGACGCACTGTCGGAGATTGCTGTCCTATTCTCCTAAAAAAGGGGACGGCGGGGCCTGCGAGAACTTTCCCCAAATCCTTTTAACTCGCTTTCACACCTTTGCTACATGGGTCTTCCCGTTAATGGAGGAGACGTATGCCCACCAAGAAGAGCGACGGGTATGCTTCGGAACATACCGGAACCTAGCCCAAGCTCGACGAAATTCACCGACAGTGCAATCGTTCTGGGGGTGCTTATAGCTCATGTAGGAATAACGCTTCTGTTTAAAGGGCCGCCTCAAACTGGGCTGACCACCACCGAAGAGGTCGGATTGCAAATCGGCTAGACGTTCTACGAATACTTGTCAGTTTCACGGCGATCAGGTTGACTGAGAGGAACTCAACGGCCTCATCCAACCATCCAACGACCTAAACTACTCGACTGTGACAGATAAATCAGTCATTTCCTGAAATGCGGACAACCGCGCCCCGCCAAGCCCCTCCGAGGCGGGTTCTCAGACGGCAGCGGCCCATAAAATGATATTTTGATGAAATGTGATCACTACCATGGAGGTCATAAACTACCCCTCCCCAAATCAGGCCGTGCATCGAGAGAGCACAAAGATAGGCCATGGCAGTAAAATGAAGCGCTTTTCTTGTAGTGATGCCTAGACTCATCCACATTTAAGACATCTATCTCCAGCTTATCGATCTGGTCGGCAAGGACTTGACCCCAGGAATTAATCGAATAGTTTCCCAAGAAAAGGGTGTTAACCGTTCAGATCTTAAAGCAAGAAAAAGGGCCTCGGCAACCCCGTGCCACGACTTGGAGGAAGTCCCTAGGGTCGAAGTCGGCTGACGGTGGAATGTAACTGTATAAAACTATATAAATACTATCCAGATGCAGCTGCACTGAGGGATTCAAGCAAAGAGAAGCACGGAGACATCAGGCCGGGTGTAAATGGCGCATCATCTGACCCTCTAACGATTCGGTGTAGGCACGGGGCCGTTTCACCTTACAGGAGACTGTCCCGCTGGGAGAATGAGGGGAGCCCTGGATTTAGGTGGGACTGGGGGGAAACCCTTTATTCCGCAAGCTCTATCATGGGAGCGTCCGGGTTAGGCAGAACCTGCGGAAGGGTTCCGAATGTGCGCGGAAACGACAGTGCTCATAGTCCCGGAGAGACCGAAAACAGAGAGTGTGATTTTTACCATTACGGCATAAGACGTCCCAGACACCGCCGGGCGCACCAGGACCAAGTCTTTAACCTCTCAACATGAGAGACGATCGTGGGACAAAATGGCCAGGATTTCCTTTTCAAGGAGAAACGAACCACATTGCTTCGACACACTTGGCAAGTACGATTTACACTTATCGTGTGCGGCCTTGGAGCAACTTACAAAGAATTTGGGTAACCCTGACTTTGTACGTCTACAAGAGCGATTCTTCTGACCGAAGCGGGGGAAGAAGTGTTACCTCCGGGTCAGTGGCACAAATGCCTTCACGCAGTAGTGATACCAACCATCAGGCATTGACTTAGGGAGCTTGTCACAGTTGAACATTAAGAGTGTAGGGGTGGTTCTCGAGTACTCTCCCTGTTCTATCATCGCACATTCGACCTTGACTGATCTATGATCGGCCAGCTCAAAGGTGATGTCATCTATGGAGTAATTCACGAGTTGCCTCACATAAGCCACTCATTTCACGAAGTTCATTGTAGACCGCGGCCCCACACCCACTGGCGTGCCATCATGTGTCCTGAGGGCCCTAATCATCGCCGCCTTCGAAGGATTCAACGCATTCGCCAGTACGCCCTCGTCCGAGAAACGTGTCACTTTCGGCTTTCCACCAATCACACTTACTAGAGAGCTAATCTGATGAATCATATTACCCTTGGCGAAATGCTGCCATTAGTGGAGTGAATAAGCAGGAAGCGTTTGAAGACAGCGGGCTCAAAAACGCCAAATAACAGCACCATGCCAGTCACATTCCACTCCTCTCGTTACTTTATCTTGAACTGGGGTCGGAACAGGAACATCTTAAGGCAGTTGATGCCCTGTGACATCCTTATCGCCTGGTGGATGACCCAAAGGGTATGCTACGATGCTTAAGTCGTTTTTGCCCTCCGAGGAAAAGTGCTGCGAGCTGCAGGAACTCGAAGTAGTCTTCGCGTGGACACTTTGTTTGATCAGCGAGGATAGTTTGCCAGGTAATCCTTCATCTGGGAGCGCAGCTGCTCCCAATGTCCTTTGAAGAGGGTATTCTCAGCCAACATGTACTCTATTTGTTTGATGTTCGGACACTCCTTCTGGAAACGCTTTAAACGGGAGACTTCCGGACCTCCAGTATACCCAGCAAATTCTCGGAACTTTGACCACTTGCCAGGATTGCAACTTGCTCCACTGTACTCGCTCCCATCTTCCGCAGCATATTCCTATCCCAATGAGGAGAAGGAAACTAGTTGCTTGAAAGTTCTTTCGCTCTTCTTTTTCTTGGATTTGGCGTGTGTGACGACGCGACCGCGGTATCAAACTTCGGGACAACGTCACATCAGAAATATCGTGGTGCACGGTTATGCAACAGCGCCAGTCACGAACGCTGCACCACGACCTGGGAGATTGACTTGATACAAGGCGCCGAGGACTATAGGAGATTTGAAGATGTTCCTTTGCCTCTTCGCTGAAGTTGAAAGTTGGTACTCGTCTTCAGCCTGTGACTCCTCTGCCAATGTGCAGCTGAAACTGAAGGCAACAGGGTACCCTTGAAATTTACCCTCTCGTCCGTCATATCTCTGCCTGAGAGTAGCTTATTGGTCATTTCTTTTCCCACGCCTGGCTTCTACTCCAGATTTATTCGCGTCTATCACTGCAATGCTACACAAGAGGTCCTCACGCTATATCTTGAGGAATTCCTTGTCTTCTTCGTTGTTCATGGTCTGGAGGCCATCGATTATAGCAACATCGAAGAGATCCTGAAGGTGAACCAGTAACATCTTCTCCTTAACACTGTCCGACTCTCTCCCACCATCCGGTGTTCCTTGATTGCTTGGTATTCGTCTTGGATTCCTTGAAGTTTATAGACACAAGAATCCACACGCTGTGTCGGGATCCTGGCCCTCTCCCATACGGTGAAGACCTTGCCACAGGCCAAGTTTAGACCTTCCGAGACGGACTTCATTTTAAGGACATGATGTATTAGGTATAACGTCAGCACATTCCGTTAATTTGGAAGATGGGCACTTGACAGGGAATCAACGGGCTTCCCGACAAGCCAACATTCTGGGCTGGAACGAGTACTGGTTGCCATAGCTTAAAAATAAGAAAGAAAAGTAAAGATTCAAAGTGGGGCGACATCTAAATATTATTGTATTGTGATGAAATTTGTACAACAAAATAATAGGAATGCAACACGAACAAAAGCAGTGCTTTGGAGAAAGGATCAGAACACTTTGAAATTTTAACCTCGTTTTTTGGTACACTCTAATATATATATATATATATATATATATATATATATATATATTAAATCCAATTTATTTATAACCACAGAAGTGCTTCCAAAATTAAATATCTCGAACTCTTTGGGAAGAAACCGTTAAGATTTGACGTAAATAGTTTGTTCACTAAAGTTCCGGTTTATGAAGCGGTTGATGTCTTATCGAGAATTCTTCCCAATCTCGATATTAACCACCTCTCCTATCTTTAAAATTATCAAATTAGTGCGCTTGTGTGTAACTGATAATGTATTTTCAGCTGAAGATAGGCTTTACGCCAAATATATGGCCTAAGCAGGGGAACCCTCTTTTCCCCAACCTATGCAATCTTTTTATGGAAAACTACGAAACGACCCTCCTCCTTAGAATCCATTCTCAACCTCTTATTTGGTTCCAATATGTAGATGACATTCTATAAGCATGGCCCTTAGACAATAACAATTTCAATGAACTTTTCCACAACCTGAATTCGTAGATAGGAAACAGAACGACCCTTTACCATTCTCGACGTAAAATCCACCGTTTAACTAATCATTTACAGTGCTGAGTCTATCAAAAACATACAAATTAAATGCGTACATACATTTCTTATCATTAAATGGCAAATCTGTTAAGATATCTATTCTTTCTTCCCTTTATCACCGAGCCTATAGAACATGCGATTCAATCTTTCTTGAGGATGAATGACAATGACAAACTATTTGGGCACTAGCGAAATCTATTATATGATTGGTGTTTTTTACCATCGTAGCGATTAAAATAAAAGAAAAATAATTGAATCTTTACTAATCAAAGAAATTCCAACTTCAATTTGTCAGAAGGCCAGCATAAAGGTAGCCCCTATATATTAAATCTCATTCTAAAGGATATTGTTAATCACCTAAAGCTAACCCCTCCAGATTAAAGTCAGTTGACTGTTATTGTATATTCTAATATTTCAGTTTTCTTTGTCAATTTTTCTTAGTTAACGGCGGAAGATGATATGGTAAACTACATATCTAACCTGGTCTCGTTGTAATTATCGTTTTAATAATAATAATCAACTTTATGTTCCAATAATAGTGGTTTCCTTTCATAAATATTTATATATATATATATATATATATATATATATATATATATATATATATATATACGATATATACATATATATATACTATATATATAGTAGGAATATGAACCCTAAGGTGATTACACTAATCATTTATTGGCTGGACGTTTCGGACCTTCACTAGGACCATCTTCAGCGACTGTGTCTTCTAATGAGAAGGGGAAGGAATATTAACCATAACAGTTAAAAGAATGCATTAAATAATGGCTAAAAAAGTGGATGAAGACAAGTTAAAATAATAAAATTGACAATTATTGAGATTAAAGTAAAAGCACAAATAAAAATATATAGAATTGATTAATACTCTCGAGTGTAGTTTTAAAAAATAATATAAACTGACTTAAATATCAAATATTAAAGGTAACTGGAGTAAACAATAGAATAACCTGTTATATTAAATTATTAATAACGACAAAACCCCGAAAACAAATGAGAATGAATTAAACAGAGTGACTAACCTTTATCGTGGGAGTTGAGAAATCAACTAACTAAAGATGTAAAAACTACTAACGAGATTTGTTCGGTTGGCTGGTTGGATAGTTAATCTATTGAAGTGTTGGTTGGTTTATAGTGAATATTTTAATTGAGGAGGAGTAATTATTTATGTTTGGATATATTTTATTGATATACAAGACTCTAAGATTTTCAAATTGAGAGAAGTTAAGGCTGAAGATAATATGGTAAATGAATCAGAATTAAGAGGATGATTGTGATACTCAGAGTGTTGCCTGATGGAAGAGGCTTCAGGCTTAGAGATGGAAATCCCAGTCCTATGAGACAAACTTAAATGCTTTGCGATCCTGCATTTGAGCTGTAAGCCAGTTTGGCCTACATAACGACTGTGGCAGGTCGTACATGTATAATTTTAAATTATACAGGATCGCAAGCCCAAAGGGATTGGCTCCTTATGGAGAAAAAAGGAATTTAACGATACAGGGTGGGAATTTATACAAAGGAATTGGCATTAAGGGAAATGATTGTTGAGAGTAGAGAGAAGGAGTTTGTTAAACTCGGATGTAAAATGCTCGAGATAGTGTAGTTAATCAAAACCTTCTCTTTTTATAAACAATAGTATTCAAATTTGTCTCCAAAATATATTATCCTCGACCCTTTCTTACTACTGTTTCTAAAAACAAGGTTTTCATGAGACTACCCTATCTCTAGCATTTGACATCCAAGTTTAACATGACTCTTCTTTCTTCTTCGCTTAATAAATCGTTTAATTTCTCTCATATTTTATAAGCTCTTTTATGCAAGGACACGTTCATAGCAGGAAGTTTGATTTCGCGGGGCAGGTTGCTTAGTTTTTTATATTCTCTTCTTTTTGTATTTTAAATGATGTATACTGCTGCCTTTTGACCCCTTTGGAGTTAATTGTGTTTGTTCGGTGTAGTCTATTTATTGGAATAGCTGGGTATAGAAAAAGGGATCTGCAGATTGAGTTGTATATCTTTATTTTGTTTTCTAAATTTAGACTTTCAAGTTTGTATAGTTTGTTTAAGTTATCCTTCGCTAATCTTATTCCTTCCTTAGCATGTTTTCCATATCCGCATCGAGAGATTTTGAGAGCAAGTACTTTGTCCTTGTTCTCATAACGATATATGTGGTTGTCTACTTGTATTATGTCTGTCTTTCGCCTACCTTTTAGGGATAATGGTGAACTTATCCGCATTTGTTCTGATTTTCCATTTACGTTCATATACATTAATGTCAGCGATTTCGGCCGCCGTGATCCTTGCCATCATCTGGGGATGCCTGTATGGGCTATTTGCAATTATTGTTATATCGTCTAAGAATTGTAGGTTTTGGGTCAATTTATTAAATGGGCTGGGTAGATCCATTGTGTATCTATGCTCTAGAATGTCGGACATATAGAACCTTCTTGAAGGACCCCTTGTGGGACTTCGAAATTCAGTCCGTTGAAACTCTCTATTGAGATGTAGGCTGATCTATCAGTTATATAATGGCATAGACACTTAGTTATCGTTGAGGGTAGCCCTAACCTTCTAATCTTATATCTTAGGCCGACCCTCCAAACTTTATCGAACGCTTTTTGTACATCTCTGAGTACTATTGTGGGGGTCGAACCAAGTAAACATTCGAGTGAAAGATTTAAACGGTTCACACAAATTCTTCTGGGATCGTTTATCATTTTCCACTTGACTTTACTACACATTCAAATTGCGCGCTGGATCCGAGCTCTGATTGAGTGCTTAAGAATTCGGAAAATTAATTAATTAATTAATTAATGAAAGTGATTAAATGTGTGGTAGTTTTACAAAAGTGTGAAAATGTTTACTAGGTTCCCCTGGTGTTAGGGCATCACTAGCATACCTTCTTATTGTTTAGTTCATAAAATGTTATTCCTCCGTCAATAACGGTGCTGACTGTCGATGACAAGCCAGGTTCTTCCATTGTTATATATATATATATATATATATATACATATATTTGTTTCGTTTAATTTGATCCTCCGTTGTAGCTTTCAGGCCTTTCAACTGTTTTTTTTACTATTTATTTTTGTGGAAAAGGTCAGTACAGAAAGAGTTATCATTATTATTCAAGAAGAAAAGGTGTCATTACTGTTCGCCATTTCAAGGCTTATTCAAGCTATTAACCAAGGAATAAAGAATCCACCTATATATATATATATATATATATATATATATATATATATATATATATATATATATATATTCCTTTATCCTGAGGAAGCTCGCTGATCACATAACACAGCATATGAAACTACAAGAGAAAGAATTTGTTACAGAGACCCTATACTATATCCCTGTAGTTTTTATTAAATTACGCTCTGGCTACTTTCTCAACTAAGAATGCGAAGGCTGTTTCAGTGCTTCTATTTTTTCTGAACCTATGTTGATGGGTCGGTATCTGAGAGCTTTCTTCTGGGTGTTTTATTATTCTGGTATTTATCAGTTTTTCTAATATTTTTTCCATTGTCTCCAGTAAATTTATAGGTCTGAAATTACCTAGATTATTAGGGGGGTTTGCCGGATTCAGTATCAAAATTATTTTTTCCTTTTTCATTTCATCTGGAAAATATCTTGCGCTAAGTGTAGCATTGAATAAGGATACTATTTTATCTAAAAAGATATCCAGCGATCAGATTAGATTCTCCCTGGTTAGCCCTGACTCACCGGGCGCCCTCTGCTTGGTATTCTTGATTGTTCTTTTTAGTTTCTGTAGAGAAATTGGCTTAATTTTTTCTTCTTCTAGAACTGTCTCTGATGCAATGTTGTTTAAAACAATTTCGCGCCAATTTGATTCTAATTCCTCTACCACCCTTAGTTCAGGTACCTTATTAAATTTTTCATTTCCTTCTGGAGAGAGATCGAACACACTTCTCCAGTGTTTACGAAAGATTGTTACAATTTCATGAGGTTCTTTGGCTTCTCCTCCATCCTGACTTATTTAAATGTTAAGTGTTGGGTATTTCATTACCCTAGCTATGTTGATCTTATTCCATAGCTTGTTAGGGTTGATTTCGCTATCTATTGCCTCTACAAATCTACCCCATCTTATACTTTTTTCTACTGCCGTTGCCTTTATCAGTTTTTCGTTCACATGCCGTAATCGAGCCCGATCTCCTCTTTGGGGACCATTATTCTCTATAGCTTCCCTCATAGTTCTGTATCTTGCTCTAGGATCTTATTTTGAGGAGTTCTTAGCAGTTGCAGCAGTGTTCTAAACTCTGCTGTTGGAACATGCCATCTGTAGGCTTCTACTATCGCCTCCACCAGTTTCTCAAACTCCTGGTCGATCTCTTCCAAGGTCGCTACGGATAAAATGTCATGTTGATATATATCTAGCTTTTCAGAGGATCCTTTCCAGTTAGCTAGCCTGTAAAGTTATCTAGGGGGCATTTAGTTTGAATGGGGTCTAGAGATAGCGTTGTTACCATCATCTCATGATCACTCGTTGAAAGGGGGCCTTTTTTCGATCAAAGAGTTAAATTTGAAGTTCCGTTTTGCCAATACTATATCAGATTTTGTGGCACTGTTTATCCCAAAGTAGGTTGGTAAATCTGGTTCGATTCGTTCAACTATTCCTCTTTCTACCATGGTGTTAAGATTGTTACTCGCCTTATTGAAATTTATTGTGTATCCTGAAGATTTGCTACGGGCATTCAAATCGTCCATAAAGATTGCCTGTTCTTCTTTGCCAAACACTTTCAGGGAATTATGAAAGGACAAAAGGTGCCTTCTAGTGGGTTGATACCCCATTGCTATAATTATGTTCCCAGTGCTGGTTCTTACACTAACTGTCAAGTAGGCTTAATCTAGATCTTTAAGTTTCTTATAACTTACGTCTTTTCTGATAGCTATTGCTACCCCATCATAGTTTACTCCATTGGTGGTTTTCATAATAATGTTATAGTAAATATTTAAATTTCTTTTATTTCTGGGTTTATGTTTATTTCCTTTAATAGGATTATTTCTGGATCTAGTTTTAGGTAGATATTACTAAGTGAGGATCTTTTCTGGTTGCAACCGGCAACGTTGTGACTAATTATTTTAATTTTTCTAAGCTGAGCCATTATTTTGATGGTTTTTCTGATAGAATTGAACTTATTTCCATTTTGTGTGTATCCTTTTCGATTGGTAAATTAGTTTTCCCGCTTCTCTTTTTTTTAAACTCAACTTTTTTAATAGTGTATCGTAAGTGTTGGGGGATTTCCAAGTTATCGCTCGTGACTATTCTGTAGACTTCTATGTCTGGGTATGAGACTTCGAACTCGTATTTATAATGCCATTTCCTTATTCCTTAAATGAGTTCATCATTTTTGGACGGAAGAGGTCTTTCTTCAAAGGCGAAGAATCTTAGGCTGAATTCCTGTCTTTCTTCAACCCTTTCACCATCTTTGTTGGAAGTAGATTCAACGTTCTTTTCCTCTTAAATTGCTGTCTATAGTGTTTGTTTGTTTCTTTCACTGTTTATAACTGCAGAGGCGTTCTTAACCTCCATTGATTTTTCTTGGTTCATTCTGCATCCTCTTTCTTAGCCCCAGGCACTTACCTCGGTCGTTCTGGGCTCAGGAGTTTTCTCTTGTCACGTGCTCTTCTGTGGATATTGATCTTGTTTTGTCAAAGAAGTGTTATACTAGATGCTAAAGATGTCCACTCACGGGGGGTTATATGGAAACCACCCTTGTTTTTTAACATTAATTCAACTCTTTCGAGTAAGTACCCGGCTTAGCCACGTTCAGAAAGTAGGCATGCAAAGTACATGCTAATATTTTTAGAGATTCAGGCCTTTTTATTTCTATTATATTCTTATTGGGTTGCATTTTTTTCTGTCGTTGCCTTTGCTACTTTAGCAATAGTGAGATTCTGCTTCTCGTCCTCCTATCTTACCCTATCCTTCTATTTTCTCTCTATAATATTACGCTTAAGTGACATTCCATTGCTATGGTGCGATGGCTTCCGTTAAAATTAATGCATTTTATCATTTGTAAAGTACATTCTCGCTATGTGATATTTTTGGCGCTACATTCAGTACAACATTTCTAATCTTTATGGGTGCATTCTTTAGTAAGGTGTTTATCTAATGCGAAGGAATTAAAGTAGGTCTGTACGCTTACAAATTCTTCGCTTTTAATTTGTTCGTGCGTTATTTTTAAGTTTAATGCGAGTGGGCCAGTCTTTTTGGCCTTCCTTGCCATGCTCCTTTCACGGAATATTATTTGAATACGTTATTGTTTCGGTTGTTGAATTTAATTACTTCTTCAATTCTGGCCCAGTTCTTAGCTCTTTCTAATTCCTCCCTTATCTAATCTACCTTGTGCTTCCCAATCTATGAGTCTATTTGACGGCAGTATACCGCCTTTTGAGCTTTTATTTAAGGTGGTACTTTGCCTTCCAGCCCAATGTTCTCAAATTCATTCGATGCTTTTTCAGATAGATGTTTGTCAAAATCCTTTTAATTTTGGCACGGCGCAATGTAGGAGCTTGAGTAATCTAGGAGCCTTATTATGATGATACCTAGTTCACCATTAATTAAACTGAATAAATTAGTTATTTCAGGCTTTCGCTCGCTCTTCCGGACGGACAAAGGGACCCGTTTGGTCGAGTTCATATTCCGATTAATCCAACTTCTTCTTCCTCTTAAATTTCCGCATTGAGGAAAATGGTGAAAAAAAGAGAAAAGATAAAAATGCTGTTATATCCGATTATTTCTCGACTTATTCAGCTAACGGGTCGGATTAACATCCTACATGCCTATCACGTATCCCTAACAGTTTTTGCTCCCACATTAATTGAGGCCGTCGCTAACTAGTTTCAGCCTGCGCTGAGTTAGCCGCCCGGTTAAGATAAGGCTCCTGCTTAATGAAATACCTATGACGAATTAGCTACCCTAGCCGACTCGCAAAATATAGGGTAGACAAGAAGGGAAGGTTTGTGCTTGTAATGTGTCAGTGCAAAGTCCTGTCAATCAGTCCCAGTCTCTTCAAAATCTTCTTCAGGAGAAATCGATGTCACGATTGGAACAATTGGAAAAATATCCAGTATCTTCCATCCATCGAATGAAAAGAAAACGGTTTTTAAGGATACTTATTCCTCACCGCTTAAACATAATGTCAAGGGAAACGCGCCAATCCGTGGAGTGGAATTTTTAAAACAAATTTAATGTACACAAGCGACGAAGAGCAAGTCCAAAACTCAGAGTCCTTCGTCGAAGAGCAAAAGGCCTGGGCAAGATAAAGCTGCCCCACAGTCCAAAAGGAAGAAGAACAAGAAAAAACACTGGTATAAACCTTCCATCATGCATCAGAACGCACTAAAGATACTGAAAATCAACACCAACGGATATACAAATAAAAAGACAATCTATGAAAATGTGTTTAGAGAGATTGATGTAGACATCATTCAGATTTCAGAATACGGAATGACATTCATAATTCCGAAATGAAGATATGGAATAACGACATGCTGATCACAAACTCTACGCAAGAACGGTACGACGGTGCCGTTATTGCGATCAAAATAGGGATCAAATACAAGCAAATATGAAACCTAGAAGAATTTTATCTTGCGATTGAGTTCGATGTCGACTTAGGAATCCTGGTTCTTGCAGCTAGGTACCAGCCACCAAGGAGAGATGTTTTACCTATACACACTCTCACTGGCTTATTTGGCAGGAGAGCCCACACTCAATTAATGGGAGACCTAAACGCCAGATGCCAGACGTCCGGCTACAGAAGACAAAAAGGAATAGGAAGAAGCATGGAGCTCTTGCTGGACAGAAACATTGTTCAGTGGATAGCCTCACCTTCCCCGCCTTCGTCAAAAGAGGGTGTGAAACAAAGCAGAAAATATGTTTGGCTAATCGACAGCTACCGTTTACCTACTACATAGAACCAATCCAAAATCCATGTAGTGACCATATAGGGATCCTGCTTAGTAACTGCAGGAACCCTATACAATTCCCAACTGCTGTCAGAAAGAAATACAAAAGAGCAGACGGGGAACGGTACGCGGGCCTCCTCGAGGGATACCATCCGCCCAACTTGGATGAGGAAATCCTCGAGGAGTTCGACGAAGTACTCAAAGACCTCAATAACCATCTTATCAGCGTGGATAATGCCTGTATCCGTAAAACTCGTTACAAGTACATCTCATCTTACAGATGATCCTTGAACAACAATGGAGGCAATGGGATGATGCGATCGATAGTCTAGATCACGAAGCATCGCCCAAAGAATTTTGCAATAAAATCAGACGCCTCAAAGAATTGATTGGTTAGAAGAAGATTGAGCTATTAAAAGAAGACGAAAACATAGAGACAGATGAGGAAAATATCGAAGAAATATTTCGAACTCATTGGGAAAGAGTCCTTAGTATAACTGAAGAAGAAAACGAAGACTACGATATAGAGTTCAAAAGCGACATCATAGACGAGTTGAACGAAAAAATACATACGACGAACCCTTGCCATCAGGTGAACAGACAGCGGAACGGAGACGCCGAAATTACCGAAGAAGAGCTACTCGGCGCACTCCGCTTATTCTGATTAAAAGACCCAGGACAATAAGGGCTTACAGAATTGAACTTCAAAAAGGCACCAGCTTATATCATCGAAGGAATAAGAAGAATATTCAACGCCTGTCTGAACACGGGATACTGTTCAGATACTTGCAAAACGGCAAAAATGATCTTGGCGAAGCATGAGAAAGACCCTAGGTTGAAGGACGACTAACGTCCGATTTCACTCCTGGAATTTGGCGGGAAGCTCTATAATATCATCATGGAAAAGCTAGCCCAAACCAAACGGGAAATGAGTTACGTGGACACTGTTTGTCGGGATATGTCAAAGGCGTTTGAAAAGGGCTGGCAGATGGGAATGCAGTATAATTCCTTACTGCTGAGCCTAAGTGAAAATTTAGAAAGAACTCTCTGTGACTATGTCATAGAGAGAGCGGCGTCCGCTAGTATTTGTACTACGGAATGACCGGAGTTTCCGCCCATTGCCGGCCTCTCGCAGGAGGGCTATATGTCTACCACTCTCTACTTGATTTACACCGCAAATTTCCCAACCCATGTGAAGCCCTCTTCCCTCAACCTTCAATTCGCCGATGATTACAGAAAGCACGTCGAAGATAAAATCTCCAAGGCCTCAGCAGCAGTTAGAACTCTATATGTTCATAAATCTCCGTGAAAGCAACAAGATAAAGATCTCCAATGAACTTGTAAGATCTACACCCCGATTACGCCCTCTATTGTCTCTCAAAGACTCAAAAGACTCAAAGCAGGAAATTACAAGCGATGAAAAACAAATGTGTGTAGCTAATTACGAGTACACGAAGGCGAGAAAGAAGAGGCAAAGAAAAACTGCACCGGGAGGCGAGGCCAAGTCCCATTAACATTGTCGTCGAAGAACGGACAAGGAATATACAGGAACTAGTTAGTCCGGATTTGAATGACAAAATCATTCAAAAGATTAACTGTAACAGAAGAGCTCCAATTCGTGGAAAATTTCCGAGCTCCGCTAGCCTATTAGCTCTTGGAAACGAAATGCTATTCTACGCATGAAAAGGATTGTTTTTTGTCCTAAATTATGACAAAATCAAACCAACAAGGACTACCATACCAAGAATAAGGAAACCCACCAATTACTCACCATGACAACACCGAAAGAGACCTAATAACCATGATGAAGACTTCAGAACAAAAAAAAGAAGAAACAAAAAGCACAAAAATATACGCACTACATAGAAACAATAACAAAAAAATAAGCAAAACACTTAAAGTAAAAATCTTTTAGTAAAAAAATAGTAAATGCACACTCCATACCAAAGAACATTAATTATATATAGTACAAATGGTTTGAACGCCAAGATAATATAACCTCTAACGAAAACAGCAGAGGAAACATAAACAAAATAAACAATTTGAAAGCGATAGGCCTGATCACCAGGCTCTAGCATGTCTTTGCAAATCTTCCACACTACTTTCTTTTTTCACTACTTGCCTATTTTACTTATCTATATACACACCCTTTTGCCCCTTATGCACAACTATACTTAAACAATTAGTTGGCTTTTCTTCGTTTATTTAGATGGTTTCTAGGATTTTCAGCCTAGCTTTCTTTCTCTCTTTTCTTTAATTGTGGTGTTTTTAACCGAAATGTCTCGAGTTAGGCTGATGTTATGTGTGCTCTCCATATGATTTGGGGGCCTCCGCTTTGCAGGTGCATGACTAAACGCCTCGAAAGGGTGGTGGTTGTCATGTTAAAAATCTCGACCACGGATACTCTAGACACAACACAGGGAGGCAGAATCTCGAAACTCTACAGATTTAGAGACCTTAGCTCGAACAACTCTAAGAAAATATACCTGATGTTCATCCGGGCTAAGCTCATCTACCCTGCATAGTGACCCATGCGGAGAGCAGGAACTATATGACAAGGCTTCAGCGAGTGCAGAATTCTGCAACCCTTTGCATCAACAAAGTCAAAAGGAGAGACTATCTCCGGCAAAGGGATCTTAATCGCAGACGACGACTGGAGCCAATTAATATCGTGACGCACAAACGGGGCAAAAAAGTCTGGTCAACAAAGGCAAATGAGGTTATACCAAAACTAAGAAGAACAGGTGGCGACATCGCTATACCTGCCAGATTGCGAAAAAAAGTCGCCCGAAATCGAAAATTTCAAAGTACTAGACTCTGCTCCGAGGAGAATATAACACCTACGCCAAAAATAGAAAAACGTTTTTAACAAAATAGGAAAAAAACTAACAACGCAAATACGCGGTGAACAGCTAAACTTGACCACGTATAAAGGCTCAAAAGCTGAAAAGTAACCAAGTAAAATGAATAAAAAACACCTAATAGACAAACATAAGATCAAAGACGAACACGAAGAAGAACTCAAGAAAGCTAGGACAACAAATACAATGGACAAAACAAATAAGACAAAAATTAAAATGCTTGCGATGCCCTCTACACAAAGGGAAAAGCTTCCCCTCTTATAATTTTCACCCACTATTCTCTAATATTATCCAAATTATCTTCGACTATTGAGTACATCTTTTCATTCATCTGATTCGGACTCCACCATATTTCATTGGTAAAGTAGAAAAGAATACATAAAGGCACTCAAAATATGATCGAATAGATCGAAAGCTTAGCAATTTTAAGTTTGTTTTCTACCAAAGGCATTTATTTTAAAAGAAGAGAGAGGAACATTGGGCAAGTTATCTACCATCTACAGGATGGACTAAGGAAGAGGCTAATAAAAATAGAAAGCTGCCTTAGGAAATTTATCTTGGCCAAATATACCATGGTCCTTAAAAATATATATATATATATATATATATATATATATATATATATATATATATATATATATATATGCAAATTTTGTTGAAGACCATTGTGTATTTTGCCTTAATTAATTTCCTTTGGCTTCTTTCTCTTCTTCTAACTATATTTTTTATTCCATCTTGTAGATGATGGATCACTTGAAGAATATTCATCTCTTTTTTTTAAATGAATGCGTTTGGTAAAAACCAAACTAAATTGCAAAGCTTTCGATCTTATTTGATCAGCTTTGGAGTGTTTTGAAATGTTCTTGTCTCCTTTACGGACGTAATGAGGGGAGTGAGGATCTGACAGAGTGAAAGAAAACGATTTTTAAGCGGTATTTATTCCGCCTTGGTTAAATGTAACGTTAGAGGAAATGGGTAATTCCTGTGAGTTGAATTTTAAAATAGTTTTAATCTGCAATTCCAGCTTATCGCTTGACTATTCATGGCCGGCTTATCTTCCTTTATTAATATGGCTTCTAAGATGTTCATCCTCGCTTTATTGACCTCTTTTCTTTTAATAATGGTGTTATCTACGAGCATATCTCTTGTTAGGTCAACATTATGGACACTCTTCATATGATTCTTAGGTCCTCCGCTTTGAAGATGCAAAGTTAAACGTCTCGGAAGTGTACTGGTTGTCATGCCAATATATTATGAGTTTTTCTAAAGCTTACAGTCTTTATCGGGGCAGATGAACTTGTAAAATATGCTGGTTAACTTAAGATTCGAGGAGTTTAGTCCTGACGGTCTTGTAGCGTCGAGTATGTCGATGAATTCCTTCGTACATCCCTTCGAAATATAGCAAAAAATCCACGGCGGAATTCATCGACATACTCCACGCTACAAGACCCTCAGGACTAATATCATTCCTTGACGTAGAAAGCCTGTTTACGAACGGCCTATCGCTTCGACCGTCGACATCATTATAAGAAACGTATACCACCATCCTACAATGTCTCATCCAAATATTGACCAAAACACCTTAAGGAGCATGTTACGTTTATGCACATCATAGGCGCCGTTCAGGACACCGGACGGTAATCTATACACGTAAGTGGATGGGGTGGCTATGGGGTTACCCTCAGGGCCGACCTTCGCCAACGATTACATCGGTCAACTTGAGGAAAGATTATTGGACATCATGAAAAATAAGCCATACACATATTGCCGATAGGTAGATGACATCTACATTAACGTCCAAAACGAAGAACATCTAGTTAACATCAAGCAACATTTTTAGGAGAACTCCGTGCTAAAATTCACTTATGAATTGAACACGGGCAATAAACTCCCTTTCTTGGACGTTGAGGTTCAAAACATCAATGGCAGCAACATCACTAAAGTACATAAGAAAAGTACGGACATGAGAAGATGCCTCAATGCGAAGAGTGAATGCCCTGAAAAGTATAAAATATGCGTAATCAGCCGGCTCATACATCCGGTGAGCTTATAAATGCTGCTCTACGTGGGAACTTTTTCACCAAGAGACTGCACGAGTAAAACAAATACTCGTGAATAATGGTTTCTCAAACAGCATGATTAACAAACAACCTCAATCATTTTTAAATAAGCATTACAAACATGCGGATAAAACTGAAAGTAATCATGGAGAAATCAACTACATCAAAGTGTATTACAGACACCAGATGTCCACGGCCTATGAAATAGATGAAAAAAACACCAAGGAGATTATTGACCGTAATGCCAAGGTTAAAAATCAAACAGATAAAATCCAACTCATCATTTATTATAAAAAACAAAAGCCAGCAATCTCCTGATGAAAAACAACATTTGCCTAAAATCCTCGAATCTTAAGTCAACCAACATACTTTACGAGTTCATCTGCCCCGATAATGAATGTAAGCTATATAATAACTCAAAATATATTGGCATGAAAACCACTACACTTTCGAGACCTTTAACCATGCATCTACTAAGCCAAGGGCTTAACACAACACATTCATTTAAAAAAGAGATGAATACTGGACAAGTGATCCACCACCTACAAGAAGGAATAAAAAAGATAGTAAGAAGAAGAGCAAGTTGTTAAAGAAAATTAAGGCAAATTACACATTGGTCTTCAACAAAATTTGCATTCAGGAAAGACTGCTACCCAACTACACTAATATATATATATATATATATATATATATATATATATATATATATATATATATATATATATGTATATATATATATATATATATATATATAGAAGAGAAAGAGGAATTTGACGCGAATGAGCAATGAGACAAGAAATAGGAGTTTTTAATAGATAAGAGAAAGGAACATTGGAAAAGACTAAGATCAAAGAGAGCAAATGGCAGGACAGAAATAACGCCAGAGGAGAAAAGTTTGAAATTCCTGGCCTGGAGTCGAATTGGGTTCTGCTGATCGCCAGTCAGATTCTCTACTGTTAGGGTAACAGTCACAGTGACTCTACTCCGCCCATACCGTTATCACATCAAATTCAGTATCTCCCTAAGCTAGGAACCTCCAAAGGATTTCTATACCATATCTCTTACCCGCTCACAATTTAAAGGCCCATTATCCATGTCGCATACAAAGATAGAGCAAATACAAGTTGGGGGAGGGGGTAACAACCAAACAGGGCTTTCGCCATATTTATTTTCTGCCTTTCCAAACCATTTTGAAGATAGAATAAAAGATGCACACTATATAACAATATAGTACAAGAGGAAGATAAATTTGACGCGAATGAGCCATGAGAAAAGAAACCGGAGTTTTTTAAAGTGAAGAGAAAGGGACATTGGAAGAACGCTCGAGCAAACTTGGATTTGCTCTTTCTCTGTATGTGGCAGTTTGTGAAAGAGCAAACTTGTATTTGACCCGGGTTTTGAGTCCCGGTCAGGAATTTCAAACTTATTTACTTACTCTGGCGTTATTTCTGTCTTCTCAATAAGGATGGCTTTCATTGTGCCGCCCTTTTCTCTCTTTGATCCTAGTGACCTCTAAAGTAGGTAACTCTCAGAGATCGGTAAAAATCACTTGCATTGAAAAAATATTCTCAGAATGTGGACCATCCAAAAATAGGAAAAACAATTTGGGGTAACTTAACTTGTCCTTTAACAAGGTCTGCTGACTAAAGTCGCGTGCTCTCATTTGTTCTAATTTATGACCTTACTATTTTCAACATTTTCAATAATTCCCACAATAGCCTTGGAAGGTGCTTGACATTATATCATTTGAAAGAGAATGTACAACAACATAAGGGTTTCAATTCTGTTATAATCGGAGGAATAGTTAGGATGTTATTGCCAAAACAAAATAATTCCTATGCTAACTTTGGAAAAATTTTGGCAATTATATGATTCGAATAAAAAGTGAAACAACATTTGAGATTCAAATTTCGTTAGAATCAACCGAATAGTTACAATGTTATTACCAAAACAAAAAAAGCAAAACGGGGACCGACCGACAGACGGATGGAACAACCGACCAACTGACCGACAGATTGAGATATAGAATCGTACGTGACTAAAAACACTATTGCTCCTAGAGATATTAGGTGAAATGGTCTTATTGAAATCACTTATCTAGAGGATACAAATCAAAAATGGCTGGTGACGTCACATGCCTGTGAGACAGCCATGTGATACACGAGTGTGAACGAATAGCTTAAAAACACCCTTTTCTTATAAAGACAAAACTCTCGATTTTGGTACTTTTTTGGTTATATAATCTAACCTAACCTTAACCTAAAAAATAAATGTAATTGACCGATCGAACCTGATTAAGTGAAAATAAAACGTAAAGTAAGAGAAGCAGCAAAAATTGATTACTTTAAAGGATAGAGATTTTTCATGTCTTTATAAATTTGCTGAACGAAGTCTAAGCGAAGCAGCTTCGCAGAATACTATTATGGAGTCACAGTGGCCATTCGACCTTTCTCGCTGATGACGTCACCAGCCAAAGAAGTGCCTTGTTGATATATAAGCTAATATGGGCCTCAATTTGAGCTGTAACGCCATGATTAAACTTTGAAAGATTTTTGCAGACCTCTCACAAAAATAGACATTGCTAAAATCAGTCTAAATGTCAAGATAAACTTCAAAATAAAGTAGAATAAACAATAATTGCTTAATTCAAAGTAAGGACACACTAGCTTCCTAAAATGAAGCAAGGGCAAGAAAGCGTCATTATATGAAACAAAAGTCTCCAAAAAATGAAATGTGTAAAGTGTTTTCTTAAATGAAATATCTCTGAACGAGCAACCTTAATAAATAAATGACCAAAGAATTCTTTCAATTAAGCAATGAAACCGAGTTTCCAAGATGAAGCAATGAAACCGAGCTTCCGAGATGAAGCAATGAAACCGAGCTTCCGAGATGAAGCAATGAAAGGGAGCTTCTTAAATGAAACAATGAAGCTAGGCGGAAACCCGCAGAAGAGGAAGCATATATAAATAATTATATTAACCCACTGAATAAAAAAACATAGCAAATACACATCTAACCCATAAGTATAAACTATACAAAAACTATTGAGAGTCTCATCCACACACTCAAAGGAGTTATTTGAGATGATTAAAAACTAAATGTAACACGTTACGGGTTTAAATGAAAATGAATGAGACTAGTGGAGTCAATTTTAATGAAAAAAAATCATGAATTCAATCATTATTAAAATAAGCACCCTGTACTCCAGATACCCAGATTACTATAAAGCGGCCAATAATTAAATGCCTGGTGCAATCGCAAATGGCAATGCTTTGTTAAGATATAAATAAAGAAAATAAATTTTGGCCACCATAAAAAAAAACTTATCAACTCAAATTTTTAAAAAAATGAGGTGATACTTATTAAATGAGTCAGAGAAATGTTTAAGTTAAATTAAAACCTAAAACTCCAACAAAGGGACTTGCCAGAAAGTTAAACTTGAAGGATTTAGGAATCTTATCATTATTAAACGTAGGTGTCCAAAATAATTTCCTACCTGAAACCTCTTGCAATCCCCTAAGGCAAGAAATTAAGTTAATTAAATACACTTCGTGCCTTCTAAATCTTTCAGCTACAATACGCCAAAACCAACGAGGCATTCTTCGCAATAAATTGTCCAAATTAAGCTTGGGAAGATAGCACGGGAAACACTCTCTAGTTCTATCAAATATATTAGTCTTAAACAATTAAGCCAACTATGACATTCCTACCACTACGGATTTTTGCAGCGATCATTGTCTCAATTAAACTTTAGAATACAACATGAAAAATAGTCCCACGTTGACCCATAATTAATAGCTCAAGTTTTGGACGTAAATTTGCTCCTATTTAAAGGTCTTTGCCAATAGTAAAAAGATATACGACAACAAATCTGACTAGAGTCAACTTCATGATTGTTCAACCCAACATTTACCAAGCTCTTCTAGCCATCATGAACGCTTGGCTCAATGCCGGCTACTTGTCACATGGATGGAAAATACAACAAAAAATTATATTCTCGCTAAAGTAGGAAAGCTTCCTGAACCGAAACTTTCTATCCCGTATATCTTCTCGAGTTTAGCAAGAGAATCATTGTAAAACAACTAAACATTGTGTCTATGCCTTCCTTTATATACACAATCTGCACAATAACCTACATCACATACGAAGCACATACGAGGCATTTGCTGTGATACCCGAAAACCTTGCCATACTTGAGCAAGAAAGGAAGTTTGCAGCCTTCATCTTGAGAGACGTACAAGAAGTTGTTTGATCAAATCTGGAGAAGTGGGTTGCAATATAAACTTCTTAGGATTGGCTTGACCCACATCTTTGAAGAAGTTTTGTGCGACTACATTATGTATCGGTATGTATACCTCTTTCTTCAGAACTACTTCGTTTCCCAATACGGAAGACACTTAGACGATCAAATACCTCAGTTAATATGCTCCCTCATTAAAAGAGATGCCATGGGACAAAAAATAACCTTAGAAATACAATTTCTGAATAAATTTAAAGGAAAAAAGAAAATCTCAACGAATAGCTTGAAATTTAAGCTCCAGACATTGAATAAAACTGGCTGAACTACGAATAAATGACGAAGTGTATCGGTAAAACAAAGAAGATGCTGTTTGGAGACTTCAGATTTCCATCAAAAGCTATGTTAAACACGTGGCGAATGCTACCAAGGGGATAAATTCCCGCAATTAAAATTTTAGCCCAATACTATGCTACTATAAAAAAAACAACCAAAACGAAGACAAAAAATAAACAGAAAATAAAGCAAAAGAAAACAAAGTCAAGAGAAAGAAGTAGAAAGCACGCTCCTGCGTGAGGGTGAGGTCCGCCTCCCCAAAATGCAGGATCATGCGACCAATAGAAAACAGAGGAAAATAAAACGGATTAGGCCAGCTTTCCCACAAAAGTAAAATGGTCGACAAGTATGTGTGCACGAATCCAACCTGAGTACACTGTTCATGGGGTAACAACAACATTCTTCCCAGTACCATTAAGGGTAACATGCATAAAGATCAGCCAGACTGGGACATTCAACAAGAATGTGCGGAACAGTCTGGGGCACTATGCAGTCCTCTCAGAAAAGTGGAGGGGAGCGCTCCATCAAGTGGCAGTGTGTCAAATAAGAAGACGATAGAAAGCAACATGAACCGTCGAGGCGATGGGGAGATAGTTTCAAGGCAAATTTTGTGCCCGAATGGCACTCAACTTTAAGTTCCTTTCGGCCCTCTCTCATCTTTTTTCCTAAGCAACCTGAGGGATGCCCTGTTTCTTGCCATAGAGTCGGTGCGAAAAGAAGAACAAAACGCTGGTCTGGTCCCCCATTGCGCGTGCTTTTCCATGCCCTCAGCTGCGTCCGAACCAATTATGACAACTAGAATTTTTGAATACCGGTCACGGTTAAAACAGCACACAACCCCAAACAATGAAAAATCAAAATGGAATAATGAAAAAAAATTGAACTATAGGGATGCCGTCTTACTAGAAATTTTCTCCTTTGCTGCCTTCAGAATTTGCTTCACATCTATTCTATTACCTTCTTTATTTTCTGTGATAGTCCCCCATTTCTCCTATAATATGTCAGCTGTCTAAAGTACATTTCGGTTTACTTGTCGGAAAAGAGGCAGGGTTATCGGAAGCTAGTTGTGAATGTCTGCATTGGAGTCTTCCTTTTTGTAAATGTCAAGGTGGGCTTGAGGCCGTTGTTCCACTCCTTTTGATGAATTCGACCAGTTCTGGTGGTAAAAGAGTGCTTATTGGAGAAAAACTTGAAGGTACATTTTGGCATTCTGCTAAATACAACGATTGCGACTTATTTTACCATTTTTCCCTTGGCATCCTTCGTCGCGCAAACAACGTCAGCCGCCTCTCTAACGATGGGTCTGGTCTGCCCCCCCCTTTCATATTTTGTGAGAGCGTTGGAGATTTTGCGGCTTGGGTTTCAAGTTTAATTTACCTAAATATTATGGTATACACTTTGGTTGTCGCTATATTATGTAGTCTTACACTCCAGAAGTGGATTTCGTAACCAAGAGCTGTTTCTTTTCACTGGTTCCTTTTGGTCTTGGCACAGACTATGTTAATGTAGGAGATTTGTGTTGTTCCGTTCATAAATTGACAAGATATTTATCAAGCAAGCCACCAAAATCCTAATTAGCTAATATAATTAATACTAACAAATTTCTATGATATCATGTCTTTAGATTTCTATTTTTGAAGTATGGCAAGTTATTTCGTATATCCTTTCTGCTCATACTGGTTAAATGGTGTACTAGCAACAAAAAATCAATTTACAATAGGCCAAATCAGGAGTGCTAGTAATATAAAGACCAATTTAGAAGCTGGAAAATAGGTTGGTGACTTCAAAATGAATAAACAAGGTCTGCAGACCAAAGTCGCGTGCTCTGACTTATTCTGATTTATGACCTCACGAACTTCAAAACTATAAATAATTCCCGGATTAACCTTGGGAGGATTTTGGAAATTATATCGCTCAAAGTAAAATGTAAAAAAAAACCAAGAGTGTTAAATTTCGTTAGAATCAGCCGAATAGTTACAATGTTATTACCAAGACAAAAAAAGAAAAATGGGAACCGACCGACCGACTGACATAGCTGGATATAGAGTTACACGAGCCTAAAAGTGCCCCCTTCTTATAAATGAGTTTAAATAATTTGAAGTTACGCAAATCACGATGAAAGAAGTGAATGCATAATTTAGGCAATGTTTAAGGATTTCAGAATATTTAATGTAAAGCGTCATCACGTCGGCATAAGCAATAGGAAGGACTGGCGTCTGAGAAACTAAGTTTTAGAGTAAAAGATTTTTCTGCAGTAAAGGTAAACCTGACCTAATTTAGCAAGCGAATACAAGGAAACAAATTATGAAAAATACAAAAATACTTGTATTGAAGGGGTAAATTATTGATCAGGAGGTTGGTATATTAAATGATATCAAGACCTTATGACCGATTTTTAAGATTACTGCGAGCACCTTTACCATATCTAATAATCGACTCTCGCTGATTCCTAAGAAAAATAGTTTTTGAGGACAAATAGTTAATGAAGATTTAAGTGAACATTTATATTGTTGGATATCAGTTTAGCCAAAAGTTGTAAACGAACGTTAATCTCTAGCAACAAAACGGAATGGATGAATACGTGTTTCTACGGTTTGGCCGCTTTACGAGTCTATTTGCAAGTAGATGATAATGTAAAATAGATATATTTTGATTCCGATACAGTTTGCATTATGACAGCAGTAGCTTAGAAGTGAATATGAATCATTGTTTGGGAGCAGAAAATAATTAATGTGTTCGTGTGATTTCTATCAAGGATATAGATACAGTCACTGTAGTTCGATCTGCCATAACGATAAACTCATTATAACTTGTGAATGATCAAAATATACCTACTCTCTGTTCGTCTCCATTTTGAGCATTTTACATGCTCTTTTTTATGTAGAGTAAGAATTAATGGGCGCGATTTTATTAATGTTCTCTTTATTTTAAAAAAGTTTAGTTGTTTGAAAAATGATACCTCTCTCGTAGAGGCTATTTTTCTGCATTCAGTAACGATATGACCATAAATGGGAGAAACATGGCAAAAAACTATGGCTACATCTGTGAGCATTTGAGAAATCTACACAATGAGCTGGCTGGACTCATTTAGATATGTAGGACACATGGGAAACTCACATAGTAACGCATGAAGAGTGCCATGAAGGAAAGTATATCCCACAGGAAAGTGCTTGGATTTCGCTTTCAACCTTTTTGTGGAATATATGCATTTGCGTCCTAATAGATATGTTTTTGTGATGTAAGGATTTGTTAATTTCATAACCGCATGTGATGTTATAAAGTTTCTTGGCTGAGTGGAGTCCAAGGGCTCCTCGGTCCATATTGGAATAATTCCGCTGGATAATGTTTAGCAACTGACTTAAAAAAGTCATTTTTACTTCATTAAAATCCTGCTGTTAAAGAAAGATTGCACCAATTCCGTAAGAGGTATTATCACTGGCTAAAACTGATAGGCTAGTGTTCATAGTTGTTTAAACAAAATATGTTCTTTATATCGTTTATTAGACGATAGTAATATTCCTACTTTTATTGTGAGCGATTCTGCGACTACAAAGTGAAAGAGAGAGAAAGAAAGAGTGCCCCTCTATCTAAGAGAAGCTTAAGATAGCGAGCACGTTCATGTATGCACATATATTGCGAAATTTTGTCCAATTACTGGTCTAGAGTAATTCTAACGCTCCTACCTATGTGTGAATCGTATTAATACAAATGACTGATTGTAGTTTGGATAATGAGGTATTGGCTAATTCATTAGATATTAAAATGATCATTAAAATCGTGTTTTTGCTCAGGTACCAAGACAAATACAATATCTACGTTAAAGATGAAATCAATGGCTTTAGCGATGTGAGAACACTGCCGAATGAATGGACGGTATAATTCGACAAAGAGAAGAAAAGTAGGTAAATACTACATACATATTGAGATAGGATAGTTTCATAAGAGTCGAGATTTGAAGGTAAAGTTTTGAATAGCTTTGTACAGTAATAAGTATAGCAAATATATTCACAGAAATATCAATATTGAAGAAAGGATTGGATTTATTCTTGAATTATTGTAGTCGCATACTGCTGAACCACTTCCTAATCTATCATTAGTACAGTCTTAACATTGTTCCTGGAGCATTTTGTATCGAAACAAACAGTTTTGGTTGCCACCTCTTGATTAGAGACCAACAAACCTTTTTGAGAGATACTTTAAACTAGCACTTTCCTCTCTTTCCTCTTTAAAACAAAGATGCATAAACCAGCTTGTGTCGAGCTCTTCCTTGCTAGATTATATTACAAGGACAGCTTGTTTCCAGCTCTCTTGTAAGGATGAATGATAGATAGAGCAGCTTTCTTCAAGCTCTATATGTATCTAAAATTACAGTAAGACGCGTAATTCAAGCTCTCAAGCTTTGCCGGTTATTTTGGGGATGTTACTCCTTCATTCCTCCTTCGAGTTAGAAACAAACAATTTTGTTTAGTGGAAATTAAAATCAGAATGTTGACCATTGATTCTGAAACCTAGTTTTGTTTGTTACGGTGGAATTATTTGATGTGAGGGGTAGGATTTAATAACTTGATACTGAACCATGGTAATACTTGTTTCTCTCGCTCAAGTGCTTCGACTGTTTTCTTGTTCTGTAAATTCTCCCTTGTTCTATTAATTGGCATGCTACGACTAACGCTTGGGGAAATGTTTTCAAGCGGCGATCTTTAGATATGTTGAAAGAGGTTTGGTACATTAAAGCGTATAATAACCAATTAATATATATGTACTTCTAGGTCCACCAATAGAGAAAATAGCTCGGGCGGACAAAATAGTCATGAAAATATTCCTTTTCATGTATTTCTTATTAGAAAATAAATATGTTACTAATAGGCAGTAAAATCTGTGAAAAACAAAATCTGTATACATCTCTTTTACCATATTTGTATGCTGTAGCATCTGAGATTAGGGCTTTGCGTTCATTTGTAAATCTGAATCTTCTGAGGATAGTAGGTAAAATGAAAGGTACAATTGTAAGGCGTATTTTATTAGGCAGATCCTTTCTATTCTTGGAAGAAATATTGAGAAAGCACAAACGTCCATGATAAAATAAAAGCGTGGAATTTTGGAAGTTAATAAATTCAAGTAGCTAGATTAATTTCCCGAATTTAAAGTTTACTCCGAATATTTTCTGCATCAGCAGCCATTTTCAATCGAAATCACCCCTTGAAGAAAATTTATTTATTTAAAGTAAGTGATGTACGCGGATTGTGGCTGCTGACAACTTGTAGGTATCGAAACATCGCCAGGTGTTTGAAATCAAAGGAATGACGGAGATGACGAATAAGTCATTTTCTCAGCGACTTAAGGGGCTGAATTTATTTTCTGAAATATTTTCTACATTTATTTGAAAATATGTATTGAAAAACACAACAAAATCCTCACTGTAAAAAAAATCGTTCGAAGGCTGATTGTAAAGAAATTGGTAGGGAGTGAAAAGTGTGATTTGTTCTCACTTTCTTGGTTGTGGATTATTCACCTCATAAATGAGCAAATGTCCTTTAAGGTTCTTTTAAATTTGATGTGCTCTTAAAAATACGTTCTCTTAAAAATATTAATGGATTTAGACATACTTATGCCGGGAGGTTTGAACAGCAGAACTAGTGATTTACTAAAGTGTAAATACAAAATATTAAGCTACCAATTTCTTATGTTTTTCAACTTTTTAATTTTTTTAAAGAAGAGTCTTTTTTTCAGCTTCCTAAACTTCCAAATTTGGACTAAAAATGAAAGATTTAAACATTTCTCCTGAGTAGTTATATCTGCTCTTATCCGAAAATTAAATCTCTATAGAGAAAATTTACCTTGAAAATTACTTAGTCAAAAATAATATTTGAATTGGAAAGTTTCAAACGAGAAAAATGCAATAAAAATATAGAAATTTTACATGGAGAATATTAAAAAAGGCTTTTGAAGTGGAAACGATTAATTTAATTTTCTTGATTCCTCACATAATTCTACTCTCGTTCCATAGGAAAGTACAAGTCCTAAACATTAATCATAAATAAACTGTAAATAAAGTAAAAAAGCGTCCCTTTTAAATAAATTTCAACAAGCAGCCAGACTTGCCAGTGTTACCCACGTTCCAATATTCAACATCATTTATTTAACACTGATACATAGACATTGCAATGGTTCATAAAGGGTATTTCTTTTTCGCATTTAGTTTCATATTCATTTTCTGAAATAATAAAAGGATTTTTTTCCTCCTTATTCTTTGACTAAGATTATGTTAACGTCACATTCTTTGTTTTAGACCCTAAAAACTCATATGTTTTTATCCTTCAAACCTCATCCCATCATTTTGCCATTTTCCAGAAAAAAATTGTGTATCACTAATCCCTAGCTATATATTTACAGCTTTTCCGCTTTTAGAGCCACTGGAGACAATATACAGCGTAATATAATACTCTCCTCATAAAAAAAGAAAGCAATGGTAAAATATAAGTAGAGAAAAAACTCTGTGAACGTATTTTTATCATGATTCAGTAGAGGATTTGCTTGAAACCAAACTTTGGCCAAAAAGATCATTGTATTTGTGTGTACCGGAGCAAAATGTGAAACAGATTTATTGTAGACAATAATGGGGATCTGTTGGGGATGAAAGAATAAAAGACAATTTTATAAGAAATAAATGAGACATACATTTACTCTTGAATTAAAGAGAAAGAAGAGATATCAAAGAGATTTTTATGATGCCCAAAGTGAAGACCTAAATGAATCACGGCTAAAACTGATAAAGGAAATCCTTAATCCGTATGATTAAAAGGTATGGGGTGAGTACATAAATTAGTGGAAATTGAACGGGGTTCTATAGTTAGGATATATATGTATTTGTGGTAACTACACGCAAATAAAACTTTATACATCCCTAACTAAATTTACAAGGTCAACCATTATTTTGTCAACATGGAATGACCTTCATAGCGATGGAGGGTGCTATGTAGGGTAGCATTTTGTTCAGTTAGGATTCATCTTTGAGAGAAAACCCCCACCACCCACCATCATAAAATCCATCCATGGAGATTTATCTTACATAATAAGATCCGATTCCTACTTGATTAGAACTTTGTCTCCCACAGTTACATACGCATAATCAACAGGCCTCATATTTATTCTTTTAACCTTTCTCACACTCTACTTAAATGCATTACCGAGTTTCGCATAAGTTATGTTACATTGTTTTTTTTTTAAAAAGCTTCACGAGTGTAATAGAAAAAAGTTCCGTCAAACAAACTTAAAGTTCTACTTTTTCAGCACGTTTCATTAAAACTTTTTTCCATTATGTGCCGATGTGTCGAGATGGAAATCAAAGAATCAAGATATTTGCTTCTTTGCGTGCGAGCCACAACAATTCCAACATTACCGAGTGGATCAACATCAGCTAGATGATCGTCAACAGCGTCACAGAGAATCTCAAGAACGGGAAAGACCTCGTTTAGGCAGACCTCTAGTTGTCACCCATTGAGAGGTCAGAAATACCTTCAAAACTGTCCTGAAGCTCAAAATGACTGTGCTGGCGGAGAATAAAAACAATCGGTGGCCACGGTATCTATGGTCATCAAGAAAGAAGAGGGCAAGAGCATGGGCCTCTGCTCACTCACCAACATTATGCGAGAACAACGTCGGGAGCGCTGTCGTCGCTTTCTCAATGACTCGAAGAGTCATGGCAATTGAATTTTAATTTTTTCTGAGCAAAAGCCTTCACGGTCGATTCGGCCACCAACAAGCAGAACGACCCCGTTGTAAGCTTCGACCAGGGTGTCTACGAGGTCCTTTGTGATTAAGCTCGGCTTCGTGGCTTCGAATTGCGAAAAGATCCTGCCAGTGTGGTTCATGGCCGGTTAGAGGCTCACCGTATCCAATTACATTGATATCCTGCGCTTGGTGAGCAATATCGCAATTAAGGCGGACTACGCCTTTAAGCATGACTGTGTCTCGACCCAAATGGCCAAGATCGCAGGGGAGTGGTTGCGGTCTAACATAAACTTCTGTTCGAAGGTGTTTTGGTCGCCGCAGTCGCCCAACCTCAATCCTCTCGACTATAGCGTGTGGAGCCATGTCAAAGGCAAGGCCTACACAAGGTTAGTTAGAGCAACTTAAACGACCTGAAGCCGTCCCTCAACCGCGTTTGGGGCAGCATGAGGAAGAACTTAGTCCGCAACGTGGGCGCGCCCTCAGGTATAGACTGGGTGATCAAATTGATTAATATTGCAATTAAAAAATATAAATATGTTAAAATTATAAAAATCTGTCTAATTGCATCAAAATTATCATTGTGTCCTTTGTTGTGAGCGTTGTAACGAGTGTAACAGAACTGTTGAAATACCTAGGACATACGTAGGCTACATACTTTCAATTACCACCGGGAGCAATACGCCATATTTTAATCACCTTGGTAACATCATCTGAGTCAAGGAAAATCAATATTTTAAAAGTTTCGTAATGTTATTGGTTTTTTTATTTGGCTCTGCCCTCTCTTACGCACATTTTCATTTCCACTAACTTGAACAATTTCATAATGAATCTCATTTCAAATCACAAGATTTAAAATGAGATTCATTAGAGATGCTCGTGTTATTTTTGCTTACCCTAAAATATATACCCACATCAAAACGAGGAGCTTCCACTCTGTCAGCGGTGGCTGTTTAGTGTTTAAATCTCCTTATTCGTGTGAAATTTAATTTCTAAGCTTGGTCTTGGCATTTCACCACTCTCTTACTCGCGACGATAAATATGGTATCGAACATTGTTGGTAAAGTCTGTTTGAGCTTCATTCCAGGTTTTTTCGATAATAATGTCAAGTTTTTATTTTGTTGAATCATTTGAACAACCTTGAGCATTTTGATAGAAAATGCATCGTATTCAATAACTTGATTCGGCCTCCCCAGTAATCTGCCGTTTTTGTTGTCTGATGAAAAGTACGGTATATTATTACCTAATTCACCAATCATTAATATCTGTTTTGCACAAGGTTCTCGAAGCAAACCTAATTAATTCTAATTGTCCTCAATAAAATGCCTTTTTACCAAACTATTTTAATGTATAATCGGAAATGTCATTCTACCAATAATCTACTTGTGTACATAGGAGAAATTAATAAACAAGATCATAAATACAAATTCTATGTCCCATTTTAGGTGATTCTAAGTAGTAAAATTATCTTCCTACTGAAGTTAGGTAAATATCTGAAAAGTAAATTTAAAAAAAATATTGGCCATTAGTAGTGCAACATATGTATTAATTTAATTTCTAAGGTTAACTATATTACAACGGAATGAGAGGAAGCCAATAAGATTCATATTTCTTAGAGGCTTTGATCTTTGTAGCTCTGGTTCTTGGGGAAAGAAAAGTTGAAGAATTTGAGCACGAATCAAATTTGCTGTATAAAATTACGGGCCTGATAACTCTAAATTAATAAGAGTCAATAATACATTCGAACATCTTGCACTGAGCGTCTTTCTCCTTCGTTTTACTTAGTGAAAACAAACGAAGAAAACACGCTTCTTCTCTCAGAACTATTTACGCACAGGACTCTTCTTACTAATTGAATGTTACTCTTGCTTGAATCTCATTAAGGCATAATCGGGTATAGGACCAATACAAATGAATTGTTTCAACATTTGGGCAATTTATATCTTTATACATAACTTTTATATAAAGACTTGATCCACGGAGTAAAAAGAAATCTGAACTATCCTTACCAAGATACTAGCCTGGTTAAGGGTATATATTTATGTTTTTGTACTGTTTTCCTATGCATCTATTCAAATTTGAACTTTTCTTTGATAATTTCAAAGCCTAATCCATATTATATACAACAGAATGTATTTTAATGTTTTTAACTGTAATTTTTCTTATATAGTTATTATTTTTATTCATAATAATTATCTTTTCTTTAGCAACAGAGTAGACGAGTATGTAATGGAGGTGTATATAAAATGGCTACAACAATAGCTAAATAAGAAAAATAATTGGTGGGTAAATATGTACTTGATGAGAAATTGACTTAAGATGGGTCAGAAAATAAGATTATGAGGGTGTTACAGAGGCAGAGGTTCAAGAAAAAGAAAGCAAAAGAAGGAATCAGTGTGTTAGCCAAAATCAAACTACATACGAGTATATGGAATGCAACTCTGACAAATCTTCCAACGTACAAAAGAGCAAATAATATAGTAAGCGTTGCAACTGGACTGAAAGGATATGCACCAATTATGTATGGTATAGATGACAGCTGATGTGTGATTTTGGCTAAAGTTATTTTGACTAATTTAGTATATTACCCAAATATATATAGTGATACAAACGAAGGAAACTATAAATAAAAATGCAGAACCAGAAGCAACATCAACATGAATAGAAGTGAGTCCGCATCGCTTTCGTTTTAGCTTCTTTGTTTCAGATTTAATAACTTCCATTCTTGGTTAAAGAAAAGCAAATGACAAGTTTTTTCCACTAGGATTTTTGGAAATATTTGTTCGTAAGTGTAAATCCAATTATAGTCTCATAATTTTTAGCCATATTCCAGAGGCAGGTATATCCTTTAGAGATAGGGCTGGATGAGACATTCATGAGCAGCCCTCAGGCTGGAGTAAATAAAGAGAACCCAAAAGTAACTATATAAAAGATTTCTATTAAAATCTGAAATCAGAGAGAGACGTCAGGTTGAATGCCATGATGAAGTGATGTAATGTCCAGTTTGATGGATGAAGTAGACAGCAGAGAATTTCATTGAGACGACCATAGGATATTTGGAAGAAGAGGAAAAACACCGTGTAGTTATTTTAGACAAGAGATTTTGCAACAGCAGGTACTGATGAACATGGCTTCGAAACGTTGACCAGGATCAATGCACGATGGTAACATGATGGAAGTGAATACGAGGTGCAGATGAAAGACAGTGGAGAAGAGGAGATAAACTTCTTGAGTTCATCGATCTTAACCCTGCTTTCTGTGCACTATTTTATATTCAATTTCGCTAGGTGGATTGCAATCTTAATACCATGCAGACTGGTGATCCGGGTGCTATGCCTTCGTGGCAGGGGTTTGTCTGACCTAGCCGTAAACGAATCGTTGGTTACTTTCAGAAGTAAATGTGAATTTTGGATATACATGGCAATTAAACCAGCGAAATTTAATGTTATTATTGTAGTCATTTCAGGATTATTATGTGGAATTCAAACAAAAGGCCTACTCAATTTAGATACGGTCTTGCATCAGTTGTAAGAGGATTATAATATTCATTTACTTACTTCCTT
Organism: Ceratothoa steindachneri; assembly: GCA_963969495.1. Taxonomy (NCBI): domain Eukaryota; kingdom Metazoa; phylum Arthropoda; class Malacostraca; order Isopoda; family Cymothoidae; genus Ceratothoa; species Ceratothoa steindachneri. Next base: position 127,475,820 of record OZ018328.1, on the reverse strand, counting down.
ACCAATAGGTCATTCTTCAAATTCATCTTGCATGCTCCTTTGGCAATCCTAATCTACATTCTCACTAAAACATTTAGCACAAAGCATTATATAGTGTTATATGCAGTTGTGCCTACCCCACTTATTGAAGTTATTTTTACTTTTTCGATCCTTTAACTTTAAGCAGATTATGGATCTTCTTAGGATAGTATTAAAATGTTTCAGAGGTCTAACCTCAGATGAATCATTTGGTGATATTAGAATTATTTTTATTTTCAATTCTATACTCAAAAACCTATTGACTTCTGCTAGTTGAGATGATCTTCAATTAACCTTTTACCTAATATCTTCAAAAACAATCGGCGTTTTATGGCTGTTTCATTGTTGGTCAAGAATAAAATAAGTTTTTTAATTTTGCGCAGCAAAATAGGAACATTTTATATGATCATTTTTCTCTTTACCAATAAGTACTAAGTATCATTAGTTTTTGTATTAATTCTTGAATAATTTCTTTTTAAATCAATAAATATTATACACCGGAAGAGCGCAATTTTTATTTAAAATAGTAGATCTTACAAAGATAGTCAAAAGTATAAACCTGGCCCTGGTTTCTTATCCCTTTACGTAGTGGTAGTTTAGGTTGATCAAAGGAAGTCATGTGATTCTGTTCTAGGGATCTCACATTTGATTCTCCGAAGAATAGTATTAGTTTAAACCTAGAAATTCGCCATTAAAACTTTGAAGCTTTGATTATATCTTCTGACTTACAAGTGTTTTCTCATATTAGAAAAATGACAACTTTTCTGGTAACTTACTTGCAGAAATCATAATTTAGAAATTTGTATAGAAAGACAGGCTTCTCTACCATTTTTAAACATCTTAGAAAGCAATACTCAATCTTGGAAAAAGCAACTAAATGAAATTGTAAATGACAACACCTTTGCTGCAGGAATTAAAAATCGATTGAAAAAGCATCAGCATTTTAGATTACTTGAAACCTAGACTTCGGAATAATTACAAAAAGTTTCTCTAATTAGTTATTATATTCTGATTTTGATGCCCAGAAGCCTGAATTAGTTTAAAGAGGCTAGCAAGTTTCACTAAGGAGCGGTTGTTGGAGAAATTGATATGTATTAGGTTGAGGAATAAGTTCTTGCGTTTTTTTAATGTTGTGTTGATTTAAGTTTTGTTGACGTAATTTGTGCACATATTAAGAAACAATATTAAATAATGAGAGCAAAATTTGCCATGGTTAGGCTAGCTCTCTTAACAGCGTAGACTATTAGGCATTTACTTAGGCTACGTCTTAAAGTTGAGTAATAAGTCATTGCGGTTTATTTAAAAGTTGTGTTACTTTAATTTTGGTTCTGTACCCTCAAAATAAAATGTGAGGTTGAAAGAAGGGCGCATTTTCGACACTTGTTGTTATTCATTTTCAATCGAGACGAAAACAATGCAAACGCAGCCAAAGCTCGTCGCGATATTTGTGCTGTGTATGGAGAAAATACTTTATCAGAAAAGACAGCTCAATGGTGGTCTTCTCGTTTCAAAAACGGTTATTTTAATCTTAATGACGAAGAACGGACTGGTCGCACCATTAAGTTGGATGTAGATCAATTGAACGACCTTCTTCATGAAAATCCTCGTCAATCGAATAGAGAATTGGCTGTACAATTGATGTGTAATCAGAAAAATGTATTCAACCACCTTCATTCAATGAGGAAAGTTAAAAAACTCGGTGCATGGGTTCCGCACTCTTTAAGCGAAAGCAACAAACTTCAACGCTCCACGATTGTCGTAAGTTGGCTTGCTCGTCACAAGGCTATTCGTGGATATAAGGACAGATTTCTTTACCACATCATCACTGGCGACGAAAAGTGGTGTGTTTATGTCAACATGAACCATCGAAAACAATGGCTTAGCCCCAATAAAAAAAAAACACTTCCGCGATTAAAGCAAGGACTTCATCCACGAAAGACGATACTGTGTGTGAGGTAGGATTGTAAAGGCATCATTCTTTGTGAGCTCCTTGCGAACAACGAGATTGTCAATGTAGAACTCTACGTTCAAAAAATGTATCGACTTGCCGAAGCTATTCTTGAAAAGTGACCTCATCGATCTTATGGAGTCCTTCTGCAACACGACAACGCTCGCACTCACACTGCCAATATGACAAAAGACGCCATCCAAACGCTTAATTGTGAAATCCCGCCGCATCCTCCATATTCGCCAGACTTGGCTCCATCCGATTTACATCTGTTCCGATCGCTCTCCAACAATTTGCGCGGCGTTTCGTTCAATGCTGATGTGGAATTAAGAACCTGGTTAGACGAATTCTTCGAATCAAAATCCAGAGATTTTATTGTAGAGGCATCGAAAAACTAGTTGAACGTTGGGAAGAAGTTGTAAATAACAACGGAAAATACATTATTGATTAAATTGCAGAATGTTATCAATTAAAATTGAAGTTTTTCTAAAATTGTTAATGGTAATGAATAAATTTGATAAAACCGCAAGAAGCTATTCCTCAACCAATATGCCAGGAAGTTCTCTTTGTTAAAATTAAATTCGAGCTAACACCCCAAAAAGGAAAAGGTTTGAAAAATATTAGTTGCATTTTGCCGCTCAAGTACATTATATAAACTCTTAAGTACTATTAGAAAATGCAGGTAAGATAGTAGATGTTGCTATTAAAAAAATGAATAATGAGTTAGGATACATGACATAAGAGCAGTCAGCGTTTTCTTTCTTTGATGACAATGCATTGAATGAAATAAGAACCAAAATTACAAAAAGCCATGAATGCTTCATCCGAACCTTATCTTCAACAAAAAGCAAAAATAATTGTGGATGAAATTTAATTGGGACAGTCAGAGCATTTTGTTATAATAAAAAAGACATTATCTGATATTTTATGTACGATATGCAATTTCCTTTCCAAATTTGCTGAAGACTTGTATCAGATTACTTAAGAGAAAGAAATAGATAATTATGAAAGTTGAAAGCCATATACAAAACCTTCACATATTTAAAAAGTACATAAGTTCCTTACCAGCTGGGAAGATGTGGAAAATAAATTATTTGCTAATTAAATTAAGAAAAATTATTTAACTATCCCTAAAACTATACATAACTTTATTTTGGTAAATATTATTATAAAAAGCCTAAAGTGAAAATTTAAATTAATGCCATAAAAGTAGGAATAAAAATTTATGTTGAAAGTTTAATTTCTGGTTGCAAACAAGCTTGGACTACCATGCTACAGCTGAAAACTAGAATATTGCGTGCCTTCCAGACCCTAACGCTTGAAGTATTCTGCCTTTCCAGTTTAATGAATGTGTGATAAATTTAGAATATATATATAATGTGCATATGTATCTTCTCGACATTCTCTATTCCTTTATCTTCATAACCTTTTACAGATCTCTCTCCTTACAAATTTTCTGATGGGGAATGCCATCGTTAATTTTTTTTATTAAAGCTGTAAAATATATTTATAATTACTTGTTATAAAATAAAAAAGTTTAAAAAGCGAACCAAATCCTAATAACCAATATCTTCTTTTGGCTATAATGGTTACATCGGCTCATGAGGTTTTTGAACAGAATAATCTGAAGCGTGAGATTGTTGGTAATGGGGTCCATGTAGGAATCCCATCTGTTAAGATTAAAGCTCTGGTTGTGTTTTTAGGAAAGATTTAGGCAATTGTCTTTTTCCCTTGCCTGGAATTAATATAAAAAATACACTACATTTATTTATGTTACTTTAGTTGTCATTGTTTTCATTTCCCTTTATAATATTAAATTTATAAAATGTGTGGAAAATATTTTGTTTTTCCTATGTAAATCTCTGAGCAATCCTTAAATGTTAAAACATAATTTACCGTTGTTTTGTTTTCCCTATGTAAATCCGTGTTTTAATCCTTACTTGTTATCAGTCTTGGATACTGCCACAACCTTTGTACCGTGGTCTTCCACTTTCTTGAATTGGGGTTCCCTTGCTTTGTAGGTACACTCAAGCTCACTATTCTACGAGTATCAGTTTGCTTTTCCACTTGTTTTTTTCAAACAGTGAGTTGGACAGGCTTAGTAGAAGGGCCAAGGATGCCTGTTGGTTTATCAAGAGGTTGCTTTATCTTTATCTTCTTTTTTGCCTTCCTCTATTATTTCTTCTAAAATAGCATCATTACTGTCTTCCTCCAGTATCTGGTAACCTGGAGATGTATTTGACATTGTTGAGTATCGCGGCTCCTTCTAGTTAACTAGTTTATTTACGGTACTTATTTTTTCTTGCATGGGTGAACATTTTTCTAATTTCATTGTATATATTGTTCCTGTTACTTGTATTTTTAAGTTCCTAAATATTTTTTTATATTTGTTGAAGATGTTGCTGTTACTTTTGCTACTTTCTGTGGCATTGAACTTAATCATGGTCTGAAAAATCGATTCCGAAAATGTCGAATATTATTTAGCGCTGTCCTTGGACTATATAATAATAAAAAGGACTTGGAAGTAGCTGCCGATAAATTTGATATCCTCTTTTGTTCTGAAAACCTTGTGTCTGGTTGCGTCATATTTCCGAATTGTTAATGCCACGATTCAAAAAGCCTGTTTATCTCAAGCGTAATGCCATCCCGAGAGCCCTTGGAATGGCTCTGTTTTTAAAGAGGGGTTCATTGCGTTTCATAGGCCGTTATATGAATGTGGGTGTCATGAAACACAGGTGGTTTAAAGTCTCTGGTACACTTTTAAATCTTTATGTATTTGCTAGCTATAAGAATCTTCATTTGGATAAATCTATTTATGACTGTTTGTTAACTAAAATGGCAGCAGTTCAACAGGTTGACTCTAAGACCTTCTTTATTTTCGTTGGTAATTATAATGCTCATCATACTGAGTGGCTGAACTCAGTTACTGCTAAAAATAACTATGGTATGGCTGGTTTTAATTTTTTTTTAATATTGCTGGCTGTGAGCAGCTGATTAATGAACCCACACATCAATCTGGCAACCGTCTTGATCTTGTGTTTACAAATGTTACAAGTATTGTTACCTGTGGAGTGAGTTCTCCAGTAGGCTCATCTGATCATAGTTCAATTAAGATTAATGGTGATAGGAATCAGGTTGTTGCAGATGTTAACTTCTCTAAGAAAGTTTACCTTAACTCCCGTGCCAATTGGAATAGTATTCTTCATGACCGTATGACACTCAGTTGGAGTGATATTTATAGAAGCACGAATATTATCGAATGCTTAAATGACCATCCTAACCCATTATAGAGAGGAGAATTTCTTCTAAACACCTCAGGTTTAGACTTAAGGATAAACCATGGTTTAATGCTGAATGCAAGCTTGCCTATCAAGCAAAGCAAGAGGCATACTAGTTATAGAGAAACAATAAGTGTGACTTCTTTTGGCATAATTTCACTGAGATTAGAATACAATTTCAGGTTATCTATGTGAAAACTGAAAAAGTTTATAATGATAGTGTAAAGGAGGTCCTGCTCTCCAGTAGTAGGGATCCAAAGTGGTGGTCTTCCCTTAAGTCCTCAGGTGATTCTAGTATGACCTCACTCTTAAATGCTGACGACAGAAGTGCCATCTACTGCCCTAAAGTAATGGCCGGACATTTGGCTGACTTCTTTGATAGTAAGCAGTGTGTGAATCGCTGTTGGTGCCTCAGTCATGCTTTCCACGACCTAAATTGTGTTTAATGGCCTTAAAATCTAGGGTGGTTAAGACCTTGCTTTTGAATCTTGCTAGTCATGGTGGTAGTGACCCTAATGGGAAATTCCCCATTTTCTTAATGAAGACTGCGGACTTGCTAGTTTTCCATTAGTGTGGAAGATTGAAAATATTGCAGCATTAACTAAAGGACTAAGTCAATCCTCATTTACTTCAGAATACAGGCCAATATCAATTATACCTGTTTTATCTAAAGTATTTGGAAAACTGCTCTCTAAGCGACTTTGAAGGTTTGCTGAAGATGATAATCTGCTACCAACATTACAGATCCTTACGAAACCTCAACTGTAATTGAGGTTTCTTATCTACAAGGTAAGATTATCAGGCTTTTGGTGGCTCTTGTTTTAATATTTTAAGTGAATTATTGCTTAGTCTGTGTTAATGGCCTGTATAGTAGTGTTAGAAATTTAATCTCCCGTGTCTCTCAGGGTAGCATCCTTGGTCCCTTGCTATTTATTAATTATTTATACAAGTGACTTGTGTCATGGTTTGGAAAACAAACTGATTGCATGTGCTGATGATGCAATTCTTTTGGCTGTGGTTCTTTCTCTCTCGTCTGAGGAATGCAGTAGCAGATTCCATGAATAGAGACCTAGCGCGTATCTATGAGTGATGTAAGCTTTGAACAATGAAGCATAACCCTTCTAAAACTCAGAATAAGATAGTTATTTGGCCCAGAACACTTTTGTCTATGCATCGTGATCTACATATTGATGGAACAATATTAAATACCAGTGACTATTTTAAGGTTAAAGACGTTACTTTTGACAAGAAATTGACTTTTGAAAGGCACATACGTAATATCGAGTCCTTTGTTTCCAAGAAATTCGGTATCTTAAGGAGATGTATTAGAATCTTCTCTCCTGTTTTGAGTACTGCTCTCATGTGTGGTTCTCAGGTGCAGATTCTCTTCTTGAGCCCCTGGATAGTGTTATGTCATCGGTCAAGTTTATTTTACCGAGTTATCGTGGAATGGCCAGACTATATATTTATATATATGTAGGTACTTTTTGGCTTGGGCTCAAAGTTGGTTAAAGACCGATAGTGAAAGAGGAAATTGTTAGGAGTCCAGTGAGGATGGTTTATTGTTACTTTGCGGGGTCCTTTTAAATAAATATTTCAGAGTGCAAGTTTACCAAAGATTAACTGGTAGCTGGTACACGTTGGCGTTGCAAAAGAAAGAAAATGACGTAAATATAACTTTACTAACAACAAAAGGATATATATATTTACATAAAAATTGGGTTTAAATGGAATGGTCGTCCAGACGGGGTTAAAGATCTACACGCGATCAGTTAGGTTAATTAAGTGATTAAAGAGGTCGGATACAGTTGATGATTTAAAGGGGGATTTTAAACTGGGGTGTTTACACAAATAATGGAGAAATTTGATAAGCCAGATTTAAGATCATTCTGCAGGTGGCAACGGTTACGAATACCTTATGTGCTCTTTGCCGAAATGGGGCCAGTTGGGGTACGGTGAATGCGAAGGAAGAAGTTAGTTTACCTCTGGCTTCATACGAGAGAGCACTATTCGTCTTAGGAGTTTGGAATCCTTGTCAGTCCTTGCCAATTGACTAGGGCAGAGTGGACTAAGGTCGAAGCTTGCCGATTGACTAGGGCAGAGTGGACTAAGGTCGAAGCTTGCCGATTGACTAAGGCAGAGCTCACAGATCGATTTAGCCTTCACTTGAATCGAAATCGCCGCTGGAGGGGAAGAGGCGGGGTTATTTAGATCGTTCGTCGAAGTAGGTGGAAATCGAACAGTGCTGCTCTCTAAAGCCAGTCGAAGCGTTATAGAGGCGCATGGTAAGGATGCTCTAAACGCATGCGCGAACTTGTGGCGAAGTCGGCGACTCCTTCGGGGAAAGGGAGAATTTTGATAACGATCGTTCAAATGTCTAACTAACACCGATTCCAATCTTTCGAGTGGAAAGCGCGAATGCTCGTGGAGAGGAGGCCGTGTGTGGTAGGGAGGGTTAGATGACATCGGTCCTTAGGCAAGTACAGCTGTGGTGAGTGATGACAGCGTCGGCCACCTCATTGCCTAGGTTTAGCCATACTTTCACCAGCTCTATGCAATGATCTCCGGATCCACGTGGATACAGAAGGGTACGTGGCCACCATTGATCTCATTCTGCTACAGAAGTATTAAAGTCGACCTGTGGCATAGGCGTAATATACATGCTTAGCATTTGTTCTTACTTGATCTAGCTGGTTATGCTCGTAATACAAGGCAAGCAGATACTACTAATAGTGTGAAATTATCTAGTATCAGGTATAGTACTAATTAGTTTGCCAGGAGTTTTATTGTGGTGCAAACGTGATGTGGATTGGTTGACCTATTGCTGTTGTAGAGTCTACTGATCTCCATACATTTAAGAAAGGAGTGAATTTATTCTTATTATCTGCTGATATCATCTTATTTTCGGTGTTTCTTTTCAGTTTTTCATATTTAATATTTACTCTTCTTTTGTCTCTATCATATTTTAATTTGCAGACTAATCTCCCTCTGTAGCCTCTTGGGTTTATAGCCTTTGACTTTTTCCGTGTGGGTGGTCAGCTAAAGATTTAAAGAAAGAAAAGAAAGAAAGTTATAACATAAATTTTCGTTGTTTTTCTACTCTCTGTAAACCGCTGGGCAATTTTCAGAGGTTACAACATAATTTCCCCTTGTTTTGTTTCATAAGGTAAATCGCCCGCCGGCAATACTTGAAAGTTACAACATAAATTATCGTTATTTTGTTTTCCATGTGTAAATAGCCTAGCAATCAATATAGGTTACAATATATATTTCCGTTGTTTTAAAGGCGATATTTCGTTGGGCGTTTCCTAAAATCTTCTTCATAGTGTAAACAATTTTTAGCCTCAATTTAATGCCGTTTGTGGCTACATCTTTTTTTCTCTGGTCTAAAACTTTATGCCAAAAAAGTTTAATCAATTATATTTTGCGATTTTTATGTTTTTTTTATAAAGTGGATAGAATTACCTAGTTTTGAGAGGAAGTTCTAATGTACCTAAATTCAGTGTCTGGATATTGACTGAACCAATAAATACAAAGAGTCTTCAAAAGGTTGAAAAATAATGGACAAGAATAAAACAAAGAGAAGCATAAAGTTCCCTTTAAGCGAAAATAGTTCTACAATCGATGATACGATCAATCTGAACCATTTCTATAAATCTGACGACCCAAAATTACAAAAAATTATAACAGCTCTTTTAACACATGAAAACAAGTTGGATGGGGCTAGGTAATCCGATATTATTATTTCAAAACAGCTAAAAAAGCATAATGGGCATTCATTTGTCTTCTCAGTGTTGTTCTACGACCATTTGAAAATCCTTCTCAGGAGCACCTAATTTCTTTCCTAAGTTAAAAACTGCTTAATTAAGAACTTTGGACTTGTACGTTGCACAAGCTGATGCCAGAGCGCCTTTACGCTTTCTAAGCCAGTATAACAGAGAGCAAAACGACGATTAAGGAGCTTTCAAATATCAAGGCTCTGAAGACATAAGGGAACCAACTCATTTTTGGTCTGAAATACAAGATAGAAAATTTGTTCTAGAAATTTCGTATCTAGAAAAAAGTTACTGAGTGTCAGGAGAGGGGGATTACATTGACAAACATTTAGGCTCATAAAAGTAAGCATAAAACAAAGGGAAAATGTGAAATGAGAAGAGTTTAAGTAGTTTAAAAGAAATAAGTATTGGTTGGAAGGCTTAGGCAGTGGCCAGACATAACAAGAAAACTTAACATGGTTAAGGTTGCCTCGACAGTTAGGTCTTTGTGCCATACCAACCCCAATACACATATTATACCCTTCTGCCCTAACACCCGCGAGGATCAGCAGCTATATATCTTCTACACAATTTCTCACGTCAATCTATAATAGTCTCCTTTTGGATCTCCCTTTGAAAGATTCTGCCTGTGGAATACGGGGTTGAGATTTTTGACACTCCATTAAACGGTGTATGCGACTTTTTCAATCGATTAATATTTAAATTGAAAAGAAGTATAATGAAAAGGTATGAAATCTTAATAAGAAGCATAATTATATTACTCTCAGCTGATTTTGTCATTATGTTGTTTGTTTACTTTGATTTCAGGAAAATCCTCGAATAAATAAGCACTGTTCAACCCTTAAGTGATATTGTACACAATACTCGTAACATTTAAAACCTTGCAATAGGGTGGTCCTGTGTAGAATGTTTCACATAGCACCAGAAGGAAAGAGAAGCCATCTAGGCCCTAGCGTTCTCAGTAGTCTCGAACCAGATTAAGACTACACAGGATTTAATCCATATTGAGATCTGTCTTTACCTCATTCTTTCGTCATTTCTCTCACAAACTTCTTCTAAACTAATTATCTTTGTGTGAGTCTAATTTTGCGAGATAGAATGAGGCCAACTCATTATCCGCTTGCCTCTGCTCAGTGTACGGAGAAAGAGGATCTCGCTCTTCTCTCTCTTTCGCTCCAGTTTGAGGGTTTTTAGTTGCATGTGATTCTACATCTCGCTATGTCAGTCGGTCGGTCGGTCCCGGTTTTACTTTTTATTTGTTTTTGTAATAAAATTTTACTTTTTTGGCCGATTCTAACGAAATTTGAAATCCTTTTGTTCTTTTATATTCCATTTTGAATGATGTAATTACCAAAGACCTCTCAATTTATCGGGGAAATTATTTGCCAATAACTTCATAATTATTCAGATCATTCTAACGAAGTTTGAAACACATGTAATTTTACATTCTCTCTTGAATAGTATAATTGCTAAGTCGTCGCAATGGTACTCATGAAATTATTGAAATTTTAATAGTGGTAAGGTCATAAAACAGAATATGTGAGAACATGCGACCTTTGTCAGCAGAATTTGTTTTTTAATAGCGGCCAATTTTCTATCACATTAATTTCCTCTTAATAATACTCGATCTCTCTATGCATTGTCTATCATTTTAAAACGTGAACCGAAAGGTCTGATGCCATGCTGATGAAGTCTTGGCCACTAAACAGGAAGAGAAACGTGTAAATAGCAATAACCGGCTCTGTTGGAAAAAATTCTCTGCGTCCATCACAGAACGGGAAAATTGTGATGGATGTTTATAAAATATAATAATACCAGAAGCAGTTAGACTTGTGGAGCGATACCATTGGCAATTATAATTCTCTTCTTTGCAGTATATGATCGGTTCCATAATGAAGTGAACTTAACTTTGGCTAAACACCGAACCTTAATAATAGGTTCTAAACCAGACACACTGTTCGAAGTTTCAGGTCTTTGATGCGAGTGTTGATTTTGATTCGGATTTGCTTCAGGTGTCGATGCCAAAATTTTGTGGAGAAGGCTTGGATTTCTTGGTTTAAGACCAATTTCTGTGAACTCTCACTCAAATTACAACTCTACCATGGGTTTGATTCAAGTAAATAAATTCATTTGCCAAATCTGTAAAAGCTTCAGAACAATGTGGCTAAACAAAGTGTTAGAAACTCGTAGAGAGGCAAGGATGGTGAAGGGTTTCGTGGTGAAATTTTGGACACTGATAAACATGTTTGGATGTCAGGAAGTGTCCAATGACGTAAAACGCAGCTAATTAGATATATTTATACGCCACTAAATACACAGCTAAATTCCAACTATTCCCTAACTTCCATATATATGACCATGTACGCCGTGAATCCATTCAGCCTAACATATGCGTAAAATGGGGAACAGCTTAGCCAAGTACCACCTTTTCTTTCTTTCTAGAAAAGGGCTAACTGTGATAGCACCTTATATGCCTTTTGCTCTCTTTGCATTTTTGAAAAGGAGGTATTATCTGTCAGCGTAAGTTTAAACTTGAGATTCTAGAGGTTCTTCTGTGTGTTTATGGACAATTTATCTCTATTGGAGTTCCTCTCACCGATGTTATCCGTCCAGCAACGACCTACATCTTGCTCTGCCAAGACTGCAAATCACTTTAGAAAGAAACCCCACCACTCATTCAATTGCATGTTAAAGTGTGGATATAAGCACAATAAACTCTAAACCAACTTTTACTGAACCACCAATAAAAACTAACAATTTCACTATCCAGAATCTACCCTTAATCACCGCTTTCTCTCTAAAGTAAGAGAGAGGAAAAAATGTTGTAGATCCAGCTAAATCTTTGGATGAAAATATAGTTTATTAAGGAATATTTTTGATGCGGCTTCCTTCTTACACTTAGATGGATAAAGAGATGATGATTTAAAAAAATGTGATATAAAGGGAACTCAACACTGAACACCTATATTCGTACTAGGACACATTACATTAAGATGCCGACCTATAGTATAACCTGCATACCTATTCAGATATCTACCGGGTGTTTCAATAAAGTTGATATCATTTTGAAATCTAATAACTTTGCTAGTTCCCCTTCAAATGAATTCAAATTTCAACAGCATGTGTAGAAAAAATAAGGAATTATGTTTAATGTTTGATGTTTTTAACTTTACAGATATATAAATGCCATTCACTGTAAGTGAAAAGGCTTTTTGTCTGTTAGAGTATTATCCAACACAGTCGAACAACACTGTACAGCGTGAATTTGTGAAGGAGTTCTCTAAACAGTCACCAACGTCAATGCAGATTTACACATGGCACAAAAATTGAAAGAAGAAGGCTGTCTGTGCAGGTCAAAAGGATCTGGACGACAAATAACATCGGAAGAGACGGTCGAGCAGGTTCACCAAAAACTTTTGCGAAACCCCAAGAATTTCAAAAGAAGAACAATTCTAGAAACCCAGATTCCTACAACAACAGTTTGGCACCTCCTGAGGAAACGCTTGCTAATGAAACTTTACAAGCTGCAGCTAGTTCAAGCCATAACGGCAGATGACAAGCGAAAGTGCAAACAATTATGTGTTGATATACAAAATAAACTTTAAAAAGAGTACAAGGAACGTCTTGTTTTCGGTGATGATGCCACATTTTATACAAATGGCAAAGTCAATAAGCATAATATTCACGTTATGTAGGAAGAAAATCCAAATGCCACAGTTGAGCACATGAGGTACTCACTGAAAGTGAGTACCTGTAAGTACTGTGTTCTGCGCCATCTTCAAGAACCATCTTGATGGTCCCATTTAATTTGAGGTAAATATGACCGGCCATGTTTATCTGCAAATGCTTCAGAACTGGCTAATGGATAAGCTCATTTAAAATGAACAAGAAGACTTCATTTTTCAACAGAACGGGGCTCTACCTCAGTGGAAGCTCACTGTGCAGGCTTACCCAATGACAATCTGTGAGAGAGAGAGATCGGGCGTGCTGGTGATGAAGACAAAAAGATGTTGAAATGGCCGCTACGTTCACTTGACCTGACACCTAGCGATTTTTTTCTCTGGGGCTATGTAAAGGGACTGGTCTATGTCTCGCCTCTTCCTGCAAACCTAAAGACACTCAAGCACAGAATCGCTACCGCACTGGAAACATGCACCAAAGACATGATGCAGCGTGTTTGGGAGGAGCTGGACTACCTACTTGACGTGTGCCGTGTATCAGGCGGTGCGCATATTGAACATTTGTGAAATCCGTTCACGGAATCGACATACCTTTGATTTTTGTCATTCAAATTGAAGAAATAAATCTTATGTTACTTAACATTAAGCCTGTTTAGTTTTGTTTGCCTTGACTATATAGTTTCAGTGATATTTACATCTCAAATGATATCAAATTTTTTTAAACACCTTGTATAATACCATTTTCGAAAATTCTCCAATATACCAGATTTTGCAAAATAGCTGTTCCACTTATTTTTCATCCTTCAAAATGCTTACTGGTGTGATAGAAAAAGTTCCGTAAAACGATATTAAAATCTTACTTTTTCCACACTTTTTTTCCATTTGGTGCAGGTGTGTCGAGATGAATGTGGAAAGAAACGAGATTCTGCTCTCCTGCGCGCGGGGCACAACAAGTTCAAGGTTAGCAAATGGCGATCTCCTATCTCCGTCCACAGTGTCAGGGAGAGTCGAAAGCAAGGAGAATATCTCAAATATCGACCTCTTTCAGGCAGAACTTAAGTTGTCAACTATTTGACTGTGAAAAAGGCTTTCAAAATTGCTCCGAGGTTCAAAATGAGTGCGTTCATGATGAAAAAAAATATCTGGTTTGCTGCGGTGTCCAGTATCATCAAGAAGGAGGGTGTCAAGAGCTTGTGTTCCGTGAAAATGCATCTGTTCACAGACCCTATGTGAGAACAACGTCGAAAGAGCTGTCGTCGCCTTCTCAACCAATCGAAGTGTCAAAGCAATCAAATTCTCATTTTTTTCTGATGCAAAAACCCTCAGGGTCGATCCATCCATCAAAAAACAGTACATTTTCGAGGTCCACTATTTGTTCACGACCAAGCACACTGCCTCCGTGAAGATGCTCGGCCTCATGGCTTGGAAAGTAGAGAAGATGCCTCTGGTGTGTTTCAGGCTAACCTTGGTCGATTACAGAGATTTATTGCCACAAATGTCTTGCCTTGAGAGAGAAAGATCACGAAGAAGGCAGAGTAGGTCTTTCAGCAGAATGATGCCCAGGCTCACACGGCCTAGAACATACACGGATGATATAAGGCAAAACTAATATCCTTTGCAACTTATGGATGCTTTAACAATATTTGCTGCAGTCCAAACTAGAGTAAGAGTGTCAAGTTAACTCGTCAGTGGCCTTATTTCATCTGAATGTTTGAGTTGATCCGAAAAGAGACAATCATGCAGTCAAGCAGAGCTTTTCTAATATTCCCACATCCAAGTCATTATAAATAGAGTCGATTCATTTCCCTCTCATTTTACCATATGGAGTTAAAACTGTCTTTAATTGAAATCCAGCCTAGACCATCGTTACTGGTATTTAAATATATCTTTCAAGCAAAATCAATTTGAAACTGAAACAGTATTCCTGTTAAACCTCGACCTTTTTCTTTGCAAATGGTGGGAACACATGGAAAAGTAAAAGATGCCAAACCTCCGTATCGCCTCAGGTTTGCTCTAACATTCTATATTGAAAAATTCTACCCTCGAATTAGACTAAAGACTGAGAACGCATTGCATCACTCATAGGTAAGCCCCACATACGCAGTTGGTTCTAAATCGGAACAAAGAGTCAAAAATAGTAATGATATCCTCCAAAAATCTAACTTTAAGGAAGATTACCATATGATGGCAATTTTCATCGATAAGCATTATGACATCGTTTTACCTTTCTAATTCATCCACAAATCTTCATATACTAATTTAAAAAGTTTTAGTAAACTTCGAAATAAAAAATAGACCATATTAAGTTTAAATATCCAGACATGGTTACAAAGAATTCAGAGTGATATAAAATGGCGTCTTCTATAATCCATGGAAAGATGTTGAAGCTCGAGCTGCTAGCTTTGGAGCTGCAGTAATATTAGTTCGAGCTTTTAAAATTTTTATCCCACAATTTTGACTTTCAGTTAGTTCATGTTTCAAACCGAATGAGTCAATAGTTAAAATACAAGCTCTTTCAAATCAAAGAAATTATATAAGTCTATCGTAGTAGATATTGACACTAAAATAAATCTACTTTGAGGTAGCCTTCTGTTGTCTAAGGAGCTACTCCACCCCGCCACCTACAATGGCCCAACTACTGATGTTCATGCAGCTATCCTTTCGCCCAAGAACGCCTATCGCTATAAGTAAAGATTAAGAATCTCATCATTGCGGTCCAGAATCTGACATAAGAGCTACGGAGGGAAGGCTCATTGGTAGGATTAGAGTCCTGGCTCTTCCTAAACAGGAGATCTACATAGTGATCCAATGATTATCTTCTCCTATATCTTCCAAGGATGACCCAATGTCAATCACCAGCCACTAAAACTGCCAGAACACATCAAAGACAGTGCTACAGAAGTCACATACCCGAGCCTCTTCACGGAGGCAGAGTGCTTGGTCGTGAACAAATAGCGGACCTCGAAAATGTACTGTTTTTTGATGACCGGATCGACCCTGAGGGTTTTTGCATCAGAAAAAATGAGAATTTGATATCTATGACACTACAAGTGATTGCAAAGGCGACGAAAGCAATTCCGACGTTGTTCTCACATAGGGTCTGTGAACAAATGCATTTCCACGAAACACAAGCTCTTGATACCCTCCTCCTTGACGGCACTGGACACCGCGAATACCCAGATATTATTTTTCATCATGAACGCACTCATTTTGAACCTAGGTGCAATTTCGAAAGCCCTTTTCACAGACAAACAGTTGACAACTTAACGTCTGCCTCAAAGAAGTCGATATTTGAGATATTCTCCTTGCTTTCGACTCTCCGCGACACTGTGGACGGAGATACGACATCGCCATTTACCGACGTTGAACTTGTTGTGCCCCGCACGTAGGAGAGCAGAATCTGGTTTCTTTCCACATCCATCTCGACACACCTGCATAAAATGGAAAAAGAAAATCAAAACAAGTGCGGGAAATAAAAAACAATGAGTGTAACAAATATTTTGCAAAATCCGGTATATCGGAGAATTTTCGAAAATGGCATTATAAAGGGTATTTCAATAAGTTCGCTCTATTTTTAAATGTAAATAAAACAACTTCTGTGTGATATATGCACTCAATTTATTTCAAATTTGAAGGTACATTTTATGGCATTAAGTGTCGAATATGACGTCGTTCAAATATCCGTCGCAGCTTCGCTTGGGGAAACGTATTCATGAGACCCAATTTTCGATGACTTTGTCGCATAAATCTCACTGAATTTGCTGGATGGTGTTCGTTATGTTGACTTTGAGGACATCAACTGTTTGCGGATTAATTAAATAAACCGGTAGACCAAAAGAAAGTAGTGTAAGGGCGTTAAATCGCATGATCTCGGTGGACAGTTAACGTCTCCGACGCGCGAGATGACCCTGCCCTGAGATCGCTGGTGCAAAATGTCTATCGTAGCGTGCGCAGTGTGGCACGTAGCGCCGTCCTGTTGGACCCACATGTCGTCAGTATCTATATCAGGCATATATTCCAGTTAAGGCCAAAAGAAGTTGCTTATAATCGATCTGTAGGTATCGCCGTTGACGGTTGTGGTAATCCCATCTTCGTCCTCAAAAAATACGGACCGATGATTCCGTTAGACAAAAATCCGCACCAAACAGTGACTTGGTTGGGATGCAATTGGTGCTGGTGTATCTCATGTGGATTGTTTTCGTCCCAAATCCAACAATTTTGCATGTTCACAAATCCATTCATACAAAAATGGGCCTCGTCGCTGAAGATGATTTTTTAAGGGGAAAATTTGGGGCAACTTCCAACTGCTCTAGTGCTCAATCAGCGAACACACGGCCTTGTCTATGGTCGTTTACTTTAAGGTCTTAGGAAAGCTGGATTTTGTACGGGTGAAGATCCAAGTCCCTACGCATCATTAGCCAAACTGAAGTCGCAAAAAGGCCACGTGCTTGTGAACGACGAGAAATTGACTGCCTTGGATTTTCCCGTACACTCTTATTTTACATCAGCGATGTTTTCAGCAGACCTTGCCTTTCGGCCACGTACGGGTATTGGCTAATTGTTGATAGACCCTTTTGCCTCGAATTTGGCCACCAACCGTCGAACAGTGGTAGGACGATTGTGGCTAGGATAGAAATCATGTAATGCGCGAAACGTTTGTCGAACGGAGCACTGATTCTGATAATAACATTTTATGATTTACACACGCTGTTCAACGCTAAAACCTTCCAAGGTTACTTGCCAAGTGCTACTAAACATTTGACAGTGAGGTTGCCAGATGTCGCTTTAACAACCTGGCCAGTATCGTCTAAAAAAGCTTGAGCGTCCTTGTTGAAAGACCCTTTATATATCTGATTAGGTATGCAAGTTATACGATATGTTGGCATCCTTAATGGAATATGTCCTAGTACGAGTATGGGAGTTCAGTGTTGAGTTCCCTTTATAACACATTTTTTTTAAATCATCATCTTTTTATCCATCTGAGTGTTAGAAGGAAGCCGCCTCAAAAATATTCCCCATTAAACTATATTTTTATCCAAAGATTCAGCTGGATCTAAAACATTTTTTCCTCTCTCTTACCTTAGAGAGAAAGCGATGATTAAGGGTAGATTCTGGATATTTAAATTGTTAGTTGTTGTTGGTGGTTCAGTAGAAGTTGGTTTAGAGTTTATTTTGCTTATATCTACGCTTTAACATGCAACTGAATGGATGTGGTTGGTGGTGGTGGTGTTTATTTTGATCTTGATTAGCAGTCTTGGCAGAGCAGAGGTGTCGGTTGGTGCTGTTTGATAACATCAGAGAGAGGAACTCCAATAGAGGTAAATTGTCCATAAATACACAGAAGAACCTCTAGAATCTAAGGTTTAAACTAACACAGACGGATAATACCTCATTTTCAAAAATGCAAAGAGAGCAAAAGGCATATAAGGTGTTATCACAGTTAGCCCTTTTTAGAAAGGAAGAAAGGTGGTAATTGGCTAAGCTGTTCACCATTTTCCGCATATGTTAGGCTGAATGGATTTACGGCGTACATGGTCATATATATGGAAGTTAGGGAATAGTTGGAATTTAGCTAAGTATTTAGTGGCGTATATATGTATCTAACTAGCTGCGTTTCACGTCATTGGACACTTCCTGACATCCAAACATGTTTATCAGTGTCCAAAATTTCACCACGAAACCCTTCACCATCCTTGCCTCTCTACTAGTGTCTAACGCTTTGTTTAGCCACATTGTTCTAAAGCTTTCACAGATTTGGCAAATGAATTCATTTACTTGAATCAAACCCATGGTAGAGTTGTAATTTGAGTGAGAGTTCACAGAAATTGGTCTTAAACCAAGAAATCCAAGCCTTCTCCACCAAAATTTTGGCATCGACACCTGAAGCAAATCCGAATCAAAATCATCACTCACATCAAAGACCTGAAACTTTTAACAGTGTGTCTGATTTAAAACCTATTATAAAGGTTCGGGGCTAGCCAAAGTCAAGTTCACTTCATTATGGAACAGATCATATACTGTAAAGAAGAGAATTATAATTGACAATGGTATCGCTCCACCAAGTTTAACTGCTTCTGGTATTATTATATTTTATAAACATCCATCACAATTTTCCCGTTCTGTGATGGACGCAGAGAATTTTTTCCAACAGAGCCGGTTATTGCTATTTACACGTTTCCCTTCCTGTTTAGTGGCCAAGACCCCATCAGCATGGCATCAGACCTTTCGGTTCACGTTTTAAAATGATAGACAATGCATAGAGAGATCGAGTATTATTAAGAGGAAATTAATTGGATAGAAAATTGGACGCTATTAAAAAACAAGTTCTGCTGACAAAGGTCGCATGTTCTCACTTCTTCTGCTTTATGACCTTACCACCATCAAAATTTCAATAATTCCATGAACAATCTTGCGAGGAAGTAGCAATTATATTATTCAAGAGAGAATGTAAAATTACATAAATGTTTCAAATTTCGTTAGAATCGGCCCAATAGTTATGATTTTATTGTCAAATAATTCCCTAGCTAACTTGGGATGCCCTTGTCAATTATTTTATTCGAAGGAGAATGTAAAACAACCTAAAGGTTTTAAATTTCGTTAGAATGGTCCGAATAATTATAAAGTTATTGCCAAATAATTACCCCGGTAACTTGGGAGGGCTTTGGTAATTACATCATTCAAAAGGGAATATGAAAGAATATGAGGGTTTCAGATTTCGTTAGAATCGTCTAAAAAGTTAAAATGTTATTATCAAAACAAATAAAAAGTAGAACCGGGTCCGACCAACCGCCCGACCGACATACCGAGATGTAGAATCACATTCGACTAAAAACCCTCAAACCGGAGCCAAATAGAGAGTAGAGCAAGATCCTCTTTCTCCGTACACTGAGCAGAGGCAAGCGAATAATGAGCTGGCCTCATTCTATCTCGCAAAATTATTGACACACACAAATAAATTAATTTAGAAGGAGTTTGTAAGAGAAATGAAGAAAGAATGGGGAAAAGACAGATCTCAATATAGATTAAATCGTGTGTAGTCTCAATCTGGCTCGAGACTACTGAGAGCGCTAGGGCCTAGATGGCTTCTCTTTCCTTCAGGTGCTAAGTGAAACATTCTAAAAGGGCCACCCTATTGCAAGGTTTTAAATGATACGAATATTGTGTACAATATCACTTAAGGGTTGAACAGTGCTTATTTATTCGAGGATTTTCCTGAAATCAAAGTAAACAAACAACATAATGACAAAATCAGCTGAGAGTAATATAATTATGCTTCTTATTAGGATTTCATACCTTTTCATTATACTTCTTTTCAATTTAAATCTCAATCGATTGAAAAAGTCGCATACACCGTTTAATGGAGTGTAAAAAATCTCAACCCCGTATTCCACATTGATAAATTGTTTAAACTATCAATATTCCTCATTTTACGTTGTCTACTTGGTTTTCTCGTGAAATATTTGGAAACTTATCCAACTAATTTCTGAGAACAAATATCAAACCCTAATCGATAACAAAGCGCCTCATTAGTTTTGGTGTTGTTTCTCTGTTTCCAAAAGTGCACTTTGAAGCTGTTTAGCTTTCTCGAATTTTAAGTGAGGAGGCATTGAGGTCGTATCAGGCAGAATTTTTGAAAGGAGATCCAAAAAGAGAATATTATAGATTGTAAAGAGAAATTGTGTAGAAGATAGATACATGATAATCCTCGCGGGCGTTAGGTCAGAAGGGTATAATATGTGTAATGGGCTTGCTATGTCTTGCCACTGCCTAAACCTTCCAATCAGTACTTATTTCTTTCAAACTACTTAGACTCTACTTATCTCATATGATCCTCTTGTTTAATGCTTACTTTTATGAGCCTAAATGTTTGTCAATGTAATCCCCCTCTCCAGACACTCAGTAACTTTTTTCTAGATACGAATTTTATAGAACAAATTTTCTATCTTGTATTTCAGACCAAAAATGAGTTGGTTCCCTTATGTCCTTAGAGCTTGATATTTGAAAGCTCCTTTATCGTCGAATTGAAGTTTTGCTTTCTGTTATATTTGCTTAGAAAGCGTAAAGGCGCTCTGGCATCAGCTTGTGCAACTTACAAGTCCAAAGTTCTTAATTAAGCAGTTTTTAACTTACGAAAGAAATCAGATGCTCATCAGAAGAATTTTCAAATGTTCGTAGAACAAAACTGAGAAAAAAACAATGCCCATCATGCTTTTTTAGCTGTTTTGAAATAATAATATCGGATTACCTAGCCCCATCCGACTTGTTTTCATGTGTTAAAAGAGCTGTTATAATTTGTTGTAATTTTGGGTCGTCAGATTTATATAAATGGTTTAGATGGATCGTTTTATCGATTGAAGAACTATTTTTGCTTCAATGGAGCTTTATGCTTCTCTTTGTTTGATTTTTTGTCCATTATTCTACAACCTTTTGAAGACCCTTCGTATTTATTGGTTCAGTCAATATCCAGACACTGAATTTAGGTTTATTAGAAGTTCCTCTCAAAACTAGGTTATTCTATCCCCTTTATAAAACAACGTATAAAAATCACAAAATATAATTGATTAAACTTGCTTGGCCTAAATTTTTAGACCAGAGCAAAAAAGATGTAGCCACAAACTGCTTTAAATTGAGGCTAAAAATAGTTCAAACTACCAAGAAGATTTTAGGAAACGCCCAACGAAATATCGCCTTTAAAACAACGGAAATATATATTGTAACCTATATTGATTAATAGGCTATTTCCCTATGGAAAACAAAGTAACGATAATTAATGTTGTAACTTGTAAGTATTGCCGGCGGGCGATTTACCTTATGAAACAAAACAAGAAGAAATTTTGTTTTAACCTCTGAGAATTGCCCAGTGTTTAACATAGAGTAGGAAACAATAGAACTTTATGTTATAACTTTCTTTTCTTACTTTAAATCTTGAGCTGACCCCCAACATGGAAAAAGTTGAAGCCTACAAACCCAAGATTAAATATAAAAAACTAAAAAGAAAACCAGAAATCAGATGATTTTAGCAGATAATAAGAAATGAATTCGCACCTTTCTTAAATGTATGGAGATCAGTAGACTCTACAACAGCACTAGGCAAACCATTCCACATCACGGTTGCAGCCACAATAAAACTCCTGGCAAACTATTTAGTACTACACTTGATACTAGAAGATTTCACACTATTATTAGTGGCTGCTGGCCTTGTATTACAAACAAAAACAGCTAGATCAAGCATGGACAAATATAACGGACATTTATCACTCTAGTACATTTTATGGAAAAGCATAAAGAATAAAATAAACTAGACCGATGACATAACTCTATCCAGGAGCTTAAGATGAGAATCTACACCTGACGACCACAAGGGACAGCAGAACTCTAAACAGAGAAGAAGGAAGGAACTAAAACATTTAGTTATAATAGCTTTCTTTTCAAAGATTCTAATACATCTCTTAAAGATACAAACTTTCTGAAAAACAAAGGACGCGATATTACGTATGTGCCTCTCAAAAGTCAATTTCTTGTCAAAAGTCACGCCTTAAACCTTAAAATAGCCACTGTTATTTAATATTGTTCCATAAATATGTAGATCACGATGCATTGGCAAAAGTGTTCTGGACCAAATAACTATCATATTCTAAGGTTTAGAAGGGTTAAGCTTCATGGCCCCAGGCTTACACCACTCATAGATACGTGCTAGGTCTCTATTCATGGAATCTGCTACTGCATTCCTCAAGCGGGAAGAAGGAACAACAGCCAAAAGAGTTGCATCATCAGCATATGCTATCAGTTTGTTTTCCAAACCATGACACAAGTCACTTGTATAAATAATAATTACCAAGGGACCAAGAATGCAACTCTGAGAGACAACCGAGATTACATTTCTAACACTAATATAATGGCCATCAACACAGACTCCCTGGTTGCTGCCAAGAAAAGATTCACTTAAAATATTAAAAAAAGAGCCAATAAAGCCTGATAATCTTAACTTGTAGATAAGTGTTCTATGACTCACACAATAGAAGGCTGCACTAAAATCTAAACCTACCATGTGCGCCTCTGCACCTTCACCAAGAGCGTTTTGCATAGCTGTAGAGATTGACAAGCGTGCATTACAAGTTCCGAGCCTCTTATGAAACCTCAACTGTAATGTTGGTAGCAGATTATTACCTTCAGCAAACCTAAAAAGTCGCTTAGAGAGCGGTTTCTCAAATACTTTAGATAAAACAGGTATAATTCATATTGGCCTGTATTCTGAAGGAGATGAAGATGGACTTAGTCCTTTAGTTAATGCTGCAATATTTTCCATCTTCCACACTGATGGAAAAATTGCGAAAAATTGTAGCAATTTTTTTATCAATAAAATCCGCAGTCTTTATTAAGAAAATGGGCAATATTCCATTAGGGTCGATACCACCATGAATGTCAAGATTCAAAAGCAAGGTTTAAACCTCACTAGATCTGAAGGCCATTAAACACAACTTAGGTTCTGGAAATCATGACCGAGGCACCAACAGCCAATCACCACACTGCTTACTCTCAAATAGGTCAGCCAAATGTTTAGCCTTTATTTAGGGCAGTAGATGGCACTTCTGTCAGCATTTAAGAGTGGGGTTATACTAGAATCAACTTCGAAGACTGATGAGTTAAGGATAGACCACAACTTATGATCACTACCAAGGGAGAGCAAGACCTCCTTTACACCATCATTATAATCTTTCTCAGCTCTCACATAGTTAATCTGAGATTATCTTCTAATCTCAGTGAAATTATGCCAAAAGAAGTCACACTTATTGTTCCTCCATAACTAGTAAGCTTCTTGCTGTGCTAAATAGGAAAGCTTGCATTCAGCAATAACCATGGCTTATCCTTAAGTGTAAACCTGATGAGTTTAGAAGGGATTCTCCTCTTTATAATTGGGCTAGGATTGTCATATAAGCATTCGATAATATTTGAGCTTCTATAAATATGACTCCAACTGATAGCAATAAGGTCATAAAGGATACCATACCAATCGGCACGGGAATTAAGGTAAACTTTCCTAGAGAAGTTAACATTTAGCACAACCTTATCCCTATCAACATTATTCTTAATTGAACTATGAACAGATGAGCCTACTAGAGAATTCACTCACAGGTAACAATACGTATAACATATGTAAACACAAGATCGAGACGGTTGCAGATTGATGTGTGGGTTCATTAATCATCTGCTCACAGCCAACAATATTAGAAAAATTTAAAGCTGTTATACCATGGCTATGTGTAGCAGTTACTCAGTTCAGCTACTTAGCATGATGAGCATTATAATTACCAACGAAAATAAAGAAGGACTTAGAGTCAGCCTGTTGAACTCCTGCCATTTTAGTTAACAAACACTCATAAATAGATTTATCTAAATCATGGTTCTTATAGTTAGGAAATACATAAAGATTTAAAAGTTTACCAGTGACTTCAACCACATGTGTTTCATGACACCCACATTCATATAACGGCCTATGAAACGCAGTGAACCCCTCTTTAAAATACAAAGACATTTTAAGGGCTCTCAGGATGGCATTACGCTTGAGATAAACCGGCTTTTTGAATCGTGGAATTAACAATTCAGAAATATGATGCAAATCAGACACAAGGGTCTCAGAACAAAGGATGATATCAAATTTATCGGCAGCTACGTCCAACTCATTTTATTCTTATAATTTCTTCCTACTGCAAAATTTTATTATTTTCTTGCCTGGGTGACAACTGTGACGTACTCGTAAGGGAGGAAAACATATGTTAGGACAGCTATTTATGCCCCGCCCCATTTGACACTACCTTATGGAATAGAGATCTATAGAATATACTGTTTATTTTTTTTTTTAGGTTAAAATTGATCCGAATTTGATTCTTATCCAAATGGGTCTTTTATCGCAGCTAGCTACCGAAGTCTACACAAAAATGCTGACACTTGGCAACCTCACGAATGGTAAGTCTATTTAGTGCCACTTGGGGAAATTCAAGATATAGATCGTGTTTTCTCTTTCATAAAGAAAGTAGAGAGGGAGGTGACGCCCCCTTGTCGCGG
This sequence comes from Ceratothoa steindachneri, assembly GCA_963969495.1. NCBI lineage: Eukaryota > Metazoa > Arthropoda > Malacostraca > Isopoda > Cymothoidae > Ceratothoa > Ceratothoa steindachneri. The sequence continues at coordinate 127,451,057 of OZ018328.1, read as the reverse complement.
GAAGAGAGCTTGTGCGTGCCCTTGACTTTTCGAGCTATGTCGGCGGGGGTACCTATCTTCTGGCACCACTGGCAGGGTTTCCCTTGTCAATTTGGTCGGAATTTAGGTTCCAGACTAGGTCGTCTTTGTCTCTCTTTATCCTACTCTATCCTTCCTCTTTCTTTAAAAATTAATCCTATTTCTTCTACTTATACAAAAAGAAAAAAAACAACAAAAAAACAATCCCTATACCTATCATGTCACTCTTACGTTTTTCTGATCTATCTACATATAAGGACCTGGCAGCTACCTCACGCGTCAGAAGAGAGGCTTTGAAAGCTCTATAAACAACGCCAATCGACGCTCACTGGTTGCGAGAGACTAGGACTGAGGGATCTTAGGCGTTGGGGCACGATAAATGGGAAAAGGGTAGTGCCCCGTTAACCCCTTTCCTGGCGCATAATTATTGACCATTCCCAGTGACCATTGACGAGTGCCTCTGGTAGCATTGGTCCGTGGTGACGGCCCTTTGTTCCCATGTTGGTTGCTAGGCCACCAAAAAGCCTTGGGTCGAGTCTCTGGGTGTGGCGGGATATCCACTGAACGCTGCTCCAAGATCTTGGCCGTCGTGAAGGGAACTAGTAGGAGTTGAGTACGGGGTGTGCTCCGTTGTTTACCTGGTGAGAAATCGATGGCCCCTTCGGGGACTGTCAGTGCTGCTTGGTTGGGAGCCACGGCACGCCAAGGTTTGACGACTCGTTCGGACGAACAGCAGCACAAGGAGCGTGCCTTCTGAAAGATCCGAAACCTCTCCGATCGATAGGCGGGAGCGACTCACGCGGGGCGAACTCACCACCCCCTTTCTTTTTTATTAAGTGGTCACAAAGTATTCAGAGATATAGAGTGTTCAGCATGACTGGAAAGAAAGGACCTGGTGCGTTAAAGTATACCTGCTCGACATGCCAAAAGGACAAGTGGTGCGTAGATTTTCCGGAGGGGTGTTTCTCAAAATGCCCCCCTGGAAGTATCTGCACGGACTGCGTCCTAAGGGCAGAACTTCAGGAGCTTAAGAAACTTTTTAAATCTTCTGAGGAAAAAACACGACGGCTGGAAGAAAAGGTGAAAATCCTCGAGTCTGAGCATGTGACACAAATCCGTCATCTCGAAGCCATCATTGCAGAGATTAAAGCCACCAAGGTAGAGCAACAGCAAAAAGAAACTCCCAACGACGCAAATGGCTCCTCTGTTGGGCCTTCATGCACCGCGTTGATAGAGATAGGACAACCATCCGACGTCCCAGAGCCAGCAGCTGCTGGGGTTACTCAGGGCGTCAAAAAGAAGAAAAGGAAGAGTAAGAAAGGAAAAACAGTAGATAAAACAGAAGAGAAAGTAGAAACGGAAGAAAAAACGAAGAAGAAAAAGAAGAAAAAAACCCAAAAAGTGGGGAAGAAAGAGGAATCGAAAGAGCCCATACTGAAAGGGAAGCCTCTGTCCTCTGAACCCAAATGCGCGAGGGTCATCGTGATCGGTGACTCCCAAGCGCGGGATCTACAACCCTTGCTAGCTGCCCGCCTTCGCACAAGTGTGAAGGTAAGCTGCCTTCCAGGAAAGGGGAACGGAGAAATAAGGGTGGATGCTGAGAAATCTCAGATCTCTGAGAACTCAGTAGTTGCCCTTATGGCAAGTGGCAACGATCTCTACCTACGAGGAGGCAATGTAGGCGCCAGCGGGAAGATCCTGACCACGGTTATGGGAGGAGCTGACGACTGTGGGCTAAAAACTCGCAGACGTGTCGTGGTAGGGATACTCCCAAGACGAGGTCCATCCCGCAATGCTCACGCGAGGAACGTCTCCATAAATCAACGCCTGGGAGATCTTTGTACGGCGGAAGCAGTCTTTTTTGTAGACCGCTACCGCACCTTTTACGGGAGAAATGACCTGTACAAAAGGGACGGAGTGCATCTTTCCTTTAAAGGGAAAGCTGCACTCGCAAACATGATCCAGGATGTTGTGGAGCGGACCCAAGGAAGTGTCAGACCCCGAGTAAAGAAGGACGTACGCCAGTACACCCGTGTTACTCCAGGAACGACCTTTTCTGAAGTCACAAAGAGGGGAGTGACCCCGCCACAGAGAAAGAAAGCGGGAAACGGAAGAGCGTAGGGAGTTCTACAGTCGGGGATTCCTTCAAAGTTCTTCTGTTTAATGCGAGGTCTATCAGAAACAAGTTTCTAGAACTTCGTGGCCTCGTAGCAACAGAATAACCGGAGATGGTGGCCATAACGGAGTCGTGGATAAAAACCTCAAGCCGAGATTTTGAAGGTGAATTCACGATTCCCGGTTACCAGCTCTTCTTGAAAGATAGGCCAGACAGAGAGGGTGGCGGTGTGATGTTGTATGTCAAGGATACTTTCAACTTGACGGATTGCAACATCGTATCCGAACATGAACTACTAGGTGTTGACCTAGAGATAGGTCCTGCCAAATACAGGACCCTGGTGCTTTATAGACCTCCTGCCCAACTCGTTGAAAAGGACAGAGATTTGTACCAGCTACTAGGAGAACTTGTCGAAGACAGAGTGTGTATCGTCATGGGTGATTACAACACACAAGTTGACTGGGAAACCAGAGAACCCTGTTGCGAGAATGCACTACTCCTGGAGTTCACGAACAACGAGTTCCTCACTACTATTCATCATCTACGTCAACGACATAGACGCTGACATGTTTGCCAAGATTTCCAAATTTGCCGACGATACCAAGCTTGGTATGAACGTTGCAAAGGATGGAAATACTGCCCGCCTGCAGAAAAGATCTTGGGAAGATTGAAGAGTGGTCGGACACGTGGCAAATGCCTTTTAACGTGGGGAAATGCAAAGGGATGCATATCGGCCACAAAAACCCCCAATCTCAGTATATCCTTAAGGGCACTGCTATGGAATCCACCGACACTGAGAAGGACTTGGGTGTAACAATCACTAGTGACCTCAAGTTCTCGAAACAGTGCATTGAAGCGGAGAAAAAGGCTCAAAGGATGCTAGGCTATATTAAGCGCCAGTTTAGTTTGGTTATCGGAACCAGGAGATTGTAGTGTGCCTGTACAACTCACTTGTCCGACCGCACCTGGAGTATGCCGTACAATTTTGGAGTCCTTCATTGCGAAAGGACATCGCGAGATTGGAACGCGTACAAGCTAGGGCAACCAAACTGATTCCCTCTATCCGACATAAAAGTTATGAGAATAGACTAAGGGAGTTAGATCTGTTCTCGCTGGAAACCCGTACACTGCGTGGTCAGCTCATCGAGGTCTTCAAAATACTTTGAGGGTTCGACAATGTTGACTACCGGGATATTTTCACACCAAGTGAGAACAGAACGCGCAATCACGGCTTCAAACCTGAACTGAAGCGTTACAACCGCAATCTGTGTGGAAATTTTTTCACCTACAGTATCTGCGGTAAGTGGAACGCACTTCCAGTGGAAGTTGTCAAAAGTGAATCTGTTGACCAGTTCAAATCAAGACTAGATAAAGTCTTGAAAAGTGGCCGTTCAGGGACGCAAAACAATTGAGCAGCCATGTGCCTGTTCGATTGCTAGTCCAAAGGTACCCTCTTTGAATGGACCGTAAGGTCTCCTAGGGTACTTACTTTCCTTGTTACTCCTTGTTACCCTCGCACCACGCCCAGTGCTACTTTTTCCGTCCACCTCCAAACTCTCCATTCATGCGAGCTGCAGCACTCGAATAAGCAATCAAAATTTTCCTACCTGACTTTGTTAACAAGTAATAATATTTTACGTAAATGTTTCATAACCAGAGGAGATAGAGAGGATAGTGTCGGTCCTGAGCGCCGATGTGCTAGACTTGTGTATAGTCCCATTAATGCTCGGAGCACCACTCGTCACACCGGAAAAGTTGAGTGGTGACAGTGTAATGCTTCTTCATGCATGTCTAGTTTTGTTTGGCGTCTAGGGATAACGCAACATAGCGACCAAACACGGATTTGCTAGTGGTAGAGGTAGTGAGGACCCTTCTTGTGGTGAGCATTATGTGGGCGGCCGCAGTGCTTCTATTCTGTTAAATCTGGAGCATCGTGTCCCAATTATCGACATCCAAAGCACGGATTCCCGGGGCTCTTACAATATTTAGAGAAGTGGGCGAATCCGTTGCAGTTACGACACTTGAGTAGAGAGGGGAGTTCTTCTTGAACTCGAATCGTGTTCCTACAAATTTTATGAACATTGGGAGGGTTTGTTGTTTTATAGTTGTCTTAGCAACCCTAAACGGATTGGAAGAACGAAAAGATGTGTTTTTTAAAATACTGACCAACTCAACATTATGTTGTTGGTCGGTGAAGACTTCTTTGGCGGTGGAAGAGATGAACTCGTCTGTGACATCAGGTGCTGGGAAGAAGTTATCCACTACGTACGTGCAGATCCTTGCATTAAATTTATTCTTGTCACTGGCGGAGATTTTTAGAGAGCTGGTGTTGAGAAAATGACTCACTAGTAGCCCGGACTATTATCTCCGAGCATGAGTCAGAAATTGAGAAATCAGGGGCGGATTTAGAGAATAATTTTTGAGGACGTTATACGTACGTAAACTACAGACCTTTTGTTCTTAAGGAACAAGTAGATATATATAGCGAGACCTAGCAAATGGAGCTCGGATGTTATGTCGGTTTCTCGTCGATTTTTTGCCAAAGCTAGGGTGCTTTTTAGCACTAAAGGTTGGTTAATATTACAAGTTAGTGACCGCAAACTGCTGGCTTTGACTATTTCCGTTTGGAGACGAGATAGAGGCTACCGCTTATGCGAGAACTCACCTGGTTTGAGGAGAAGTCGGGAGAGACCACAAGTCTACATTTGTTTTTCTGCATTCTTCTGATTATTGTACCATTTGGGCCGTAGTGTGAATTTTTGGGTTGAGATAGTGCCTTGTTGTATGGAGTATTACGTTTTTTTATATGTTTGTAATAAATGTGTAGTTTGCATATTTGTCTTTCCTTGTTTATTGTAAATAAATTCAAAGGCTTCAGTCATTCCACTTTACTCACCACCTTGTTCATTTATTTCACTTTGGATTGAGTTATGTCACTCTCTTCACCACTTCACTTGTGACACTCAATGTGATTCATGAAATCACTATTTATAAACTTTCAATTAAACACTCATAATAGGCTACTAGGTTACACTTTTGTATCAAATTTGTTTGGTTGTCATTAATGATTCTCGTTCTGGTAGTCACTACTGTGGACACTTTCTTCGTCTCTAGAAGAGATATTTAGTCTTAATCGTCTGGAGCATTTATTTGCGATATTTTTTAATTGTCGGTTGGGCCCTTATCATGCCTTAGATAATATATATTCGTGTTGATTCTCCCAAGAGTACATTGGTTCTTCCACTAGTCCTAGTTAAATTTTTCCACTGGAGACTCTGGAGTTGAAAGGAGCCTTTTCTCTGGCGTTGATATTCTCTGCAAAGTGCGAGGAAGAGAGTTGTTCACCCTACAAATAATTAGAGAATCCGATTTAGCATTGTTATTGAGGTTGTTAAGGATATTTTCGAAAATTTTTCCAATGAAGTTACGCAGAGACATATGTATGTCGGAAACTGGTGAGAAGATCTTGAGGTTTGCCTGGTTTTGGGAGGAAGATCAATTTTCGAGTTGAAAGTCTTCTGGAAAGTATCCATTGTTTAGGTACTGGTTAAATATATATTTGATGGATGCTATTATATTTTGTAAGTGTGATTCTTTTAATTTTTGATGGCCTGAAGCTTTTTGTTGCAAAGGATAAATAGATAGCGCTTTTTAGTTTTTTACTAATTATCCTGGGTCCTAGTCCCAGGTTATATTCCATTTGTTGTTGAAAGTTATTTCTGAGGTTTTTATGAATCATCTCTCCAATTACTGCGTTTTCTTTAGGTGTTATTGATAATACTGTCTTCCATTCTAGCTAAACCTTTCATTCAGTTGATTAGTCTCCAGGATTCTTTGGGAGTCTTTTATTCATTTATTTGCTGCATGTGGTTATCTCATACGTTTCGTTTTGTTCTTCTATAAGATGCCTCGTCTCTTTTTTCCTTCTTTTTATCGTAATTTGTCTTTCTCTGTTTGGCTTGAGATTCGCCATTTGTTGCGAATCACTGTTCATGGGTTCTTTGCCATCATATGTTGGAGTGTCTTGTCTCTCTTTTTTAAGATATTTAAAGATCTCTCCTGAATTATAGCTATTTTCCAAGGCTTATTTTCTTATTTCTTTGCTCCTGGTTAGCTCCTTGTATCTGTTCAAGGTTTTCTGTTTAGCTTTTTCTCTCTCATTGAGACTCGGTACTATTCCAAAATGGTCATAACATGCAAAATTGAAGAGCTGCATATGGATGTTATATGACATGTAATGACTGGTAGATGAGACTTCTATTTATCTATGGTGGGAAATCTGGGCCTATTCTCTTGAATAAATTTATCTCGAAGAACATTTCGAAGCCTTGTAGTCTTTAAGTACTTCTTGGATAGCCATTTAGCATATACCTTGCTTCCAGGTCTTCTATAATTATTTTCAGGATTTCTATGATCTAGATTATATGGAAATTGTACATAATGATTTATGTAATTTTCCTTCCTGTTGGTTGATAGGGGGTGAATATTACTTAAGGAGATAACTGTTACAATTTAACGGCCAAATAAGCCTTGTCCAATCCATTGAATTCTTTATAGTCGTGATCTCTTCTAAGTTATATGCCAGCTCCTTCGAATGGCTCACTGATGGATGGATATCACAAGGTGGTAGTTGAATCTCTTAATTTATATTCTCTCTTAATTTATTGGATACTCTGTGTTCAATATGATGTCTGGATAATTTTTCCTGAAAATGTGGCCTACTGAAGATGTCTTCCGGTCCACACATCCGTATTAGTTTTTCATGGTTAATTTGGCGCAGCTTGGGAAAGCTGGCAACCAAAAGATGATGACGCCTGGTAACCTCACGCGTTTCGTGCCCTATTTATTCTGGAACTAGGGAGAAGCGGATGATGGTCATTCACACAACTCTCACTCCATTGCCAGTGCCAGCCTTCAACTCAGCTTCCGAGAAAACTCTCCATCCACGTGAGCTGCAAGGCTTCTGATTTGAGACAACCAAGAATTATTCTAGCTGCAGACCTTGTTCAATAAAGAAAAATTGTATGCGTGTTTACTAAACCAACCGCTGGATTAATGATTCTTGGAACAATTTGCACTCTCTCAAGACTGCATCAAGAAACCATCGCTCAACAGAATTCTCCACAGCCTCTTCATATCTCTTTAACTAGAAACAACCAGCAACCCTCTCTCACGCAAATGGCAATTGTTCCGGCGATTCAAGTGCCTCAATATTTGACATGTGGGTCGACACACTGACTCCATCTCTGCGACCTGGCGTTGAAAGCATAAAATAGCTCATCCACTAATATCAAATTAAGGCTGGCCTTCTCCCGTTTAACAACAAAGCTCATAAAAGCAGCAAAATGATTATTCGATTTGCCAGCAGATCAGAGGAGCAATCTTTCTTCGGTACCACAAGCCCTCTGATCAGCAACGATAGCAAAACCTGACTAGGATCATTCTCTCATTCATATGACATACATAATGGTAGCGCTGAAGGAACTTCAACCCTAAAGAAGCTTTACAGAGGCTCTCGATCCGTCTTAGCTGCAAATGCGGTCAGTGGCTAAGATCTACTCGCCACTTTCACCTACAATACTCCGACATTCACAGGTCAACTCAGCTCCCCTCATCTGCCAGAATCCACCATAGAGGACACTGGTGAAGTGTCAAACTCTTATGCATCCCCTAGTTTGCCTACGCTGCCTCCTTGTGGCATTTCTAGGAAATTTGCACACCCCATCCTCACCATTCACCAGCCCCCAAATCTACGGGAAACGACCAACAGATCCACTTCAGCGATACCTTCCTCCTGGGGAATCCATCAAGCTGTCTTCATACTCACCGTAGGAGCGATGCAGGCTCGATCCCCTTTCTCTTATTCTGGGATCTAGACACCTATCTCACCTCACTTGTTGATAGCGGTTTTAGTTTATAATTTCGGCTTCGACTCAGGACAGATGTCGAGCTCAGGTGGTCTCCTCGCTGCATAATATTTCAAGTCACTATATACCCGTCTATTCAAAGAAATTTCTTTAGAACTATAGTTTCCCTGGACATTCTCTAACTTGGCTTTTTTTTATTTGCTAACTTCGATCACCCAATCTTACTGTTCAACTTCCTGCAACACATTTCACTTAAGCTAGACTTAGAAGGGCATGCTTTTTCGGACCGTGTTCCTGAAAACGGAATTCATGATACTCGTTTCTTCCGCTCCCAACGGCTCGGCGCATATTTTGAATCCTTCATAATCCTAACATCAACCTGTTTGTGTACATAGACACAAACCACCATACCCAAGGAATCAGTCACTAACCGTCAACTTACAACCCGTCTTCTGGTAAAAATGACGATTGCCATCTGGTAATGGATGACCGCAGAGTACTCATATAAACTCTCATGGATATCACTTCAATTTTAGGACGCCCTTTCAACCATTCGGCTATACCCTGATAGGCGCACACCAACATAATAGCCCAGTGATTACACGCTTCTTGACTAGGAAAAACACAAACCTTTACTTGTTTTCCTTTGCCTGTCGAACACTGACAGCAAATTTATTCTTGACTATTTGCTGAATAAGATTAGACCTCTAGTGACCGCTGGTATCACTCTGGTGTCGAATCTGGTAACTTAAAACCATTCGTAACCTTTTTGTAATGACAATCCGAAAATGCAGATGATTGTCATTCACACAGACCTCTCTCGATGGCCCAACTTCAAGCTTCATCCTTGATTCTAGGATAAATTATACATAGAGTTAATAGAACAAGCTTAGTACGTGTTTCTCAATATCGAAAATAACCTTGACAAGAGGTGAGAGAAAATTAATAAACACACCCTAACTTTAAAATCCAATAGCAAATTATATAGTTGCACGAAAAACAACAACCCCTATAGACCTTGCTTCTATAAAGGTTTGAATGCCCTACACATGACTCGAAACAAAATATAACATACCTAATGAAAAAACACTGTGCAGACTTGTGGTATCATTTCACTACGGACCTTTTTTATTCTTCATCTCTTACACTCCCTCCTTCAAAGATATTAGAATTTGACCATTTTTCACCACTATACAATCTTCCTATATTAATTTCCGACTATAACATTTTTTAACCCTTATTTATGTTAAATGTCTAAAATATACTTCATTCTATTTACTGGCCTGGATAAGATAGCATGTGGTAGCTTTGTAGCTCTACGCTTTCAAACGCCATCTATTTTCTTTTGAGGATTCCTAAAGAAGTAAATTTAGGATCTCTTTAGCTTCGTGCTTCAGGTGCTTTTTTCTCCAATCAAAAATTATGCATAGGAGAGAAGACATAAGGAAAATAATAAATGTTCCTTTTCTACTAATATGGAAAAAGTTTTTTGTTTAAATTTAATTAGGACTGTTATCCTGCTCTTGTTTCCAAATTTATATGGGGAGCAAAATTCATCTGTTGCTTTCGTTAAGAATTACTTGCATAGGTGAACAAAAATTGTGAGCCTTGCTATCTTAAAGCTTCCACAAATTTGATATATACCAGTATTATTTTAGTTTCCAGTCACGTTTTAATTCAAATTTAGCGTTGTTTTATACAATTTTACCTCATGTTTAAGATAACCCTATTCTTTATCATTGGATTTGCAATTTTAGGAGATATAAATAATTTAAGTTGTAGTTACTACCTAGCAGTAGCGTGCAGTAAATAGAAGCCAGAAAAGAATTGCTTCCCCTATTTAAGAAGAAAATAAAAAGAAATTACACTGCAACAATTAATATGACAGCAGAATCAATTTTATTCTCACATTTTTGTTTGCCTATACATGTATACGCCATACGGTACCATTGACTTTTAATCGAATTTGCGTTAGACACTGATGAGCCCGACTGCAATTGAAGAAATGCATCTTTTTCGTCGACATTTCTAATCATTTTTTTTATCTTAATTTAAATAATAGTCCTGTTTTTTAATGCTTTGGAATTAATATTTTAAAAGATGTTTTGCTTTTCTTAGCAATAATATACAGTAATTACAGTTTTGTGATTTTTATCTATATATTTCAACGCCTTGTTACAATTAGGAAAAAAATAACCTATTTGTATACGGAAAAGGAAACAAATTTAGCTTTGCAGTCATCAGCTTGCATCTGGCAATCCTTTGGGTTGCCAGAATCTAGGGAAAAGCAAGAAAATGTCTAAGACAAATTCACGTAACCATTATTATGCTCTGAAGCTTAAACAAATTTGTAAGTTATATTAAAATACTGGTTCTGAGAAATAAATGAGCTAAATAGCAAAAACTCTCGTATGGTTAAGCTCGTATATCTTAAGCATTTTGTTAATATTTCCTTGATCCTGGCGAGCCTATTATACTCACCATTCGTATCTTTGATATCAGTCGCCCTGAGGCAGTGCTTAGTTACGTGTGGCGTATTGTTTATTAATTTTTTTAAGTAATAACCCGCTTTTAAACAAAATTTATGCGAATGAATTTGAGGGAAAATGCGATTGCATTATTGAAAAATTATTAAAACGGAAGTTCAGTGCGATGAACTTCCTTGTTGCACTCGCAAATAAAATGTAGGCCCATATGATAGAACATCGTGGCTAACTGGAGTTTTAAAAAAATTTAAGAAAAGATAAAAAAAATTAACATTAACTAAAGTGAGTAGCTTACAATTTTATAGTTACTTTGAATGAACAACATATTTACTTCAATTAACATATTTATTTTTGTAAAACTTCAATTGCTTCCTCATCTTCAAAAGTCACCCCACTTCACTGCTACCTAGATAACTTCCAATAAAATGATTTAATTTTCATGCAAAACTGAAAATAGTTGCAGCGAAAAGGGTAGTTTTGTATTAAACTAAACTAACACATGCCTACATAATCTCCTGCATAACGCATCCCACACCTTAAAATGTGAAGGTAAACTTAATTCTAAAAAGAACTTCGATGGCGATGCAATTTTTCTTACGTTTTCAGGAAGGCATCGCACTTCTCCGTTAGTTGATGAGAGCGGCAAAAAAAGTAATTTTGAATAAGAGAGGCGTTTAATTAATGTTCTAGGATTAATATTTTGATGGCTAAGGGGGTCTATCACCTCATATAAAGTCACGAATAGTTAATATTTCAACTCGAGGGTAACGCAAATGATTTTCCTCGACCTTACATTTAAATAGTATGAGACGGCATCAGTTACGCTCGCTAATTGTACATCAAAAGAGAGCTCCCCCCCTTTAATGAAAAAAAGAATTTCAGTTCTTTATAACAGATGACATACTTTTACATTACAAAGGTACACTAATAGAAAAATTCATGATATAATTTTAGATTTGTGTGCGACCAAAAAACAATGTCTATAGCGTTATGAGATATTTTACAGTTTATGATATTGCTGCATGTTTTGGTATTTTGTTATATGCAGGTGCTTATCATGTTAAGTTGACAGTGATTGACTACTTTTAGAGTCCTTAGGTAGTAAAACAGATGTATTGTTCTACAATGTCAAAAAATAGATATTTTTCTTCATTACAACAGTTAGATTTGACAAGTATAGAGATCGTAGAGTTTGTCAAAAACAAAATCGTTTGACTGCAATTTCTGATGTTTGGAATATATTTAGGGATAACTAAATCCATGCAGACACGCTCACTGGCGATGAACAGCTTCTTGGTTACTGTGATCACATTCCAAGTCTGACATATATTCCTACAAAACCAAGAAAGTATGGAGTTAAAATATTTTATTCAGGATGATAGTGGATACGCTCTGAATCCCAAAGTTATACCCGAGAAAAAGGGGACACCGTAAAATATAAACTAGGAAAAAACGTTGTCTTGGAATTATGCCAGCCTTTTGAAAATACTGGAAACTCACCTTGTTAGGAACAATAAGATCACATAGAAAAGAAATTCGTCTACGTCTAAGAGAGAAGAAAGACCGTTTCATTCAACTATATTTGCATATGATTATACAAATAAAATCATGTTGGCCTTATAAATTGCTAAAAAAAATAAAATTTCCTTTACTAAGCTCTTCTTATCCTGGTAACGAATATGTGCCTGATAAAGCTAATAAGCCAAAACTGATTTTAATCATAATTTCGAAAAGAAAGGTGTATATCAGTTTGATCAAAACATTGAAAAACTCACATGTAAAAGAAAAACAGTTCGATGGCCTTTGCTTTTCTTCTACAATATGCTGGCCGTAGCAGCATATGATGGATTTCTTCTCAGAAAAAAAGCTGGATATACCCCACACCTGAAAGTTTATCTCAGAACTCTGGCAAAATCACTATTGCGAACAAGGGTTGAGCAAAGATTTGAGAGAGAAAAATAAAGAATTTCTAGAAGATCACGAGAGGCTGCCGAGCTTCTGAAATTTATTCCGATAAATTTTGAAGTTTGCTCAAAAGTGAGCCGAAGTTCATGCGACAAATGCAAAAAGAATATTTGTCCCGACAACCGTAAAATTGTGAAATCTTGCATTTGCTTTACGTGTTAAGTAAAATAGGAATACGTAGTGGATTAGGCCTACAGGGGAGACCACAATAAAAAAGACAAGTGCAAATGCATACCGCTAGGTTACTAGTCAAGTGAAAATTCTAAATATAATATCGAAAGCTATAAAAATGTACAGTTATACATAATTTATACTCTCTACAAAAATGTTACACATGGTCAAATGAAGTTACGTATTTCACGTGGTTGGATAAGGGTTAAACTACAAGCCACAGGGATTCAATTTCACGCAAAGCGTTACCCTATCCAACCCAGTACGTCTAGCTTAGGAATCTCCAAGGGTTATTTTATACCATATCTTTTTGCCAGTTCACAATATAAAGACTCATTATCTATGTCACATACAAAGAAAGACAAAATACAAGTTATGCAGGTGGTAATAACCACCATAAGGCTTTCGCCATATTAAATTTCTGCCTTTCAAAAAGCTTTTGAAGACAGAAAGAAACATGCAAAAATCCGTTATTGCAGAGCATATTACATACATTGCAAGAGAAGGAGAAATTTGACGTTATTTTTTAGTTCTTCTTAGTATGGATTGCCTTCATTGTTCCGTCCTTTGCTCTCTTATCCTTGTGTTCTTTCCTTTCCCTTTCTCTTGCCTTTAAAAAACTCATGTTTCTTTTCTCATTACTATTTACTTACATAATACTATATGCCTAATATATCTTCCAGGTATATCACCACTAATATACATAGTATTCTAACAAAATCAAGATTTAAAGGGTGTCTAGATAATGTGAGGTTATAATAAATCTAGCCAATGTTATAAGTTAAATAACCGTAAGGCCAGGTCATTATTACAATAATTTATAAGCAGTTTTTAGCAACTTTTTTACTATTTAAACAATTTTGAGTAGTTTCATGTCTTCTAAAAACGATAAGTGTTCAGGAATGAATTCATGTTCTAGAATTAATTGACTTTCGAACGGATCAGATCAGATTACCATAGAAAATTTGTGGGAAAGGTCATATTAATTGCTTAGACTCTTCATATAATAGTACAACACGTTGAGGAAAATCCGAGTGAATCGAAGCCCAATAAAACAGATTGAGGTATAATTCTTTGATGAACGTTTGCAAGATACTAAAAACTAAAATCAAAGTATCTTACTTTAATATATCCTTAAATATTTAAGGATAAATTAATCAATCAGAAGTAGGGATGCCTCGTTCAGATATCTTGGCCGCAATCAACAATCTAAACGTATTAAATACTTTAGATAAGTTCCGATTCTCCAAATGCTTAATTACACAAAACATGATACTAAGAGTCGGCAACAGGAAGTTAACACTCACAGAGTAAAAACACATCTTAAGATATTTACCATCCGGTCAACGACTAGTAGGACTTATAAGAAATTCTACTGTAGCGAAAACCACGTTTCTCTACCTCAGTGAGAGATGTAGCCTTTAAAGATTGGTAGTAAAGGGTGACCTCTGGTCCAATCTGAGTGTGCATCTGAAGCTCCTGTAAGTGTGTTTCTTCCGTGGAATGCTGTGGTTACCTTTAAAAAGTCTAAATACCGGGTGTATAAAAAAAATTTATATCATTTCACAATCTAATAACTATGCCAGTTCCCGTTCAAATGAATTTAAATTTTAACAGCATTTGTAGAAACAGGTAAAGAATTATGTTGAATGTTTGATGTTTTCAACTTTACAGGTATAGAAATGCCATTCACTGTAAGTGAAAAGGCTGGTCTGTTGAAGTATGCTCGAACACTGTCAAACAAGACTGTGCAGCGTACATTTATGAGAGAGTTCTCTAAACAGTCACCAAAGGCAATTCAGATTTGGAAATGGCACAAAAATTGAAAGAGGAAGGCTGTTTGTGCAGGGAAAAAGGATCTGGACGACAAATAACATCGAAAGAGACGATCGAGCGGGTTCGCCAAAAGTCCATAAGAAGAAAAGTCAAGAAACCCAGATTCTTCCAACGACAGTTTGGCGCGTCCTGAGGAAACGCTTGCTAATGAAACCCTACAAGCTGCAGCTAGTTCAGGCCATAAGGGAAGATGACAAGCGGTCGCAAAAATCAGACATCAAAAAAAAGAAAGCAAGGAATAGATTTCACAAGAATGGAGAAGCATTTATTGATTCTGTAGCACCTCTGGATCAAATGGGTAACTATCCAATTTATTATATCAGTCAACTCTCCTTTATTAAAATTTCAAAGTATTTTTTTCACGTAATCGTAAAAGAATTATCGGAAACAAAGTTCTGTTAGAAATTATGCCTTGAAGAATAGAAATACATTAGATAAAAATACTTGGCTAAAAGAATGCATTTGAATGTGTGAATCTCACGACACTCGATTAGTTAATATATATTATTTTTAAATAAAAATTTGAAACAGAGAATAGATTATTGGCATATTTATTCTCCCAATGCATGGTAAAATATATTTTCTAGAAATGTATTTTATGCTTACTGTTTTGGCAAAATCTAAGCGAGGTTTATACAGCTACAGCCAAATATAATAGAAAAAAATCTTTAAACATTACTTTTGGATGTAACTAACCAAAAATGAATGAAATATGAACATAGTTATTGATATAATTCATTCATTAGAGAGAAAATAAATAGAAATTGCTATTACTCACCTGCTAATTACTCATTCATTGGTTAAAAGAAATTTATCAAATTTGGGTGAAAAGATAGGTCCACAACCAACAATTTTCAATAAGTGTAACAGAAAGGTAACAGTTATCCGGATGCATATTTGCTTGACTGAGCCCAACTTAGCTTTATTAATCGCTTTGATTAGAAAGAATCCAACTCCTAAGTTCATGTTAGGGAAAGTCCTAAAACCTTAGGCGAGGTGCAACTTGCTAGAAATTCTTAAAACAAACAAGTCTCCAAACGAAGCGAATATATTTTGACAAGCTTTAAGCATTAATAAAGAAATAGAAGAAGGTTCTTGCTTGGAATTTGCACTGAAGCTGATATTCATCATATTATAGTGTTCACGAATTAAGACGAACACTGTAAATATTGACTTTGATGTAAATTTTCTTTTTGTTGACTACAGGAATTTTTTTAAAATTTACATGCTCTAAAACTTTTCTTCTACCATAAAAACATATAAATAATATAATTTAATAAACAAGTTGGTAAGCTCTACGAATAACAAAATCTGCCCCTTTAGCCAAATCTTTGTCTTTAAATTTATATATATATATATATATATATATATATTGTTATCCTATCTCTCTTTAAATGGCCAATAATACAGTATATAAATATTCACGCTTAATTTAATTCCTAGAAATATTTATTCGGCTTCTCTTCTCAAAAACACATATATTTGAGACGCTCGCTCGATCTATTATTTGTATTATTTCCCTTTTTTATCAATAGTCGATTTCGGTGAGCGTAATACCTCCAAATCTCATTTCGTCATATCTAAATTTGAAGCAGGTTGAGGATTGAGTTCTCTAGCCAAACATATTCATTAACGTCTCTTACTCTCTATGAAAAGATGGCTCTCTTGTACTCATTGACATGTCTCGTTATCTCTAATCAGTTACAAAGGATCTCTTCTAGTGAACAACAGATACCCTCAAGAAGCGATTGATGCTGCTTGTTCAAGAATAATGAAGAACCCCTTTTAACCTCGTCTTCCATTTAAATAACTAGTCACCCTTTGTCTCTACTACAAAGATACTTTAAGTAGTAGCTCTGATGAGACAAAAAAACGAATCAATGATTTGGGTATTCCAACGAGGTCGATGATAACGGATGCCCTCATATTGAGGCCCTCATACCTCTATTAGGTTTAAACGGGTAAAATGTGTGCAGTTTTCGCACCTGTATCTTTACCGAGGGTAGAAGGACCTTGGTGTCAGGAGAGGCTCAGGACCACCAGACTTCATCCTCTGCTGCAAGGACCTGTCAAGTGACTACTCTGTTAGTGCTCTCCAATAGGCACTCCCGATCCTGGTTTGTGATCGAGGTATTCTTCCTCTAACCTTTGCCTAAAAAGGCAGAACCCAAAGTCAGTGTTTGCCTGTGTAAGAGGGAGGGGGGGGGGAAGTGCAGTGGCCGGTAGGCACCAGGACGTGTCTAAACACCGGTGGACCAGCACGCCGTACCTTTGGGGCCCATTGCTGCTCCGAGATCCCCTGCTGATGAGTCAACATCGGTAGTTTTTCTCACTGAAGTTGCAGTTTGTTTCTTTATTTAGGTTTTTAAATGGGGTTTTCTCGGGACTTATAACTTTGTTGTTTAATTGACCGCTTGGTGTTTTCTATTTGCTGTATTTTTTTAAGCATTATATATATATATATATATATATATATATATATATATATATATATATATATATATATATATATATATATATACGAGGGGGAGTCAAAAAGTTCTCAGATAAATGGCATAAAATTTTTATTTGTAATAATACTGTAATCATTTTTCTACATAAGCTCTATTAACATCTATACACTTTCTTAATCTATGAATCCAACAGTAAAGACCATCTTTGTAGAATTCACGGGGTTGTCTCTGGCACCAAGTAATGACCTGCTTTTTTGCTTCATCTAATGATTGAAACCGGGTTCCTTTTAGGTGTCCCTTTAAATTTGGTTAGGTTAGGTAACCTAACCTAACCTAACCTAACCTAACCTAACCTAACCAAATTTAAAGGGACACCTAAAAGGAACCCGGTTTCAATCATTAGATGAAGCAAAAAAGCAGGTCATTACTTGGTGCCAGAGACAACCCCGTGAATTCTACAAAGATGGTCTTTACCGTTGGATTCATAGATCTAGAAAGTGTATAGATGTTAATGGAGCTTATGTAGAAAAATGATTACAGTATTATTACAAATAAAAATTTTATGCCATTTGTCTGAGAACTTTTTGACTCCCCTACGTATATATATATATATATATATACGAAAAAACTGTGTCTCTCTGTCTGCCACACAATGAAAGTTAACGTAATTAAACAATATAATCGATGCGTTGCTGCTCTGACCCTCAGAATTCTCGGTACGGCGGTATGACTAGCACAAAACTGTCAAAACGGATAAGTGCACACCTACAGATAGATTAGTGCCTTCAACCTCTACACCTAGTCATTCAATGGCATAGCGCTCACACGGGTCATGCTTAATGACAACACCACCTTCTTGCGCTAAGAAAGTGATTCCACCCGCCAACGGATGCCCGAAGCAGTTAAAATAATCCAAACCAAACCATATATCCATAATCAAATCATGCCCAAAACAAATTTGGCGATAACTCGTAGGAATAATTCTTAAATGCTTGCTTATTTTATCTTTATCCTTGCCACCTTTTCCTTTGTTCTGTAATGCTTTAAATATTTTCTATATTTAAATTTGTTTCCAATTTAATTCTTTCAGCATTGTATAGTGAATCCTGTTCTCTTAACTCTTCCTGACGGTGTTAATTATTCTATCTTCAAACTTGATTTCAATGTAAATCATTGTGCATCGCATAACGAATCTTTTTATTAATTGTTCAGTGTTTATACTCATTTTATTTATTTTATTATCATTTTTTACTTTAATATTTTTAATAATATGTTGAACAATAGCAAAATGTTCTGTGTATTGCTTCCTAATTGGCCAACCTCTTTGTTTTCTGTTCGATTTTGTAGTCTATGTATATCAGTCGCTCAAAATCTGTCCTAACTCGGTTTAGGCCCCAACACTGGATGTTTCCTATGCCCTAAACAACGTTATACTTCCTCACACCCTTTCTACTACACCTTTCTCCTCTTACCCTGCTGCTACTTCACTTGCCCCAGCCAGGTTCCTACGGACACCTTCCTCAAACCCGCAACAACCCCGTACGCAAAAAGACTAATAAACCCATACCTTCATAACTTTCTTTAAACCAGTCACCCCAACATAAAGGAGTGACCTTATCTTTGCGGCCTCTACTCTTTTAATGAAATGCCAAGAGATTAATGAACGCAAAGCGGCGCATAGCTACACTGGTGCACGCGCGCTTCGCTCCTGATTATAGGGTGGCTAAGCGTTATACAACTAAATCTACACAGTTGGCACGGTATCCGCTACAGCATTGCTAACTCGGTAGTCAACCCATAAATACAAGACATTGAATCTTGAACTATACACGTCTGCACCTACAAAACACAAGACTCCGTGGTGCATACTATCACACATACGTCACTCCGCAAGCGCTGCAACTAAAATAAACAATCCTTGTTTAGGGTGAATACAACATACACTAATAAATACACATATGATTCTTTTCTAGTCTGAAAAATACACACTGATAACGACCCAATTCTACTGGCCATTTACTACAGTACACAAAGACTACAGCTAAACATCTAAATCCCTCCCCGGGCTCTATCTAACCATGATCTTCCTATATTCTTTATATGAGATCTAAATGCACACGATCTACCCCTACTTTCCAACAACACAAACGACAAAGGTAAGTAACTAATCGTTGCCCTGTGGTAATTTCTGTGCAAGCAGAGAGTTCCGATCTTCTCCACTTACGCTGGTTTGCAAGGATTAACTTCGTCCCCGAAGATTGTCTTCTACAACGATCACGACAAAGTATTCCACACAAACAGCCACAGTACTATACCTACTCACTGACCACTACCACAAGATCCCTATTTACCTCCTCTTATTTTCTTCCAGTCCCCTAATTTCGTCAGCCTCACTTCTTTATGACTACAAACACTAACCGGGATGAGTTGAGAAAGCATATTTCCAAAAAAATAGCAAACTAGCTTAACTTCTCGAACACAGACCCTACACAATTATACACCGATAGGAGTATACTCCTGAAAAATAAATACAACGAAAAAACTTAACACTAGAGAAAAAATACATACATGAAACACTCCACTTTTTTCAAACACACAATATACAATAAACAAGGCCCATGCTAACACAATATTACACTCATACGTGCCCCTATGCGCCAATGCCTGAAACTGGATTGCAACCGTCAGTGGTGCCGGGTAACCTGCATAGCGGATGATGCTCGCTGCATTTCCCCATCATAAATTTGGTGGCGCAGGAAGACGTTTTTTTGGCACTGACCACCTAAAACCCTTACCCTACGACATAAAAACTACTAATCACTAATACTGAATACATCCTTAAGTCCTATTGGGATATAATCCACACAAAACTTCCCCAAAACACATGCACAAGAGAATTGTCAAGAATTCCGGGAATAGTTTCGTTTCTACGCGCCAGAACATGGGCCCGCCCCTGGTAAGAGTCAAAGTTTTTGACAACTCCACTACACTAACCACACTGAATGCCGTCGAAGAAAGAAAACATTACATTATTAGAATCCCAAACGCACCCTTGACCTCTCCGGCCCCCAGCTACAATATTTGAACACTTAACGGAAAATATATTCCCATAACTATCAAAAAAATACAGCGCCTCATTAGCCTGTTGATACTTACTACGCATATCCAAACCATAACCCAGAGTTCTGCTACTTAAACATAACAACAACTCTAAAAACGCCAAAAGTTACATGCTTATTGCTCTTTTAGAGTTCCTAATCAAAATATATACTCAAATATATGACGTGCACCTGTCTCTGTTAATTAGTTCTCGCCCTGCAAACCTAAGCAGTTGTTACCATCATTTATGACATAATACCAAAAGCACAACAGGCCAAACAAAAGACATGTAATCAGCAAGGATGGGAGAAGCAATTTATGCACTAGAAGACTTCTCTTTTACTACCTAACAGTTAGGATATATCACACAAGATACAATAACACAACATAACAACATATGCGTCAGCCTAACGTTATCCATTTTGTAAGGAAATGAAACCCCAGGGCCTAAAAATTACTGCAGGCACACCTACTCACTGCCCTGCGCTGACGAGGAGACTATCCTATTATTTGGCTATTGATCAGAAAAAATCGTGCTATGCACAAATGATACTAGACTGCTCTGCTTGCCTTAGCAAGTCTGTTTCACCACTGTGACAAATCCTTATTCCAAATTTTTGCAAAGAGAATTTTCTGCGAAAGTAAAATTGAGACTAAGTGACTCGATTTGAGTAGTGAAAAGAAAAACTAGGTAAAGTGAAAAGGCTCGATATGCTTTGAAAAGTGGACCACTGGCTTTCTTCGATTTAGGAAGGTAAAGGGCGAATCTTCACTCTTTCGTGGAGATGAGGACTAAAGCCACAACTGGACCACTCGCAAGCCTGAAGAAAGGAGAAAAATTAAGGTAAAGTTTTATAAAAGTATTTGGACCTTGGACTTAGTTCTCTCGCTCTCTCCCCCTCTTTTCAAAACCGTCTCTCAGGGTATACATATATACATCTATTAAAATTTCATCACCTATCCTACGATAGGATGCAGGAGAAATGAGGGAGATTCTCCGCATCACTACCGGGTCCCTTTCGGAGTGCCCAAAACCGGACAGAGGAAAGGTATTCGAACAAATTTACGGAACTTTACGCATTGCACTGGTCAGACTCATCGACATTCAAAATGGATACTCTGCTATTTTTGCGAGGGAGGCCAACTGTGAAGCCTTGACCTCAAGCAAAGCAATTGAATGCCTAAAGACAATAAATCTGAAACTACACACATCGCCACAAATTAAAATGCACCGTAGTGTAATCTGCATGCACCTCGATTCCTGGGTCGGGAGCCACTCGACAAAGGACATAAAAGACGAGATGGAACGGAACGACCCATGGTCATAAAATTAGATGAAGCATAAAATTAAAAAATTACACGCACGTGTTTAAGGTTGTTTTCGAGGACACGGATATGGCACAAAAGGCTAAGGACAATGGTTTGCTTTTTTTTAACGTAAGAGTCTGCCTAGAGCAGATGGAACGTAAAGAATTTATCGACTTAAAAATGTGCTTTCGGTGCTACAAGTACGGCAAACACACCACTTTCAGCTGCCCGCAGAAAGACGTTACGTTATGCTCGATCTGTGCCGGTCGCGACCATTTTTGGAGCGACTGTTAGAGTAACTTTCTCAAATGCCTAAATTATGAAGGCCCATCCCTCGACTTTGTCCATGGCATGCCCGATCAGAAAACAAGAGATCAAGAAGCAAACCCAACTAAAACGTGAAACGGAGGAAAAGAAGGCCAATTCCACCTATGCAAATGTAGCCAAAGCCGCGATTGCCGAGACAAACAGCCAAAAGACATTCCTTCACATAGAAAATGAACACTCAACGAAAATAATGTGCTGCATTTACTATGCACACATCGCCAACATCACACGCCCAGGTACTTTTGCCATGGAAGTAAATCGCATGCTCGTAAAGAGGGCCGCAGGAGAGGTGGTTCCCGGACAACCCTCCTTCAGAGGAGGTTATGCGAATAAGCGTAGCCCTTCAGTGCCAAGAAACGTGTCAAAAGGTACCTGCACCGAATAACACAGCCGCCATACGCGCCTCACTTTTAAACAAACCGAAAACAACACAAACAGCAAAACAAGCGACTCTTACACCCCAAAAGGACGCGACCGTTACAACTAAAACTCAAACCAAGAGACCAAACAAGAAAACAGTGCGAACCAAGGAGATCAGGTCTCCACGGTCGAGAAAAACATCAAAAACTCGTGGCCCAAGGAAAATCTCCTCATCACGAGGCAGGGAACACCAACTAAAATATCATGCGAGAGACTTCAATCTTAAACTATATGCCCCCAAACCGGCACCCTTCCCAACCGAAATCGATTTCTGCGAAGTATCGTAGGGTCTTAGGACTGCAAGATACAATTGGGAATGCTCAGATGAGGTTCCGGAGTAACAAGATGAAGAGGCTCTCACCCAAAATATGATCAAATTGACCACAGACTGCTTCCACACGATAACGGATACTAAATACAGAAAAAAAGAAACTGCAGGCAGCGCACCCAACCCAGTACACCTCATGGGGCTAAAGTAGATCACGAATAAGCGTCTACTTCAATCCCAGACACTAAAAGAAACCAACATTGCACAAAATGACCAACAGACTTACGAATATACATATAAATGTCGATGGGTAGGATGGAAAAGGTTTCATCTAGGGCAATATTTTGCGACAGAGTGACCCTGACATTATACTCATTTCTGAACACGGACTAACCGCGCAAAAACAATTAAGAATATTTAAATACGACGTCATTACAAGAACCATAGCCGGAAATGGTATGAAGGCTGTGAAATAGCCGTCAAAAATTACTAAAATACAGAAAACTAGGTGACTTAAATGAATCATACCTTAACATTAAAGTAGCTACTGCCTTGGGGGGCTGGTCGTGGCTACAGGGTACCAACCCCCAAGATGCGGCTATGTGCCTATGCACACCCTTCTACAGATTTTTAACCATAAGAAAAATGTAATTTTCGCTGGAGATCTGAATGCAAGGTGTACAGCGGCGGGGTATACCTCATACAACAATGCAGGCAGAAACATCTAAGTACTACTTGACAGACAATACATGACAAGGATAGGACCAGAATTCCCGACATACATAACGGAAAGAGCAGCAACGAAACCTGATATAGTCCTATCTAGCATCAGGTTTCTATAAAAATGCTACATTGAACCTGGCCATATCATTCCGAGTGACCACCATGCTATCAAAATTACAGTAGGAGTAAATGCCATTCAACTTGCAACCCCAAAACGCAAAAGCTATAAGCAAGCGAACTTGGGAAGCTACAAAAATTACCTTCTAAATTATATCCCTGATCCCCTATTTGATGCCAATTTAGAAGACATAGACGAGAAGCTGAATAAATTAACTGACCTTCTAATAAAAGCCGATAAAAATAGCATTCACTGTATTAATTATAAACCCTTCCAGCTCCCCCATGGAACCTTCCCATGAAAACCATTGCCCAAGAATATAGGAATCTGATAAGCCCCAACCACAATGCCCACAGAAGACTAAGACAAATTAAAGACAAACTCTAGCCACTAATTACGGACCAACAAACATTCTGGCAGACGTTTAAACGTCTTAAACGAAAACCTACGTACAAAATAATAACACTCATTCACGACGGCAAAGAAATTGACGAACGAGACTGAAGAGATTAAGGAAATGTTTAGGATTATCTGGTCTTCAATCTTCAAAATTACCCCAGAAGAAAATGACAATTACATCAAATTTGAGGGTGACATAATCTAACAGCTAAACACACAAATACACAGAACCTCTCCTCATCATTGTGTGTCGCAGGAAAGAGTGTTGGAGGGATATGGTAGCAAAATAACTGCCTCAGAATTCTTCGTTGCTCTAAAATCCTTTCGTCAAAGAGCACCTGGTACCATGGGGCTGACCAGGGAGAATTTCATCAAGGCCCCGCCTAACGTTTGGAGTGGCTTACTTAACATCATGAAGGCCATGAAAACCATTGCCCAAGAATATAGGAATCTGATAAGCCCCAACCACAATGCCCACAGAAGACTAAGACAAATTAAAGACAAACTCTAGCCACTAATTACGGACCAACAAACATTCTGGCAGACGTTTAAACGTCTTAAACGAAAACCTACGTACAAAATAATAACACTCATTCACGACGGCAAAGAAATTGACGAACGAGACTGAAGAGATTGAGGAAATGTTTAGGATTATCTGGTCTTCAATCTTCAAAATTACCCCAGAAGAAAATGACAATTACGACATCAAATTTGAGGGTGACATAATCTAACAGCTAAACACACAAATACACAGAACCTCTCCTCATCATTGTGTGTCGCAGGAAAGAGTGTTGGAGGGATATGGTAGCAAAATAACTGCCTCAGAATTCTCCGTTGCTCTAAAATCCTTTCGTCAAAGAGCACCTGGTACCATGGGGCTGACCAGGGAGAATTTCATCAAGGCCCCGCCTAACGTTTGGAGTGGCTTACTTAACATCATGAACGCCGCTTTAAAAACGTGCTACTTACCCGATCAGTGGAAAGTGGCCAAGATGATTCTCATCCTGAAATCGGGAAAGCCCCCAGACTGCCCTACCAGTTTTCGGCCGATATCTCTCCTAGAATTTGCTGGCAAAGTCTTCGAGAAGATATTGGCTAATAGAGTCAACTCTATTCTCGACAAATTCAACTTGCATAACGAGCAGCAACACGCCTTCAGAAGGAAAAGAGGGACTGACACGACACTAGCCGTTGTCACCAAAAAGCTTTCCAAGATCAAGGCAGAAAAAAGGCAAATGACAATTACGACATCAAATTTGAGGGTGACATAATCTAACAGCTAAACACACAAATACACAGAACCTCTCCTCATCATTGTGTGTCGCAGGAAAGAGTGTTGGAGGGATATGGTAGCAAAATGACTGCCTCAGAATTCCTCGTTGCTCTAAAATCCTTTCGTCAAAGAGCACCGAGTACCATGGGGCTGACCAGGGAGAATTTCATCAAGGCCCCGCCTAACGTTTGGAGTGGCTTACCTAACATCATGAACGCCGCTTTGAAAACGGGCTACTTACCCGATCAGTGGAAAGTGGCCAAGATGATTTTCATCCCGAAATCGGGAAAGCCCCAGACTGCCCTACCAGTTTTTGGCCGATATCTCTCCTAGAATTTGCTGGCAAAGTCTTCGAGAAGATATTGGCTAATAGAGTCAACTCTATTCTCGACAAATTCAACTTGCATAACGAGCAGCAACACGCCTTTAGAAGGAAAAGAGGGACTGACACGACACTAGCCGTTGTCACCAAAAAGCTTTCCAAGATCAAGGTAGAAAAAAGGCATGCCAACCTGGTGCTCCGCGATGTCAAAAAAGCTTTTGATAAGGTTTGGAAGAAAGGATAACAATTTAAGACCCTTCAAGTAGGCCTCAATCCCATTATTGAGAGGATTTTATGTGACTACATAATGGAGAGGAGAGCAGACATACATATCAAAGAACCCAAAGGCCCCGAATTCGAGCTTGAAGCAGGGGTGCACAAGGGGGCCCTCTCAGTCCCCTTTTATACAACATATATACACGTCACCTACCACAACCTCTCTCCGAGGGTACGATATACGTTCAGTTCACTGTAGATATATCGCAAATTTGTACCGCCGCTTCTGTTCACAGAGAATTTATGTCGAGAAATACGATTAGGGAAATTTCTAATATCAACTCTTTCGAGAGGAAATGGAAGATATCAACCAATGCCCTAAAATTGAAAATAATTCCCATATTTCGCAAGACCTTCAATGAAATACGGGTAGAAGGGGAGCGAATTCCCTACTGCCTGGAAGGGACGGTTCTGGGGCTTAAAATCACCACAGGGGGCTACGAGAGTCATATCGAACGAACAATCACGAATAGCAAGAGAGATTTGAGGGATTTGAATAGGTTTCGTAACCTAAATCCCTTAAATACACTCAAGATTTTCAATGCGTGTATTCGCTCGAGACTCTTGTACCCCCCGGTGCCGTTGAACGTGAGCGCGAAGACCCACATTGCGAAACTACAAGTCATCCACAATAAAGCGGTGCTGCTCATTACAAACACCCGAAGAAGAGAACAAAAACGACAGAGGAAGATCCACGACTCGGTTGGATTATCCCCGATCAACGTGGCGCTCCACTAGAGAGCTCAGAGGATATGGAAAGCCATTGGCACCCGCTTGACCACTGAATTTTTCTCGTACACGGCTAGACATCGAGGTTGACCGACAAATAAGACCATTCAAAGTAGCAAAATACAGTCTGACGGTAACGTGACTCCCAAATACACATGACAAAGTCGACAAAATACAAAAAAAGGACGACTGCAATGCGCAAGTTTGGTTAGTAAAAATAAATTTCAAAATAAATTCAAACTTTGATAAAAATTCAAATTCATATAAAATTATAATAAACTTTTTTAAATACCCCAGCGAGAATAAAAACCCAGCCTCAAATAAAGGCTTGAATGCCAAAAAATCACTAAGATATAAAAAACTAAAAATTAAATGAACTAGTTTAATTTAATTAAATAAACTATAAATGTTATAGTTTATTAAATAAATAAAAAAAATCTATACAAAAGCCAACACAACAGAGCTACCCTTTTACCAGGGACGTATTTATTCTGTCTCCCACACATCCTCTATTCTTTATATTCACCCTTTTAACCACTTTCCTCTCTTACTATCTTTCTCTCTAACTCTACCTAAATTTCACCACTTTTTATGTCCAAAGTCCACAAATAATACTAGACGGGGAGACAGAGTAGGATAACAATTTCCTTATACCCACGAATCTTTTGAAGAGACACACAACAATCTACCACACAACTACACAGCCTCCGGAATACTGAGATACAAACTCTACACTAAATTACTTGTGGCCAAATCGGAAAAATACCTACTCTTTCACTTATACCAAACTTTACACAGACATAAGAAAAACAAAATGCTATGCAGATTCTACCCGGTCAGCCGCAAAATGCAGTTACATCTACTCAAGTCACTAGCAAACCACTCCTTACATACTTACTAATTACACACACAACTAAGAGTCACACGTTGTAGGGGAAATAAAAAAGAATTACTCGTAATAACTCTCCGCTAAAATGGGCATGTCGTTCTCCTCTATTCACAAACATGTCTACGCTACACCATAAAAATCAACTCACACCGCTGAATTGGCACTATAAAGTATTGGTTTAGGGATTAGATTTAAGGTTCTTTAAGTTTAAATTATTGTTGTTTAGTGTTTGCCTGTTGCCTGTATGTGGCGATGTTGAATTGAATCCTGGTCCTGGTAACTCTAATCAAAAGTGTCGAATTCTCTATAGTCACATTAAAGGGATAAACACTAATTTTGATGAATTTCAAATTAGCTCTATGGATTTTAATATGATTCTGTGTTCTGAAATTTTGGTAACGGACTGACGAAATTTCTCTGAATTACTCCTATCTAATTTCAATAAACCTACTCTGCTCTTACGTGAGTCTAGACTGCAAGTTATTTGCTTAGCTACTTATATCCGGTCTGGATTTTCAGCCTCTATCAGATCTGATTTTAAATGTAATTGTCATGAAGTTTAATTAGTTAAGGTTAGCAGTAGAATTAATAACTTATATATATATATATATATATTTACTCTATACCTTAACCCAAATTTGGATAGTAGGATATTTGATTGTCTCCTTGCTTCTATGAATATAATTACGGAGTCTGACCGTAAGTCAGCTTTGATTTTTGGCGGTGACCTGAATCTTCATCATGGGAAATGGCCTAATTCAGTCAGTATCACTGATTACTCTGATGTAGCTTTACTTGATTTTGGTAATTTGGCTGGATGTGAACAACTTATTACTGAATCGACACACTATAATTGAAATTGCCTGGATTTAATGTTGATAGATGTACCGGGTGTAGTTGACTCGGTTATTAAACCTTCTCTTGGTAGGCTCGACCCTTCTATTATTTCATTTAAATTAAAACATAATTTTGATGTTTCTAATATAAGTATATGACGTAAAATCTATGTTATGTCTTATGAAGTTTTGTCTGGTGTATTACATGACTTTGATGATATACAATGGAGTAATATATACTTATAAATCCAAACCTATTGATGATTTAAATGCTGCCTTTGTTAATATAATGAACCGTGGAATTCAAACTTAGATCATAATATGTAAAATAAAAGATAAGGTGTGGTTTACTGATCACGGTAGAATTGCATGCCAAGAGAAGCAATCTGCTAATCTCCTCTCGTCTCGCACTAAATCTATATTATTATGAGAAAATTATGTGATACTTAGATCTCACGCTCAATCTCTTTATACCGAGGCACAAGCAGAATATAATTGTTATTTACGTGTAATTCTGATCAATGGGTCCCACCAGCACAAATGGTGGTCCACTTTAAACGAATTTTCTTTTTGGAATTTATTCTGCAGTACCTTCTATTCAAATTGTCAATGGAACAGTGACTTTTGACTCATCTGGTAAGACTGAAGTTTTGCCATCTGTGTTTCAGAGAAAGCAAAGTGATCAAGAACTCGATGTCCCATTGACATGTTATCCTAATCCAGAGCTCTCCTATTTTGCCTTTAAGTCCTCCGAATTAAAATATTATTTAGTTGATTTGGATTAGTGAGTGGTATCGATCTAAATGAAATGTTTCTATTTTTTATAAAAAATTATCAAAGCAACTGGCTTCTAAATTTGCTAAGATATTCATAAGTTTTCTGGCCTCTGCTAGCTTTTCAGTTACCTGGAGACCCGCCAATGTTTCTCCAATTCATAAGAGAGCCACTCCTACACAATTATTCTTGGAATATAGACTAATTTCTATTACTCGAATTATTCTAAAAGTTTCTGAAATTTTATTAGCAAAAAGTCTATACAAATTTGTGAATTCCCAAGTTCTTTTGACTGCTATGCAATTTGGTTTCAGAAAAGGTCTTAGCACTTACTTACTTACATACTTACTGTGCTGCCGGTCTCGTGACGTCAGCAATCATGGTACGCCATCCCTCTCGATCTCAATTTCTTCTTATAACATCCGTGACACTTCGTCGTTCACCCTTTCGCTCCAACAGGCAATCCATGTATTTCTTTCTTTGTCTCCCACGCGCTCTTTTTCTTTCAATTTTTCTTGTCATGCAGTCATATTCCATTTTCCTTACGCGTACCGCATATACTACAAATTTCTCGTTATTTCATTCACTAGCTCAAGTTTCACCCCCGCTAACCTTAGTACTTCCTCGTTCAATACTTTTTAAGTCTATGGTATTCTCATCATTCTTCTAAAGCACCACATTTCAAAAGCTTCTATTTTCTTGAGCATATTATTCTTCACTGACCATGTAGAAATGTAGACCATATGAAACATTTTATCAATCTAACTCTTAGTTTTATCCCAATATCTATCTTTGTTATCTTTTTGTTCTTGTTAACAAAGCTGTTTTGGCTAATCCAATCCTTTTCTTAATTACTTGCTCAGTCATAAATAAGGCTTCCCAAATAGTGAAATTTCTTTATCTATTTTAATACGTTCCCATAAATGTTTATTTGTACCCTTAGTTGCTCTTTTCTTGTGGCAATGCCCATTACTTCTGTTTTGTTTAGATTTATTTTTAAACCTATTCTATTGCATGCTGTGCTTTAGTCCTTCCATGAGTCTTTGTTACTTTTCTTGAGTCTACAATTATAGTGATATCATCTGCATAATTTATTTTATTAATATTTTCCTTCCTGATTTTGAGGCATTCCAATTCTTCTCTGTTTTCAATACATTTTCTCCATACACTAAGAATCGATATCAATCCAATCTATATTTTCTCACATATTTCCATGTTAATAATTTGTTATTACTCTATTACGTCTTTTTTATACAGCACAATATTTTCCAGCATTATTACCATATATGTGTGTTTGACCACATCAAATGCGTTTTCAAAGTCTATAAAAACAATAAACAAATCTTTTTGCATTTCTAGTGACCTTTCTATCACTGTTGTTATCATAAATATTGCATTTTTAGTGCCTTTCTCTTTCCTAAATCCACAGTGCTCATCTGGTATTTGTTTGTTGATTTTGTTTCTATTTTAAAGTACTCTTAGAGTTATCTTTGATAGTTGGCTCATTATGCTAATAGTTCTGTGCTTTGAACATTCTGTTGCCCTGCGCTTTGGGTATGGTTATGAAGGTGGATTCTTCCATTCACTGTCATATTATCAATTGCAGGCGTCGGCAAGCCCTGGAACGCGTGCCAAACTTGGCACGCGAAATGATTTTTTTACTCTCCTTTAATTTTAGGCCTTTTATGTTGAAATTCTAAAAACATATGCTAAAAATGCTAAATGTGTAGCAGTGTCAAGACCACAAATACTATCGTACGTCTGAAAGCGTTTTCTGTGTGGTGCCGGGGATTTCAATAGTTATCGGGGATTATGTAACAGGTACACATGTGTAGTGGTAAATTCATTTTAATATCATATTTTCTTCAAATTATAATTATTTTTGTAAGTGAATATTAATAGAATAGAATAATGGTCCATTTTAGTAATCATAGATAATAGATTTGAAGGTTATTTTACAAAGTATGTAGTTATATGCGTTTGCACACGTGTGGCGGTGAATTAATTTTAATTTCAAATGTTTTCAGATTATAAAGTTTTATCTAAAGTGCCCATTAATAGCATGTTCTAAAAACCCTAATTAGATAATCGTCCCTTTCAATTATTATGGACAAGAGATTTGAGATTTATTTTAAACAAGGTATACTGACCAAAAGGTCACGTGCTCTCACTTATTCTTATTTATGACATTACGACCTTCAAAACTTTCAATAATTCTCGGAGTAACCTTTGAAGGGCCTTGGCGTATCTACCAATCGAAAGATAATGGCAATGTACATAAAGGTTTCAAATATCGTTAGAATCGGCCTAATATTTATAATGTTATTGCCAAAACAAAATAATTCCCTGGCTAACTTGGGAAGAACTTGGCGATTATATCATTCAAAAGCGAGTGTAAAACAACATAAGGGTTTCAAATTTTGTTAGAATTGGCCGAATAGTTATGATGTTATTGCCAAAATAACATAATTCCCGGGTTAAACTTGGGAAGACTTTAGCAATTCTATCATTCCAAAGAGAATGTAAAACAACATAAGGGTTTCAAATTTCGTTAGAATCGACCGAATAATTATGATGTTCTTGGCAAAACAAAATTATTCCTTGGCTAAACTTAGTAGGACTTTGGCAATTATATCATTTGAATGAGCATGTACAACAACATAAGATATTGAATCTTTGTTAGAATAGGCCAATTAGTTACAATGTTATTACAAAAACAAAACGGTGATCGACCGACCAGGGACCGACAGACATAGTGAGATATAGAGTCACCCGCGTCTAGACTTGCCTGCGACTAAATATAATTGAGATATTTATATTTTCTGCTTGAAAACTGTTTTTAATAGAACATCAAGTGTAAAACGTCATTTTGAAATGAAACCCTGCAAATCTCTCAGGTGTGATGCAGATAAAGCTGAAGCAATCAAAAAGCTGGCGTCCTCAATTTAAAAGCAAACAACTTTTTTTCCAAAAAGCGGTTGGTAGCAAAACCAAATCAACTAAAGGTGGCTTCAAAATTACACAATGCATTGTAAAATCTGAAAAGCCATTTACCGATGGGGATTATATAAGAAGCGCTTTCCTTAGTTGCTCAGAAGTGTTGATGATCTTCCCAATAAAGACACAATCATTTCAAGAATAGAGAATATGCCTGTTTCTGCTAGGACGATTGATAGACGCATTTCAGAGATGGATGCAGATATAAAAGAACCACATACTGAAGCGTTAAAAGCTACTGTTGTCTTCGCTGTCGCTCTTGATGAGAGTGTGGATATAAACATTATTGCATATTTGGCAGTTTTGGCTAGACACAGTGACACCGAGATAAGTGAGGAACTGGGGGGTCTCGAACCTATGCATCGTGCTCCTACCCAGGGAACGAATATTTTAAAAACCTTCATATATCATTTTGAGAACAGAAGAATTGAAATTAAAAAGAGTTTTCCTTTACAACAGACGGTGCTCTTTGCCATAATAGGAAAGCACAATGGATTTTCCGTCTACTTGAATATATGATTGGGCATCCTATTTTAAAGTTTAAATACATTATTCACCAAGAAAATCTTTGTGCAAAGATATCGAAAACAGATCTAAATAATGTAATGTCAAAAATAACTAATATTGTTAATTTTCTTGGTACACGCTATTCTCAAACAAAAGGACAGTTCGAAACTTTACTTGAAAGATGGAGTGTACATTTCATTACATACCTCTTTAATGCCACGTTAGATGGATAAGTTGCGTTAAATTTTTGGAAATGTTTGTTGCATCTATGGACCCAATCAAAGTTTTTTTTCGGAAAGAGGGCCAAAGTTATACCGAACTGGAAGACACACAGTGGTTTACGAAAGTTATGTTTCTAACGGACATCACAGCTCATCTCAACGAGCTCAACCTACGTCTCCAGGGTGCTGACCAAACAGTAATGGAACTTTGTGAGGCATGAAAGGCATTCTTGTCCAAAATCGATATCTATCCACACGATATTAAATCTGGGACTTTCCGCTACTTCAGGCATATAGCAAAATTTCTTTGACCACCATTATCATGATGTAACGCTTGTTGATATTGAAGAGTATATGCAAGAACTAAAGCTAGAATTTTCCAGTTGATTCAATGATTTCAATAATTTTGGCTCAATCTTGTCCTTTTTAATCAAACCTGATAATATTGCAAACTTTAATTTATTTATCGTTGAATGGATAGATATTCAAGAATTTGAGCAGCTGTTAATCGATTTTAGAGCATCTTCATTATGGAGAAATAAATGTGAAGAGTTACGGAAAACATTAGTAACTTCTAAAACCAATTATGGTGCTTCTATTCTAACATATTAGGCATCTTTCCCAGAAAAAATTAAGTGTTTGAAGAAGGTAGCTTCCGCAATGCTTTCAGCATTTGGTTTGACATATTTATGTGAACAGATATTTTCGCGTATGAAGTACGTCATTAGTCCCCATCGCAGTCGACTAACTCCTTTTCACTCTAAAGCATGCGTGCAACTTAAAGTATCCAAATACTCCCCTGATATGCCAAAACTTACCCAAGATAAGCTAGAACATGGATTACATTAAAAAGTAAGTACATATGTATATATTAAAATTACATATTTTCTAATGATAAAATTTAATATATTTCTTTTAATGAAATATTTACCGTATCTTTGGGCATACCGTATCTTTACTGACATACTCCATCTATCTTGCAATCACATCCTTAGAATCCATCAGCATATTCCTGTCTTTATCCTTGACTGTAGAACTTCTTATCATTCTTCTCTTCCCACATATCTCTAACACCCTCTTATACATTTGTCTTGTGTTGACTTTTCCATTTGTTATACATACTTCTTCACATATTTGCTGGATCCATTCTTCCTTTCTTTCTTTGCATTTTCTCTTTATCTCTTGATCTAACCTGTTTTAAATTAATTGATTTCCTTTTATTTTTCTTCTTTCATCCATTAACACTGAAATTTCTTCACTCATCCACTTTTGTCTCCCCCTTCTCTGTAAATTTGGGCAAATATTTGGGCATTCTCTACCAGGGCATCTTGTATACTTTTCCATTCCTTTTCTATCACACTTTACACATCTTCATTTGCTTATTCTTCTGAATATAGTATTTGAAATTAATTCTGGACTTGCACCGCATATCCTTATTTGATTTTACCCTTATGTAACGTCTATAGATCTTTCTTAGGTAGAGTTCTTTTCTTCTTTACACTTTAAAATCTTATTTTAAGTTCTGCGATCAATGGGAAATGATCGCACCCCAGACCAATATCAGCTCCAGGATATGTTTTACAGTTTATTAAGTCATTTTTGAAGCGTTTTTAAAAGTTATATAGTCTATTGTATTTTTAATTCTCCCCCGGAGTTTTTCGTGACAATACTCTTCGGGTATGTTTTTGAAAGAATGAATTTGCAATTGTTTGTTTTTCTGCACTACACCACTCAATTCATTTGTCCACTCTTTCATTTCTATTTCCAAGACTGAAGTTTCCCACTACATCCCCATGACTTTCCCTTTCAAATTTTGCGTTTAAATCCCCCATAACTAATGTTAGATCATGTTCCTTGCAAATCTTTCTTGCTTCAGTTAGTAATTCATAAAAGTTATCCATTTCCTCTTCAAAAAAGATAAAATATGGGGGGCATAGATCTGAATTATATTTAAGTTGATTTGTTTTCCAGCGAGCTTTACTAATATTAATCTTTCAAATATTGCTCAATATCCAGGTACACATTTTGCTACTTTAGTCGTTAACATGAGCCCTACTCCCTTCTGATGTGTATATCCATTGCTTTAAAAAGAAATAACTTTTTTGTCTGAGCAAATCTCTAAATCTTCCCAACTCACTTTACTTAGCCCCATAATGTCAACATTCAGTTAGCATTTCTTTTTTAATGTTTTCAAATTTTCCTGGTTGATATAAATTGTTTATCTTCCATCTATCCACTATCATACGATCATTGACTTGCATTTTGCCATCTTACAGTTCATTCTCAACAGTAGCGGGTTGACGATTAGAAGCTAACTATTGTTCATAGTTATTCCGACAGAACGACGTAAGATTCAAATCTATGTTCCCAGTTACGTCGTTCACTCCGTTCATTCTTTGGCTTGCCACTATACTAGGGTGCATTTTTTACGTGGTGGGGATTCCGAGTCTCTTCCATTGATTTTGGTTTTTAGTTAACTCTTCTCTACCACAGCTTATATCTCCTTAGAAGACCACCTTGATAGTGAACACATATCCATTGGTCTTAGCTGATAACTGCTTGAAAAGCAGTTCCTACGCCTAGTGATGATGTGATACTATCACCTCTGAAAGACAGAAAGTGGTTTAATTTCAACGTTTTCCTTCTCCTAGCCTCACCCCAGCTAAGGATATCCCACGAGGCAATGGGTCAGGAATTGGTAGTGTGTCATGGCCTATCCACACGTCGGTGGACACGACTGATGCCTTATGGTTTTCACTTATGATTTACCATCCTTTTGTATGCTCGCTGTAAGGTCAGTATTATTTTCCTTGATTTTAGCTCTGCTTTATTGTATAAATTGAAATTGATGGGTATTCAGAGAACTTATGTTTGGCTGTCAGTAGCCGTCAGTAGTTGATGTAAGTTCTAGCTCTTTAAACGGGTTTTATCTAGCTTTCCATAACATAGTGTTTTGGGTCCCTTGTTTTTTTATATTGTACCCTGCCATTATGTGGCCAAATTTAGAAAATAAATTAATGGATTATGCTGATGAGAGTACCTTTAATCCATATGTTAACTCTCCTAGTGATCCGGATTTTGTGGTTGGTTCCCTGAATAGAGACCTTTACTGGTGTCTTAAATGGGGCATGAATCTAAACCCAATCAAAATCCAATCTATATTTGTTAAAATTCGAAGACTCATTACCCTCCTATACACCATTGTTTCTCTGTGGATCTCCTTTGATGGTCCCTTACTCCCTTAAACTCTTGGGTGTTTTGACAGATGATAAGCTTACCTTGAGAAACATCTAAGATTTATGGCTTCCACTATTGGTAAAAGAATGGACTTCTTCGTAAGTGTTTAAGGCAATAAAGAGTGAAGACGCTGTAATAAATTTTTTGGGTGTATTCCTCTCCCATCTTTTGAGTATTGCATGCCTATATGGTTTTCTTCAGCTAGGTGGCATCTTAAATTATTAGACCGAGCTTTAAATTGTAATAGTTTCATTCTACCAGATTTAAGAATCGATTTGGAGAAACGTAGAAAAATTGGTGGTTTGTCTCTCTTGTACAATATTTCCTATAATTTTAACCATCCCTTTTATTTGAGTCTACCTGCTCAGTCAAAATGTTCTATAGTTTCCTCCCTGTTCTTGAGAGCCTATGGCATACATATGTGATTCTCTTTTTTTGCAGGATGGAATCAATACGATCATCCAGGCATTCAATGAGCTTCAGTAACCCCTCTAGTTCATAGAAAAATGTCATTATAAAGCCAGAATAATATTTTACCCCCGAGCTAATCCTAAGGACATATTATGCAACAATTTATATATTACATGCCCATACTCGCCCCAATTAAGTAATTTTAAAGAGTTAGCACGTATAAATAAAATCAATTTTGATTTCAATACGAATAAACAATCCGAAATAGTCTGTCTAAAAATAGATCCATCAAAAAAGAACAGAGTATTTATTATATCCTTTGCAAATCTTGCAATCAAGTATATATTGGCGAAAGCAGCAGATTCTCCAAGAGAATGTGGGAACATAAATCCGATATGCGACGTGAATCTTTATCTTCTAGTTTGTCTCTCTACATATCGAATGAAAACCATTCAATTTTTATTGATAATACAAATATAATTTATAATTCTCACAATTATATACATGGTTGTCTAATTGAATCGTCGTTAATCAAGGAAATTCCAAACTTTAATACTTTCGATTGGCAGTTCATCACTAATACCTTGATAAGTAAGAGAATTCTACTTCCTTTCGTCAGAAAGTCCGCTGCTTCCACCTAGCGCCCCCTTACTCACATTCCGACTTGTTAATTTGTGTGTCCTTAACTAAGTTAAGCATCTCTGTATTCATTAGACCATCAGCTATTGAAGATTACAGAGGTTTCCGTCGAAACCTGGTTGATTTTGCGAATAAATTGATCATATATATATATATATATATATATATATATATATATATATATATATATATATATATATATATATATATAAATGAAAAACTCACAAAATATCACGTGAGGGTAGCAAATGAATGCAATGTCCTGCAGGAAAAAATAAAATGGTGTTTCCAAGTACTTTCGAACTTTATTAAGTTCCTTATCAAGAATAACTACAAGAAATACTATTTTATTACAGGTATATATACGAAAGAAAAGTATGAAAGACCGCCTCAAAAACAAGAAATCACCGATGAGGAAGACGGAAGGGGGAAGGTAAAGATTCATATTAAGAATAACAAGAAGCAGGTAGTAAGGTCAAACTAAGAAGACGAAAGGGTAACAGATTAAAAGAAATGGAGAAAGCCTAACGAAGGAGATTATAAGAAACGAGGAGTGAAAAAAAATAATATATATATATATATATATATATATATATATATATATATATATATATTCATATTAGGGCGGCTCGTTATTAAGGGCTGGAGGGGCCAGACACTACCAAATTCAATACATCAGACTCTATCAAGGAACACATACAATGTAGTAACTATTATTTATAATTTCATAATTCCCGAGCTTAAGATATTTTAGATTCTCTTCAGCATCCTTTTGGGCCCATACTGAGTTGGCCCTTAGACTGCCAACAAAATTCAATGGAATCAGGGCAGTAATGACCCTCCCTTGTTCTTTCACGCTAATATGTCAAATTTGAGGCTAAGTAATGGAAGCCCCAAGCGGGCGAGTTGCTAGTTAGCATATTTTGATAGTTGGACATTTCTTTTAACCTCTGCGTACAAGGATCCTGGTGAATGAGTGAATTAGTTAATTTTCCAAGTGGTGATAACTAAATTTAAGAAACTATTTCACTAATCTTCAACCATTTGAAAATAAGTTTCTATCCTCATAAGCCATGGCTTACGGTCAGTGATACAATAGATTTCTTTATTCTATTTTAACTGCCTTTTATTTAAAAAGAAATGTTTGTGGGCCAGTACTGGATGTAATGACTTAAACCATTTATCGGAAAGAAATCAGAAGCAGGAAAGTAGCACAACTCACATAAATAATGGTCTTCAATTAAATATGCTGAGAAATAAACATTTCATCTGCAATTGATGCTGGTTAGCGATTGTAGAATTCGAAAGAATAATGAATTAGTTGATAAAATTCACATGCTTTATCGACAATTATTAATTGCTTATATTTTGGGGGTTCACACATTGTGCCTCTATGAAGGTACCATGTAAGTGAAAATTTTTTTAATAGTGAGTGTACTTAATGATCATTTCAAAATTGTAAAGTTGCAAAAAAAATCATGTATGAGGATTTCATGGATGAAATAAAAAGGAAATTTCGGGAACAATTTTTCTCCACAAGTAAACGAGACAATAAATGTTTGCAGCTCTTCACAGTTTGTAATCATATTGCGTATTCTAAAAGACTGTCAACCTACTTAAAGGTTTGTGTCTTTCGTTCAAATTGAAGATAGAACAGCGAATGATGTGATGAATGTGCTAGTTAAACCTTTAAAAAATTTCAATCTCACAAACAAACTTGTTGCGTAGGCTTACGACGGAGCGGTCGTCATTGAAGGAGTTGATAATAGTGTACATATAAAATTGAAGTTTTCTTCGCACGCTCATTACATTCATTGTTACCCACATAAGTTGAATCTAGTAATAAAAATCGTATGTTCTTCAAATAAAACTATTAAGCTTTTTATTCAATTTTAAATAGTCTTGGTGGCTTTTTTGTAATGGCAGATTTCCTAATGTACCTCAAACACCTTGGAACTCCCATGATCGGGTTGTTGCTAGCGTTAAAGATACAAAAACTAAGCCAATACAATGTTTCACAAGAATTCGAGATGATGATGGCTGGGCTGAGAGAAGCATATGCAAATTTACTGGGCTCAAAAAAGCACTTGAAAATAAAATGTTTAATTTCAGGTTGTCATTTTTTTATGTTGCGCCTAAACATGCTAACATTCTATACGATGTTTTGCAAGCAAAAATGATCTAATGGTGTTACTGCTATGGAAGCAATAAAGGACTTTCAATCATCTATGATTCAATTTAAAAATGACGTCGATGAGCTCATCTTCAAATCAGATGAAGATTATAATCAAATCCAAACACAAGACGCAAAAAGAGATGATATATATATATATATATATATATATATATATATATATATATATATATATATATATATATATATATATATATATCTCAAACAAAAGATGACAGACTGGAAGTGATTGTGAAATAGGCCTGTATTCAAATTACAAACTATATGAAGACTAAGATTTACTAATTCAAAAATATTTCGCTCTTTTGCTGTTGTGGATGCTAAGGATTTCATTCTTC
Source organism: Ceratothoa steindachneri (assembly GCA_963969495.1). Lineage (NCBI taxonomy): Eukaryota > Metazoa > Arthropoda > Malacostraca > Isopoda > Cymothoidae > Ceratothoa > Ceratothoa steindachneri. The sequence continues at coordinate 127,411,840 of OZ018328.1, read as the reverse complement.
ATCTTTAAGAATCGCCAAGTGACCACTGCACTGTCATTGAAACAAATTATTCTATCATGCACATACGTGGATCCAGGAGGGGCTTAGGGGGTTAGAGCCACACCACCTCAAATTCAGACCCGTTTATGTTTATAATTCTTTTTTTAAGTTATAGTGTATTCTGCTATTCAGAAAAGGTTATGTAATAATATAGAATATTATAAAGTTTTTTAAACCTTTGAGATCGAATGTACTCATATAATACATGTCTAAAGTACAGGGAAATCTCAAAAATAATTATTATATTCAGTATTATTCCTTAGTTGATATTAAAAAAATAGATTAATCCATAATTCCTAATTTTCTAATGTGTCGAAAATAAATTCGGATGGAAGAGAGTTAGTGTTCACACCTGTGTGATATATTGCTCTTTATTATCAATGCTGTGTAAGATAACCATTATTAATCATCAATGTCTTTTCTCAGGCTACTCATAGGGAGGCTTTCAGGTTAGCCCTTCCCCCCCCAAATTTATCTTAGATCCACCACTGATGCTGCATAAAGTAAAAATGCCATCTGAATTAAAAGTCCTGTATTCTAACAAAAGTTTCAGTAGTAGTCCTCGTCTTTGTGATTCCTAAATGAAAATAAACTTATTGACACTTTCTCAGAAGTATCCAAGTTATTGAAGATTGTTTTAATCACTCCTGTGTCTACAGCCTATTCTGAGCGTTCTTTAGCACTTTGAAGCGCATCCAAAAACTGTTAAGAAATACAATGACGCAAAACTAACGAAATGTTTTTACCATTCTTTCCAAACAACTGTCATTGTATATTACAATTTGTTTTCAAGAAAAACAGAGGAGGAGAATAATTATATAAATAAATGTAACTATTATAATTTTTATGTAAAGTATAATAAATACTGTACAATATTTGTAAACGTATTTAACGGGCCCCACCAGAACTAATGAGCATGGGCCGCCACTGTATATATATATATATATATATATATATATATATTCTGAGGACACACAGGACGATAGGGTACATGTGATTTATTTGTCATTAGGGAACAAATTTTCGAGCGTATCGTCCATCCTCATGATCTACAATCATAAAACAATAAAAACTCAGTAACATATTATTAATTAGTTATAGTCATTGCGAAGTAATAAAATCTGTTAAAACACGGAAAAGGTTGCACTATTTTTATAGGAGAGGGGCGTAAAAGAAACCTAAGTCTAATTTAATGCAATTTCATTAAACGAGGAAAATTAAGACAGTAAAATAAATACGGCGAGTAAATATATAAAAAAACCCCCAAAATATGACATATTAAGATCTTATTTAAATAAAATATTTAACAAAAATATGCCAAAGTAGAAGATTCATAAAACAAATTTAAACTTGCAATATGACTGGTATATTGCAAGATCATATAGATAAATGAAAGAAATAATAAATAACTCAGGGACTTAAGAGACGAGAGTATGAAACTAAAAAAGTGTTTTAAAGTATCTCTCTTATGAAACCATTAATACAACGAAGAACTAAACAAAAAGGAAACAAAATAAATTATTAAAGTATATTGCTGCTTATCGATGAAGTTGAGGTGAAACACTAAGTGAGGAAATTAAAATAGGGATAGCTTAAAGACGGATAGGTTTTTGATTGCTTGGTTGGTGAGTAGGAGAAAGTTGTTTGGTTGTTGACTGCGGTAATTATAATTAAGAATTGAGAAGGGGTGGATTTTGTCTTTATCAGTAGGGATTCACAAGTTCTTAGACTATATTTATTGTTATTGCTACCAATTCTTTTAAAATTCTCGATAGAATTTTAAAATAATTATTGGTCGCAATAGCAATTGGTAAAAATAGTTATGGTGGTTCTTTGGCTCTCGCCAACTCCTTGGTACCACAAACTTCATTCACATGACTTTACTTTGGGTCCATAAACAAAGGTTTTCGTTAAAATCTTTGCAAACTTTGTGGGGAGTCATGGCCTTTGTTAATCTACCAGATTTACACAAAAGTAAGCTTGATATGTTCCTTTGAACATTAATTTATGCTTATTTGCCATATCTTCGCCACACACGTAAAACAAAACATCAAGGTCGTTGTGGTAACAACGTCTACGCTTTGTACTCAAGATTTAATTGATACAGGAGACACTGGACATAGCACAACACTCACCTATTCTTGCTGCTACCAACTGCAGACTGGATGGTAGTGCTGGGCAAGTTTTTACACTGAATTTGAATCTCTAGAATCCTGATGAAGTTGATGAATCTGAATTCTGATATGCGTACAAGGGCGCCATAGAAAAGGAGCATGCGGATGGTAGATAGGCTTTGAAATTTCCTTCTGTCTCTGTCATTTCGTCAGCTCGACCAACGTCTTAGAGCATGGGGTAAGGGTCTAAGGGACTTTAATCGTACATATCGTAGATGCTGATGCTTCGAACGTGCAAATAACTATAGATGGTTCAATAAAGTTGCGTTTATAGACTTCTTTATAGCTTGTAGCCTTAATATCCTATATTGGGGATGAACCTTAGGTCTTTTTTCATATACTGTACATATTTCTATGCGGCGATGAGAGGGACAGCTGGGCAAGGCAACTTTATTGCTACCAGGTATAAGTAATGTTTTTTTTAGCGATATCTGTGTAGCTTGTCAATTTAGAGGTTATGCATGCTAGCGTTAGAGGTGGTATGGCATCACAAGTGGAACTTAGTCCTTAAAACGATTGCCAGGCCTACCCTGGTTTTGCTATCCTGAGGAGAGCTCTCGGTACACGCGCTTTTGAATATATTCGAGAGCGGAGAGCGAGGGGTAAATGCGTTTGTTGCCTAGCAATAGTACAAATACATAACGGCGCATTAACTATCAGGGTGAAGAATATACCATTAATCTGAAATTTTCCTGTTCAATGTTTCCCAACGGGATTCTCAGGCTGGAGGTAAAGTCGCCTTCTCTCTTCGATTTTTTAGACATTTCGGACTTTTCAAGTGTAATTTTGAAAACGTGGGTATAGGTGTTGAATTTAAACATATATACGAGGGGCGGTCAATAGGTTTTGCAATTCGGATATAAGGAAACGAGATATGAGGAAAAGTGTTTTATTATTTTTCAATATAACTACCCAGCAACTTCAATGCACTTGCGCCCCTTGTCCCTGAGGTTTCGATTTCCCGACAACCAGAAATCTCCCGAAAGCTGTCCAATCCACTCCTGGACGGCAAGCTGGACCTCTTCATCGCCCCCAAACCGGTGTCCACGCAGTGCAGCCTAGGGGCTGGCGGAATAAAAAGTAGTCGCTAGGGGGCTAGATCTAGACTGTAGGGGGGATGGTTGAGCTCCTCGAATCCACACTCGCGCAGGACAGCTTGTGCAGCTCTGGCCTTTTGGATTTTGTCGACGTTGAAGTCGATCATGGGGCGTGAGGTTTCTAGGGACCCAACGGGCAGAGGCCTTGATCATGGCTAAATTGTCGTGGATGATGTTGATAACACTTCCTTGTGATATTCCAAGTTCTCGCTCGATTTCTTCGACCTTCACCCGTCGATTTTTGAGAATCATCCTCTCCACACGGCCCACATTGTCCTCGTTGGTCACGTCTGACGGGCGTCCTAGATGGGGGTCATCCTCAAGGAACTCACGACAATGGTGGAACTCCCTATTCCAGCGAGCAAGGGTAGCATAGGAAGGGGCGGTGTCGGTGCACACTGCAACCATGCGTTCATGGATCTCGTTTGCATTCTTGCCTTACTTGGTCAAAAGTTTGATCACTGCGCGGTGCTCAACCTTCTTCATTGTTGTAAAATTTGCGACTGACGATCTGCAATCAGCTACTGCTTCTTAAATAGACAAGGCAGAAGAAGGCGGCTGCAGGTCCTGACTTATTTTAGCTTGTCCTAACACCCCCATAAACAGCCATCTCCCCTTCCTCTGTTTTGCCTTACCGATTCGCAAAACTTATTGACCGCCCCTCGTACATCAAAATAGGTTTTTTTCCCTATCAGCCAGAGATGTCCTTTTAAGCAACTTCTTTTTCTTCGGACTTGTATACTTTTTGTGACCTTGACCTTCACGGTGTTTGCCATAATTGGTCTCATTTTTCCTTTTAATGGTTGTCTGGACACTGTTTCTCGAGTATTTCAATTATATTGCAATTTTGACTTGTGATAATCCCTCTCTGGACAATAAAATGATTTGAACACTTTGAACTTTAGAAATGTTTCTTCGGAGACATTTTTAACAAAAAAATTACCGCTGGTAAGTTAACAATAAGATAATCACCGAAAAAATAGTAATAAACGTTAGTATCACACCTTTAAAGGCACAAGGTTACCCCAACCACTTATGCACAATATGCAAAAACGCATAACAGCGGTTATAAAAACAAAAGTATGAAATATCATACAATAATTATTGATAGAATATACGCAAAAATGTCAGGTGTGAAATAAATGAGTTTCACTTTTTCATACTTGCATTATAATTTTGGCCAAGGCTGTAAGTCGGAGCTCTTTACCATAGAGAAAATAGGATGAATGATTGGCGACATAAATATGATATCAAGAAGTGTAAAACTTAACAAAAAAAAATTATTTAAAATAGGCTAGAAACTAAACTTAAAATGAAGGCAAAATTAATACAGGACTTCATTCATATTTAATACAGGTGCACCCCCCCAAAAGCTGTTATAAACCTGAAATAACCGGCACTCAAAAGTACAGTGAGATAAAACTTTATTCTTCCCTTAAACAGGCAAGTTAAAACTTGTCAAACATTTCGGACAGCCATACCGAGCAATCTCTCAAGCTACATTTTTTTAACTCGTTCTTATTTACCTGGCTAAAGCGAGAGCTATTACACAAGAACGTCTGATTTTTGTTTTAAACTCCACTGTAATATAACTAAAATGTTTCACATCATTAACCCTTAATTTGTATCGTTTTTTCGTGTAACATAATTGGTATCGTGGAGTCCACGGGGCCCCACACTTAAAATATATATAGCTACTTCGCTTTCAATTTTATTGTACTTTTATGTTTTGGGAGCCAATCTTTCGTAAAAAATCCATTAGTTTTATAATTTATACCCAATTAACAATGTAGTAAATAAAAAAATAAAAAATAGACATATTTTAGTGTAAATATGAGTTTGATCGAATAGTGTTGTAATTATCATAGAGAATGACGTGAGACCTTGCATGTTTGTTGGTAATGCACTAAGCATTACCAAATCATAAAAAAGTGAAAAAATCCTAAAATAAAAGATGTAAAATGTATACTTAACAAAAGAAATTTTTCCGTCCTTTTCTGTAGTTGGTTATTCTTTTTTCCTTGAAATAAAAAAAATGAGGTAAAATGTTTCTTATTTCTAATAAAGATGCACTTGTAATTGTTCTTTAAGGCCTTTTTATAATTAAATCTTTAGACCGCACTAAGAAAACTAAAAAAAACTAAAAGTAAAAAGCTAAAAGTAAAATGTTTCCTTTTCGTTTCCTTACACACTAGAGGCCATATTTCTTGGGTTCGCATACAGTCAAGGCACAATAGGAAAGAATGTACCAAACAGACTGGCTTTTTGCACTCATAGCAAACAAATCTCGTATTTCTATCTTGTCTTGTGCAATGTACGCAGCGTTTTTTGACATTTAACATGGAGGTGATTGACTTGGAAGGGAGAGGTATATTGAGCACATTTGCAATGGTTTTCTTGTGGTTTCTTGACAGTGATGGTTCTCTCAGTGCCGAATAAGTTGCAGAGCTAACTCTTGCATGAATTGCCAACGCATGCCAACCTTATCCTTTCTGCTTTCTCAATACCATAAGTAGAAGATGAATGCATTGATAATTGTTGCATTAATTAGACGTAGAACATGCAGAGAGGCCATCTTTGGGTTGTACGTCTGCAATTATACGTTGCACAGATTTGATCGAAAGTGTCTACACCACCTTTCGTCTTATTATAAAAGTTGACAATCTCTGGCTTCCCGTTTGTGGCAATAGTGGGTTCATTGTGCATGGAGGAAAGAAAGAGCACAATTTCCTTAGAGGTCTTTTTCGCCGGTATATAGGAGCACAAAGTCAGTTTGTTAGTGAACCCAAATCCTGTTGTTTTTTCTGGCCGTCCTTTTTGGGTCTTTAGTTATTCGGATATTTGTGGTTTGTTCTGACGCAATGTGGCTACACTTACAAGGCCATTTTGGACAAGATATTCTGCTAGCTGGATAGATGTGAACCTGTTGTCGTGCGTTACATTTCTGTGTTCTGAAGTAGGGCTTTGTAATTTGTTTTGAGTAATAGTGAGCCAAACTGATATTTCTGGCTTCTTCGGGCACATCATTTTTCCCAAATAAAGAATAGCGTTCAACATAAATTTTGACTTATTGTAGCAGAGCATCATAGTTTTAATCCCATATTTCGCTAGCTTGTTTGGTATATACATCCGGAATTGGCAATTGCAGCAGAAAGGCAACAATTGCTATTCCAATGTGAGATGTTCTCCGGGATTATGATTACCTGTGTAATTTTGGTTAAAGGCGTCCCACACTTCTCTTATCGGTGTCAGTTTGTGAGTTCTCTTCCTGACTTCACGCGTAGTGCGCTCGTCGAAGCGTAGAGATTTCAACAGGATATTATTACTCAAATACTCATAAAAATCCCCTTCCTAATTTATAGAGTTAGTGATGATGATGAAAAATAAATTAAAGCAAAATTAAGAACAAAGAGTCCTAAAAATATTTGAACTAGCTAATTTACTATTGTTATTGCTGGAAAAAGAAAAGCAGCAAAACAGAAAAATAAATTTTTTTCGTTCAAATATCTGCAGGAATATAATGCTGCATATTTTCCTTATCCTTTTACAACGTTCATGTGGCCGTATTTCAAATGATTTGTTTACTTATAATAAAATTACTGACCTACTTTTTAGAATGAATGCTTTGACCATTGAATTAAAAAATGGAGTTATTAAAGTGCTCTGACTTATTAAATGAAATTTAATTACCTTTTTTTCATGAGAGATAATTATAAATTTCTTTGAGCCTACGATTTTATCTATCCTAAAATATCCGATTCATTTGCTTATATTAGTTACTGCCTTATCTATAGAGAGGAAAATTGGTGTAACATCTGCGGTGCAACAATCCATAACATTAGCCTGTGCTTGAAAACTTTATCAAAGCTCATAAGTTTCCAATTGATTTATAATTAATTTACTTTCTGAATTTAGTAATATATTAGTTTTCTTTGGTCAGGTCTGGTTTCTAAGATACTTGATTTATATTAGAACGTGTATTCGAAAGTAGCGCTATCATCCAACCGTTTGAGACTTCTGTTTTTTCACATCTACATAGTGATGAGTAACAACTATACATAACCTATTTTATTCATCCTTTCAGGTCTATATTTTAATTACAATGGATCGTACGTGTATGAATAATCCGAATAGGTTTTGTTACATTTGAAGACATGTCGCTTTTCCAGACCTTAAAGCAACAATCATGGATTTCGTGAAAAAGGCATATCATGCTTACTTCCTAGTGAACCTGGGAAACAAGTATATGCCATTGGCTCGCAATATTTTCTAGAAAACATTGCGAGAAAAGGAAAAGTATACCATTTTCTGACCCAATGGTGTAGATGGAAGGCGATGATTACGTCACCTACTGCTGCTTGTGCATGACAAATTTGAAATGAACCAATCGCAAAAACAAACACCATGTTCAATACCTCAATGTTCCTCTTGCTATAAAACCAATCCTACATGGTCCTGATCTTTCTGTTCCTGAGCCTCAATTTACCATCGGTTTTAGCTCTGATTCCAAGGCTAGAGTCACTACTAATACAGCTGAGTTTGATAGATAAAAACCAAAAGTGAGCGACTACCTGGTGCCATTTACGAAACCGAACTCAACGACCTCACACGAGACGTGAACTTTTCCAAAGAATTTGCTCAAATATTGGGTTCACGTCTTTGATATAAACCTATGCTGGCCCCAGGAACAAAATTTTATTGGTATCAGGATCGCAAGAAAGTATTTGGGAAAATTTTTACGTTTGATGAAGCCTATTTACTGGTCTACCTTAACAACATTGCTGACATGTTCAACTTAATGGGCCTGAATTATGATGCTATGGAGGAGAGTCATTTCATTGACTCATCTAACAGAAGTGTCATAGTTAGAGAGGAAAGCGCCATGCGGACGGAAATCTTATATCAGTGCCCTGAGAAGCCGACCCACTTCCGGCGATAACAAGAGTGATGGATGGACTGAGAAAACCGAGGATAGTGGCGGAAGCACCGCGAGGTAGTGTGAACCAGGCTAAGGTTCCCTTCCGTTGGCGCCACGTCTGATAAAGCAGATCCCCTAACAGGACCTCGGGGCAAATCACTTCCGGAGAGCCCAGTATAAGATATCAGATGCAGGCCTCAAGAAATTAGTATCAGCCAGCCTCTTGAACGCGACGCGTAAACCATTGATTCGGCCCCCCACCAATCTATTTCGAAGGTAAGAATTCTCTCCAGATTAAACGATAGTCTATCTGTCAGTGACTATTATTGTGGAATCAGCTTCCTTCCCGTCCAGCGTAGGACTCCCTCGATCCTTTCCCTCAAGGTTAAACGTGGCGATTGTAATTTCCACTTTTCAATTTCTCTCCCCGACAACTCCCCAGAGCATACCGCTAAAAAGAGTCATCGCGAGTAACTCTGTCGTGTATTTAGTGTCGGGTTTTCTTTGAATTGTGTGTGTTAGTTTGTCGGCCTTCATCAGCCTCCCGTTGTCCCCTTATCTCCATAATTATGGCTTTCAGTGATAGACACAAAAACATTAGCAAGTGGAAGAAGCTTAGATTAAGAAGCTTGAAATTATTTGCCCGTTAATTTCCCCATTTTCTGATTTTAAACCAGCTATTTATTAATGCACCATAGTCATTTGAATTTCCTAAATAAACAAAGTAGCTTAAGGATACATGGGAATTTAAATTGATGAACTAATAGAATTCAACTCGAATTACTATTGTAGATATTACTCGTACAATATTCTTTTTCTTAGCAATTCACCTGAATTTAAATGATTTACAATCCTAGATTTTAGTCGCATGGCTTTCAGATTCGTGATTTTGATAATGATTTTCGTATTAGCTGTTTAAGCACTTTTCATTTATGCTTTCATGGTTCCAGTATTCAAGGATCAGTTTTTCGCACACGTGTTTCATCATCAATCGCTTTTATCATTGCTGATATGTACCCTCCATTTTGTCTATCGATTTTCTTTTTATTATGCCGACTTCTTCCAGTTTATCCCCAACCTCTATAGAAGCCTTGGAAAGTAAAAAAATATTAGAGCTTCCTTTAAATTTAGCAATGGATATTGTTCTGTTTTATCGATTATATTCCTTAATTGAATTATATCACTTATATTGCAACTGTAGATTGCTTCAAACTTTTGGCCTATCATTATGTGATTATTAAAAATATAGTTAGTTGAATATATTGCAAAAATGCTTTTGCGTAGCTTTGCGTTAAGTTTAAATAATATGCAACTCTTGAGAGGGGAGGAGGGGTTGATTCCGAACCAAGATCGGTCATCTGTTGGGACATATGAAGTTCTATGTAATGGAAAAATGATCACTATGCCAAGTATTAATTAAAATTCTCTTTCTTTTTTCAAGAAATTACTCTTGGAGTGATATATAGGACTGGCACCCCAAACAGCACCAATACTCCAATTTATGTAAATATTGGCAGCAATTATTGTTAAAAAAATCTGAAACAAATATCAATTCAAGATGTAAGAAGTTTTCTTTTATATAATTTAATCCTGAGTGACCAGTTAATTACATATGTTCTATAAAGATGAAAAGTTAGAAAGTGTGATCGTTACAGTTTAATCCCATTCATGGAAAAGAAAATTAGTGAAGTGGTGGAAAAAACCTTTGATACGATTTAGGTCAACTCCTGCTCATACTGCCTAAAATATTTTAACACATTTCAAAGCAAATACTACGAGCTTTATCGAACCAAAGAACAGACCACATTGCATTCCTATTCTTAAGACTATTACTGGTCCGTGTAGTCAGCATACGAAGAAAAGTCTACTCTGTTGAAAAAATTAAAAATAAGCTCCAACTTTAAGAGCCAAGTCCAGCTGCTTGAGAGAGTCTTGCACAAGTCTATTGCAAAGGTTATTTCTAATTTGAGAGCCAACTGCAATCAGTCGTGGAGTTTATTATTCTAAACTGAAGTTTGTTTTAATATTTATTTCTAGTTTTTAGGGACCATACTTAAGGAGATATTAAAATATAAATTTGGTACCGATTTTGTTACTACCTTACTAGACAGTATTTAAGGCTGAAGAGATTGTCTATTGGGTTAATTCTCTTTTCCTCTTTTTTATTTTTATTTATATTTCCTCTATTCATATAAATTTTAACTGTATCTATTCAACCATCATAGAGTTATTCCTTCGAAGAAAATGTGTTGCGGAAATCTGAAAAATCTTGTATTATTTGTTAAATCAATGATTAGTTGATGTCAAATACTTAACTTCATGTAAAGATAATTACACTAATCGGAATAAACACCCAAGGTATTGCCTTTCAAGGATTACATGGTTGTAAGAGAACTAAAAAGCAAATATTTACATACATAAATATGTGCTACTTTATACCAAAAATAAAAGATACAAGTTATTTTAGTAATCAGCCCTTAAAATAAATAGGGCGTTTTGTCTTTATTATTTTCTTTTTCATAATTTAATAGCGCAAGCTGAGAAGGTATAAATTTTTAGCACTCTGTTCTTATCTGGTTTTAGTTGGTGGAAAATTCTAATTTGGTAGTGCTATTAAAATTAAACCAGAATAGCATTTCAGTTTTACCATGTGTTTTAAGCCCATATAGCAAGACATGAGAACCATACGCTATCAGTTGTAATCTTAGTAGAACAAACTCTTTTTTTATGCATGACAATAGAGATAAAATAGGATAAGCTAGGACGACAGGCAAATTGTGTCCAAACACTTCAAATCTTTTGAGACGTCACACTAATTTTTGAAAATGAGATTTATAGGTTATTTTTCCCGGTAGGGACATAAAAAATTCTTGTGACGTTTCTTTCCAATTACTTAGTTATATTTAAGAACAAAACCTCCAACTAAGAAGAACGATATCGTGTTTGCTTACCATTTAGCATTAAAAAGTCTAGTCACAATATTTACCTTTTTTTAAAGTGAATTACAGACATTATATATGGTCCTAAATAATCATTCCTCTTTCTGTAATAAAATAAAAACTAACAGCTCACCAAGTCTAAGCCATAAGAGCTGACGTCCAATGGAGGTCAGCTTCTTCGAACTTTGCTGCCAATGCAGTATTAAGGCATAAGAGAATGAATTTTTCAACGCTTTCTTCATTTTCTTTTCTTCTTCTACTTTGCTCTCTAACTCGAGAGGGAAAAAAATAGCGAGTTGAATATATGGTGAATTAAGCGGTATTATAACCAATTATTTTGAGAAGAAACTATTTCGTTTTAATTTTTTTTTCCATATTCGAAAACAGAAACTTAACAGACTAAAATCAGAGTGGTGGACTGATCATTTGATGAATACGACGGGTTTTGCAGGAGGGGGATGATCATCTTTTGATAAGTGTGTCACTTTGTGTTAAAGACTGTTTTTTTAAATCATTTCATTTCAAAGGAGATGGAGTTGGAATATAGCGAGAGTCAATTCGATAATCCCTGGCTGACGGCTTTACAATACCCAGATTATTAAATCTGGAGTATGGTGAACGGATGATTCTGTTTAACTTTATATGTTAAACTGCACTCTCACAACACAGATGTAGGGAGTAGAAAGATTCGAAATTCTTCTGCGCTCGAAACAAGCGAAAATCGAATGCAATGGATTTGCTTATCAGAAACTTAGAAAATTTATTAACAAAACTGGCTGTTAATAATCAAGAAGACTCAAACAGTACCAACTTTTCCTGATAATTAAGAAGAAATATTATATTTTTCAAAAGAAGAAGAAGAAGAAAAAAAAAAGGTTCGATCTGAGATCTCTGATCAAAATAATGAAGTCGGTGGTGGAAAGTTCGAGAATTTTCTCGTTCGAGGAAACACAGGAAGTGGAGGATTACGGTCAGGAAATATGATTTTAGGAGATATCGTTCTCAGACACGTCAGGTTAAAACGTTCTTCTTTTTATATTTTAACTATGAATACTCAGCGGAGATATACACAATGCTTAGAAAATAATACTCAAGTCTCAGGAACAAAGATTCAGAACATTCCAGAGCGAATAAAATAAATACAATCAAACACTAATTTACAGTGTGACGGCAAATATTGTCTCTGTTTTTAATCGTTTATTTTTCATTCATTTACAGTTTCACAAATAAAAATAAAGGATTTAAAAGTTAATATTTTATAGTTTTATTTATTTCTTTTAATATTCTGTAAACGAAATCTTTACTTACAAAAAATAACAGATTTATCTACTACGCTAAAACTTTAAAGAGAAAGCAGAATGCTTTATGGTGTAATGAGTTTTGAAAGTGCATTGGAAAGGAAATATGTGCATGATATCAGGTGTTAGATAGTATAGATTTGCCTCCTAATATAAGGGCATTAATGCATACGACGGAGTAGGCAGAAACTGAAGAATCATTATAAAAGTAGCAAATGACTTATTTGGAGAAAAGATGAATCGAGATCGGGTGGAAACGTTTTTTAAAGCGAAAATAAAAAATCGACAAAATGCGAGAAAAATAGTAGCAAGCACTTCAAAGATAGGAATCAGGGAGCACTGTTGATCATGGTAAGGTGAAAGTTAGATTGGAGAGTAGTTAATGATATGGATAATGTACAGATGGGGGCAATTAGTCGTGAATCCCTTAATTCGTTAGAAGTTTTCCAATTTTTGTTTGTTTTTAAATTTTGGCAGTTTTCAGATTTTAGATCGTTCACAGTTTTGACGTAGTTTTATAATAATAAAGCTAGGTAATGGCTTCGCCATTACCCCCACCCCTCCACCCCCTACGGGGTAGCTTGCGCTTTTTTACAAAAATTAAAATTTAAAATCTAAAAAAAGCAGCCCTGGTTAAATTTTTATGGATTTTCTGAACTTCACCAATTATAATAAGTTTAAAAAGGAACTCTAAACTAAATTTCCCCCTTTCAAAATATCACGTTGCTGAAATATAGTTATAAAGGGTCTTTCAATAATGTCGCTCGATATTTAAATGTAAATAAAACAAGTTGTGTGTGATATATGCACTCAATTTATTTTAAATTTAAAAGTACATTTTATGGATTAAGTGTGAAATATGACGTTGTTCAAATGTCCGTCGTAGCTTCGCTTGGTAGATCGTATTCGGGAGGCCCAATTTTCGATGACTTTGTCGCATAAATCTGGCTGAATTTGCTGGATGGTGTTCGTTATGTTGACTTTAAGGACATTAACCTTTTGCTGATTAGTCGCATAGACCGGCAATTTAAGGTAGCCCCAAAGAAAGCAGTCTAATGACGTTAAAGCGCATGATCTTTGTGGCCAGTTGACGTCGCTGCCACGCGAGATGACCCGTTGATGGTTATGGCAATCCCATCTTCATTCTTAAAAAAATACGGACCGATGATTCCGTTAGACGAAAATCAGCACCAAACAATGACTTTGTTGGAAAGCAATTGTTGCTGGTATATCTCAGGTAAAAGGTTATTATGCCAAATCCAACAATTTTGCTTGTTCACAAATCCTTTCATCCAAAAAAAGGCCTCTTTCCTGAAGATGATTTTTGGGGGAAATCTGAGGCAACTTCCAGCTGCTCTAAAGCCCAATCAGCGAACACACGGCGTTCTCTATGATCGTTTCCTTAAGTTGCTGGGTAAGTTGGATTTTGTACGGGTTCAAACCCAAGTTCCTACGCATAATTCGCCAAACAGAAGTCGGAGAAAGGCCAAGTTCTTGTGAACGACGAGAAATTGACTGCCTCGGATTTTCCCGTACACTCTCATTTACGGCAGCGATGTTTTCAGCAAACCTTGCGTTTCCGTGACGTACGAGTGGGGGCTGATTGTTGATCGACCCTTTTGCCTTGAATTCGGCCACCAAGCGTCGATCAGGACTTGGCAGGACGATTGTCCCAAAGCTAGAAATCACGTAATGCGCGGAACATTTGTCGAATGAAGCACTGATTTTGATAATAACATTTGATGATTTACACACCTTGTTCAACAGAAATAACCTTCCATTGTGACTTGGCAAGTTCTACTAAATAGCTCACAGTGAGATTGCCAGATGTCGCTTAAACAACATGGCCATTATCGCCTGACAAAGCTCAAGCGTCCTTGTTGAAAGACCCTTTAGAAGAAGATATATAAAAATAAATTTTCTGAACTTCACCATTTGTAATTCTTTGGGTTTTAAAAAAATCACAAAATTTCGATACTAGTTAAATTTTTATAAATTTTCTGAACTTCGACAATTATAATAATTTGGAAAAAGAACTCTAACCTAAATTTCCCCCCTTTCAAAATATCACGTTGCTAAAATATAATTATAGAAGAAGATATATGAAAATAAATTTTCTGAACTTAACCATTTGTAATTCTTTGGGTTTAAAAAATTAACAAAATTTCGATACTTATATATATTTCTGAACTTCACTATTTTGTTTTTTGATATTATAAAAGAATTATTAGCAATAAATTTGATAAAAAAACCTAAGTCAAAACCAAACTAAGATGAAATTATATTTCAAATACTCAAAAAATCCCTTTCATAAACTATAGAGTTACTGATGATGATGATGATGATAATGAATAGCGCTTACTTCCGTTTGATTTTTAGCGAAGTAACAGAATAAAGATTAAATGCGACCCCATCTGATAACACTATGTAAAAAGAATTAACTATCTTGTTCTAGGTTAAAAGTGTTATTTTGCAATTATTCCTCACTAAAGAACGAGAAATTTTCTATTTTGATCCACAACATTAGCATTTGTAGGTAGGGCACTAAAATTCTAAAGTTGCCCATTTGGAAAATAATGCTAAGGTATTAATAATTTTAGGGAAAATTTTAGAATATATAAAGGCTGTAGGCTTTATTTTTGTTAAGCATGGGAAGAAACGGCGATTAGCAAATCAAGAACAGGCGCTCCGAGGAAAATACGCCTCATGCGCGCTCTAACCTAGTGAGATTGGTGAAAAAGATGCCAAAACGACAAGGGGAGAACTGATTGAAGAACTTGGGTCAACAGCATACGGAAAACAGTGTGAGACACATTGCGAAGAGAATTACTACGCAAGTACTGGAAAAAAAGGGTTCTTCTACTGATGAAAAAGCACAATGAACCTTACTTTCCAAAACGCTTGCCACATAGATGTCATACAAATTATTTCAACAAAATTCCCTGGACCGACGAAACACAAATATAAGTATAAGGCCCAAACTACGATAAGTTTGTGTGACCTGAACTTAATATCGCATGCAAACATATAATCAGCTCCGAACGGTGAAACATAGGGTAGGTAACGAAATACTTTGTGGCTGATTTTCATCGGCAAGTATAGGAGACCTTCGGATCTTAGAAGGAACGATGAACTCAGAGGAATAACGCAAAATTTGGGGAAAACATCTCGTTGCTCAGCCAGAAAACTAAAAATAGGTAGACGTTGCTTGTTTTAGCATGATAAAAACACCAAGAATACGACAAAGTAAACAACCCAGTGGCCTAATAAGCATTGTATTAAGATTCTTGAGTAGCTTAGCCAATCCATAGACTCCAATCCCACAAACCATATTTGGAAGGGGTTCATAGTTAAAATTGAAGAAAGGCAGGCTTCCAATCTTGTGGATTTAAATCGAGTATATGTTGAAGAATGAGCGAAAATTACACCTGACTTTTGCGAGAAACTTGTTTCATCTTAGTAGAGACGTTTGGACGCTGTTCCGGTTAACAATGGATGATTCAAATAATATTAACTTTATTTCTCGTGTCAAGTTACTCATACTTATTTAAATCTGTTTTGAATATCTTTTGTTTCTAGTATTATACTTTACGATAATTTTACAAGTTGTAATTTTATTATTTTCTGTTACATAGTTATATATGCTTTATTTATTAAAACCTTCATGAAATTCTAGGTAATAAGTAGGGAAAATCATTTGAAACACTGTATATTATTTGTCCGTTACGATATTCAATACTCGTATGTTTATTCAATGGACTTTTAGCTGCAAAGTTACTTTCATATTCTCAATATATATATATATATAAAAGTAAATAACAAATATAGCTAGAAGCCATATAATATATATAATAGCGCATCTAATTTCAAGTGGACTCTTATTCTTCTATGAACAAGGACCTTCATTTAACTCTAAATCCATAAACAATTTCAAGAAAAGGTATACTTGATAAACAATAAAAAATCAACTCCATGCGTTCCTCTCTAATCTCTAATAATTTCCCCCAGTCAAAACGAGTAAAAAATGCGTATACCGATGATTTCCCCCAAATACTACCTTTCAAATGCAGAAGAAAATTAAAGCCAAGGCAAAATCGGTAAAAAATGGAGTTCATTTTACTATAATATAGTTTTCCTAAGAGTAACTTCGAATATTCTATTAGGTGAAGTTGACATTTACAAGAGTGAAACTCTGTGTAATGGTAGTGTATGGACGCTAAATGATAGAAGTCAAAATAAGAAAGAAAGGTACTTGAATGACGTGGAAGGCTGTTCGATAGAATTATGGATGTGTATCTTTGAGATATGAATGGACGAAGAGAGAACATAATACGATAGGAAACTACTGGAATATTTAGTAGACCCCGATCAAATTCAAATTTAAAGAGGGTGGTAAGTTTGTATGATAAAAGAAACTTATTTTTCAGCCTCTAAATTTAAATTAATGCACATGAGTTGAGCAAAAAGGGCAAGGAAAATTTAAAAGTATTTTTCGTATTTGCCTCTTAAGAAGGAATAAGATGAGGAAAGTATTTGATGTAAAAGCTCTAAGAATTATGAGGATTGAATCATTTTATTAGATGAGTGTGTTATGTAATGTTAACTTAGTTGTTAGTTTGAGGACGGATGGGAAGGAATGAATGGATAAACAAGAGTAAAAGTGTATTGAATCAAAGAGAAATGTGATAGAGTATGTGAAAATGCTTTAGAGTTGAGAATAAATAAGTGAGAGCACATATGAAGAGCAAATGTGGAACAGTTTTAAGGAAGTGGTAGTAAGTAGTGTAAGGGCTGTGTGTAGGGGACGATAATTGGAATCGTAAAACAAAATGCTGAATAGTGGAATAACAATGTTAAGCTTGTAGTGGAGAGTAAAAGAAGATGCACGTGAAAATGCTTAATAGTAAAGATGAAATTGGCAGGGCGATGCAAATAAATGCATACAGAAAAATGTAAATGAAACAAGTAATTAGAAAGAGTATAAAAACAGGAAATTAAGCATCTGCACAACATATGAATGATGATCGTGAGACGAACCGGAATCTATCGTAGAAGGAAGTGAGAAGCGTGAGTAACCATGAGAAGAATACCGGTGTGAACCTCAAATTTACAACGGCGGGGTACATTCAAGCTAGGAGAAGGTCAAAACTAAATAGCTATGATACCTAAATGAATTTTTAAATGTGTATTTGAAATATGATGCAAATATAAATGAGTGGCTTTGTGGGTGTAAAGTTTTGTTATAGCGGGGTGTAGAAGAAATAAGTAATTAAAACAGGGTACTTGTAGATGCTAAACTTCTTGCTGAACCCTCCCCCCTTCAGAGTTAGAGGTTGCACAGGACCTCTCTCTGCGGATTACCCTAGACGCAGCTAGGTAATCATTTTTGGCTACCCATTCTAGGTTTCAATAATGGAACGGACACTTCGAGGAGAAGAGTTCCGATTCGAGTCACAGTTTGACTCGCCTTCACGATCCGGCCTAGAATCATTATATCAGGACACCGGTCTAGGATTCCCCTCCACATTCGGTAACTTAGAACGATCGGGCTAAGTGAAAACCTCGTCAGAAGAAGAAGACATTCACCGTCATACTCCAAATGTATACGATCTCAAAGGTATCGTTACAGTGAATTTTTCCCTCCCCTAACTTCACCAGTTTTTTGTTAACTATAATTTCCATCCCGAGCTCATAACCTCGAGTATTACAAGTGATTAATTCAGTGCTTAATTCCGTGATATTATTCAATTCATTCTGTCGGGTGCAATTCTGACACAAGCATCCTAGTAAGTAGATTTCAAGTGTAATCCCCGCGACATTATATATACTTCCCAATTCAGTGCGAAGATCAATCCTATTTATACATATACGAGTATTAAGAGTGCATAGGCCGAGCATTGCAAAAAAAATTTATTCCCATCGACAATCAATAATGGCATTACTAACGTTTTGACATAGCATCGTTCGTCTCTCTCATAGGCGAGGAAATCTTTTTAATAATTACGATCAATATTTTTTGGCATTAGACCAGGTAAGAGTGCTTCAATGGATGACCATTTACCGCCCCAGACTCGAATTTTACTCTTCCGGGTGATCTCATATCTATTATGTAATTCACCAGGCACTCTGGTGGATCTGAGGGAAACGCATAAGGTCTTGACGAAGGGGATGTTTCCTACAAAGGGGCACGGTAAAATTTTCAACTAATTGATAAGGGGCATACTTAAAGCGAACGGAACTTTTCCCCCTACTGAACACTTAGCGCTCTGCTTAACCTAACCTACCCTAACCTCTCTCTTTAAGTTAACTAGGTTAGCAATTGGCCCCAAAACAAAACTTCCTTTTTCACCCCCTGACGGGGTGAATACCTTCAATTAGCCACACACAAAAATTATAACCTGAATTTATATTGCTATTGTGTTTATCTATACTTGGACGATTTGGCGATAATTTGTTCTTATTCAAGAAGGGTAAAAACGACTAACTAATTTTTTCTTTGGGGGGGAGGGGTCGTTTATAAACCTCTAAAACCTGACACCAATTTATTATGTAGTAGTTTTATATATATTTTTGACCGATGCCGAGGTTAAAAGATGATGCCTTGCACCTCGTATGTACTCGATTAAGGCAGTTACGAGTATTAGGGCTTCAAGGGATTAATATCACAAACTAAGGTAGAATCTCGAATTATTGCCAAAACTTTCGTTTAAGCGATAGATGGAAACATTAACTAAAAATAATAGTTTATTTTACAACAAACTAATCAATCGAAACAAAAAAATAGTCTTAAAATATTAACTCGCTAATAAATATAAGGCTTGACTCATAAAATAATTAATTTATACTCCCTTAAATACGCAAATGTTAATCTTCGAAAAAAAATTTCAATTCACTGGCTTACTAAAGGAATATTACAACGGGCTACCCAGATAAATTTGGGTTGCCGTTCATTTTAACGAATTCAGTAATCGCCCAACAATACGAACTGTGGATAGATTCAACAAGGGTTGGCTGGTTGTGCGTGACGTCACTGTCTCGGTGCGGTTTTGGGCCTATGGTAGGCAGATCCCAGCTGACTGGCGTAGATTCTCTTCCGCTAAAAAGGTAGGCGTTGGTTAGGTGCGCGTTCGTAGGTGTAAATTCTGAGGTTTCCGGTCGATTCACTTATATACGGCTCCCGATAGGTATTCCTTTAGATTAAAGAATATTTCTTCTGGTTGAATAATACTCTCGTCGAGAACGAGAAATTGTCTTCCTTGCTCGGTAGAACTTTGTAGAATTTACTGTTTTACTAGTCTCTTCTGGGTACTCTTGGGAACGATCGGCTTTGAAAATGGTTATCTTTTCGGGTTCGTAACTGGGTTATAACGAAAATGGGAACACAGAACGTTTCTCTGGGTCTAACTCTGTCTGAATTCCTAATTTTCGCTTAGCTTTTCTATATATATAGCCATTAACGTGGAAGGAGGTTGAAGGATCGCTGCTGCGGGGTGTGCATGTGGAGGTCAACCTTATTTGAAGACAAATGACTTGCCTGGCTTTTTATTTTTACTTTGGCGTTAGATCGAGGGGGAACATTTTGATGACTTGGTTTTTCTTACTAACAACTTTAGAGGTGAAATTTAGGCCTCTTCAAATCCCTAATGTAAACTACGTAAATTAAAAATAGCATCTGTACCCATTTTATTGCGCGAATTGTGCGTCTCGGGTTGTCAATACCTCTTATGTAGCGGGATTAACTTTGTTCTTGGTTAAAACAGGCGTCTCTTCGCCGATGTATTTAGGGCTATGGCCACCTATATTGCTTTTTACATCCTTATTTCGTTACTAAACCTAAGGTTTTTATATTTACTGACAAGAATTCTGATTGAAAATCAGTCTGAAGAGACGTTTGTGTCAGCATGTTAGGTGTGTTAGTTTACTTTTTATAGTTTAGTTGAGTGTTGAAGTATAAGCTTTTCAACGGCACCTCCCGAACGCCGTTTGTTTCAATTTTAATTTTTGACCCCTCTTATCATTATTATTATTTCTTTTTTTCAGATTTCTTACATACTAGATATTTGATATGGCTATTGGCCAAAGTTCTTTTATTTTAGTGTTTTTTTTAACTTTAGCATTTTTGTTTTTATTTTTTCTCAACTCACTGCTTTCCTTTTACTTTTTACTTCGTTTTTTAAAACATTTTGTTAGTATATTTACACTTTTCTTTTTATTAGTTAGTACTTTATCTCGTTTCGGATTAAAGCCATTCGGATCCACTGTTTTCATCTCTTTTAATTTCTTCATCCATTTTGACACGGGGCCAGTATATCATGATAAATGAACAATATCCATGGATAAGGAACACCATAAAACGTCCCAGGGGAGGTAAACCGCTATATAGGACTTAAAATTCCAAAGAAAAAATACTAATTAATCATTGAAAACACATTTATTAGAAAAATCATATGGTTGAGTATTTTTTTTTACTTTTTAGTAATGGTATCACTGTAACTTGCTACTTTCGTTCAAGAATCCCTGAAAGCATATATTATAATCTGACCAGAATTAAACAATAAAAGTGTTACTTAATAAAGCTGTAGTAACCTAGTAACACAAAATATGTTGTCTGGCCCAATTCAGCCACCAAAACTGTATAAAAAGCTAAATTTTGACGAAGAATCGGCAAAATTTTGCCGATGCCGATGCCGATGCCGATGCTGATTCTCACAAATTTGCCGATTCTAGCCGATGCCGGTGCCGATGCCGAGTACTCGGCACATCTCCTGTCAGTATCAGAGAAATAATTTTAATTTGATACATATTTATTGAAATTATAAACATAAATATGAATTTTGAATAAAATAATGATAAATAGCATTCATTTCTTGAAAATATGGGGTAATTTTGAAAAAAAAAACAAACCCGAGTTTTATTGTAGGATTTTTGAAAGAAAAAATGCTACAAGCATTAGAATAACATATAAAAAAATAGCTTTCTTTATTTACATATAATATAAATAATTAGTTAGTTTAATAATTATATTATAGTACCCATGATAGCCATAACCTGTAGAAGGAGAGATGAATTATGAGTCAGTATCAGAGAAATAATCTTAATTTGATAAATATTGGTTGAAATTATAAATATAAATATGAATTTTGAATAAAATAATGATAAATAGCATTCATTTCTCGAAATAAAAATGTAATTTTGAAAAAAAAAAACCAAACCCGGTAATAAAACTCGGGTTTTTTAGGGCTGTTTTTTTGATTTACCATCCTGCTACTAGCAAGGATAATAAGCATTGACATGCCGAATTGCAAATTTGAAAGGAAATTTTAATCTATCCTATAAAATTAGACTGAACAAGGATTTAAAACAATTTATACTGATAGATCTATTCTCTAATAGAGCTGCACTGACTCTTCCTTCTTATATGAGGAAGAGTTCGCGCATTTAGGCCTTCTGTAGAGATTACCATTCCATATTCATGGGTTTCTTCATTGTTATTCGAGTAAAATAATCACCCATATATACTCGTAATAGCCTACATATCCGTTCCGCGCTCGTACAGTTTCAAATTCAATCTTCCTTCCTTTTCATTCCCTTTTGTGTGAGCATTTTCAGTCAAATATTATATCTTAATACAATGATTCTCGTATTTAGGTCCTGGTATCAGATATCTGGGCAAAACGAATATTACTCTAGTTATGATTTACTTACCGAAATTAAATCGAACAGTTAACAAGTGTAGAACTGATTACAGCCGTCTCAGAGGAGAATTAGTATTAATGGACTGCTCCACCTTGGATATACTGTAAATTTATCAATTCACAGTCATATCTTAGTTGTTGTTTATACGAAGTCTGTAATCAATGCAATATTTAACAAAAATTCCAACAAATCATCTTGCTATGTCATTCATAAAAATTAGAGGCTGTCTGAGGAATACTGTTCCAAATCCTTTCTTTAATGAATATTTATAATTTTCAACTAAAGCCCAATTTCTATGGTTTATATGAACCTTTGCAATTACTCCTTGTATATAAAAATGAGCATACTATTAATCACATTTTTGTGTTATATTTATGAATTTAACACTGGTCAACAACTAAAGTGCTTCCGATCAAGGAGTAGCAATTTCCAATTAATTTTAGGTTGCTCACAATTTATTTCATGGTTAAAATTGTTCGTGTAAAACAGGTTAAAAGAGGCTTGCAGCAGTTTCTTTCTTATTACACTGTCTGAGGAATACTGTTCCAAATCCTTTCTTTAATGAATATTTATAATTTTCAACTAAAGCCCAATTTCTATGGTTTATATGAACCTTTGCAATTACTCCTTGTATATAAAAATGAGCATACTATTAATCACATTTTTGTGTTATATTTATGAATTTAACACTGGTCAACAACTAAAGTGCTTCCGATCAAGGAGTAGCAATTTCCAATTAATTTTAGGTTGCTCACAATTTATTTCATGGTTAAAATTGTTCGTGTAAAACAGGTTAAAAGAGGCTTGCAGCAGTTTCTTTCTTATTACACTCAAACTTTCACTCTCATTCAGTATTGTTCCAGCAGTCATAAAAGGTTGTGCAGTGGAAGTTTAAATTTTGAGGTGAAGGGTAAGTGATTTTTTCCTAGTCAAACCCTTTTCAAACTTAGAAAATATATTCATTAAGCAAGCTATTGATATGCATGTGAAGCATTTTATATTAATTTTATTTTCCTACTGAATGATATAAATACTTCAGCTAATCTGTGATGCTCTATATTATGATGATAAATTTTCTATTTATGTTTTAATTGTTTGTTGGATTCTTTTTCCAGATTCATTCTATTTGTGAAAATAAAGCAGACAACTTCTGCAACATTTTTGTGGGCGGACCTTTGCATCACAGATGCATCATATAACTAGTATAGTTAGAAAGGTATATCACCTATATTTTAGATGCAATATTGGTGATCAGGATAAGAACTGGGCTTCTCATGTATGCCCCAACCCTTGTGCTACTAATTTTTGCTAATGGTTGAACATGAAGAGGAAAGGAATGCCTTATGTTGTGTTAATGACGTGGCGGGAGCCAACAGCCTAGACCAGCAATTGTTATTTCTGCATGGTACCTCCAGTACAATAGGGCCTGTCAAAGAAGAAAAAATAGTTCATTAAATTTCCAATCATTCAATCAGCTATTCTCTCAGTTCCACATGAAGAAGGTCTACTCGTTCCAAATGTACCAACTTTGGTATCCTTTGAGTAAGATGGGGAAAGGGGTAAGTAGGAAGCAGAGAAGGATTAAAAGGATCCAAATTTGGCTGAAATACACTCCTTTAAGCCACATCTCTTAACACATTGGGGCCTCGATTACCTTGTCAGGGATCTGCAATTACAAAATAATAAGGCAAAGCTGCTAGGCTCTGTCTTCAACAGTGCAATCCCCTAGCAGCTGATGGGAAAATTTCAAAATTTCGTGACCGTCACCGGCAGATCAACGATTTTTTCATAATGGAAAGTGATTTAGTGGACTGCAACAATATTAATGGTCTGATGGAAGCACTTAGCATCGAATATGAATCCAGATACTAGAGGCTGTTCAGTAATTCATTAGAAATGAGTCTGCAAAGTGTCTTGATGCACAACGGCAATGGTGAAACATCAGTTTCCCTGAGCTATGCACTACATATGAACGAAACTTATGAGAATACAAAGCATATGTTGCAATGCATAAAATATGATGGACATAAATGGCAGCTCTTTGGCGACTTAAAGGTTATTGATATTATTATGGGCTTGCAAAGCGGATACATCAAGTGCTGCTTTCTATGTGAACGGAACAGCCGTGCAAGAGGTTCCCACTATATCAGGAGAGACTGGCCATGGGATGAAAAATGTTCAACATCCACCTTTCACTGAAACAAGAAAACTTTGCTACTACCACTACAAATAAAATGGAAGCTAATGAAATAACCTTGCAAAACCTAGGGACAAGTTTGGTAAGGGATTGAAGTATTTAACATCAAAATTCCCATCAATGAGCGACGGTAAAATAAAAGAAGGCGTTCTCATTGGTCCTCTGACTAGATAGCTTCTTAGGGATGCTGACTTTGAATCAGCCTTTCATGGGAAGGAGAAAACTGCTTGGGAAGCAGTCAAGTTAGTGGCGACGGGATTTCTTGGAAACATGAGATGTAACAAGTCACTTAAAATCCACGTTTTGGATTTTTTTGCAGCAAACTGTGAGGCAGTTAGTGATAAACATGGTGAAAGGTTTCACTAAGATATTTCAACCATAAAGAAGCAGTACCAGGCTAAATGAAACACAATAATGCTTGCAGATTATTGATGGACATTGGCAAGTGATGATTCTTCAGCCCACTATAAGCTCAAACAAAAAGGTAGAGAGTGGATATGGATTAGATTTTAAAACAATGACACATACCCTACGTTATAATAAAATATTACATGACGCGTATCTTTAAACCTATATCAATAAGCATTTTTCAGGGGGATATTTGGATTCAGTGCATGAAAATACATAAGAATTAACTAATCTCATTTAAGAAGCACACAATTTTCCAAAAATTGTTGACCAGTGATAATAGAGATACGATATTCCTGAAGATGTTGTCACTTTACAATTCAATCCCATAAATTAGAAAAAAAAGATAAATACTCTCATCGTAATTCCCTTAAAGTGAAGTTATTTTTTTTTTCCTATACTTTGTAGTTAAGTTCAAATCTATTATTTAGTTAAGAGCTTTCGATTAGACATCGGTTGAAATTAGTCTTCTTTATGATTTCAACTCTTTTTTTCCATAACTGCCATGGTAAAAATATATTGCAAGTTGAAGATAACCCATTTTTTTCACTCCCCATCTAATATCTACGAGCGATGATCGGCGAGCTTTATTCGCTCTTTCTTTGCGTACTGGAAAGAAGTCTTGGAACTTTAAACCATCTCTTTGATACTATCACGAACTTTTGTTTCAATCGTTTCCATAATCCATTGAGAAATATTAGCTAAATTAATTATTATTATGTCAGTAAATTCTTTCTCCCATACGGGTTAGTCTTTGCGTAAATCACGAATCTCTTTTTGCAGCCCTCCAGTTTCTCGTGAATTACCATCATATTTATCTTAAATACACTGATGATTCCGTATAGATAGAACGCAAACAGGATTGGACCGAAACTGACAACTCTAAAAGTAAAAATTATGAACGGATGTGGATAAATATGTCAAATAGGTTGGAAAATATGTCAACATAACCTATGATATTTATGAAAGTAAACTCACAGCTCTCTCAGTTATATTGGCCTAAATCTGTGGTAACTCTTACGTAACGCTTGATAATTTTGTAACTTACTATAAATGATTCCAATATTTACTTTTTTATTTAATATCTTTTGCTATTTCTATTTATATTATTTTTCACATACTACAGTGGTTTTTCTTTACAGGAGACAGTTAAATGACTAGGGAATGCAAAGATTCCCCAGACAGTTTCTGTTATATATGTGGAACAGTTACATTAAGACAATACAAGAGACATTTAACTCAAAAAGTGAAGAAACCTTATGCACCGTACTTTCGATGTAAAGTGGGTGACCAGGACAAACGGTGGGCACCTCACATATGTTGTGTTAGTTGTATAAGTTCCCTTTCTGCCTGGATGAAAGGCAAAGGGCCTGGCCTCATGTTTAGCGTACCAATGGTTTGGAGTGACCCAAACTTCATTTAATTGATTGCTACTTCTGTTTAACAGATATTAAAGGTGGGTATTCAATGTGTTTTCTTTCCTGGTCTCTAATAAATTTTTAAGAGAAGTATCAATAAAAATGATCAAAATACATTCTCTGTTGTACCTGCACTATTTCTAAATGTGATCACAGCCAGTAATATCCATTTCTTTCTGGTTTTATTTTATTTCACTGATGTTTGCAACAGAAAAGGTAAGAAATCTATCATGTATCGATATCTTCAGTCTGCTATTGGACCAGTTCGGCATTCAAGCAATATTCATATACCACAGCCGCCCTCTGAACTACCAAACAATGACACGAGCAACTCAGATGATTCAGAATCTCAAGATACACCATATGTGGCAAAGATTGAATCTGACAAGAAACAACCTCTCATCACTCAACTGGAATTGATTGATCTAGTTAGTGATCTAACATTTACTAATCAACAGACTGAAATCCTGGCCTCACGTCTTCAACAGTTTAACCTGTTGGATGAACCTGCTCGAATTACAGTATTTAAGAAGCGTTAGGCAGATCTACAGCAATTCCTAGTTTTTAAAAACAACTTGTTTATTTTAATGTATCAGAGGCCAATTTAATGCTTTTGATCTGACTATGAAGTAAATGGGTGCAGAATATTCATAGATGCATCCATCTACAGCATAGGAGCGGTTCTGTTGCACATTGGGGTAACCATATTTTCAGTTCCAGTTGATTAATTAATCATTTTAAGGAACACTATGAGAACTCTGCTCATATACAAGACTGTATAAGTTAAAATGAGCATAAGTGGGTAATTTGTGGGTATTTAAAAGTAGTAGCCGTTCTTAATGGGCTAAAAACTGGATACACCATGTTTATGCGCTCCTTAAAAAGTGCCATAGTAAGGCCAGATCAGAACATTATGTACGCTCAGACTGGTCACCTGGAGAAACTATTACGCCTAGTTGCCATACTGGAATTCATGAGCCACTACTTAAGAAGGAAACAAGCATTTTGCCTCCACTGCATTTGAAACTAGGCATAATGAAAGAATTTACCAAAGCACTGCAACATACCAAGCCATCATCTTTAAAATAAGTGATGCCAAAGTTAAAGAAGGCATACACGTAGGCCCTCAAATTCGTCAATTTATAGCTGCTGAGAACATCGAGGCAAAAATCGATGAGACTGAGCTAGCGGGCTGGCATGCATTTAAAAATGTATACAAAAGACTTCTGGGAAAACAGCAAGGAAGCAGCGAGAGCGTATAGTGGGAGGTAATCAAGTGTACCAAACTATCGGATGCAATATGTCACTGAAGAGATAATTTCTTCATTCTCATCTGTCCTTCTTCTCCTCAAAGAATGCAGGAGATGTGAGTGAGTAACATGGACAGAGCATTCATCAAAATATAGCGTCAATGAAAAACAGATATAAGGGAAAATGGAGGCCTGATATGCTGGCTGACTTCTGCTGGAACCTGAAAAATGACACACCTGAAACGTTTAACAAACGAAGAAGTAAATACAAAAATGTAGGTTAATACATTATATTATGCTAAAAAACATGCTGGAATATTATATATTCAGGAATTAATTACAATGGACACATTTAATCTGACTTTGGGAGCGAA
Organism: Ceratothoa steindachneri; assembly: GCA_963969495.1. Lineage (NCBI taxonomy): Eukaryota > Metazoa > Arthropoda > Malacostraca > Isopoda > Cymothoidae > Ceratothoa > Ceratothoa steindachneri. The sequence goes on along the minus strand of OZ018328.1, from coordinate 127,384,032 downwards.
AGACATTTATGGTATCGTAGAAATTGGTATCAATTGCATAATTATTAAATCGGCAATTTTCTCTAAAATGTTACGTGATGGGAAATTTTAGTTCTCAAATTCGACTTCAGTACATTCAACTTTATAATAAAATGCACATGAGATCCATGTTATTTTCTTGACACTGAAATTTCTTATATAGTGTAGTTTGTGCAAATTTGTTCCTACGAATTGATTTGTAGGCTAGTACTCTGTTCTCTGTTCCCAAGATTATATGGAAGCTGAAGATTTGTAGTGGTTTATAGTAAAATAACTACTACAGTTGGTTTCGTTATTGCTTCAATTTCTTCTTTTTTGGAAAGAGAATAGCAAACTAACTGTTTGAGGCATACATACACTTATTAAAACTACCTGGTGTAAGTGTCTGATTAAAGCAATTCGCGAGAACGTTTGGTGTGTTCAAGTTTTCGATTTAAGATGTTGATTTACATTAAATTGAATCATTTTCCACAACTGTTTTTCAGGCTTTTAATCTTTGGACTCCTTTTATAACAGAGGGTAGGTGCTGTTGGCTTTTTAGATCTGTCATTCCACAGGCATTTATTCTTTCTTCTCCTAAATGCAGACATAATTTAGATGTTTCATATTAGTTTAACAATCATGTTAGTTTTATTAAACTTAGAACACCTAAATTTACTCATGAACCTTGAATTTTTTTTCTAAATTTTTCAGCAAGTCTTGTAAGTTTTTGCTCAACAAGGGTCTCAGGGTCCGAAAGTTTAGTTAGTCTGTTCGCTTTATTTGGGCATAATGCTCAATTTTAACTAATTTACGAGGATAGCATGGTTTGAGTCGTTAATGACAGCACATAGATAATGATTCTCTCGTACTCTACGGTGAAGTTGTTCATAACGACTGAATAGATGAATGTCGAGAGAGAGTAAAATTAGGAAACGTGGTTCGAATTCCACTTTATTCAGTAGGTCCAAATAATGGAATATTCCATTCTTCTATCCCTGTGCTTACAGGAAGAATGTCGACTTAGATTAACTTCTCTCCTACTGATTTCTCGGTTCTCCCATGTTTCTTCTTCTCCTACCCCCTTCTCCCTCTGGCCCAGCAAATACGGTGGGACCTGAGAAAGAGGGACGTAGGGGAGCCGTTCTTTCCCCTCCCTCATTACCAAATGGTAGGGGGAAACCGATGGATAATAATCTATTCATCCTTCACAAACAGAATGATTAATTAAATTAGAAACATTGGTAGTACAAACAAGCGCTCTGTTAAAAATGACTGTACTGACAAATTTGTATCTATAATTATATTGTGGCATAGTCGGACTATTTTTTACGTAAACCTTCATTTTATCATTCAAGAAAGCTCGTTTAAAATAATGCTTTCTGAGTTGCGATCTGTCTTAGATCTTTTCTAGGCGTATTGTTTATACGCCTGACGTCTCTCTACAAGGGATCATATTTACATACTTAGTTAAAAATATAGGCTTAAGATTAAGAAATTACTAAAGTAATTTTTGTACATATTTATGAAAGTTCTCATTAATCTTTGATCAACCTATAATCATTTACGTTATGTTTTCTATTTTTAAGTAATGGTCATTCTTAAATTTGTTTATTACGTATTTAAGTTAGAGACAACTAGCATAGGTACACAGAGATGCCCAGAATGAAAAGTCTGGTTGAAAAAAATACGAATTCTTATTGTTTAAAATTGTGGCACAAAGAAAATCTTAACTTGGTGATCATTATTATCATTTGTAGGGGAAAGGCAGATTCAGGAGAGTTTCGCACTCTCCCTATGATATTATATATAATATCATATAATATGTATACTTACAATGATTAAATATTTCACTGCGTGCCGGTAGTTATGAGCAAATAATTTTGTGCACAGGAACAGATCGAGTGTCTTAAAAGATACAGTTAGTTGTATTCGTGGTCTTAACTTTTAAGGTTTGGCGCAGCTTATATTTACGTAACTTCACTAACTTATGGGAAAGCAGGCTAGACGATGCTTTAAAACTTAATTGTCCTCTAAAATCTAAAAACATATCATTTAAACACAAAATAAAACCTTGGATAACAAATGCAATTATAAATAACATCAAGAAACTCAGAAATACTTTTCTCTTTATAATCCTAGTCAAATTTCAGAACACATGTATAAAAATTTTCGGAATCAAGTTACTAACCAAATTAAAATAGCCAAGAAAAAACATTACGATGAACGATTTAATCAAACGAAAAACAATATAAAACAAACTTGGAAATTAATCAATCCTGTGATAAAACATGAAAATACTAAAGGAACAAACCAAATTAAACAATTATCATTGACGGCAAACCAGTTGATGTCAATAAGTAAAAAGCAAATGAATTCACTAAATTTTTTGTCAACGTAGGTAAAAAAATCTCAGACTCCTGAAAAATAGTCGATAAATCTTTTCTTTCGTAATTTAATGAGATTAATGTACCAAATTCCTTGTTTTTTTCTCCTGTAAGCGTAGCCCATATAAAAAAAATCATTAGTTCACTAAAAAATGAAAAATTAGGTATTAATTCATTCTCCACTAAAATTTTAAAATACATCTCTGATATAGTTGCTCCAATTTTAGCATCAATAATTAATAAATCATTTACGCAAGGTATATTCCCAAGTGGATTAAAAGTTGCTCTGGTAACACCATTACCAAAGGTCGGAGACCTCACAAACGTCAGCAATTACCGCCCTATTTCATGTCTTTCAATGTTCAGTAAAATATTTTAAAAAATAGCATCCAATAAACTTTATAAATTTATGGAATATAATTCCCTGTTGTATAAACACCAATATGGTTTTAGACGTCAGAAATCACCGATTCATGCGATAATTAACCACCTACAATATTTATATGATAACATTGAAAAGGCCACATTGTATTCTCAATTTTTTTTTATTTTAAAAAAGCTTTCGATTGTGTCAACCATAATATTCCACTGTCAAAATTAGCTATGTACGGAATTAGAGGCAACTGTCAAAATTGGTTCAAATCATATTTAACTGAAAGAGAGCAATTTGTCTCCGTCAATGGTCAAGACTCATCTCACCTTAATATTACAACTGGGGTCCCACAAGGCTCCGTGCTAAGGCCACTGTTATTTTTAATCTATATTAATGATATTGTTTAATCCTCTTCTCTGTTTAAATTTATATTATTCGCGGATGATAGTGCCTTATGAACTCCCTTACCATATGACAAACCGAGCAACATTGCATCTACAATAAATAAAGAACTATAAAATGTCTTCATGTGGCTTAATGTTAATAAACTATCGATAAATGTAGATAAAACCAAATATGTTCTTTTCTCTTACAAAAAATCTATTTAATTGCCCCATATTAGAATGGGCAACGCAATAATTTATGAAACAAACCCATATCAAATTCCTAGGGATCTTTATTGACAAAAATCTGAGTTTTAAACAACATATTACGTATATCTTAACAAAACTATCAAAATCGATTGGAATATTATATAAATTAAATAAATTTCTTCCTTAATCTATTCTCCACTCTTTATATATGACAATAGTGCAACCTTACTTGACATATGTCATAGAGAGTTGGTATGGAAAATATCCAAATTATCTCAATAAATTAGTCATATTACAGAAAAAAGCAATTCGAGCCATCCATCAACTTGACTACAAAGAGCACCCCAATCGACATTTTAAAGAATCCAGAATTCTAAAATTTAATGATCTCTTTGTTTTTCAAACATCCTTATTCCTTTACAAAAAAATAAATTGTTCCTATAATAACTATATATTTAATATGTTACAAACAGCTGATAATAGACATAATCACCAAACCCGCAATAGAACAGAATTTATTTCACCCTTGTATTCAAAATCAAAATCACAATGTAGCTTTCTGTACAAATCTATCAAAATATGGAATGGCTTGGACGACAATATCAAATCCCAAACCAATATAGCTCAATTCCAAAAGGCTCTTAAAAACAATATAATTTCGGCTTACTAAATTTCTATTCAGTTTTTGTTATTGTGTATTTATTTGTTACCGTACACTATTATAGTGTGTACTATTACTCTGATTTATACATTATAAATATGTTATTATTTATATAAGACTGTTGACTATGTTAACTGCAGATCTTTTGAAAAAATCATTAAAAATAAATAGTTTTTTAATTTATCTCTAAATTTAAATAATATAATTATTCGTTATTTGCAATCTCTACAATGGTTATTTTCTCAAATGTATACTAAGTTGTTTATATTTTTATAACAAAGGCGTTCCTTGTTCGTAAACATGGACGGATTTTATTCTTGATAATGTTATGCTTAGTCTTAAGTTTTAGGTTTCTGCCCTAAGAGTCACTGACTTATTTTGGACCCATAACTAATCTTTGTATGTATAAAGTACTTGATTGTAACTTGTCATTCAGATATAAAATGTAATATGTTTATACTGTACATTGGATTAATATGGAATAAATAAATAAAAAATAAATAAATGAGGAGATCCTTACTATGCTTGCTTGATCTACAAATGAGAAGCAAACAAAAAATTGTTTTGTAATACTATTCATCGATAATGGATAGTAATTCGATCATTAAAAATTTATAGAGCATTTTGCAATTATTCGCTGCCCTCAAACCAAATTAAATCTGGGATATTCCTGGTTAAATCACATTTCCCCTTAATTGGATTAATAAGACAATTAAACGTGTTTGTATTTACGGTACCTGGGACTTTTGTATGAACGTGGGTTGTTCGGGTACCACGATCCTGAAGAACATAATGACGTTTATACCTCTGGTGAATCCAAGTTTAATGTCAAGTTTCGACTTCAGCAAACGTGAACCAGGGGGCTTAGTGTAGGCTTGGGTTCTATAAGTTTATCAAAGGTAACTTGACTTTATCTAATTTGCGATCCCCCAAACCACTAGAAGACTTGGATCATGTCAACAATATGGAACCTAATTTATATATGGTAAAAACGCGAAGTTCCAAAGTTCCCATGTAAAGAAAACCAACACTAAAATAAATATCATGAAGAAAAACACAAATCTACGTGATTTTCAATTTAATGAAAATGAACGGTATACTAATTTACTAAAAGGGAAATTGATTGGGAATTGCGATACGGAAATTAACTAACATATTTACTTTATTTCTTTTCATTCACATGTTGTTGTTAATAACATGGAAGAAATACATGTTGTAAATCTTTGCCTTATATCTTCCCCAATACGATTTAATAGGTTGTTTTGGAAAGGATTCCTGTGTACTAACTAAGTCTAAAGGTTATTTAACTGTTCCGCACTGGTAATTTGGATTATTAGACATATTTCTGCGGGTTTTCTATTATGGATAATTGATCCATTTCTTACCACTTCCATATAGCAACTAAATATCTAGTATTTACTAGATAAACCAGTCAAAATTGGCTTTTAGGGCCACGACTTCGGTGTTGGTTTGGCTAAGTTAGGTCATTTTAGGTTAGCCTGGGCTAATCTCGCTTAGGTTTATCATCTGAGACTATGGTAACGCCCTTGAGGTCTTCCCGCGTCAAGAGTTGTAAACTAAATATTATCAGGTTCGAACGAAAGTAATTTGAGATTTTCTATGATAAATATTTAGATGCTATTTATTAATGTAGTCCCTTTTGTTATCGTTTAGGAATGCTACAATGAGGAATATATACCTTTTTCCTTCAGATTATAAAATATTATTCAAAATATTTTTACGGACTTACCCCTATCCTTCCATCTAAAGATCACATTAGATATGTTTTACTCTTTTTTAATCTATGAGTTTCATAAAAACTTCAAAGCAAGTGCAACTGCAAAATCGATTCAAAGCTTTTATACTGATGACACAATAAATGAAGTAAGATGCAGGAGGTGGTTTTGCAGTTTCCGAAGTGCAGATTTCAATCTAAATTGCGGACTAAAAGAATTTAATCCCGAAGAGTTGGAAGCTGGTGTTCCAGCAAATCCTGCTATAACTTCTAGGAAACTCTCAAATTTTTTTAACGTAACCTATATGATATTCCTACGGCAAATAAACGAAGTGGAAAGGTTCTCGTGACTAGAAAATGGATCTCGCACGAACAAATCACGGCTAATCTAATCAGCCTATTGTTTGTTGTAATTCATTTTTTTTCACGACACTTTCCATTACCATTTTGGGGCAGGTTTATTACGGGTGCTAAGAAGTGGATCCTTTCTCATAACTGTGAAAGAACAATCTCTGACACCCCACCTCCCAATTTATCGGAGACCACATGCTATTGGAATCCCTCCATGGATGACGTCATTTCCTGTTCAAACATTCTCGAATTTTCGACTCTTGAGCACGTGGCAAAATATTTCCCAATCTTGCGACTCGTCCCAAGCATCGCCCCCCCCCCCCCCGGTGATGAGGCGCAAAAGAGCCGCGCTGTCTCGCCATTGTTGCTAAATGATGAATCGATCCCGCCCCCAGATTAAGATGTCTGGAGCTTGTAACTCCTTTCTTCAAACTCCTCATGCCCCTCCAGACTCGGGCATACAGATAAACGTGCTCTTCTGTAGTTCGAAGAGTCCAACTCGCACCTCAAAGCTGTCCTTATCGTCTTGTCCCATGAGCGTTCGTCGAACAGCGACTTCTTCAGTTATGATTCTACCCAAGTCAATTGGTAGCTTCTGTGACCGGCAAGACTTTGAATTCACGCAACAGTCTCGTTTCGTTTAATTAAACTGAAGAAAATCTCCATCGATTACCTTTGAGGAAAAGAAGATTCCTCTTTTCGTGGAATTACGATAATTACCATATTCCTCGTCTACGTCATCTTTGAAGTCTGGCTATCTTTATCAGAAAGTTGGTTTGGATAATGCCACACCTGCCTCATTCAGATCGTTTCCCACCTGTCTCATCGGATCGTTCCCCACTCGCCTCATTGCAAGAAGGACCTTCCTCGAAGTCCTCAACCCGTAAGACTGAAACCCACTACATTATTAGTATTATTAAGTTCCCTTTTTGACCTGAGCTTAGTTACATTAATCAATTAATTTCATTTTGAGAATCCCTTCTCATAATAATTATCAAGAGACTCTTTCAATTTAAATAATTTCCTTTTGTCTATTATTATTCTTATTTTAATATTTGTAAATAAAATTACATTTTTGTTGTTTCATCTTTACCTGACCTTAAACGATATTCTCGGCTTTCAAGGAAATATCGCCAACCATTTATGCACTCTGTTTGATTATTAAGGATTTGGAATCCAACACCTCAGTGTGACCTCCTAGTCGGTCGTTAATCCCTGCGAACAGCCCTTGACGGTTCGCGTTGAAGTATGTGATTAAATCACCCCTCCCACATAATATAGGAGTAGTGTATGGTATAGAGTGGTTGTACCACGACAATAACCTTAAACGCCGCCGTTCGTGGATCATTCGAGGAAGCAGAATTTCTCAACAACCGAGAGAACTTTAACCAAAAAAGATCATGTTGGGGTCTACTGGGATATTGAAGGAATTGTCTATTACGTACTATTAGACAACAATCAAATAATTAATGTTAATCTCTACTACAAGCATCTTCCTAGTTTGAAAGCCATTTTGGCCTAATGGTGACCATCCTTACTTCTTAGTGTACAGAAGCGGTGTCATCCTCCATCACGATAATGCCCGACCTCAGACTGCACAAACGACCAAGATCTCTTGGGGAAGCTTTGTTCGAAATTATTGATTCATCATTCTTATTCTCCTCACTTTACTTCTTCTGATTATTAATTGTTTAGGGAGTTTAAAAACAACTTAAATATTTTTAGGTTGACATCAAGATACGAGTTTGAAAACGAGTTGTATTCATATTTTACATCAGAACCTAAAGAATTTCACAAGCTTTTGACATATTGGGTGATCTAGAAAGCAATGTAGGTTTTGATTATGGTTACATAGTTCCATAATCATATGTGTTTTCATTTTTAATATATACCCTATAATCGAACAATACTTTCGTTCCAACCTGATACCATGTCGAGGATAGCGACCTCGCAGTTGTTGGGTTCCCTATTCTTGAGATGATCAGAAACTTTGTGTATTCCTTTTGCTATACAAACTTCTCACATTTAACTGCAATTATTAGGTTTATATTTCGTCTATCTGGAATAAGATGAAAGATATTGTTTTATAAATAGGCTACGTTTCTTCTCAGCTGGTTCTGCTTGGGTTAATTGTTTAGATAGCTATGTTTTTCAGCATCTGATATATCTTGTTAATGAGGAAATATATTCTTATATTTTATTAAATTCCCCAAAATGTAACTCCTTAAATACTTTAGAATTGGCTTCGTTTATTTTTCTTCTTTAACTTCGTTGTCAGGCAGGAAGACAATTTCACATACCTAAGTTCTTACTACATTATGACAGAGTGTTAAATTAAGGTTATTTTGTCATATTTTACTCGATATCAAGGGATATAAACTGGGCATGATTCAGGGGGTAAACTTCTACTAAGATCTAAGCAATAGACGAGCTTAAAATCAATTTTGGAACTTTTCAATTTTATTTAACTGAAACTAGTTGGTGCTTCAAAAATATCTATTTGGGACCAGAACTAGGCAGGGATTAAGGTTGATTAATCAGCAAAAAAGTTTTACATAATCGAAGAAGTTTAAATTTTGATACTAAGGCAGTATTTATTTAATTATTATTACTATCCCTTTTATGAGTCTTCCGATTTAATTGAAGCACATTTGACTATTGCAAATAACAGTACGTTACTTCTGAATTGTGCATATCTTTCTTAGCTTTAATATTTACTTTTCTAAATTTATTTGGTTTAAGTAGTAGGTTAAGCTCATTGGAATTTAATAAAAAATATAAAAAAACATATATATAGATATTAAAAATATTTTTATATTTAAATTCTGAGAAATCTTTAACCCACAGGGCACGTCTCTCTTGCGTTTTTTTGGACAAACGAGGGAGGAGTAAAGAAGAAAATTTTGCATTCTCCTTTGCCAATATTGCTTTCCTTTAAACCTCGTTCAATATCTCAGTATCAGCTTTTCTTTCATTTTCTAAAGTGTATCCTTTTATCCCTCTTCAAATATTTACTTCTATGTAGATGAGAAGATTTGCATTAGCTAATTAGATTTTTGAGTACTTTTAATTTAGAGTAGGTGAACTACAGGACATCACAAATGCGCCAACATTTGGGGAACTTATTTTTACATAAATTTAATTACACTTTGAAACAATGTGTTATGTTATGTGTCTGCACCCTTCTCTGAACTGATTAGTTAATTGCGTATCTCTCCATATTCAATCATGGACATGGTCCTAAGATCGAATAACATAATTCTCAAAATGATCAGAATGACAATCTCTGGCAAATCCGTGTAAATATGGGTCGCTCTTCGTTGAATATGAAAATGCAGAGACAAGAGACAAGAGAACTATTCCTTAAACCTTTGCTCTATTTCAATTGGCGCTACAAAACTTGGCTGTGCTTAACACACAATCCCGCTTTCAATTGATCATTAGCATATTGAGCAAATTCCCTATTCTTTCTTATTTTTTAATTAATATATACACAAATATGTACACTAAACTTTCCATAATTATTTCACTGCCTTGTACATTTTTCCTCGGTTTAGCAGAACCGATATTTTTTCCACATCACTAGGCATTTACTCTTCACCTCGTTCGAAAAATGAATTTAGGCACTTAAATGATTATCACTGGAACACTTTCTACGTTTGTTATTTAATAAATTATTTAAAAACTCTCTCCGAACGTATGGAGCGAGTGTATGGCGACATATTGCTCCAGTGTTGCATGCAGAGGTGGGATGCGTAGAAAATGCGTCCTTCTACAGCTGCTCCTTCGAAAATGTAGGCCAACGATAATTGGGCTTTCAAAAACAGTTTCTTATTAGGTTCACGGTAGGATTGATAGCCACTTCCTTATCCCCTCGTCCTGCTTAGCATCGATCCAATGCTTCCATTTTCCCGTCACTTTCACTATCCAGACTAAAATAGGGTCACGATTTTAGTGTCCTCGATGTTATTGGGCTTTTCGATGGTGAGCCGACCGGAGTTGAGGTAGCAAACCCTATATTTTTTATTTAAATTTCGCCAAAGATCTCCTTCCGCCCAATTCTTCGAAGGATTACTGGTCATGGAGACTACTTACTTTGAGAGTAGCACCCTTTAACCGGCGACAAGGCCTACCTTTACATGCCTACTAAATGTTTGGGCTTGAAGCAGGACGAAGGGAAACTGATAATAAAAATAAAAAGAGGCTTGAGGAAGAATGCCTAAGACTTGTGGCTATCTATGCTAGATAAGTTAACTGCCGAATCATGTGTCTGTCTCTCGGTCTCTCCATATATATTGGGTGCCGTCTTCAAGGGCCGTGACCTTGACTTGTCCGTGGGGCGGACCCAGTGATCTAATTTATTCATTACTTCCACTCTTGGGCGGAGTTCCGACATCTTTATGTATCTGTTTTTCATACATATGTTCTTTGTTTCAGATTTATCTTAATTATAGGTAACAACTTGTCTCTTACAGTTCTTTGTGAGATTTGCTGGTCAAAGGCGGTATTTTTTCGGCTTGCCTGTTTTCTCCCGTTGTGACCTTTTTGCTTAGAATTTTTCTCAGCACGGGTAGTTTTGCAAGTGTGTGAAACTAGTATTTATTCAGTTTGTGATGTTTTATAGCTGTTTTCCGGGTTTGTATGGTCATGTGTTTCGACGTGACTCAGATGTACCGCTTTCTTTATATCTATTTAATAGAGTACAATTTGATATATATATATATATATATATATATATATATATATATATATATATATATATATATATATATATATATATATTGTTTCTTTTCTAATTCTCTTTGGTTGTTTATTTATTACACGCGGCATATTATTTCGTTAATTTACACAAATAGCCATTTTTATTATTTGATAGATTTACCAAGCGTACAGCTGTGAATTCCCTTGCCGGGCCTATTAAATCCTGCAATTTGGGTGCCACAGGCCTACCTATTTTACAAAATGAGCCTCACATATGTAATTCTGGCAAAAGAACCATTATTAATTCACCAGACTTACTCGTAGAATTTTATTTCTCACCACATATTATCCAGTTGCCATCTTCGTAATTGATATGGTTTAAAAGCGACACCAAATACTCATGTTTCTTTTGTATTACCTGAGTCTCCAACAGAAATCCCATCTGATTTTTTACCATTATCCAAGAGAATGTCTTTATAACTTCTTTTTGAAAAGACACTAAACAGGCTGCTTTTATCATATATGAAATTAATGGCAAAATTTCTCTTAAACTTATGGATCTGTAAAATAAACCAACCTATTTTTCTTAGCAATACAAGGAGTAATCTCTCTTTCTTTTATGATGCAAACGAATAATCTACCAGAAGTGATATAATTTTTGGATTAAAGTTTAGAACATCAAATCTCTTCCGACTCATTTCCAATACCTGAATCCATCAATAGAACATTAATTTTATGCTGATAAAATATTTAATGTTCTTGATCATATGATAGATACAAATTGAGAAAACTATATGGGAAGGGTATATCTTATCTTGGTCCCCAAGTTTCAGTCCGAAGTATGCATAGTAAGATTGTATAGTAAAGTCTGTAATGTTTTTGCTGTTACATAATAACAATCCACTAAAATTCAACAAAAATTGTCCGGGCTGTTTGTACATCCTCTTCTTTTGAGGTAAGTTTCCTTTGATAACACACCCTATAGCAAGCCTAATTATAACAAGGAGAGGTTCCGCGAGATGAAGTGCAGGTCTAAATTCACTCTCGGCGCCTCTAAAAAGATAAAGTAAATCAATTTCCGGCGGCCTTATTAAATAGTAAAACATTGGCCTGGGTAAATTAGTATTTTGCTAAGAGGATGCATCGCATAAACTTCTTTCTGTCGGCCTCCCAATACTCTAAGAGCCCGAAGACAAGAAAAAAAGAAACTAACAAGAAAAGATCTCTCGAGCTTAGCTTCCTCCCCGGCCATCACTCCATCGATCCCAAATTTCGAGGCTGACTCTGGTTACTGGAATACAGTTTGTATTTTCCATCATAACTTCGAAACAGGCCGAGTACTAATTTATTTTAGAGAAATCTTTTGTTATTTCTTTTTGTGACTGTGCTTCACTAATTTTCCCCAGCGGAATTTGTATTTCGCTCATGCCATATCGTCTCAATCACTGCAAGGCAATTATTCCGAATGATTGAACCGAATAAAATTCGAATTGGGCGAATATTTAGGGGGAGGGGTCCGTCTGTAAAATTTGGGGGGGTTAAGCAAAACCCTTTTGCACTTCCGTCAGTGCTTTTGAGAAATTAATCTAAGCTAATTACGATTAAATTGGGTTTGACAACCCCGCTTCGTTCTTTTGTTGTGTAAAGGTTTAGTGAAAAAGTCACCATATCCTTTATTGAAGTTTTCAAAGCACAAAGTGAGTAACTCGGATTGAATAAAAAGGATTAAATGGCGTACATATTAAAGAAAAAGAGAGAGCAGTAAGAGTTGAAAGAAGGAAAGAGAAGAGAAAGTACGTGAAGAAAGAGAAATAAGGTTAAGAATGTGAGAAAATTCGTTTTCCTAAACTGGAAATGATTAGGGCCAGAAGCGAATCGACTTCAATTACGTCTATGACCGAAGTGAAACAAACTGCGTCATTAAGTTGCCTGTTTTCAAAAAAAGGAAAAGATTTCGGATCATAATTCACTCACTTAGAGAAAACTTTTGAGGTGAATCATTGGGATATTGAAACCGACGGCGTAGCCAAGTCGTTCGTTGCCGTAACTTAGTACCCAGCTCAGGCACATTCCTATCTCGTTCGCATCAGAGGCAACCATCGATTATTTCACGTTAAAATCCGAATTGCTTGCTGCCTATAATATAACTCCGGACTTTTATCGTGCAACTTTTTCCAGCAATGTTGCATCCAACCTAACCAAACATTTCGACAGTTTCAAAATTCCTTGCAGCATATTTTTAATTTGTAACTAGACGCGCTTAAAGTTCCTGAGGAATAGGATGTTTTGGTTGACTTCGTCCTCAAAGACCAACTCTTAACGTCACTTTCCTTGGAGATCAATCCTTTGTGAAAGACCGGAAGTGCCGGACATTTAAAGAGTGCATCAAGGAAGCAGATGTACATGCCGCTAGTGATAATTGAAATCCAAAGAAAGGGAAGAAGACTGAACCACATTTCCCAAAGCAAAGGCTGATAAGGACAATTTCGTCCCCTGAAAGGAGGATAAGTTCATCAAAATGAATAGCCCGTTTAAACCTAAACCTTTTTTATGCCAGACAAACGTGAGGTCAAAACCTTCTTCTCTAATCTCCCTGCTTCCTCGTTCCCAAGTAGAACTGACGTCCGTTGCTCTTGTAGAGTTGAGGGTAATGTGAAAACTAATTGCCCTCAGAATTCTCAGTTTAGAGGCAGCTATCCCAACTAGGTGCACATTATAAGAGCCACGCTTGTTCAACCGCTGTCGCATCTAGAAGCAATCCCTTAAAGCCAACCGAGTCCGGCCTGCCACCAGGTGAACTTTCTGTTTGAAAAAGGCTCCTGTAGGTCTCAAATTCGCAAATAGAGTGGTGAATGGGTGCCGAATCTCAACTCTCGTGCGCGACACAGGGTACACGTACATCGAGATATCTTGCAGGTTTCTTCCAGCTGTAGCCCCAGATCATAACTAGTTTGCAACAGTGCACGATTACCTGGGGCGCGCTAACAGATTCCTCATTGTAAACTGCTACATCAAGTGCGTCGATTTTACTGGCTCGGATGAGGTCGTCGCAGCAACTATCAAGTTCTGTGCTGCTTTATTTGGCCAGAGTGCGTGGGTATCTACCCTTTCCGTCACTTAACTTGGGACAACCAGAGCTCAAGCAATTAAAGACTCCTGCACCTCTGGATACCCCTAGCGCTTCAGATTGCCTAAATGTCCTGAACGAGGATTTTCGGAAAAATTAGAAAGCTTGCGAATCCCTCTACCACTTATAAATAAACGTGCAAAACAAGACAGGAGAGCAGAAGAGACCATTAGAAGCAACAGAATAATCTCCTTCATTTTTAAGGATCACCATCTTTTCAGCGCGTGCTCAGGAGGTACTTAGGTGTGCCCCGCTTCCACGTCAGACCCATCATTCGAACCACACACCATAGTCTATTCTCGAGTCATTTTAGCCACACTACGACGGCCCAACGGGTCTATAAATATTTCTAGTGACCAGGTGCATCGGACGAAATCCTGCGTTATTGTGATTCGTGTAACATCTGCAAGGAGACTGAAATTCGAGGGTGAGACAATCATGCACCCAGTCAAAGGAAGGCCACGTGTACGGGAATATGCACACACAGCTCTAAGGTAGGCCAAACAAGGCGAAAACTGTTATTGTTCTAAAAGGCGATTTTAATAGATTTCGGCAGCTGCGCAACCAAAAAATATACTAAACACACCGACAAAAATAGATTTTGATACACACTAAATAGAAGCCACAACAATAAATATGTATATACGAGGGGCGGTCAATAGGTTTTACGAATCGGTAGGGGAAAACAAGGGAAGGGGTATGGCTGTTTGTGGGGGTGTTAAGACAAGTTATGACAAGTCAGGACCTGCAGGCGTACGCTCCTGCCTCGGTTTTTTAAGAAGGAGTAGCTGATCGCAAATCGTCAGTTGCAAATTTTAAACAATGGAGAAGGTTGAGCACCGCGCCGCAATCAAATTTTTCACCAAGGAAGGCAAGAATGTAAAAGAGGTCCATAAACGCATGGTTTCAGTGTACACCAACACCGCTCCTTCCTATGCAACCATTGCTCGCTGGAATAGGAAGTTCCGCCATAGTCGTGAGTCGCTTGAAGATGATCTCCGTCTAGGATGCCTGTCAGACGTGACTAACGAGGGTAATGTGGCCCGTGTGGAGAGGATGATCCTCAAAAATCGACGGTTGAAGGTCGAAGAAATCAAAATCAACATCATCTACGACAATTTGGCCATGACCAAGGTCTCTGCCTCTGCCAGTGGGATCCCTAGAAACCTCATGCCCCATGATTGACTTCAAAGTCGTCAAAGTTCACAAGGCCAGAGTTGCACAAGCTGCCCTGCGTGAGTACGGATTCGAGGAGCTTAACCATCCCTCCTACAGTCCAGATCTGGCCCCTAGCGAGTACTTTTTATTCCGCCAGTTCAAGGCTGCACTGTATGGAGGCCGGTTTGGGGACGATGAAGATGTCCAGCTCGCCGTCCAGGAGTGAATTGAACAGCAGTCGGGAGATTTCTGGTTGTCGGGAATTCGAAGCTTCATGGACAAGTGGCGCAAGTGCATTGAAGTCGAAGGTAGTCATATTGAAAAATAATAAAACACTTTTCTTCATATCTGCTTTCCTTATATCCGAATTGCAAAACTTATTGACCGCCCCTCGTATATATGGGTCCATGAATAAGACGGAATTAGGTTCCAAATAATAATTTGATAACCTCGGTTATTGAATGGTTGTAATGGGAGATTTAGGACAATAAGTGATTTAGTTTCTTTGAACGTCGAGAGTAAAGCGGGGAAAACTTGGAGGAGGTCTTGGTGACCTTACTTACTCATGTGGTGTAGCCACAACCCAGCAGATGCGTGACCCTTGTCCTCAGGAGGTCACCGTACGAACTTTGAATGGTGGTGGGAGAGATGACTTCTCTAACCTAGGGTTGAGCGTGCTATCAGGCCTCTGGTCCTCAAGAGGTTACCGGTTGAACTTCGAAAGGTGGGGTATGACTTCTCCACACTAGGCTTGAGCGAGATAACGGGCCTCTTGTCCTCAAGAGGTCACCAGAAGAAATTCGTGGAGGGCTTCTCTAATCCTTGCTCCGAAGGCGGTTCGGAAACACTGACGTTGCCTCACGAGACTCTTCTCCCTGACCCGAAGATACGGATGTGATGTCCAGCTTTCCTGTGGCTTGCGAAAGTCACTCACACTTCTCGGGAGAGAGCTTCGTTGAATTGAACTCCTTTCGGAGAAGTGTAGTCTAACCAAATCTGTCTGTAATCCTGGAGAGGGTGCATAAATACCCGGAGTTCTCCAAAACATGGAGAGAGGGAGAGAGGCCTTCTCGAACCCTTGTTATCGGGCGTGACAAACCAAGCGTCTCCTTGCGGGGAAGTATCAACGGCAGGGATCAGCGGGCCAGACGGACGACCAGCCGCTAGAGGCATACAAGCTGATCGCGGCCAACCTACAAAGTAATCTCCCTACTCGAGGGGGGGAGGATTGAGACAGTGGGGAGGTAGCGTCAATTTCAGCGTTATGCCTCGTGTGAATTTTGCGGAGACCGGGCGGCAAGTCCAAAAAGGGTTAGGTCGGAGGGGGTGTGTGGGGGAGTAACGGATCGCTTTCCCTCCCGAAGTAATATCTTAGCAGGTGGGGAAATAATATTACTCTAGGGGATAACTCTACACACTCTTACAGAGGAGCCCATTAATCTTCGAAAACTTCTACCGAATTGCGCTTGATTTGGGTGGTTAATTGTAGTGGATGCGGCATAGGTCCTAAGTCCTAAATAATATATAGCCTCTGCCTCCTTACTGTTTGCATGCTACCTTCACGGGGTGCCTCTGTTGCTTTACTGAATGCATGTAAGTGACCAAGTAGCTGCCAGTATATTCAGACCCGAATACTTGCTACCTTGCAGGGTATGCCTCTTTAAGCAAAGGTTAGGAGAAGGAAAACTGTGAATTTAAACCCCTGCTGCTTGTAGGGTATGGCTCCTCAGGCAAAGGCTAGGAGAAGGAAAACTACGAAGGGACTCTTTAACCCTGGTAGGTAACTCTTCTAGGAGAAGGACACTCCAAAATCAAAACATTGTTCTCTTACTATTGGACGGTGCCATAGTCTTTGTACCAAGTTCTTCCACAGTCCTAGGTTTGGGTTCCCTACTTGATGTTACAGTGAAGTGTCTGACTTTCCTTTCTTATCGTTTACCTGATTTTTTTCAAAAGTTGTGTAGGGCAGGCTGATTAGATGCGCAAGGTTGTTAGGTGGGTTTTCAGGTAGATGCCTTTGTTCTATTCTTAATCTTTCTCTATTAATCTTTTTTTAATTTATTCGTTTAGTTTCAAAATCCATTCTACTTGTCCTTCCCTAGTCTTGTGGCGCTTCTGGGAATATTTTGCCTTGCATGGTGTCCCGGCTCCGCAATGATGACCAGTTTTTTCGGTTCTTTTAGAGTCGATTATGGAAATTTTTGCTTCTCAATCCTTTGTGTATATTGTTGTTATTGACTATATTTAATTTGTTGTTGGTTTTACCTTAGTTGCTTTATTGAATTATTTTGCTTTAAACCTTTTACTGGTGCTTTTGTTTATGATCTTTCTGGATATATTGAGTTAAATCCTGGATCTGCTACTCATTTTCCTTAGAAGAAATGCAGTGTACTCTATTCTAATATTCGTGGTTTAAGATCTAATTATCTAGATCTTCAGGCTCATGAAAAGAATTAAGAAATACTTTTCCTTGTAGAAACCCTAGTGACAAGTGATAAATCTAATTCCGAATTCCTTATTCCAGGGTTTTCTGGCCGTGATTTTATTTATCGTCGAAATACGCCAGTAGCTCAGGCTATGGCAGTATTTTCGAGATCTGGCCTACCAATTTATCGGCCAAAGAATTTAAAATGCAGGTGTCATGAAGTTTTATGTTTTAAGATTTATAGTAAATATTATAATATATATATTCAACAAGGTTGCTTCTAAGAATATATATATTAATATTTGCCTTGTACCGTAACCCAGTACATGATGACTCTATTTATAACAAATTCATACCTGCTGTCAGCGAGTGTAACGAGCGAATAGTACTACCAATATATGTTCCCTGGGAACATCCAGGGCAAGGAAATTTGTATATAATACTATTGACCAAATAATCCGAGGTTAAATCCTTGGTGCGGAAGAAATTACCTATTTTTAAATTGTTAATGAAGGTTATTCGGAGATGTGTTGGCGTATTTCGGTAATAGCAAGAACCAAACAGCTCCAGACCTATTAATATTATACCGACAACAAACTACCCATAATCGTGTCCGATTTAGGGTTTATTCCTTAGTTATTCCCACCTCGGCATTAGTTGCTGAACAGGAAAGTCTCTCTCTAGAAACGAAGTATCGCCAATCAGAGATCACATTATTAAGTGTAAGGTTGATGCAAACATCAATAATTTTAAGATTCTGGGCTCTAATCCTAACTTCACCCAGCTCAGAATTCTAGAATCTATCTTCATAAAAACACATTCACCCACGTTAAATACATACTTGACCAGCCATCCATTATCGGTAATAGCCACAACCAACCAGCTTCAGACCTGTTAATATTATAGCGACAACAAGCTCCCCTAAATCGTGTCCGATTTGGAATAAATTCCTAGGTCCTTCCTCTGACTCGCTGACAGCAGGTATGAATTTGTTCATTTCCTTATCTGTATTTGCAACTATTACTACTTTTAATGTTATAGGTTCACTATGTAAATTATTTTGCTTCTGATTTTTATCTAGTTTATGTTAACATTTGTTCGCCTCACAAATTATGTTTATCCTTTTAGCCTGATGATGGATTGGGTAATCCGAAACGTTGCTTGGAATAAATTATAATGTCAATGATGGTCATATTCTTCCTACTGCAATTATATATATATATATATATATATTAATATTTGCCTTGTACCGTAACCCAGTACATGATGACTCTATTTATAACTGTGTTTTATATGGTATTGCCTTGGCTCAATCAACAGATAGGAAAGCCTGTTTTGTAAGTAGTGGGGACTGTAATGCTAAGCATAAAAAATCGTTTAATTCTAATGTAACTGGTCAACATGGTAAGTCAGCTTATGAATTTTGCACTGCTGCTGATTGTCTCCAGATGATTCAGGAACCCACCTATATTTCAGGTAATAGACTAGACCTTGTGTTCACAGGTGCTCCAGCTGCTGTAGATGCAAACTTTTGAAAAAATTTGAGGAAATCAGATCATTGTTCCATTAGAATGGACATAGCTGTTAATCAGCATATCCCGAATGCGACGATCAAAAAAAGAGTTTGGCTTAAATCTCGAGCTGATTGGTTTGGTTGTGTAGAGAGTTGTCGAGCTTTGAATATTTCGGATGCAATATCTGACCCACATCCAATGGCTAAGGTGAATGATATGTTACCTACTGTTTTGGCAAGGCATGTTCCCAGTAGAATTATCATGTCCATGAATTTAGTTTTATTTAGCTTTCATGTCCAGTATCTTATTTTTGTTTGTACAGTATTAAAGTTTATTTTGTTTCACCTTGTTTGATATGCAAAACCCTCTGGATAGTTAAATTAATTCTGCCAAGTATAACTAGTCCCTCTTAAAGATTTATTGAAACCCAAAGTTCAATTTCATTGTTCGAGGCAAAGCTCAAATGCAGAGTTACACTGCGTGCTATCCGTCAACCGTCCGAGACACGGAAAGCAAACGGAGGTCATAAGATCTATCTTAGCCTACGACACTTATCATATCTAGAGTCATAAACTTCAGTTTCTAATATGCTTCCGTATTCTAACTGAGGACCGGATGACAAATTCCATAATGTACATATTTCCTACTGATTATCGTTGTACCACAAATAAATCGCCCATATTTTCATGACTTAAATTAATATACACTGTACTCTTACATCATATATGCAGTCGAAAGACAGATTAAATAAGCTACGCCAGCCAGGGATTATACAAAACCCCGCTTAATTGGATGCTGATAAAATACCCCACCTCCTTCTTCTTAAAATGATTCTCTAACCCACATTCCTAAAAATAATTCTTAATCATTTTAGCACGCTTCATCTCTCGAAGTAAGGATTTAGATACACCTGGGTCTATTCAATGGCCTACTTTTCCAAGTATCTCTGGGTGGACTGTTCTGATCTGAGCTCTTGACATGTACAAGATAAAACCCCAGTTCTGATACGTCGCGCTCATCTCTCTCTCTTTATATATAAATTAAGAAGTATTTTTCTCTGTATATTGTTTATTTTTTCTGTCAATAATGATGACATATGCAACGCCACATTATTTTAGGTTTCACTTCACATTGAACGCTTGAGCTGAAATTTGGCAGGGAGATATATCGCTGTGAGAAAAATTTCATAAAAGATGTGCTATGTTGATTTTATCCACCACAACACACATACAATCCTCCTCTTCCTTCTCCGCTAAGGAGGTTGAAAAAGTTTCATTGGATTGGCCGCCACATATCCTGTCCAATGACGAGAAATTTGGCACAGATTGTTCTAGGCTATTTTACTTTTGCGATTCTGCATAAATTGCCCACCCCTCGGAATAGTTGAGACATATTATGAGTCTGAGAGGTGTGTTAATTTCTACTACCTCACATACTTTGCCCTTCCTGGGACCTCAACATGTGTTATGAGTCTAAAATTTCATGGGAAGTGAGAAAATTCCAGGCTCCTTATGAAGTTTAAAGTTTTTGACCACCACTGGAAATGGGGCAGCGGCCGAGGTCATATCTTACCTCCAAGTCCATCCGAGGCAATAGAACATTAAGTTAAAAAAATATAATTTCTACTTAAATTTATAAATTCACATGTGCAAAACCAGATAAGGTTGGTAGTATTCAATAAAGTTAGCCTGATTTTTTTTCAATCTACACTGTTTTGAAATATAACTACTTGTTTTTAATATTAAATGACTGCTATTTGGAAGAGCTTGCACTACATTTGATATAAAATTTATTTATCTAAATATTGAAGGCCAGCAGCTAGATATCTATTTACCGCAATAACTTTTTAAGAAGAGATCCTTAAAGAAAGTGTTAAACATAGAAGCAGCGAAAGTTTATGGAAGATCTTTAAATCAATTCGAGGGTATTAAGTAAAATTCTAAGGGCATAACATCAACCAGATGTAAATGAGGTCATAATTTTTTCTATGATAAATCTTACGCCCCATGTAATGAAGGTGGCCGTTATCGGTGGTGAGCTCGGGGTAAAAGTGAGTTCTGAAAGCCTCGTATACGTTTCGGACGAACTCTTCCCTAATGCTGGTCCAGATGCGGTTGAGAGACGAATTTAGCTCGTCACTGTTGCCGTGGTGGACTTGCTGACCTTACCCTCGACAGGTGGCCACACGATGTTGTCCAAGGTAGTGAGGCCTAGCAACTGTAGCGGCAAATAATCACCCGACCAAAAGTTCATGTTCGACTTCAATTAAGCTTGCACGGTCTTGGCTGTGTAGACCGTCCTTCTGAAACACTTAGTCCACCTTCTTTGTATTTTTTTCACTTAAGACAAGACCGTAGTGGTCAAGATCTCCCTGTATTCGGCCGCGTTGAGCCCGTCCCCACTGAGAACCATACGGGCGGCATCTTCTCTCCCTTCGAAGCCACGACACTGAGTATCATCAAAGAGGCCAGGTGCTTGGTCATGGGTATGTAGAGGGCCTCGGAGATGTCCTGCCGGAAGCTTACAACCATGTCGTTCTGCTTGTTGATGATAGGTTAGACCGAGAAAGAGTTTTATTAAATATAAAGGGGAATTCAATTGCCTTGACATTTCAAGTCGTTGAGAAGGCGCGATAGCGCTCCCGAGTTGGTTCGCATACGGTTGGTGAGCAGATGCCTTTCTACCCACTTCAAGCTCTTGCACCATCTTACTTGACGGGTCTAGGTACCGTGGGCACTGAGATCTTGTATTTCTCCATTGCAATGATTTTGTGCTCCGAGCAATTCCGCAGGCCTATTTTAGACCTAAACATTTGAAAACTTGACGTTTGCCTGAGCGAGGTCAATATTTGAGGCTGTTCCATTCTTTAGCCTCTCCACTAGTCTAAGGACGGTCATCCGAGTAACGTTGAACCTCTTATCGATGTCGGACTTGTGGTGGCCCGCTCGCAAATATGCAGATATCTAGATTCTTTTCACTTCCATATCTTCAAAATTCCAAAGAAAGGAAAAGATATTTCAATGGCACGTTCCTTAAACGTACACTTTTAATTTTGTTTTACGGAACATTTTCTAACACACAAGTAATCTTCTCGAAGCTCAAAAAACTTTTACAAACCCCGCTATAGAGTATTTATTTATATCAAACAAAATTCCTGAAATAATTTGTCAATTTATAATTGCTTTCAAAGGGATAGGTTCGTAATACGATTTAAAATTCTAGCTACAAATATTTTAGAGCAGATTTGGCTGCATAATATATACTGATGATTGCATGATACTGATAAAATATCCTTCCCTTTACTAGGAAATATTTTCCATTATTTCCACTTATAGATCTACGTTGAGGTACGGAAATATACTTTATTAGGCTTTCTTTCCAAAAAAATGTATTTGAATTAACGAGAAATAAACTCCTTTATAAGGTATTAATATATTAGTAATCAATCTTTTTTCATTTAATGTTTGCCCACTTAGCATTAAAATACCATATACAAAAATTTCACACAAAATTTAAGGTTGGCATGCACCAGACACAAAACAGACCCTGCTATCCTTATCGCTTGATGTCATAGTAAGCCCAAAGCTACCACTCCTTTTTTTTTTTCTTGGCAATAGATCTTTATAACTATTCGAAACTGGGGCCTGTATCATTGCTTTCAATCTAAGGTCATCAGTAGTAGCCCCAAAACAGTCCCAACAAATGACCAATCCATGATCCGCTACCAAGCACATCTTATACTCACTCACGTATCAGTGAGTAAACCCTCGAATATAGCACCCTCTTAGAAAGTTTCCCAGCACTTAGAACAAATTTACGTTTACTATTTTATATTCAGTTTAAATGACTCTTACATCCCATCTTCACAAATGATCCTAACACCCTAGCTCACCCATTTTTGCCACACATTAACACCTCTCCTCGCATAATTTCTAACAGTTTCCTACTCACGGAATCTACCCTTTTCAAAACCGGTATTGATCTCAAATTCACATATGTGTGTATAATTTGGAAAAAAGCTTTGTTTTGAAAACCATAAGCTTTCTCATATCCTTTCGACACTCAACTAATAACTATTTCCCTATTTCCATAATTCCCCAATTCACCAATTTCCTACTTGCCCAATTCATTAATTTCCCACTTCATTAATTTATCTAGGAAGATGGGCAAGAATATTGTTTCAAAATAATAGTTTTAGCTAATTGCGTTCTAAAGATATTTCCGAAAATATCATAATTATTTTCCTCATCATAACCGAATTTTGTTCCATGGAATTTCGCTTGTGTAATTTTGATAGGAATCGGGTTGCACCCAAGCCGAGTGGATCTTGGATTTATTGAAGCAAATTAATATGACCCTACTTACATTTACTGTTCTTTAACGCCAAAAGAATAAGTGGAACCATAGAATAAACATATTTTTATTGGATCTTGTGTAATTTTTTATAGTAATCAGGTTACACCCAAGCCGAGTGGATCTTGGATCTATTGAAGCAAATTAATATGACCTTACTTACATTTACTGTTCTTTGGGCCAAAAGAATAAGTGGAACCATAGAATAAACAGATTTTTGTTGGATCTTTTCCAAAATCAAAGTCATTTATGGAAATATTGCAAAAGGTATTATTGAAAAAATGTTGCACAAGTGACCGGCGCTGCGCCAATTCAAAATTGTAATTTAAGTTATACGAAAGGATAAATGCAAGAATTGCTAAGCTTGCATGTTCGCTATTGTGATGCTTTGACTGATTTCTTTATAAATCTTAGATACGCAGAGCTATTGATTGATTAATACAGTTGAAGAGAAAATTCACCAATAGTATATTCAAATATAGTTGTATTTTGCATTTACAAAGGGGTAAACAATTTTCATAAAATCCATGTTCATGAGAGTAAATTAGCGATGGTTGATAAATATGTAGTATTAAGTGATAATATTACAAGGAATGAGCAGGAAGTGTTGGTAAATAAGTTTTAATGGCTAGAAAAGGAGAGCCATTAATTTTACAATAAGTTAAGATAAAGTTAACATTTTAGACGGAATAAATTCTACAAAATTTAATGAAGTAAAACAAAATTCGGTTGTACAAATTTGTTCATTTGATATCTGCAAGAAATTTGGTTTCCATGGATTAGAAAGTTACAAATGTCTTTCTCATATTCATAAAAGGTAAACGTGGTCAAAAAGAAAATTCTTGACTACTGAGCTTATTTTTTTTTATCCAAATTTATAGTCAATTATTTTATGGAACCAGGTCAATTTAGAGAGAAATCAAATTTTAGTAAATACTTAACAAGGTTTCAGTGAAAAAGAGTCTTAGCACAAAAAAAACATTTAACAGATAAATTTATTACAGCACTGATTTAAGAACTTTTACCCCAAAACACTGTTCGAAATTCGGTATTTAGTTGCATCTTTTAATTTCATTTTCATTTTTATTTATATCCAATTTCTAGGTATATATAAACTCAAATTTTTATTCTGTGTAATTCTTTTGAAAAATAAAGAAACGTAATTTAGTTCATGAATCAAATTGGTAAAAAGTATTAAAAATATACAGGTAAATAAATATATAACTTAACAATGTTGCCTCACAATTTTGAGAAGTTAATTGCTTCCATTTTCCATCCAAATTCTCAAATTCTTCTAGTGCTAAGCTAATTAACTCAATTTAGTGGTATACTTTGTTGACAGGTTGATTCTAGCACTTTGTATAGAGGGCTACTATTTATTAAGTTCTAGTTTATCGCCCCCTTCCGACCTCTCATCTTGTTCACACATCTCAGGCCACATCATCAAGGGGGATAATATTATTTACTCAACAATCTCTGCTTAAAAAATTAAATCCTTCATTCTACGAGGAAATTTGCTTTCTATTGAAATATATTAATTTATTGCTCTATCAGCTTTGATTCTTGCATAACTTACTTCACATAATTCGAGTCATTTTTCCAAATAAATGATATTTTTTTCCAAAGTAGACATAATCTTTCTAGTTTTTATATTTCAAAGGACAATTTTACCTATTGCCTTTCTTTCTCTCTCAGCCTAATTTTCGAATCACAATTATTGAGACATTCCTTTAACTCATATTCTAAAATTTGGAAATGAGATCATTAATTTATCTTTTTATAGCAAGTTTGATGCCTATTTTCTTATGCCCCTTGAATTTGTTTACCTGATTCCAGATCTTTTTGGTTTATTATTAGAAATTAGGTGTCAAAATATTTTTACGGATGTTCATCAAATGATTATTTCTTATGTTGCTTTTCCATAGGTAACTAATACCACGTTTGAATATCTATGCAATTTCGCTTTGACATTGTCAGTCAAGGGATTTACACCTGTCGGTAATTAAACTCCTTGAAAAATTATCTTTTACTTTGGTCTCTGAGGTTTTATAAGTTGGCAATTTCAAAGAATGCAATGAAGATTGGTAACGACCACCGTTGGCCTTTAAGTGGGAATGTCAATTTTGATATTTTCTTACAGAATCTGCTTATCGTATATGTGTGTAAGCATATTTTTCGTATTCTTAGTAACTTATTGTATAATGAGAGTGTTTGTTCGTTTCAGCTCAATGAGAGACCAAAAGATTTTTCAGTTCTTGACTATGATAAACACTTATTAATATTTTTTAATAGCTAGGTAACTGAATAAATACAAATTATACTCTAGTTTACGTTCCTGTTAAAAACGCTTTTCATATAATTCGTTTTAACGATCGTAATATCTCTTTGAGGATTATGGTTAATAGTAAATGGCATCTGAAATTTTCTCACCCGCATGAGTGTTGAAATAAGTCGTTATTAGTTTTCTGCCAAATAATAAATTTTATTGAGGGGATCTTTTTCGTTAAGTCTTGTGAGAATAACCAAACAAGGAAGATGCATAACATTCACAATTATGAGCCAAAACACTTACTTACTTTTAACTATCCGTAGTTATTAAAAGGGTTCAAAACACAAACATATATATTTACGTGCATGAAACCTTCTACTAAACCAATTTCTTCTAATTAATCAAAACAAGGTAATTTTGAGGTACGATGGATTTGTGTGTATAATTTGGGAAAAAGCTTTGTTTTGAAAAACATAAGCTTTCTCATATCCTTTCGGAACTCAGCTAATCACTATTTCCATAATTCACCAATTCACCAATCTCCCACTTCCCCAATTCCTTAATTCCCCACTTCATTAATTTATTTAGAAAGATGGGCAAGAATATTGTTTCAAAAGATTAGCTTTTGCTAATTGCGTTCTAGGGATATTTCCCAAAATATCATTATTTTCCTCATCATAACCGAATTTTGTTCCATTACTTTAAATACGCTACGCAACAAAATTACACTGATTGCAGCAACGACGCACTTGCTATTGAGTAAAATAAGGCTTACAAACTTCTTCAAGTTGGTTTTATGAATTTTTCCTCTATAAAAGTGTCCAATTTAAGATTATTTTTTACTTTAAGAACTATATTCTCGGAATCTGCACTTCCTTTTCTTATGCATAAATTTCTTCCTCTTTCCGATTGAACTTTGATGTAAAAGTTGGGAATTGGGGGTGAAATCTACTCAGATACCTCTGAGCTGTCTGTAACGCGATTTCTTCTCATATATCGTCTTCTTTTTGTCAATTAATTTTTACGTCCTATGACTCTAGTGAGCGGTTTTGATCTACTTCTCTGTGAGCATCTCCTTGACTGTATATTCCCTTTTCTTTTAGTGGTAAATAGCAGTAATCCTTTGCAGTTTCATAAAGTTTGATTTGGAGATGTTGTATTTTCGGATTGCAGCGACAACCATCGCTGACTGTATATTTGCTCGATACACCTTGTTTTAGTTACTTTCGTTGAGCTATCTGAGCCTGTAGAGTTGTCTCATTCTTCCTTTTCCTCAATTTGACCCTTTGTAGTATTTGCTTGCTATATCCCATTTTGGTGATTTTCAAGTCTACTACTTTGTTCTCATCTGGGACTTGTATCATTCTTCTTCAAAGTGGATATCTCCAGTATTTCTTTTAAATACGGGTAAAATCATAAATTTGCTACTGATTCTCCTGGTTTTCCATTTCCTTTCATATTCGGTAAATTTTTTATCTCTTTTGCTGTCTTTCGTGCCTGTATTTTGCCATTCCTTTGAGAGCATACGCCGATTTGCATGACGTCATCCGCGATCTGGATAAGGAAACATCATTCAGTAAGTGTTAGCGGATTATTGGAAGTGTACATTGAGTATATATAGAGGTAGAGTGAAACATCCTGATTGAGGAAGGCCATCCTTGAGTAAGAATTTCACTCGATGTTTTCCGATCACAATGAATGCGTAACATTTCATGACGTATTCGTAGAATAGTCTTTCGATTATTTTATTTATTCCAAGTTGTTTGATTTTATACTGCATTCACTTTATCCAACCATGTTGAAAGCTCTTGTTTCTTCCATGAAAACGATATCAACGCTGGCTTTTTACCTTTTTGATTTACCAATTTTCTCAGTGATGAATGAGAGGGCCATCTCTGTGCTTTGTCTTTTTCTGAGGTCAGTTGCCTCGAGGTGCTCAGTCAGTCGTTGGTTTATATTTTTTTCAAACACTTTCCTGATGATTTCAAGAAGAGAAATTGTCCTGTAGCTCTCCACCTGAGTTAGTCATTCTTGTTTTGAGAATAAAGGTCATTTTACCGACATTAATCTGATATGGGAAGTATACGCCTATTGGCTCATAATTACTCCTGAGCCCAGATATCTTTAGGTTTTCTACTTAAAAAAATACGTCATGGTGGTCAAAACATTTTGTTTTGGTAATTTTGGGGTCGATACGTACAGTGTCGCTTTCATTCCATTTAAGAATTTGCTGGGATATATTCTATCTATTTCTTCGTGATCGCGTCTATAAATTGATCGATCCTTGAAATAGATGTCAATCTCTTCATTTTCATATGCTAGTATTTCGAAAATAATCTTCCTATATTCTATTAATATACATTCAATCAGGTTCTAGTCTTCTATAGTGTCGTTTTGCGTCTTTTATTTTCATTTTAAAGCTCCTGCTTTGCTTTTTAATTGGTTGATATTTCCCCTAAATCCTTCACTAATGCATCATTTTCCATACTTTGGATTGTTTAATTGCAATTATCACAACCCTTGATTTTTTTCTCCGCAGTTTTGTGTGTAATTCCCTCATTTAGCTGTTTCTTCTTATAAATATGGATATTTCACTAATTTGTTCAATTTTTTAACCATATCCAACTAAAGCTTTTTACTGTCAAGCAGCGGGTTTTGAAGGTTGCGTTTTCATCTGTTGCTTGCAATGCTAATCCCTATATTTTCTAATTCTGCACATATTTTTTCTAATGTTGTTTTTTTGTATTTGTTGTGATATATGTGTGCCTAATCATTCTCTATATTCCTATCGGTTTGCTATCTGTTTGCTTTTTCTTATGTTCTTGGGATCTGCATTTGTTGCTGGTTTATCATGAGTAGTGTCATTGTGTGGTCGGTGAACGGTATGTCGAGAGTTTGTATGTAATAATTGATGGGAGATAATTATTGCCTAGAGAGACATCAGATATTGAAGCAGTGGTCTGTGTTACGTAATTTGGGTAATCAGTTTCTAATCTCTCACATATTACTTACTTTTTGTATACACTTCATATGTTTACCTGCTCTTTATCTCGTTTTGTATCTAGCAGGCGAGCAAAGGGCATAAATATCATCTATGAATATGACGGACTTTCTGTTGTAAATGTGTGAGAAGATTTTACTGAGAAATGATTCCTTCCTGATGGTTTGTATCACCTAGCTATTATCAGGTTGCTTAATTTCATTTTAGTTTCCACGGCGATATATGTTTTATCTAAATCCTGGTGATTTCTGAACTCATTGTCTTTTTTAATTTCTATAGCGGGTCCTTCCTGTAGGTTTTCTCTTGGATCTACCCCTATGACGTCGTAATTCTATAGCTTTATCGCACCGTTGTTCAGGTTGACTCCGTAGTCTGAGATCAAGATGATGTGTGGGTTTATTCTTCTAAAAATATTTATCCAACCGTTTGTATTTAGTTGGAAGCTTTTTGTTTCGTCTTATCCAATGTGTTTGTGGTAACCGACGAGCGATTATTTGTAGTCATTGTGTGTATTCTACATTAGCAACTCCCTAGTTGGCCAATTCTTAAAATAAGGTCATTAATATATGAGAGGCTATATTGGGAAATTAGCGTGGCAGTTTAAGGTAGCTAGCAATCCTTTGAGTAAAAGTAAAGGACCAAGGACTCAATTGAAGATAGAACTTTCACTTAAGTAGACTTTGCGCGATTAGTAATATGTTCAAGTTCAATTGACTCCCTTGTCTTTTCCCTTTTACACAAACGATTTGTATCTCCCTTCACCTTCCTTTTTTTCTGCGTCCTCTACCAGGTCAATGGATCTTATCCTCACATACCTGAATTTCCGTTCCCCGTCCATGCATTACTTGATCCATTGTAACTTTCTATCAACTAAGGATTTACTACTCTAGCAAATACACTGGGGCTACAACTAGAGTTGGATACCTCTGGTCACATTTGACGACGGAGTCATTTTGTTTCTTAAAATCCGTCTGCTAAATTAATAGGAGATAGCCATTGCCTGCCTTTTGCGCAACAGCGATCGGAAGTAGGAACTAGGAGTCTATGTTCCTTTAATTATTCCTAGAAATGGCCATGCGAGGAGAGGCTGACAGAGGTCAATGCCACTCCGGGGACTCAGTTTGGGGTGTTCGAATGTTCGTGGATGTGCAAAGAATGTGAAGAGAAGTGAAATTGGTTGTCACTTTGAAAAATAAAATCTGGTTGTTCTGGTCCTGAGTGAAATCCATTTGAAAGGAAAATATCTAGAATCGTTTAATGGGATCAAAGCGATAAGATCAGGAGTAAATGAGAGTGAGAGCGAAGCATGGGGTGTCGGATTTATGAGTTAGGTAGTGTAAGAGTGTGTAAGAGAGTATAAGGAGGTAAATTAAAGAGTATTGTGGGTGCGAGTGAAGTTCGGATGCAAAAGTGGGTCATAGTGAGCGTGTATGGTCCATATGTGCGTGAACCTGAAAGTGTGAAAGAAGCCTTTTGGGAAGAGCTGAATGAATGTGTGCAAGGTTATAAAGTAAATGAGAAATTAGCTGCAATAGGTGACCTAACCACAAAGCTAGGTTATTGAGTAGTGAATATGGTAGTAGGGAGAAAGATAATGGTATAATAGCTGTTTAAATGTGTTGAAAGAGAGATTGGAGCTCGCAACACATGGTTTAAAAGAAAGAGCACAAGAAGTATACTTGAGAAAGCCTGGGTAGACAGGTAGGAGAAAGGGTGATTAAGGATCAAAGAAGCATATTAGACTATGTTCTGATAGGATGAGAGAATGTGAAGAGACTTTCCGACCATCACCTGTTGATAGCAGAAGAGTAAATATTGAATGGGTTGGCAAACGAAAGAGCTTGCCAAAAAGGAGGTGGTAAAGATGGAGATGTTGAAAGAAGCGAGGTGCAAGAGAGAATACAAATAGTTGATTGCAAAGGAGTGGAAAGTGATAAGAGAATGAAGATTTGGGTGTGGAAGATAAGTGGAGGTTGATGTGTGAGAGCATAGAAAAACTACCAGGAAAGCATGTGGAATTAGAGTGCTTGGAGAATCGAGAGTTACGAAGGGTTTTGAATGATAGTATGCTGAAGTGGAACAGCTAGTGAAAGAGAAGCATGAACTATTCAACAGGTATAGACAGAACAGAAGTGCATAAAACAAGGGCAAGTGTAGGAAGAAGCGACAAGAGATGAAAAATCGAGTGGTTGAAGTGAAGAGAGAAGTGAATGATAGATCGGATGAAAGAGTGTCTGAGTGCTTTAGAGAGAATAAAATGCAATTTTAGAAGGAAATAAATTGTATGAAAAAGAAGAAAGAGGCTATTAAAATGAGAGTGAAGGGTGAAGGGGGTGAAGTAATCGATACAGATGGAGAAATAAGAAAGAAATGGAGAGAAAATTTTGAGAATTTGCTAAATGTGGACGATAGTAGAGAGGTACAGCTGTTTTGTCTTCGAACAGGTGGGATAACATCAGATAAAACGAGAGAGAGTGAAAGAATAGCATGTGTGATGCTGAAAGCACCATTCGTTTGGTCAGCGTGGCCAGGCATGATGACCTAGCCGTTCTATCTGCTTTTACCTGCTTTAAAGGCAAAGGGGCAGCCGACTTTAAGATCTTCGTCCATAAAAGTCTCCTGTAAGGAGCTTCCAATAACCTAGAATTAAATTGAATGGAGTTAGTGGATCTAAGGAGTGAACATCTTATACGTTAGTCAGGGGGTGATGATTCAGGAAGTTCTCTATCTCCATAACGAGGGTCAATAGCTCATCCTGTGGAACAATTTCGTTTCCTATTATAGACTTCAAAGTTTTTGGTACAACTGACGAGTTACTGCAAGAATCCCGTGTACCAAGGACTCCTCAATGGATTAAAAATCCATTTCATTTCTGTAAATTCGCAGGTCATATACAAACTACTCAGGTACGAGGGGAGGTCAATAAGTTTTGCGAGTCGATAGGGTATAACAGAGGAAGGGGCATGGCTGTTTGTGGGGGTTTTAGGACAAGTGATGACAAGTCAAGACCTGCAGCCGCACGCTCCTGCCTAGTCTATTTAAGAGGTAGCTGATCGCAGATCGTCAGTCACAAATATTTCAACAATGGAGAAGGTTGAGCACCGCGCAGTGATCAAACTTTTGACCAAGGAAGTCAAGAATGCAAAAGAGATCCATGAACGCATGGTTACAGTGTACACCGACACCGCCCCTTCCTATGCAACCATTGCTCGCTGGAATAGGGAGTTCCGCCATGGTCGTGAGTCCCTTGAAGATCACCCCCATCTAGACGCCCGTCAGACGTGACCAACGAGGACAATGTAGCCCGTGTGGAGAGGATGATCCTCGAAAATCGACGGGTGAAGGTCGAAGAAATCGAGCAAGATCTTTAAATATCACATGGAAGTGTTATCAACATCATCCACGACAATGTGGTCATGACCAAAGTCTCTGGCCGTTGAGTCCCTAGAAACCTCACGAAACTTCACGCCGCATGATCAAAATCAACGTCGTCAAAGTTCGGAGGGGTTGTTGCTTTTGCACAACCAACACCCGGTGGGATTCGAGTCACGCATAGTGACAGGTGATAAAATGTGGGTCCATCACTAGAATCACGAGACCAAGCTTGAAAGCATGGCCTGGAAGCACAGAGGATCTCCGACCCCCATCAAGTTACGGGTCCAACCCTCAGCCGGGAAGATCATGGCCACCATCTTCTGAGATTCTGATGGAGTGTTGATGGTGGACTATGCGCCTCGTCGAAGGACCATCAGAGGACAATATTACGCCGATGAACTGGCTTGGTTGAAGAATTGCATCCATCAGAAGCGGCGCGGCAAGTTGGCAAGCGGTGTCCTGCTCCTCCACCACAATGCCCCTCTCCACAAGGCCAGAGTTGCACAAGCTGCCTTGCGCGAGTGTGGATTCGAGGAGCTCAACCATCCCATTACAGTTCAGATCTAGGCCCTTAGCGACTTATATTCTTGATATTTGCTGCGCCCTCACTATCCAATACCTAGACCTTGCTATCATTAGAAGCCGATCGGTCCCCATATGTACATGGGTATAGCGAAAGAGAAACAATTGCCTTCACGTGAAGCGATGATTGTCCGTTAGGAGAACTCAATATTTTACGCTGCTTCAGGGATCATAATGAGAAAGAAGCCTATCGTAATTTATTCTACATTCATGCCTAAACATTGAGAGCTGTTTAATCAGGTTGTAGCCAGGATTTCTAGGACTATTCGTGAGTTCTTCCCATTCTATTAAGTATTTCTCTTACTTCATCTTTTTTATCTAGAAGCACGTAGCCACTGTTTACTCTTCGGAGTTGATGTAATTAATGGCTAACAGGCTCTGCTAGGCAAGATTTAATAGTCAACTTACCTTTGATCAGAAGTAAAATCATGAAAGCTAAAATGGTTATTTTACGCAGTAATGCTAACGAGCTGTACCTGTTTATTCCAATGGGTGAATCATGACCCAATGCGATTGACAAATCCATGGTAGCAGAAGACGTGATAATGGATTCAGGCAGGATTTCGTTATCTAGAACCCATTTAGGACTCTTTATCCATAAGGAGTTGGTAGATTGCTTGCTGGATTGGCTTCCGATTAATGAGTCACATGGATTTGATTTAGATATGACCTGTATGTCATCTTTGTGTGATATAGCGCTTGTTACAAAATTGAAAATTTCATTAGCGGGAAATATAGCACCGTGAGGCATAGCCCCCATTTAAAATTTAAGTAAGTTACGTCTTCCCTATGAACTATTTCCTTTACTAATTCATAGCAGAAAACTCTACCTATCATAAGGAATATATTTGTAAACGAATCACCTAAATGCAGACCGGCTAGTTTCACCTTTATCTCTTTAATTGTTAACTTGGCTTTGCTCAACCCACTCATATAAGGGTCAGCAGGGACCTTGTCGATTAACAGCACCGTAATACATGGTCACCCCCCCTTAAACAGGCCTTCCCCCCTTTTTTTCTGATATATCCTAAATTCATTCACTACTCACCCTTACTTTGCAGGACATGACTGGGTCAAACATTACTACAAGAGAGGCTCTTTGAAGAAAGTGCAAGACACTTTCGCGCATCAGTTCGAATGTGAAAAAGACCCCACCAAGAGCAGAATTCAGGACTGAATGGACCACTTTGAGAACTAGACGACAGTTGAGAACCCCAATGCAGCCAATAACAACCGTCCGAGCGATTCAGGATGCCCCGGGAAGCGTACAACTGAGCTGGTGAGAGCTTGAGAGAGTCATTTCAGCAGAGTCCAAAACGCTCTGTGCACAAGAGAAGTCAGTCCTCGCTATATCCCGTGAGACTTGTAAAAGAGTACTAGTAATAGGTGTAAAGGCATACCCAAACAGAATACAGATGAAGCAAACCCAGAGACCATCAGACAAGGAGCAGAGAAAGGCTATGGCAGTTAAGATACTGAAGAAGATTCAGGAGACCCCCAACTTTCCTTAACGTCCTTTGGTCCTCAGATGAAGTTCATTTCCATCTTGAAGGAAAGGTAAACTCAAAGACAAATGTATTCTGAGGAGGACATCGAGATCAAATAAGGTAGCTACCAAACCCCTACACGCCCCTAATTGCACGGTATGGAGTGCAATATCAGCCTGAGGTATCATCGAACCATTCTTCTATAGGAATCTTTCGCGACAGTAACGGTTACCAAGGAGCGGTATGTTGAGGTCCTCAAAACCTTCAAGAGGGAGCGGCAGACCATGTTGCAGTTGCTCATGGGGAAGTTCTGGTTCCAGCAAGATAGATCAAGCTCTTACACTTCAAACCTGTCCTGAGATTGGCTAAAAGAGAACATTAGTGGGCGTGTGATCAGTCACAAAACAAATTTTGAGTGGGCACCTAACAACCCAGGCCTTAGCCCCCAGATTTCTTTCTATAAGGCTACCTTAAAGACAAAGTGTACATAGGGATACCGTAGACCATTAGGGAACTCAACGAAGCAATCAGGGAGTATATCAGACCCATTAGTCTGTCGCTTTGTAAGGACGTCATGGACAACTTTGTGCTGCGCCTCGAGAAATGCACAGAGCTAAATGGAGGTCATCTTGAACATGGGCTCTATAATAAAGTAGAAAAGTCCAAAGACTTTTATAGTTTGCTATGATGTTTTAAACACAATAAACTAGTTATCACTAAAGTTTCATTCAGTCCTTGCAGAAAATTAAGAAATGAGCCCTATCAAAATTTAGGGCTTGTAATTTAGGGGTGACCCTGTATTTAGTGTTCCGTCATTGGATATTACATTAAACGATAACGCGTCGTATAACTGTGGTAAAACTTGTTGGTTGAACCCATTTATGGATATCGTAATTTTACGACAAACGGTCAGCTGAAAACGTTTTGCTCTTTCTCCGTAATGTTTTTTGAGAACCTTGGTCAAATAGAGTCCTAGCATAGATTTGTTTATTAGACCCTTCTCTCGTTCCTTCGGCTATTGGTAGACCAGAAGCAGAGAAACCATAGAAGAATCATCTATTGGCATTAGAAACCGTTTCCTGCTTGGGATCAATTGTATAAGATTGATTTTCATCCTCATATAAGGAAAGATACAAACTTGCCCTCCACTGTCCAGAAAAAAGGCTAACCTAACATTTATTAAGTTCTCCATCAACATTTAAACGCAGGAGTTTAGAGAGATTAGAGATTGGGCGGACACCAGCTGGGGGAAAGTGGTCTCTTCCCGATTTGCGATAAGCAAGCACCTTAGGGGAACGCAACTCACACAATGTCAATGTAACCCTTTTATTGAAGGGTTTTCCGCCTATGTAGGTAGTCGAGTCGGCGGCTTTCCGCGACATAACGACGCACATTTAATGCTGGCGGAGCAACCTCCAGGCTACAACATGTGGAGAAAGCAGTCGCGAAAGATTAACCCCACGGACGTGAGTTCGGAGGTTGCTGTACCATTCGCCAGGAGAATGGGATGGGGGTTCTTTCAAGAACTTGCTGCAGAGAGGTCTTTCCGTTAAGTGAAGACACGTATGCCACCAGGAAGAGGAGCGGGCGTGTTTCGAAACATACCGGAACCTTGGCTTAGCTCAACGAAATCTACCGACAGTAAACGCGTTCGAGCGCCGGAAGCATTATGCTTCTGTTGGGGGCCGCCACACACTCGGCAAACCTCCACGGAAGTGGTCGGCGTCACTTCCGGCGTTATATATAGACATCAACTCATTTACTGAGACAGAGAAATTAGTCATTAGCTGAAATGCGGATAACTCCGCCCACGCCCTGCACCACCAGGGCGTGCTCTCAGGGGGCAGCAGCCCAGAAAATGATATTTGAATGGCAAAGTGATCACTACCATGGAGGTTATCGACTAACCTCCATCCAAAATAAGGCTATGCATCAGAAGAGCGCAAAGATAGATCGAGACAGGAAAATGAAGCTGTTCTCCGGCAGTGATGCGTAAATTCATTTAGGACTGCTATCTCTAGCTCGTCGCCTCAGGTCGGCAAGTATCTGCTTCTTGGGATTGATCCAGTAGTCTATCCAGGTGTAGATGCACAGCTAAGGCCTGAAAGGAGGCACCTAAACCAAAGAAAAGAACGGAGACATCAAGCTTGGTGTAAAATGTGAATCCTTTTACCCGCCCCCATCCAGTAGTGGTGGGGCTAAAAAACCCTTGTATCCCGGGTGGGTGGGCAGGAAGCACGCGCTCAGCATGTTCTGCTGCAAAAATATAGCTTAGGGAAAACGAGAGAAGACGAGCCTCTGCAGTTACTCCGTTTTCCCGGAGTTCGCGGCAAATCCATGAAGGAATACAACCCTCAGGCCTAGTTCGGGGGCCAGATGGGGGGAAAGTTCGAAGAGAAGACCCTCACGGGTAGGGCCGTATGCTTCCCGGAGGAAGAACTCCTGGCACATTTGCTGAGACAAGCGGTCGCTAAAGGCGCTGTTTCCATCGTAGACTTATCGAGGTAGGTTGGGATCACCTTAAGAGTGTTATTTTCCTTCCACCTCGAAACATTAGGAGAGGCAGGACAGCTTTCGAGGCAGGGGGCTATGCTTAGAAAGATCCACCGCCTTCGAGTCACCCAGCCTAGCACTCGGTGTGGGCATACGAGCCTAAACCCCTTTAATGCTGTCCTCCTTTCGGTAGGTAGCTTTAGGAACCCCAGAAGATGGTTTCAAGACCAACTTCATGGATGTTGCTTCCTCTGACTCTAACGACTTGGGGAGGTGCGCGTCATTTTCACATTACGAGAAAGGGTCACGCTAGGTGAATTAGTGGATCAATGGGTTTAGTCGTGGCTGGGTGTAAACCCTTTATGCCGCCAGATCTACCAACGGAGCGCTCTGGGTGGGTTGAACCCGCAGAAGAGTTCCGAATTGGTGCAGGAACTACTGTGCTGTTAGGCCTGGATGAGGCAGGAGCATAGGGTGTCTTTTTTAACATTGAAGGCTTAGACCAGCCAGGCAGTGCTGGCTGCACTAGGCCTTAGTTCTTAGCCTCGCGAAATAAGAGACGATGCTAAGCCTGAACGGCTAGGATTTCTTTCTCAAGGAGATACGCACCACATTGTGTTGAAGAAGCGAGGTGCAGCTCTCTCCATTTAACACAATTGGCTACACACGATTTAGAGTTATTGTGTGCAGCCTCTGAGCAACTCACACAGCCTTATGGTAACCCCGAATATGCACGTCTACAGGAGCAATTTGTATGGGCGAAGCGGTTAAGATAGTAGCACCTCCACAGAAGTGGCACGAATGTTTTCTACGCAGTAGCGATACCAAACAGACGCACCGACGGCTTGTCACAGTCGAACTAGAACAAGAGTATAGAGGTGTGATTTGAAGGCCCTCCCTTTTTTCTTATCACGCGTTCGGCCTTGACCGCTCCATGTTCGTCCAGCTCTAAAGTGATTTCATCTAAGGAGTGGTCCACGAGTTCCCTCGCATAAACCACTCCCTTCACGAAGTTCATGGATGATTACGGCGTCACACTCACCAGCGTTCCAACAAGTGTCCTAAGGGCACTAATCATCGCTGCCTTAGAGGTATTAGACGCATTCGCCAGAAAGGTCCCGTCCGAGAAACGGGTCACCTTCGGCTCTCAAACAATCACGCTAGCTAGAGCTTTCCCCTTATATATCATGTTGCCCTTGGTCAACATGCCGCAATCAGTGGTGTAAATAAGCAGGAAGTATTTGAGCTAGCGGAGTCGAAAACGCTAAGTAACCTGTGAATGAGGAGCCACGGCGTAATCGAGGCTCCACTCAGCACGCTTGCAATTTTGGTCTTAGTCAGGGATTCCCCACTCGCGGGAGCACTGGGGGCGGAAGTGTTGATCAAACGCTAATCACTCCACGCAATGGTCCGCTCTGCGGGGAGTGAATACTGGATCTGCAAAGCCTGCTGCCACCATTTGATAATATTCCTCCCGCCCAGTAACCAGGCAGCCCTTCAGCAAGGTGGCTACACCTTGGGCTGCGTGTAAAGTTGATAGGCCGTAAAAGGAGAAAGAAATAGAATGTGAGGCAGATGTGGGTGTGGGTAGGTGTGAAGCAAGTTGTTAAAAACCAACCATCCCACCTGGAGCTCAGGAGTGCGGGCACGTTGTTACCTCCTCTCTCAGGCACGACCTGGGATGGTTGGTTGAGAGGAGGCTGTTCGGCATCTACTCTGTAAAATTAGAGGCCGACAAGATAAGGATGTGAGAGAGGTTCTAGAGAAAGGAAGGAAGTAGGGTAATAAGGCAAGGTGTCAGAAAGAAAGAAAAGAAGATAAGCTGTGGCCGAACGTCGCGCTAATTCCCGTCAGCAAGGCAGTCAGGAAAGTAAATTGACATGCCCCTTACGTAAACATCATAAATGTAGCCTCCTCATATACAGAAATCTCAAAGAAACGCAGTACAACCCATAAATAGAGAATGAGTACGCACCGAAATCTGCTCGAACGCAGGAAGAATTAGAGAGTTTTATGGTGACATCATAACAAACCTATAAAACCAAAACCCATTTTAGCATCGCTATTGATTATTTGATGCAGAAGTCGGTGAAGGTAACAGGTCATTCTTTAGAAAGATTTAATGAGTGGTCAAAAAGAAGCAAAACCAAAGATGGACTTGGATAAGCAAAAACTATGAGATACGCAATGAAATTGATTACATGTTGGTCTAAAAAATACACCGTCAATAAATTTCATATACTAAGCAAAATCCAAATTAGTGCCTATACGATAATCAGATGTTGAATACAAATTAACATTCAGAAAGAGAGATTAAAGCAATTCTATTTAAAAAAGCCAGTAAAGAACCAGACAAATCTGATATTATAATTTTAGTGCTATATTCATGGATCATACCATGATAATCCCCTTGATTCCAATAAACCAGCAATATACAAGCGATAAACAAAAATTTAAAGAAAAACATGATATACTCTGCTGAAAAATAGAAGAAAAGATAAAATAAGAAAAATAACAAACCCTCAGAACAACCCTAAACAAAATATAATAGTCCAAAAATCTTAAAAAATAATCCCCAGTAAATAACAAATTGAATTCTCAGAACTAAACCAGCTCATTAAAAAAGGAACAGAGAGCTGACCTGAAAAAATATAATATATCTCTTTCTATAGACACTTTGGAAGAATAAATATAACGAGGACCAGCAGACACTAGTTGGTTTATACATCATCAACCGTTACGCTCCAAATAGGCCATTACCTTACTCGCTGCCCCAAGGCTTTTAGAAGTAGCTCGCAAAGAAGAATTTCAATCTGGAGATTTTGAAATTTACGAGACTGGTGGGGTAGTCTGTTAATATAAACATAGGAGGGTGCGAAGGCCTTTAGAATAAAAATCTTGCTGCTTAAGGCTTCCTCGGAAGAAAATCTAGGTACAGGCTCCCTATCCTCTCCGATTGTTTATGTCTATTTTTCGCCAGATAGACGAAATCTCACCTGCCTAGTGCGTAAACCTGAAGGGTCGAAGTGTCACAGCGTTGATAATTTAACCCCTAGGAGAGGGGTTTATCCTGGGCTAGTGAGGGTTTGCCCCTTCTAAACTCCCTCGCCTCCCCTTTCCCTAAAGGAAAATCGACGTATATATAGTTCGATCTTGAGAAATTTAGGAGAGTCCGCGTGGCCCTCGAGAAAAGAAAAAGAGTCCCTGAGTCAAACAGGGAATAAGAAAGATAGTTGGAACCAAGCGACCTTACCCTCCCGAGGCTGTCCCTTTGGTCGCTTAGAAGAACAGACTAGTAGTATCGACATCAGCTCTCCTACCATTCTCGTCCAGATAAAATCCCGTATCTCAGTTTGCTGTTAAAGCAGAGATACCCCTCACCATTGAGGAAAATTAAAGTGAATTCCCATTTAAGAAGAAATTCTCATCTTGGTTAAGTCTCATCGTCGAGAAGCCAGAAGTGGTAACACCGCGATCGGGATAACTTACATTTATCCAAGATCCTCTCACTTGCATCTTCAAGTTGAGAGAGCATCGTCACCCGCCTCCAACCACACGGGAGAAGCATCAGCTGTTTGCCAGAATCATCACCAGTCATGCTCGCCTCAACCCAGTGAGGAGGCATAATTTTAAGGTCACTTAACTGTCGGCACACTCTGAGTTAAAGGTAAAACGAATACCAATTTACTCATTTTTGTTACTTTCTATTCCGTGCGATAGTGTATTCATAACAAAACTATTTCAATCTGGTAGTCGTAACTAGACTATTTCAATCTCAAATAACTTAAGAACTAGCATTAATTAAGCTTCAATCTCGTGTATTAGAAGTGATTTTTGCGTCAACCATCTCTTAGTACTCATTTGTATTGTTAATTTTTATTAGACCCTCTTACTATAGAATTAGTGTATTTAAAGATTTAATATTTCATTCTTCTATGTGATTAAAAGAATATTTTGTCGGAGTTGTTTAATTAGATCCACGAACGCAGCAAAATGCAATAGATATATACAAATACGAATCCTCCTTGTTTAAAGAATTAAATTAAAGTACTCTTAGAGAAATGTGGAACGGATTTACTCATGTACGATCAAACGTACATACTAACTCGGCCGTAAACCACGATAGACACCATCAAAGAACGAAAAAGGGATAAAATGGCTAAAAGTAGACTTTAAACAGGAAAATTGTACCTAGAAAACTAAAGGCTGGTACTATCAGCCAGATTCAGGAAAGAATATTTAAAACAACTAAAGATACTACGAAAAGTTGTATTCAAGTAACAACAACATCCAGAATCGCAACCAAACAACAACACTCAAGTATGTGTTGGCCGTTCTCAAATCTGAAATTAAAATTTCAATCAATCAAATGAAGAGCTATAAAACACCAGGTCAGGACAATATCACTTCAGACTTGCTGAAAGATTCTGGAGAGGTCATTGTGGACAAACTAGCTTGCCCCTTCACTGAATGTCTAAAACAAGGCAATATTCTTGAAGACTGGCTCAATACCATAAAAATACTTCTGAATAAAAAGCTGATCATACTGACTTTATAAGGTATATTATTATTATTATTTGAGATAAGGAACACAAAATTCTTGTAGGAAAAGCCTAGCGGCCATGAATTCGAAAACAAGCTCCTCAGAACACAATGTCCATATGTCAAGTAAGAAAGAATGAATGCTAGGAGAAAGAAATTGAAATGTGTAAATAAATAAATAAATAAGTTTAAATTTATTAAAATAAAATCTATATTAAAATTACGAGGCAGTAACACCCATCCTTAATCTAGCATTGCAACCTCGTTTGAAGATATTAAGATCTTCCTGCATAACTTCTGCAGGAAGATCATTCCACTGCTTTACCGTACTTGTCAAAACGCAACGCTGAAACTGGAAAGTGCGGCAGTGGGAAATGCATAGTGCATGTGGATGTTGTCGATCCGCAAACCTTGTTGGTCTAGCAAGAGGCAGGGGCTCAGGAATTAAAAATGATAATGGCAATTCCCTACTGAAGTAGTATTTATGGAATATCGACAAACATGAAATCATCTGTCGATGATCCAAGTCATAGCTAGTCCCATCAGAAAAACGGAGCCTGCCTCCACCAGCAATTCTATCTAAGAGAGACAGATCTCTGGCAGATGTGGATATATATATATATATATATATATATATATATATATATATATATATATATATATATATATATATAAATAATGTGCTTTAAGAGATAAATTAATGAGTGAATCTGGGATATCTCACTTGGCTTGAAAATTACTATTCACCATACAAATCCCTATACACTTGTAATGCTGGTAATTTTTGCGGTGAAGTCGGGGAATGTGAAAGGGAAAGGTTAGCTTGGAACCTGATGTTGGGGTGGCGCTGGTGAGTGAAGGTGGTGAGATAAGGGTTGGAGATAATGAGGTAGGTTCTCCAGGGACCGACTTGATCCCACAATTCCGTCACGTTTCTGCTGGAAGAAGGCTGTGACGGGAGATTCTTGTTACAGAGGACCCCACGCTCGTGAACTCCGAGGAATCTTGGGTGCCTCTTTAAGGGAGGGAGGGAAGAATTGATTAATCGACGCGTAGGGTCACGGAGAAAACCCGAGATGTAGTTTTTTCGCTTAGGGAAACAGAGTAAGGCTGTTTGTAGCTTCGGCTCTTGCACGTGAGTACGAGCTTGGGTCCGATCTGACATGCAGAGCAACGGGGTAAGGAGCCGCCCTAACTGAGACCGATCTCCTCTCTGAAGATTTGATGCTTCGACGAATTACCACTGCACCGTTAGATGGAAATTCCTGCCCCACCAGACGCTGTGCAAGCTCTGCTAACAAGAGTTAAAAGAATTCGTCTTTTATACTCGAAACTCGGGAGAGGTTCTCAGGGCGCCGAAAGTAGATTAGATGTCAAGTTACTCCATTTTGTCCTTTATAAACTTCCGGCAGCTATCAGAAGCAAAGATGGGCTCCCATTTATCAAGAAACAGTCGGGAAGGAACTCGGTGGTTAGGTGAAATTGTCGGCGGTTTCTTCCGGCTGGAGACCACCAGATATTGGGCCGGAAGGGAAAGGGTTGATAAGCGTCCCGCCCAAAAGCGATGTAGGCAAAACTTGGTAGCATTATGTTATTCTCCTACACGTACAATGCCAAGTTTTCGGGCGGGATTAGCAAATACATTCTTTAGATGCTTTCAAAAGTCAGGTGAAAAACATAGGTAATGCCAAGGATCTTTAAGGACTCCGACTCAGCAAGAAGTGTATCTTCAACACAGAATAGTGGATGAGGCGGCTCATTGGTACGAGATCTACTAATCAAGACAGTTTAATTTTACTTAAATTAAGCTTCATACCCCAACGATCAAACCATTTCCTAATTCTTTCTCAATTATAATTTAGACTAATGGCAACTTGGTTTCTCATTGCTGAAAACCTGACTACTCCAAGTGTTGTATCATCTGCATATTGAAAAACCTTTTTTTTTGAGACCTTTTACCAAATCACTTGTGTTTCCTAAAAACAACAAAGGCCTAAGAACATCGCCTTTTGGAACTCCAGACACAACAAGTCTAGGTTCACTAAAGACTCCATCTACCACAGCACGTTGCTGCCGATCTATTAAAAAATCATTAAGTAGTCCTAGGATGTAGCGACCTATGCCAAAGTTTTGAAGTTTAAAAACGTGCGCTTTATGGTTAACACGATCAAAAGCAGTACTAAAATCAATCTGAACTAATCTAGATTCAAAACCCTTGTCAAGATTATCTTGCATACTACAAATCAAATCTAAAAGGGCATCACAAGTACCCATCTGATTTCTAGTCAGTAAGCCATTTGACTACAGGTATCTCTACAAGAGCTTATATCTCAGTTTCTCAGCAACCTTAGAGAGCACAGAAAGTAATGAAACATGCCTTTATTGACTACAATCGGCAGATAATATGCCCTCATGAATAGGCACAACATTGCTCAATTTACGATTATCAGGAAAAGTGCTTACTCTAAATAAAAATCGATATAATCTACTTAACTTAGGTGCTAAATCAGTAGACATCTTTTTAAAAATAAAGGGAAAAAGTTGTCGGGATCTACTCCGCCCAAACTGTCAAGACCGTCAATATCTTTTTAACATCCCTTTCACGAAAAGCAAACCCAGTCAAACAAGGTTCAAGATAACAAGTGTCAGGGAGAAGAACTTCTTCAACTGAGTGCTTGGCTTTAAAAGTTCGATGGAGTAACTCTGCCTTTTCTTTTGCACTAATGGCTAGCTTGCAATTGGCAAAAGTAATGGTTAAATGGTAGAAGTGTTAGAGTCAAAAATAGCAGATTTTAATTTACTCCACCAGAAATGAGGCTGTCTGATCTTGGTCAACCTACTCTTCAGATTATTATTATATAATCTCTCAGCCAAATGGTAAACTCTGTTGGCAGCACGCCCAGACTGAACAAAGATCTCGAAGTTTTCTCGCGTCCGATTACGCCTTTATACATTAAATTTTGTTTGCTTATCATGGTAGGCTCTTCTACTGGATTCAGCAAACCATGGCTGGCAGTTTGTACGAATCCTGATAATTCTACTCGGAATATGCCTGGCCAAAACAGTAGATAACATATCATACGTCCTTAGCCATTAGATGTGGGTCAGATATTACATCCAAAATATTCAAGGCTCGACAATTCTCTTCATAACTAACCCAATCAGCTCGAAATTTAAGCCAAACTCTTTTTTCCATCGTTGTATTCGGGATATGCTGATTAACAGCTATGTCCATTCTAATGGAACAATGATCTGATGTCCCCAAATTTTTCCAGACCTTTGCATCTACAATAGCTGGAGAATCTGTGAACACAAGATCTATTCTATTACCTGAAATATGGGTGGGTTCCTGAATCATCTGGAGACAATCAGCAGCAGTGCAAAATTCATAAGCTGACCTACCATTCTGATTAGTTACATTAGAATTGAGTCATTCTTCATGTTTTGAATTACATTCCCCATTACTTACAAAACAGGCTTTCCTATTTGTTGATTGAGCCAAGGGAATACCGTCTAAAGGACAGTTATAAATAGAGTCATCATGTCCTGGGTTACGGTACAACGCAAATATATATATATATATATATATATATATATATATATTATAATAGTTACTATAAATCTTAAAACATAAAACTTCATGACACTTGCAATCTAAATTCTTTTGGCCATAAATTAGTAGGCCAGACCTCTAAAATACTGGCGTAATTCGACGATAAATAAAATCAGGGCCAGAAAACCCTGGAATAAGGTATTCTGAATTAGATTAATTACTTGTGACTAGGGTTTTTTGCAAG
Source organism: Ceratothoa steindachneri (assembly GCA_963969495.1). Lineage (NCBI taxonomy): Eukaryota > Metazoa > Arthropoda > Malacostraca > Isopoda > Cymothoidae > Ceratothoa > Ceratothoa steindachneri. Next base: position 127,339,111 of record OZ018328.1, on the reverse strand, counting down.
GAAAAGGATGTCATAATTCGTTGCATGAGCCCGAAGATCTAAATAATTAGATCTTAAACCCCGAATATTAGAATAGAGGACACTGCCTTTCTTCTTATGAAAATAAGTAGCAGGTCCAGTGTTCAACTCAACATCTCCAGAAATAATCAGATACAAAAGTACTAGTAAAAGGTTTAAAGCAAATATATTTAATAGAGCAACAAAGGTAAAACTAACAACAAATCAAATATAGTCAACAACAACAATATGTACAAAGGATTGAGAAGCAAAAAAGTCCATAAGCAAGTTAAAAAGAACCGGAAAAACTGGTTATCATTGCGGAGCCGGGACACCATACAAAGCAAAATATCCCCAGAATCGCCACAAGACTGGGGGAGGACAGGTGGAATGGATTTTTAAAATAAATAAAAAGATTAATAGTGAAAAATTAAGAATATAAAAAAGGCATCCACCTGAAAAAACCACCGAGCAACCTTGCTCATCTAATCAGCCTGCCCTATAGAGCTGCATAGTTGCCAGGAGATCTGGCTAATCTCTAAATTTATGAATTTTTGGTTAAGTAAACTCTTTCCTTGTCGCTTATTAGTTTTTGTTCCTTTCTTTTCATTTCTTTCTTTTTTTGCTGCAAGCCTTTCCCGGTATCGAGTCGGTAACACTTCAGATTCGGGGCGCACGGTAGATGGCACTGTTAGTTGGCTACAATTTTAGGCTACAGCATATCTCTTATGACGTCAGACGGTAGCGTCAGGTGTGAACAACATCGGCGTAATATTTTTTTGTATGAGTATATACTGGGGGGCTGCACCCCCCAGACCCCCCAATTGATTGAAACTCAGGATCATCGCAGGGTGGTGTCCCTACAGTGATATCTCCTCCACGAGCAGTCCCCTTGAATTTACTGGGGGGGGTCTCCCCAACAGCTTTTTACTAGCAGAAAAACCTAACCTAATAACAAACAATTCCTACTTTTATAGGTTTCTTGATTAGTTTATGCGCCTCTAGATAATCTAAAAGTTTTTCGCGATCATACAAAGTAATGCCGATTTCGAATAACAAAGAAGCACATGGAGAACACGAAAACGCAATAACGAAAGAAAAACATTTGCAAAACGGGTCCTATTTATAAGCTACGATGTTGCCAGTAAGAAGGTGTTATCGTTCGCAGTAAACAAAAAATACGAAAACAAAACAAAAAACAATAAGACATCAAGAAGCCTTACCTAACTTAGAATAAAACTATAAACGAGCAGAGCGCAGATATTTAGTAAATAATAGACTAAAAGTTACAAATCCCCAAAAGAACAAAAAAATATAACGCAGTGATTGTCACATCCAACGCTACCGTCTGACGTCATAAGAGATAAGCTGTAGCCCAAAATTGTAGCCGACTAACAGCGCCATCTACCGTGCGCCTCGAATCTGAAGTATTACCATCGAGTCTACTAAACATGTAAGTTTTTATAACTTTGGTTATGTCTTTTGAGATGTTAAGTTTTTCTTGGAATAATATTTAACTTTTCTATGAGATCTAGGTCTTGGCATAACGAAAATCGACGTCAAACTTTTTCATTAAAAGTGCGCCTGGCTGAAATACGCCTAGTTATGATCTGTTATAAAACTTCTATTTTCCTTCTTTGGAATAATTTGATTTCATCCTGTCAATGTTAAGGACTATCAATATATAGCTCTTTAAAACTAAAAACATTTTTACTGGTCAACCTTTGCATAAAATTTGATCATATCAAATAATGAATTCCGAATTGCGATAGGCAATGTATTGATGACTAATTCTCTTCCATTTCTGCCACTTTCTGCCGCATTTGGAAATGCAAACACGCGTGGGGCTTCTTCTCAAGCTGAATATTAAGTGAGGAATAAGAGTTTTGTTTTACTGTGAGTGACAAACACAATTTTCTCTAATGCATTCACCACCCTTTCATAAATACCAAATTCCCAGATCTATTTGTTTGCCTAGTTTATTGATTATGAAGAAAATGATTCAATTAAAATTGAATTTCCAAATGCCTCAATAAATTCCACTGAAACAGGTCTTTGTGAGCATGAGTAAGAATGGTTATTTCTTTTTATGTTCATCCCTTTTCTCATTTGTTTCAGTTATACTTGAGAAAGCTGTTTAAACAGATTATGTTATAGGTTGGTATGCTGGGTAAGCGATTTGTCACCAAGTTTTGGTACGGTAGCCAAATAGGTGTCTTGATTTCGCTTAGCGGCTATAGGTTCGCTTCTACTGTGAATGCATGGTATTAACTAAGTACAAACTCTAAAACGAGTATAGAAATCTCTTCTTGTTTGATTGTAGGCTGGGTAAAAATGATCAGAGTTTTTCTCAAAGATAAAAGGAATCTTCAGGCTGGCTTGAATAATCTTTATATTCGGCGGAAAACATGGAAAGTCTTTAGATCTCTTTTCTTGATTTCAATAATTCCTCCTTAAGCGCCCTCTATCTTCCTTTCTACATACACGGCCCGCATACATGCGACGTTTTAACCCACACAAGTAGAATTAAGTTTTATACATTAAATTAGATCCCATAATACTAAAATTACTCTCTCTACTTACATTAACTTACCTTGCTATTCAATAGTATACAAGGAATTTATCGAATGTTACAATTATTGTATCATTGCACATAAGCAACTTAATAAGATTTTCTAGGTAGTTAATAAAAATTTAAGGCAGTGTTTCGCAACTTCTTTTAACCCATGTCCCAATTTGAACCCAAAATCTTTATAAGGCACAAGAAATTATTATAGCCTCAAAAATATTTCAATTCTACATATGAATAATATATTTGTATTCAGAGAAATGCTACGCTACTAAGATTAAAATTTAAAATCTAAAAAAAGCAGCCATGGTTAAATTTTTATAAATTTTATGAACTTTGCCAATTTTAATAATTTTAAAAAGGAACTCTAAACTAAATTTACCCCCTTTCAAAATATCACTTTGCTAAAATATAGTTATAGAAGAAGCTATATAAGAATAAATTTTCTGAACTTTACTATTTGTAATTCTTTGGGTATTTAAAAAATTCATAAAGTTTCGATACCTATATTTATTTCTGAAATTCACCATTTTGTGTTTTGATATTATAAAAGAATTATTAGAAATAACTTGGATAAAAAAACATAAGTCAACCAAACTAAGAAGAAATTATTAATCAAATACTCAAAAAAATCACCTTCTTAAATTATAGTTAGTGATAATAACAAAAAACGTTCACTGGCGAATAAAAAAAAATAAAGACAAAGATAAAATTCTTTGAGTGCAAATTATAAAACTTTTTCAAAATAGGAGAAACTATCAAAAAATTGAGTTTCAAATGCATTTATTCAATGTGTTCAGTCTTTTTTACTCCATTGTAGTTGATGCAATATATGAAAAGTATGTTGAAATAATTATCTAATGTGTAAAATATTTTAATAGATGTTCACAAAAACATGAATAAAAAAAAATAACTCCGCATTATAGGAACCAATTTTGTTGTTCCTCCAAACTTTCAAAGCGTACCAGTTATCACTTATCATTCAGCGGATACTAACTAACGGAGCCTTTCTTTGTTAATACAGACACTCTGCACCTTATCATTTGTTGTTTTGATGCTATACAGTGTTCTGTATTTAGTGAAGTGTTTAGTTTATTCAATGATTTACAGTTCATAGTAGTTGGCTAAGTGTAATGAGCACCTGTGTGAAGGAGGCTCAAATTGTGTTATTTATTTCCTTTAGGGGCGATCTTTCACCTAAAATTTTATTATTCTCAGTGGTTTTGTGACAACATATACAGTACTCATATATGCAATCATCATAGGTGTCACTATAAAGGTAATTTAGCCTGTGCCAACAATGGACACAGCCGTCAGCTTCTGTAGGGCCTTGTAGTTGAAAACTGCCCATATACAGATGCTATAAGCTCAAAAAGTTGGAAAAAAGAGCAATTTTGTGTGAAAATGCATTTTAGTTAGGTAGGTTATGTTAGATTAGTCTATTTCTATATGTATTATGCTTATGCTAGTATACGACATTCACAGAGGTGGGCAGTATTTAAATACTTTTGAATTTTTTTAAATACATGATTTTAAAGACATTACTGATAATAGGTTTATATACCTGTTAAGAACGTGGAATGCATGTTTTAGCTTGTCGCAACTTGTATGACACAAACGGTTGAATGCATGAGCCGAAGATGGAAGATTGCTGGCATCAGTTCAAATTCAGTTAACAGATGGTCACAGTTGTGTTCGGTTGTATAGTAAGAGCTGTCAGCGTTATTTAAACTGCTGCATGGCAACTTCAGCTTCTTTAAAAGAGTGTTAAATGGAGAGATAAGACAATAATAAAGACGAGGCAGATAAAGAATCATGTAATTATAGTGATCCTTTACTAGATGGTAAATATTTTAAAGTGAAATCTTCCGACGGAAAAAAGTGAAGTGTGTATGTACATTATGCAATGGTGAAATCTCTGCGGCGAGCAATGCTACTGCCAATCTACGCATTCATTTGAAGGTAAGAATTTATTAAAGCTAATTATATAATACTTAATTGAATTGACAAGTTTCACTATTTATTATTTAAAAAAAATGGCAAAATTGTTATTACCTAACGATAATGTAAAGTAGCGTAGGTTTACCATGCACGACCTAACTACTTCCTTTGCAACACCTTAATATAGTATATGTTGATTTAATTTAACGTGAATTATGGCAACGTGAAACAAATTTCTTTTAATTATCTGATCATGTACATTTATCAAAAGAGAAATCATCCTGCTTCGTTATAAAAATCAGATAAATACGTGACAGCTCAAAAAAAAAGATTAAAAAAAAAATGTTCAGTATTAGACCATGGTCCTTCATTAAGCGGTGTTAGGGTAAAGACATTACCGGAGTGATTTGCGGTGAATACTAAGAAGGTCAGACAATCTGTTGTTGATAATCTGATTGCCGATTTTATCATACAAGGTGTGCAGCCCCTATCAAATATGGAGCAACTTGCATTTGTGAGTTATGAGTTACAAATGTTGTTTACAATTATATTATTAGTAGTACAGGTTAAGCTCTTATAAAGACCGAATACTAAAGCGTTCGGAGTATTGGTCACTACGTAGTCTATATGACGAAGTTAAATAAAGAAAGACATATACAAATTATTGCAATAATTTCCTGAGAATGCACATACGTATATTATTAAAGCGCGCTATCATTTCCTTGAAGATATTATTGAATAAAAAAGTTTAATGAGTAATTAATACAATTATTGATTGATTATATGTAGTTATCAGATGAATCCCTATAACGATGTATTTCGTTATAGTAGCAATACATTTATATCATTATTACAAAACTAGCATGCCCGCCCGTCAAAAATGTAGGAAATATAGCTTGATAATGTATATATTCCTGAGAATAGTGAAAGTCAATATTTTACGATGTAATTCTGAATATGGAGGACTAATAATATATTTCTGAATCAATGTACCAGTCCTATATAGCTATAGGATATTCATATAGCTACATTTTATATATAATTTTATATGCATACCATATATTCTCATTTCACTAGGAAAATCAATTTCACTCACAATAACTACACATTCAGCTACTGCAGATATTTTGTCAACTCGTCACCGCAGTTTTTTTGGGGGTTACAGTTCATTTGGTATGTTAAGATTTTGCTCTTTATGAAATATGATATTAAAAATGTCTTTACAGTTAGGGATTTATCAGCTCTTGGCTGAAAGCAGACCAATTTGTTGGTAGAATTTATCTCGATTATATGTAAGATTTATGGAAATATTTATGAGACAAACATTGGACTGTTATTTAATTTTTTTTCAGCTTGATGAAGCTGTTCTTGTCTGTCACTCTTGAGTATTGGCATGCTGTTGCTTCAAAGGAGTACATAACTACATCAAGATTGCTGAAAATATGAAGAATATCATCAATTAATACGATATCCCCCTGCAGTCACTCCTGCAATTGTGTCCACAGATTCAGAGGATGGAATCTACGTAGGTGAAGAAGATCAGTGTGAACACGAGCTGTAGGATAGTTTCTTAATGAGAAGTGCCTTAGATCAGGAAAAAGACCTTTCGTCTGACCCATGCAGCTTTAGCCTACCTAAGCCTGCGCGCTCTGCTTCACACACACTTAGTCTCGTCGCCACAAGTGATGCAAAACATGCACTGAAAATCTCTTCTTTTACAAATATCAATCATACTGCGATGGGGAAATGCCTAGCTTTATGAAACAAAAGCGGTCGTCCAAAATCAGCAGAGATTAGCAAAACTGTTATAAACTGATCATTAAAGTTACCTTGCATTGCAAGGTGGAACTCTCTGTTTGATGCATTGTCTTTACTTTTAAAACACAAGGTAAAATTACATCAATTCATGAGGTCACTTGAACCTACAGTGTTCAGAATTCACGAAATGGAATTTCTTGGGGAGTATGTCTTCATTTTTGGCTCCTATTGCAGTACCAATTGATCGTCTACAGGGACAAGAAAACTCTTTTTATGGAAAATTGCTCCCAAACTTCGCTCACTGTGGAGAAAAAGCAGAAAAGACTTTAGTCACGTTCTCTGAAATTTGTCCAAATCTCATCTAATTGCAGTCACTAAGGGCTTTGAAAAGCGCTACAAATCTTATTTGACCTTAGCAAATGAAGCCAGAGTTACAGATGCCATTATGGCATCAACAAGCCATTTATTCTTAAAACTCCGCTGGGTAAATATTAGTATTTCCTGTGAAAGTTCAAGCCACAAGACTTTGTTAAAAATATTATGATTCAAGTTATTAAGAATTTAGCAGAGGGACCCGAAGCTGAATCATCCAGTGGTGTATCGGACAGTGACGATTATTTAGGATTTACAAAACTCATTTAAACACGATCAACCCCGGATTTAGAATTGTTTAGTTACCTTCAGGATTCAAATAAAACACTTAAAAGTTTAGATATATATCCAAACATAAACAACTTATTTATTAAATACCTCACCACCATTCCGTCGTCAGCTCCTGTGGAACGGCACTTCTCTTTAGGAGGATTGACCTTATTTACAAAACGGAGTTCTTTATCTGACAAAACATTTCAGCAACTGATATAACTTAAATGTAATGCTGTATAAATAGCTAACTGAAATTACATTCTATGGAATTTAATAGTTTTCGTCTTTTGTAGTACCTAAGTCCAATTGTCATGAAATTCTACATTAGTAATTATACTATACAATTTCATTTTAATGGATATTTTTCTGTTTTTTACAATGGTCCTTATCGATTGTCATTGTATATCATTTATTTGAAATGTATTTAAAAATGTATCTAAATACATTTAATATATTTAGTATTTAAATATTAAATACATTTTTCTCATGTATTTAATATTTATTATTTAAATACTTTAAATGTATTTAGTGCCCACCTCTTAACATGCATAATCTCGCTCATTTTACATGATGTCCGAAAATATGGGCTTGGCATTTTTCAGTTTATGACCGCCTCGAATTTTTTGATAATTTATATATATATATATATATATATATATATATATATATATATATATATATATATATATATATATATATATATATATATATATGTATATATATATATATATATATATATATATATATATATATATATATATATATATATATATGTTTCATAACAATTGATTATTAATGAAGACAATGCTTTTTCTTGGGCAAATAGTATTTAAATATTAAATGCATTTTTCTCATGTATTTAATATTTATTATTTAAATACTTTAAATGTATTTAGTGCCCACCTCTTAACATGCATAATCTCGCTCATTTTACATGATGTCCGAAAATATGGGCTTGGCATTTTTCAGTTTATGACCGCCTCGAATTTTTTGATAATTTATATATATATATATATATATATATATATATATATATATATATATATATATATGTTTCATAACAATTGATTATTAATGAAGACAATGCTTTTTCTTGGGCAAATAAAAAAACCCTCTTAAATATTCCTAATTCGAAAAAGCCTACCCTTGATTTAGAATTCAAAGGCGCGATTGCCAAATCTCGTTAGGCCTCTATTTATTTATAGCGTGTTACGTAACCCATTCTCACCCATATGTACACAATTATAGCATCTTAATTAAAAAAGAAATGTTTAAAGTGTTTTAGAAAAATAAAAAACTAAACTATATGAGCCACTACCTAACCGATTCTTTTGAGGCGAAGACTTTACTCAAATTAAAAAATTAAACTAACTTGATTCTCTCAATTAAAATATCGCGTCTAATCTATTTTTCCTCATAACATGATAAGTAGAGATTTGCCCGCATTAACTACTGAAACTGCTATATAGAGTACATCTACGATATATCTACTGTTAAAAAGAATATATCTACGATATATTAACTGTTATATAGAGTATATCTACGATATACACTATATAGCATTTGCGTATTTTTAAAAGTTTGAGATATTTATAACAAAGCGCCCACGAAATTCGAGGGCAGGCATAAACCGAAAAATAAATATATATAAGTGGTTTCTCCTTCCACTACCGTCGTCTAGATCACTTTGGTAGGACCAGTGTGAAGACATCAGTGAAATACATAATAGATACAGTCTTGAAAAATGAGATCCAAACCAAATTCAATTGAGAGGGTCGCAATGGACGGAAGACCAAGAGTAATGAGTACAAGATGGGATTCAAGAAAACCAAGATCTGTTCCTCTAATAACAAGTAAGTTGTATTATACATATTAATTGCTGCTGTTGTAGTTCATTGCATCTTATAAAGAAATTCATTTCAATGGGTATGATACCTATAACATCATTTCTCTATAGAAATGTACAGGTGAAGAAATGAAATTTAATTTATATTTTAAAGTGAATTTGCTTCATTCCCTTAAAAAAGTAGACATGAAACAAGTAGGCAACACAGTAAAAATGATAAATTGATATAGGGAGATGTTTATAGTTACAGTAATGGTACGCTTTAATTTGCTAGTTACACTATTATACCAAAGACGCACATACACACACACTCGTCCCAGTAGCGTAGCGGTTAGCACGTTGGCTACACAAATCAAAGAATCGAGGGTTCAACTCCTCAGACAAGCGGAGATAACTTGAGTGTCTCTCTTGTCACATGTGGCCCCCGTTCACCTACCAGTGAGTAGGTACGTGATGTCAATCAAAGAGTCTTGACCTTGCTTTCTTGATGTGTGGTTTGCGAGTGGTCACAGACTTACCCAAAGATCGGTCCGTGTAAGCTCTAAGCTGTTTCTGTAGGGGAACGACTGGATGAAACCAGCAGCAGCTGACCATGAGGTGAAATACACACACACACACTAACAATTTAATTACCAATATATTTTTTCCAGGATCATTGCTGAGCAAAAATAATTTCATTTACAACTAAAGATGAAATTGGTAAAACCATCATGAAGTACTTGAGGAATTCCTCTGACCGATGTATAGGGCGAAGTTGGCGCCAGCATAAATGGTCACATCAGATCAACGAGTCCTTATAGCTTCTTATAGAACTCATGGCATCAAATTATTTGGAAAGTCCTTATCCAGTCACATTAATTTATTTGTTTATTCATTACTCGGAAACAGATTTTTTAGGTTTCTAAGAATCGGTCACAAAAATCATTATAAATTTTACCATTTTTTATTAGTTTCTAAAGTGTAAGTTTTTCTTATATTCAATTTACTATGGGACTACTTATTTAGTAAATTATATCTACAGTAGGAAACATAAATGTTGTCCCTGCCCTGTTAAGGCTATAGATCTTCAGCACAAAAAAATAATTTACCTTTTCATCCACAGAAATATGAAGTGATTTTTTAAATATGTCTGTGATATAGGAGTCAGTAAAACAATTGTTTATAATATGAGTCACTTTCATTTATAAATATAAATATATATATATATATATATATATATATATATATAAGCAATAAATACAACAAAGCCCCCAGGGAAAATGAATACGAGGATTTCAAATAATTTCGAACTTTATTTCGAGTTCTTTATCAAGGAATAACAGAAGTATTGAAAGTTATAATATTCAAAAGGATGATGAAGAGGAGAGGGAACCACCACAAATGAGCAATAAAACAATCAACAAAATGAATTAACATGAAATGGAAACCTTTTTTATCTTCGCTCCTCCTAAGGTTTTATACACTTTTATTCTAACCACCATAATAACACCAAACAAGGTGTTTTCTCCTCTATGTTTTTGCGTGCCCTCAGAATTGTCTTACTAAAAGACATAGACAAAGAAGTCGATAGAATATATAAAATAGGGATAAATTTGTGCTACCCTCTGTACTTTCTCGAGAATTGTTATAAGTCCGCCAAGCGTTCCTATTACCAAACTAAATGGTAATATCCCTAAGTTTCAGGCCCAAAACTTATTAGTTTTACCCTATAACCATATTTTCATTAAGTTACCTCGTTTACTTAGGCCTTTGAACATAAATGTTATTTTTAAGTACGAGACTACAATTTATCGCATCTTGTCAAAAATTCATCCCCCGACCTGGCATTGTTTATTCGATAGGCTGCAACAAATGCCAAAAATGTTATAATGGACAAACCGAGAAAGAACTAGATGTCCGGTTAAGCAACGTCTAGCCAATGCACGTAATTACAGTGAACAAGCTGCACTTTTTCTACATATGTACAATATTAACCATGGCATTAACTGGAACAGTGCCAAACCAGTCATAAAATGAAGTAATTATATTTCGAGAAATATATTAGAATGTATCTCCATTAACGCGTTCCCAAATTTCAATCTTAGCCCTGGTTTGTTTACGCTAGACACCATTATCACTACATACATAAAATTTTAAATAAAGTTGTTTCAGGATTTTGTAAGCCTAATTAAGGTTCAGGGGAGGAGGAGTCTAATCCCCCCTTCCACTATTTAAGGCAATGTATGTCCAGCCTTCTGTTTATTCCTTGAAAAGCTCTTTAAGAATAAAGATGAAAGCGTTCGGAATCGGTTTTCACTTTTCCTTTGCGGGTGTATATATCTATCTCTCTCTCTCTCTCTCTCTCTCTCTCTCTCTCTATATATATATATATATATATATATATATATATATATATATATATTTGTATAATTAGGTAGGAGTTTTTCTTTTATGCATGTTTTATTAAAGACCAGGTCTAGTTGAACCTTGATTAGCTTCTTTCTTTGCTTTTCTAATTTCCTTATTATTCTTTTTTCCTCTTGCGAAAGGTTATAAATAAGTGTTTCGATATTCATGGTTTATTTTTAGCTAGCTGAGCTTTCAAGCACGTCTAAGCATCTTCGGAGCAAATTAATTTTACAGTGGTTAAACATTTAAAGGCATTACATTTATATACTAAGGATAATTTATTTGACCGTTATTGACCGTTAACCAATAAATAGTTTTAAGGTTCGCTGAGTGGCGGTCAATTGTGCATTAATCTTCGGTTTTTCTTCGCGGCTTTGGATCGCTTCCAGGATATGAAGGCGTGTGCGGTTAACTTTTCCTTTTGAGAATGTGGTTTTGTACTAAAATTTCTCGTGTTAGTTGAATTCCATGTTGCATGTAGTGGTTCTTGATAGCGCCGTTTTGCAGACTCACTATGCAACAGAAGATTAATGCCCAATTGACCGCCACCCATATATATATATATATATATATATATATATATATATATATATATATATATAAAAATATCGGCAAACCCGTGAAATCTCTCCAAGGTTTTCTATTTTGGCCCAACATAGATCCAATATCGCGCCAATACTTCCTGGGGTGCAAATGGATAACTCGGTTCAAGCAGGCCAATTGTGGCCGCCAATATCTACCTTACAGCCCAACATCTCCAATGTCGGATTGCCAGGACTTGACCAACCTAGGCCTAATTATTGCCTGTTTAGTGGCTAACGTTAATCTTACATTACCAATGAATAAACACATTCGTGTACGATATGTGACACCCCACATTTACATCATACACATATATTTAACCACAGGTTGAGCCCTTAGCACCACACACAGAGTTCTGTTTGACTATTTGGCCCCTGATATCTTAGTATTGAAAAGTGTGGACATGAGTAAAATGCAAAGTTTGTTTAGGAGCTGAAATGTAATCTGTTAATGGAAGTTGCTTGCAATGGAGTTTGCTAAAAACATACCAGAAAAGTTCCGTGAACTACGTCGAAAACCTGATCTTTCATATCAAAATCTTCCTTTGCATATTTTTTACTGTGATGATTTTTTTTAACTAAAGGGTGGCCCAAAAGTTACATCACATTTAAAAAGTTGATTACACAGAAAAATAATTAAGTTATAAAGCTGTGTGACAAGTCAAATGGCAGAAGAGATCTTTAAGTTTAATTATTTACCACAAATATTCTTGATATGTTCTTCAGTAAAGTTAAAACAAAGGCAGATTCTTTACATTATATTTCCTCGTGACATTTTGTAAAATGTATGTTGATTCCTTAAATAAGTTTTTGTTTCATTTTTTAAAAATGGGTGAGCAAAGTTTCTTCTTTTTTGATAGTTTGTAATATGAAATTGTTGACTTATTTCAACTTTGTATGGAGTTGGTTTCAATCCTTTTGTTATCACATTTGAAATTGTGGCTGTTGTTAAACCCTAGTTAACTGAGGCTGAATAACACATGCATTTCGAACAGATCTTGATCAAACCGAGTGATCTATACCAACCAGGAGACCCGGATTTTCTGAACTTAAATATTATTGCAAGAATGCAATACTTCAAGAGAGGTATTGCATTAAATCTTAATCCAGTAAAAATTAATCCATTGTTTGAAATAAGTTGTCACAATTCTTGCTCACTATTCTTTTCTGTATTTTGACATTATAGATTAATGACACTGTCCAACAAAATTAAACTTTTTGTCGACTACAAAGATTAGAATGACATTTTTTTAATGTAGTTTTATGTATAGATTTAAAAAATGGAAGTCATTTTTATCGAAATGACTCCAGTTTTTTATAAGTTGCCAATTACTATTTTTGTCAAATATTTGAAGATTTTAAAGAATTTATTCATTTATTTTTTATTTTCATGTTATTTAACCAGATCAAATTTGAAATAAAAGCAAAAATTTAAATTAAAATGCCAGGAGGACAGTATAAAAATAGCCCAGATAAATTCTGCTACATATGTGGTTCAGTAACATTTAAAAAAAATCATAGAAAGATTTCTTCTCTAGTGAAAAACCTATATAATTTGTATTTTAGATGGAAAATTGGCGACCAAGATAAACCATGGGCACCAAATATCTGTTGCACGACATGCTTTAATTATTGATCAAAATGGTCTAAAAGAAAAATAAAAAAAAATTAATTTGTCATAATGTCATACGTGAACCATTGGTTCCTAAGCAAAACATAATTTTGCCACGACTTCACCTAAAATTAGGTTTAATGAAACAATTTGTGAAAGCCTTAAAGCATGACCACCCATCCTTCTCATATTTAAAAACAAAATTTCCTAATATTAGTGATGATAAAATTAAAAGAGGGATCTTTGTTGCGCCTCAGATTCGACAACGTATGGTAGATAGTGAGTTTGAGGCAAAATTGAGCAAGCCAGAATTTGAGGCCTGGCATGGTTTCAAAGGTGTATGTAATGGTCTCCTTGGAAGGCACAAATCAGGAAATTACCACATTATGGTTCAGAATTTGATTAGATCTTATAATTAGTTGGGATTATGTCACTAAAGGTGCATTCTTTGCATTCCCATCCGTTTTTCTTTGCAGAGAATACAGCAGACTTCAGCGATGAGCATGGTGAAAGATTCGACCAAAATATTGCTACTATAGAAAATCGTTGTAAAGGAAAATGGAGTCCTGCAATGTTTACTGACTTCTGCTGGACCCTTCAAAGAGTCAGACAAGATGTTGTATATAAAAAGAAGCATAAATATTCTAAAAATATATGACTATTGTATAGATTTCAGCAATTTTTAAAAAATCTTAAATTTCCATTAGTTTTTTTAAATATATTTTTATAATATCATACTCTGAAATGTATTAAAAGGACTTATTAATATCTTTGTACTTTTTTTTAAATAAAGTAAAAATATTGAATAACCTAATATTAATAAAAAATTAAATGTGCAGATTACAATAACTGAAGTCATTTCATGAAAAATAAAGTCATTTTATCAATCTACGCAAGAAACTACAATAGAAAACTACGTTATCATTTCTGTAGCAAATAATTGTGGACAATATAATTAGGCGGATATTATTATGTATTATATTATGTATTTACCAATAATTTCAGACATATCATCTCGGATATATTTCCTAAGGTTTTACTCACTGCCTTCATTTTAGTTGTACAGAAGGTGGAATTGATTTTCCTGAGCGAAAGTTTCAAGTGTTTTTATAGGTTAATTATCCAACAAAAAACTGTGACAGAAATTAACTGAAATCGAGATAAATTAATGAGAAGATTACATAACCGTAATGTAGTGATTGTGCCGATTGTCGTGGTACAACGACTCTATACCATGCACTAATCCTATATTATGTGAGGGGCGAGGTGACAATCACCTACTGCAACGCAAACTGTTCGCAGGAATTAACGACCGACTAGGAGGTCACACTTGAGGTGTTGTGTTTCAAATAATTAATTATCAAACAGAGTGCATAAATGGTTGGCGAGATTTACTGGAATAGGCCGAGACTATCGTCCAAGGTTTGTTGAACATGAAACAACAAAAATATAATTTTATTTACACAGATCAAAATATGAATAATAATAGGCAAAAGAGAATTATTTAAATTGAAAGTCTCTTGATAATTATTATGAGAAGGGATTCTCGACTGTAATTAATTGATTAATGTAACTAAGCTCATATTAAAAGGGCAAACTTGATAATACTAATAATGGAGGGGGTTTCAGTCTTACGGGTCGATGACTTCGAGGAAGGTCCTTCTTGCGATGAGGCAAGTGGGTCACGATCAGAACCAACCTTCTGATGAAGATAGCCAAACTTCAAAGATGACGTTCGACGGGGTATTTGGGAATTTTCATAATTCCACTAAAAGAGGAATCTTCTTTTTCCTCAAAGGTAATCGATGGAGTTTTGCTTCGGTTCGATTAAACGAAGGGAGACTGTTGCGCAAATTCAAAGGCTGGCCGTTTACAGAAGCTACCCAATGATTTGGAAAGACTCATGGCTGAAGGGATCTTGCTGTCTGACGAACGCTAATGAGAGGAGACGATAAGGATGGCCTTGAGGTGTGGGCTGGACTCGTCAAGTTACAGAATACCGGAGTATTTGTAAGCCCGATTTTGAAGGGAAAGAGGGAGTTTGTAAAAAGGAGTCACAAGCTCCAGACATCTTAATCCAGAGGCGTAATCATTCATTATTCAGCAGCGAGGTGCCAGACATACTGGTTCTTTCTCACCTCGTTACAGGGGGGGGGGAGGCTTGGGACGAGTTCGCAGGATTAGGGAAATATTTTCCAAACCTGTTCAGGAGTCGAAAATTTGAGAATGTTCGAACAGGAAGTGACGTCGTCCATGGCGCGATACTATAGCACGTGGTCTCTGATAAATAGGAAGGGGGGGGGGGGCAGCGGTTGTTCTTTTACGGTTCTCCCTTTCATACGATGGAACTTTTCTGAGAGAAATGGATGAACAAGGAACATCGCGAATTTGGATAGAAGGAATTATCATTATGGAGTCAGCCTCAAAAAAGGGTACCTGAACTGTATTCGACAGGCTTACAAAAAGGCTATGCTATTGATCTGAGCAAAAATGAATGTAGATGGGTAGACAAAAAAATTATATTCAAATTAAGGAAAAAAATTAGAACTTTGTTTTAAAGAGTAGCGGAACAACTACACACAGAAAATTATAAACACTACAATAAATAAGTACCTACAGGGAATATAGATATAGGTGTTGAGTAACAAAACCAGAAAAATAATATATACATGATTAGCTGGCGGGTTTAAAGGCGACCTATAAGTTAGTAGATTAGCCAGCATTGTAGGCTGATGGATTTCGGCTAAAATTATCAGCTATATAATTTTCGGTACCATGTATATACTATACTTTGAATTGATGTTGTTGAAGTATCAAAAGCCATCGCATTATACGTCCGTTTTTGCTCATAGTATTTTGGAGTTACGACAAAGGGCGATGGTCAGTCTCGACAATAAACTCTTTTCCTATGAAATACATGCTAAACTTGGTAATAATCCATAATATAGCTATAGTTCCCTTTCTATTACCGACTAATTACGTTCACGGGGCAATAGCTTTCCGCTCGCGTAAGCCACTGGGTGGCTTTCACCTTCGTCGGAGTATTGGAGCAGCACGCATCCAATTCCTCCGTTACTTGCATCCGTCCAGATGTCGAAGGGTTTATAGGGATTAGGGAGCATCAAAATGGGAGCGGATGCTAGCTTTTCCTTGAGCACCTGGAATCTGGCAGTAGCTTCGGGATTCCATAAAAGGGGATCAGAGGATCTCTTCTGAAGGAGGGCACTTAAAGGGGCGGAAATAGACGCGAAGTTAGGGATAAATCTAAGGTTAAAGGAGGTCGATCCCATGAATGACCTCAGCTGTTTCCTCGTGGGGGAAAGGAGCATCTCGACGATGGCTCTAACCTTTTTGTCCTGGGGCCCCATCTGATTTTTCCCATCATTGAAGCCCAGATACTTAATAGTATCGTAAGCAAAGTTGCACTTACCAAGGCCAAGGGTGATTCGTGCTCACGAAGCCTAGTAAGTAGGGCGCGGAGAGCTATCACGTGTTGGTTCCACGTAGAATTAGCAACATAAAGGTTGTCGACGTAGGAGGAGACGTGCGGCAAGTTATCTACATTCCTTTGCATTATCCTATTTTAGTTGCTACATGAAGTGACTAACCCGAAAGGAAGTCTTGTAAACTGCATAAGAACCTTGTTGGGGGCAAGGGCAGTATACTTACGCGCGTGTTTACTGAGAGGAATCTAATAGTAGACTTTGCTGAGGTCCAGCTCCGAAATAAATTTAGCTTCCTCAAAAAGGTGGAGATTTCCGTATTTAAGGGGATAGGGTCTGAATTTAAACACCGTGAATGAATTTAATTTTCGAAAATCGATGCACTTGCGGAAAGATTGGGCAGGCTTGCGAACCATGACTATTTGGTGGCAGTTATCTGAATTTGAAACCTCGATGATATTTAAGGTTAAAAGATTGTCCACTTCTTCTTTAAACGCTTTCCTAATGTGGATTGAAAGTGGATAAGCCTTTGATCGAATAGGTGTTTAGGTGGTGAGAACGATATCATGCTCAAATTGATTGGAGCAACCGGGGGTATCAGAGATGACATCTTTGAATCCATTTAGCAATTACTGCAGCTGACTCTTTTGAAGAGCGCTAGCCTAGGGAATATCTCCAGCACGGGGGATGATGATTCCCGAGGTCCAGGTAAAGATGGGATAGGGTAATCACTATCTTGTTCAATGCATACTACTTGCATGACATTGAGGGGCCAGCGGGATACATCGCTTCCAAGGGGGACTTTTCATCGAGGGGCCACAATATTGTTGATGTACTCACGGCTGTAATATTTTTTATACATATTGATGTGGAAACCTTATCACCTGAGGGGGTTCGAAGCAGGTAATCAGCTGGTCTTTTTACTTTTAATTAGCAACAGCACCTCCTCGCCAGGCTTAAATCTTGTTTGCTTCGCCTTTAAATCGAAATAAGTGCATACTTCTCAAAATTTACCTCATCATTTTGATACGCGATGTCGGCACATATCTCGATGCGCTTTTGGAGATGTATGAGGTACGAATAGGAGGATTATATTTCGTTATCCAGACGGGGATTGGTGAAAAGTTCGTTTAGAGTAGCTAGGGTGCCTCGAACATTACGGCCACATAGTAATTCGAAGGGGGCGAATCCTAGGGTCATATGGGGGATTTAACGACACGTAAAGAGTGCCACGGGTAAAGAGCGGTGCCATTCTCGCGGTTCATTGATACACAATTTTCTGAGGATTGCTTTCAATGTGCCATTTAGCTTTTCACAAACTCAGTTTGGGGCTGGGTGGTATCACGTGGTAAACATAGGATTTACCATGACGAGCTTTCCGACATACTCCATAAGCTCGGAGGTAAATTGTCTTTCTCGATCCGACAATCCCTCTTTAGGAATTCATATCGGAGAAAAATAAAAATGAGGGCATCGACGCACAATACGCTATCAATGCGCTTAAAAGTAACTACCTCAGGAAAACGAGTAGCAAAGTCTACCAAAGTGAGGAGGTAGCTGTGTCCTTCACTAGATGGGGGATGAATGGGGCCGATGAGATCAATGGCCACATGAGAAAAAGGTTCCTCAATGATCGGGCTTTTCTGAAGGGGGCTAGCTCGATGCGCCCTTTTGCAGATGTCCTTTGGCAATCATCGCATGATTTACAGTACTCTGCAATTTCTCTAGCCGCACCTGGCCAATATAAATACTTAGAAACCCTCTGAAAGGTTTTATTATGAATAAAATGACCGGAGAATGAACGATCGTGAGAAATCTGGAGGACTTGGAGGATCTGAGAGCGATGAACACACAAGGTGTGTGTTTCAGGTTCGGTTCCGTCGGAACATTTACGATCTAACAACTCATCATTGACAAGGAAGAAGATGCTGCTCCCACCAAGGGAAGACTCTTGCTTCTGGGTTCTGGCTTTCTCCCAATGGGGAGAAGAGATGCGCACACTCTTCTGGGTGCATGCAAAATCCTCGTTCCGTAGGGTCTCGCTCTCCGGATCGACAGGGTTTTTTAGAGGAACAGGTTCTAGGGAATCCTTGGCGGCATGGATACGGGTTACCACGGTTTATGCTACCGGGTTACTTGTAACCTTAGGGCTCTGACCACTCAGTACAGAGCAAAACTTGATTGGGACTGCTACCTTTTCGACCCAACCAGTTAAATACTCACATTCGATGTGGCATTTTACAATAGGGAAACGATTCATTCGGCCGATGTAATCGTGGAACAGAGCAAACTTTTGATGGTCAGAATCGACTAAGAGAAGTATATTCTCGGATACCCTGATGCATTTGCACTCAGTGTCACGTACAAGGGTGGACACATGGAATTCGTTCACGGCTCCATTTTAAAATTTCAAACCACCGGGGTAGCTCTTATTAGAGAGAAAATTTACTTGGTGACTGGAGTTGTTGGCCTACGAGAGAGACGTAGTGGTATCTTGACAAGACGGGGGAGGAGCAAGAGTGGCACTACCTTTGTGTACCTATTGTGACGACATGCTTCTAAATTGAGAATTTTGAGGACAGTTTCTGCGTACGTGACCTTCTTTTCCTCACATGAAACAGATTATCTGCCTTCTGGGCAAAAATGACGCAGGAGGGGGGGGAGTGGTAATTATGGGCTTAATGTCTCATGGTTCCGAAGGAGGAACGTTCCTGGGTTTCTAAGGGCCTTAGACTTTCACGACTATTTCTTGCAGGGGGCCTTGAATTATTAATCTTAAACTTGGGAGGAGACGGGGGAAGCTTCTTATTAACCTTGGGATACAAGTTATGGCTACTTGCATAAACATCAGCCTCTTCTTAGCATTCCTTGATTAACAAAAGCATGGATTTCGGGGGTCAGGAAAACTAACAATTTATCTACTAGGACGAAGTCCAGAAGTGACTCGTACTTTTGGGTGACTTTACACCCACCTAACCAAAACTGTATGTGTTTCTGGAGGGTATACCCCAAATGGCAAAAGGTCTGACCGGGGCGGATCTTTTCGTGACGGAAACAGGTACGATAGAAGTCTGGGGTCATATTTTCGGCAGCTGAGAGTTCAGACTTGAAGGTAGAGTAGTCCACAGTAGAGTCTCGTGGAAGCTAAATGAATATGTCTCTCAACTATGAGTTTAGGAGGTGGAGAAATTTGACGACACCATCTACTTCGATGTTCCAATTGTTGATTTCCAAAATCTTCTCGAAATGCATAAGATATCATCCAAAATCTTCTCCTTCTTAAAAGACGGGTAATCTTACTACCGAGAACTGGAGAGTTTCGGTCCGAGAGTTTATTGACATTGGCTCCAATTTATTACGGATTAATTCCAGTTCATGATGCCTTATTATCACACGTTCTTCCATTTCTTCGCTTCTCTCTTCAGCTTCTCTTAATTATTTTTCCTACGTTATTAATTCTTGTTCATTCGTTCTTGTCTCTTCTCTTTCATTTCTCTCTTCTTCCTGAATATAAGTTAATAATTCTCGGCCCGACATGCCCAACGACTCTGCTTGACTCTTGAAACGGCCAAACGAAGAACACATCTTGTTGGCTTACTAGGGGGGACGTAAAATGCGAACGGAGCTATTGACGTTACGAAATTACTCGGCAATATACGTGAAGCTTAACTTTTCCCTAAAATAAATATTCAAAAAATATCACACTAATAGAATACTAAAACACTTCCTAAACTGTTAGGACGGGTTAATCTTTCTAATCTGCCTCAGGATTAACTCATATATTCAGTTTAATGGAATACAGAAACACACATAACGGGTGCTAACTAATAATCTAAATTTTAAATAGGTAATAGACTAAAGTTACACTGATCTAGAACTAACTGGAACGTACTTCGGCCAAAAATAGAAAAATAAAGAAACTTCAATAATGAGAGGGAACTACTAAAACTAAAAGTGGAAGTAAATAAACTAAACTGATTTACTTTGTAATCGACCTCACACACTTGACACCAGTTATTATAATATATAAGTAATATATATATATATATATATATATATATATATATATATATAATATATGTCGTGGTACAACCACTCTATACCATACACTACTACTATATTATGTTGAGGGGTTACTAATCACCTACTGCCACACGAACCGTTCGCAGGGATTAACGGCCGAATAGGTCACACTTGAGCGTTGGATTTCAAATCATTAATAATCAAACAAAGTGTATAAATGGTTAGCGAGATTTACTTGAATAGGCCGAGTGTATCATTTAAGGTTAGTTAAAGATTAAACAACAAAAATATAATTATATTTACACAGATCAAAATATGAATAGTAATAGGTAAATGAGAATATTTAAATTGAAAAAGTCCCTTGATAATTATTATGAGAAGGGATTTAAAAATTGAATTAATTGATTAATGTAACTAAGCTCAGATAAAAAGGGCGACTAGACAATACTAATAATGGAGGAGTCTTTAATCTTAACGGGTCGATGACTTCGAGGGAGGTCCTTCTTGCGATGAGGTGAGTAGAGGACGATCCGATGAGGCAAGTTGGGTACGATCCGAATTAGGCAGGTAGGACACGATCCAAATCAACTTTCCGATTAAAATAGCCAAATTTCAAAGATGATGTTTGATGGGAAATGTGGGAATTCTCGCAATTCCACTGAAAGAGGAATCTTCTGTTCTTCAAAGGTAATCAATGGAGATTTTCTCCGGTTCGATTAAACGAAGGAAGACTGTTGCGCAAATTCAAAGGCTTGTCGTTCACAGATTTTACCAATCGACTTTGGTAGAAGCACGACTGAAGAAGTCTTGCTGTCTGAAGAATGCTCACGGGACGAGACAATAGGGAACACCTTGAGGTGGAGGCTGGACTCGTCAAGCTATAGAATAACCCGGGTATTTGTATGCTTGATTCTGAACGGGCAAAGGGAGTTTGGAGAAAGGATTACCAAGCTGCAGGCATCTTAATCCGGATGCGGAGTCGATTCATCATTTAGCAGCCAGATGCGTGACAGCACCGCTCTTTCTCACCTCGTCACGGGAAGGGGGAGGCTTGGGACGAGTTTCTTTGACAGAGATAATAGCGAAGAACTGCATTTTAAATATGTATTTCCAATTTACGCAATGTATATGGACTTAGAATAACAAATATAAATGCTGTCGTCGGCTAGCATGAAGATGGTAATATTTTTTACTGCCCTGCCTTAAACGAACTAAAATTTGTTTAAAACCTCAGGGAAATCTATATGTAGAAGTTAGGTTAATAACTAATCTCGGATCGGCCATATAAGTTCATCAGCTAAATTCGCATTATTGATTGTGATTAGCTTACATTCAATGGAGAACCTTTCCTCTAATTAACTCGGAATGCTACTGAGTAAATATGCCTGCCTTCTCCATACACTTTACTCATTCTATTGTCCAGATATTTATTTTCATTTATAAACATTTTATGCCAGACATCCGATGGCACTCCACGCCAGCTTATGTTTAGTAAGCGGGAAGGAGATGTTGCTTCTTTTGCATTCAAAAAAAATTGGGGCGCCGCTCCCAATAGTATGGAAAATATAAAATAATATGAAAGCACATCTAACATATGTAGGTGAGGGAGATTCCCCTTTACATTTTTCGCTTGGTAAAGGAACTTAAGCTTTACTAACCTTTTATATATAAAGGCTGCTCCTAGGTGGTTTCTTATCCAGCATCTAGGTGGCTACCCAACCTATCCATTTTTCTATTTTAGCGAAGGCCAAAAAGAGTTAAATAAGGAAAAAGATATTCCTTCACTTCAGAAAGAACTCTTGAATTAGTATATAGCTAGATAAATGGAACCTCGTTAGCAAACTCTTATAGACCTTACCTCAGTTTGTTGATCACATGACCGGAGGTTTTCCGGAGCTATTCTTCTGGTTCTCCTCCCGTTCGTTTTCTTTGCTATCGCACCTTAGCCCCAAATGTTTCCACTTATAGATAGAGGTGTACCAGGCAAAACACCACTCCCCTAGAATAAACTATCTCAGTGGGCCAAAAATGATATCCGTGATAGTTCGAGGGGTGATCTCACGATGGAAGCACCCTAAAGCTAGAAGCAAGCTGGTGTCAGTCTAGAATGGAATCATATTTTGCCGCACATGGGCCACAAGCTCGATTACACTTCTCCTGATGACATGGTCAAGGAGAGTGATACAAAAAAGGGAAAGGAGAAGGTAAAACAAATAAGAGCTCTCCTTCTCCCAGGGCTAATCGTAAATTGGCGGATTCTTCTAATTTCGACAGAGAAAGGTCCATCTGACCTTGAGCTTTCTGGGGAGAGGTAAGAAGAGGAAAACAGTCTCTATTCTAAAAGACAAAGAAAGATAGCGGAGCGTTGACGAAATCAGGGACCCTCACCCTCCGGGTTAAGAGTGAGTTAAATCTAGGGAATCTAATCTCTTTCATGTTATCAGCTCGGCTCAAATTAAAAAGGTTTTTCTATCGACACAAAATGGATTAGAATTGGAGTTTATTTTCATTTCTTTGTAGAGAAAAGTTTTTTTTTACCTAAGGAAGTTTTCGGACTGATAGAACCAATTACCCAAAGTAACATATTCCGTGATATTTGGGCATACAAAGCCTTACCACTTTTGGCAAACCCAAACTTATCCTCCAACTTTGTAAAAGGGTTACTCAATACTAGGCAATTGTTAAGCAATTCCATCGAAGAGGAGACTTATTTGCTCTCTACAGTACTATCCGCAGGGGCTACCCTGTGTAGCCTGTTGCACTTGGTATCCGGAGGAGTTGCCCATCGTCACTGAATGAGCGCAAATTGGTGAAGCCCCTTTACTGGGTGCACCTGAACTCTCTAATTTACCTTTTTATTATTAGCATTATTATTATAGTTATTATTCTTATTATAATTCTTATTTTTTGTATTACTATTATTTAGTATCATTATTTATTACTATTATTTTATTATTAAGATCATTATAATTAATATCGTTTTTTTTATTATGTATTATTAGGATACCTAAAATTATTTATTATTCTTATTATTATCATTTAGTATTTTCATTACAGATATCCTCAGCGTTTTCTACCCGTACTCTGTATCAAGAGGCAGTTCCCACCTGGACAGAGTTCGGTCCTTTAGCTCTGGTGACTTGGGGGACTGCATGGCATCGTGAGACCACCTAGCAGCAGGGTATGATAATAATACGTGATCACCGACCCTACTCCTTACTGGATCTGCTTAACTCTTCTATCCACAGTGGTACTGATTTCGCATCGCACTTTCCTCCTTCTATGAGCGGTAGTCGAGTTGTAGTGTATATCGTGAGGGGGCAGAAAGCCCGCTGGCTAAGGCAAGTTGTAGGTACGGAGTGTGTTGTGCCGTCGACTCTAATTACCCTTTTCCAGTATAAGTATATATATATATATATATATATATATATATATATATATATATATATATATATATATATATATATATAAAAATATTAATTTCATGCCAGTGGTAAGGACACCCAGGAGGCTCAGGTACATGTGATTTATTTGGTATTAAGTAGCAACGTTTCGGGCGTATCACCCATCTTCTGGTTCTAAAATCATAAAACAATAAAGTTCAGTTAGATATGATTAAATTGTTAATATTATTTGGTTGACAAATTAATCAATAATTTTCTAACAAAAATAACTCTTCATCCTTTCTTTCATGTGATGTACCCCAAAATCAAAAAAAATTTGTAGTACCTGAAATGAGACCTTAAAACAAATTATTCACTTGAAACTGCATGAAATTACTCAAAAAATATTTCTTTCATACCAACTTCAAAATCACTTTGTCAACTCACTTTCCATAAGAAGTTTCTTCTCGTCAAAAGACAAACTTCCTCTTAAAATGAAGAGTCGTGTTTTTTAAGATTTTACTTTTCCTTCTTGTTTGCAAGGAACCTATATTGGTAGTACGGTTCGCTCATTGAAAGAGAGGTTTTGTTCTCAAATGGGAATAAACCACCGCACTCGAAAAAATTGTCTAAGAAGGTAGCTTCTGTAATTAGAAATCATATCATACAATGTAAGACAGAATGTTCCATTGATAATTTTAAAATAATTGGTTGCAATAACAATGAATATAGCGTAAGAAATTTGGAATCCTTACTGATACAGAGAAAATCTCCTACATTCAACATAGATAATACCGCTGTTCCCCTTTTAAATTCTTAATTATAATTTTATCACTCAACAACCGACCAATTTTCTCTTATTCAACAACCAACCAATCAAAATCTTATCCTTCTTTAAGCCACTCCCATTATAATTTCTTCACTGTGATTTCTCCTGAACTTCATCGGTAAGCAATATTATACTTTAATTATTTACTTTTGTTGAATTTTATTCTTTTTTGGTTCATTAGTTATATCTTAATTTTTGACTATCTACATGGTCTCAACTTGATTATTTTTAATATTGCAAGTTTAAATTTGTTATAGTCCTTTTTAGTTTTCTTACCTTTTTGTATTTTATATTCGTCATTTTTAACCATATGGATCTTTTACTTTAGCATATTATATTCTTAATAAGATCTTAATTGTCTTTTTAGAATGTTAGTCTGGTTCATAATTTTAGAGTTTTATATTTTTATCCGTCTTATTTTTTCTAGTTTAATGAAATTCCTTTACTTTAGCCTTTAAAAAATCTTTTTTTGATAAAAATATTTCGACTTCTAACTTCAACAGAATCTCTGACTTCTTAATAAGTTTTCTGACAATAACAATTTAATAATATCGAACTGTACTTTTTTGTTTCATGATTTTAGAACTTGAAGACGGGTAATACGCCCAAAACGTTGTTGCTTAATACCAAATAAATCACATGTACCTGAGCCTCCTGTGTGTCCTTACCTTCGCTGTGAAATTTAAGATGAGACTGGTCAGCAGCAACTATATGTATATATATATATATATATATATATATATATATATATATATATATATATATATATATATATATATATATATATATAATATATATATATATAATATATATATATATATATATATATATATATATATATATATATATATATATATATATATATATATATATATATATATATATATATATATATATATATATATATATATATATATATATATATATATGAGATGGCTACGCTGAAAACATCCTTTATGGTAAAAGTTTCAACAAACCCAACTTCGCCTAAATGCTGTGAATTGCGGCCCGGTTAGTAAAGCCCATCATCGCTGAACACGTGGACCGAGTAGGTTTAAATGATCTTATTTCGGAATTTTAGATTCTATGGATACTTTCCTCTTAACCTCCTCAGTTATTTGGGGGTATTCTCTCCTTTCCATATGTCCTATTTTTATTTTTCTATATATATTATGACAATAGAAGGCAATATTGGGATTTCGAATGGGGATCCGCCTCCACCGGTGGCCTCGCTCTCCCTAAGTACCAGAAAAGACGATATAACTCGAGACACCTCTTCGACTGAATTCCGGTTCCTATGTTAGAAATTATGTTTATTAAATGTGAAAGATTTCACGAATTTATTTCCTGACTCGCTTCATTTTCCTGGCTTGATAAACACTTCTGCCCTCTCCGTGGCAGTGGATATACTGTCTGGAAGCGCTTACGTTATTTCCAAATTCAATTATCTCTCGATGACCAGTCGCCGATCTAGGGGCTACCTGGTTTGTGCTTGGATCAAGTGAGGTGCTTTGCATTGGAAGTGATGAGTGTCATTTTCATCTCATTTGAGGAATTTAGGTCGCTATATGACAAGATTAAGTTGTTTTACGGTACCATTTTCAATGGAGGCCTGGCTTCTATTTTTTTTTTTTTTATTATTAGTTTATGTAACTTTTGTTTTGTATTATTAGACATTTTGTTAAATTTAATTACATTTCTTCTTCTTTTTTTTTCATAGTTTGTTTCATTATGTTTGTAGATTCATGCCTTAACTATACCTTCCCAATTTAGTTTACCTCTCATCCGTTCATTCCTTTGGGGCTTCTGTCACACTGGATTTGACTTCGTATCGTCCTGCTAATTCCTCTAAAGGCATTTTTTCCCACCTTTAATCGTTTTTTTGTTCCTTTCTCTTTTGTGATTTCTTGCAAAACCTCTTAGATACCCATTTGTTCTGTTCATAAAGTTAGAGTTCAATTTAAAGAAAAAAGTAAAATAACACCGGAGTGAGACCCTGGTACTGCTAGGTAATTTCAAGGAATATCTCGTCCTGTTCGAAAATCTATTGAGACCAAACCTCATTGATAACTTATGAATTATCAAGAAAAGTTTAAATCAACACAATAGAGGTAGTTAAATTGGTCATCTCTCGGATATTATTGGTAAGGAGAAGAATAAAGATTCTTTAAACAATGACCAATATTAAGAAACAATTTTCTCATATCCCAAACTTTTGTCTTTGGTAACTCTTGATGTGGACACTCATCCTTAAATGATCTGCTCTATTTTTATTAAGAAGCGTTTAGAACTTTTAATCAATATAGATCTGAAAATGTAGTATATATATATATATATATATATATATATATATATATATATATATAAATATAGATATAGATATATATACACCATTCTTGTAAAGGAATGAATTATTTAGTATTCCTTGAGAAATGAACTGAATAAATTTCACAAGCTCTTGGATTCCCCTTTTCACTTTTTATGGAATTATTTGCAATATATATATATATATATAGAAAGAGAGAGAGAGAAAAAATATATATATATAATATATATGTATATATATATATATATATATATATATATATATATATATATATATATATATATATATTGTTTTTGAACTTACAGTCAATTTCTTGAAAATTTTCAAACTGGACGCAGTTGTGGCATCTTTTAACGTGGATAAATATGAAGTATCCAATTAACAATGTCAGAAGTCTTTAAGAAAGCTAATAAATATCTATATTCTTTGGTACTTCCTACTGTTTATAATTCTTCGATCCGACCCCGTATGGAATAATGCTTTCAAGCCTGGTGCAAATACAACCAGAAAGATTAGCGAAATAAGGACACGTCCAAATTAGGCTTACTAAAAGGATACGAATTTTAATTAAAGAACAAAACATACGAAGAGCTGCTTAGAGAATATATTAATAAATATTTCACAATGAACTTTTTGAAATACCTGAAAGGAAAGGATCAGAAAATTATAAGTAAACATTTTAACTCACAAGAATCTAAGTGTTTCTTTTTTAACCGAATCGCCACCATATGGAATGTGTTTCCTCGTAACGTAATGGACTGCAACACTGCAGATACAGTCAAACGTCTTATAGATAAATAGTTTTAATCTTATCTACAATTAATAGCGTTTACTAGCGAATAACTTCCTTATCTTGAGGTGGCAGATTCCCCAAATTTTGCTTTTATTCTATCCTTCCAATTTAAAAAACTTCATGAGTTTTCCTACCAACCCCGTCCGCTCTATATTTCAGACATGGTTCCAATACGACTTATATCAGCGGTACTATCTATGTTCCCCGTAATCCTTATCTCAGGTCAATTAGTATGGACACCAATGTCGTTTTTGACCTATATAATGTATATCTATGTAACTAACGAGATAAAAACATTCTTTCCAACTTATACAAACCCAAGGAACTCTCTGCATTTCATCGCTTGAGGAAGTAAATATGATTTGCGAAAGAGGCACAGCGCTAAGATTGCTGATGTAGGGCTACCTCTCAACTTTTCTCTCAAAAGTATTATGTTAATCTCCACTCACCAAGTTAGATATATTCATAATTTCTTCTAAAGGAATTATAAACAAGACCAGTTACTGGATTATGGGATTAACGTTAGACTCACATTTTGATTCCACCTTATTTGACGGGAACATATTTCACACACAGAAACTCAATCTTTCCAAATCGTAAGCTAAGGAAAGTGCTCAGTTATTTTTATCTCGTTGTAAGAATTTAAGTGTATTAAATCACGTTGCACTACCAGAATGACCAGGGACAAAAAGAATGACGAGTAGTTGAAAGTTTTCCGTTGTGACTTAATCTCAGAATTACCCTATAGACAAACTTTGTCGATGACTACATACCAATATATAAACGACGTGATCAAGCTTTAGAATTTGCTTATTTGTTTGAAAACAAGCAACACGAGTATTAGATTTACAAAGAAAAATGAAAATAATAACAGCTTTCAATTTTTAGATATTTTGATGAGAAAAAATTCATTGGTTTAGAAATTTTAGTATATATGGTTAAACTTTTGTATTTACACAGATCTAGCTACCACGCAATTAATCTTTGTTCATCATGCCATCCTATTGACAAAGAATTTCGGTACCTCAAATCAATTTTAATGCACAATGGTTTTTATCATATATTATAGAAAAGTCGATCCGAACATTTTTATATGTCTCAGCCGGCGTCCGGGCGATTCAGTCCTAGACAATTCGGTCCGGGACCAAATTGTCCCGCACTAAATTGTCCCAGGACATTTCGCTCCCTGTTTGCTCATTAAAGGAATAAAACCTTAAAATAATAACTTCAAAACACAAAAATATTTATTTAATAGATTAAATTATATTTATTAAGCTTCAAATTTATTAAAACATATAGATTAGAGTATTTATTATGCTTCAAATGTGTCAAAACGTGTAGATTGTTAGATTATATTTAGTAAGCTTCATTTAAAAAAACAACAAATAAACGTCGATTATTTATTAAGGTACAAATTTGCTAAAACATTTAGATTAGATCAAAACTTTAAATTGGGTGCAACATCAGACATATATTTGCGCTTTTGGGAGGAATCATAGCATTGCAAGAGAGTAATTATGAACTTGTTTAAGTCTCTATACTTCTTCTTCTTCTTCTTCTTCTTCTTCTTCTTCTTCTTTGATTTCCAATATTATAATAATGTAAAGTTGATAAAACACTGCGGGACAAGATTTGAAGATACCATCTGCTCCCCATTTTTTATTTTTCTTCATATGTTCCAAACCTTCATCAGTGGCAAAAATGATGAATCTTTGGATCATCAATACCACTATCATATTGCATAAATTTAATGCTGTTATCAAAATGAGAAAATTTAGCGGGAATTAAAAACCTGATATTTGATCCTGGAGAAGCGGGGAAGTTGGCTTGCAAATGTTTTGATCGTCAACTATTACGATTAAGTGCGACATTTTCGGCACTTCAGAAAGCGCACATACATTTAACTGGCCAATTTTATTAGCAATGAATGAACGTGGAGGACTATGACTTGAAATGCACGTTTCTTTAATATTATTAACACTGACCATACCACTAAATTTGGCTTCTGTTGCACTATGATCCTGCTCACCGATATGTTTTGGTATTGTATAGTTAGAGTCAGAATGAAGCCTTGATCTGCAAGCTCTATTTTCACATCTCCAATATATTTTAGAATTTTCATTATTTGTTTTATGTTTGTGATGCACATAATTTTCACTATCGATTAGTTTATCTTTTCCTTCATCAGATTTCACACACACACACACACACACACACATATATATATATATATATATATATATATATATATATATATATATATATATATATGAAAGATAATGGTTAATCACAATATTTGAATCAAGATTTGTTTATAACTATCAGACTAGTTTCGGCAAGATACCATTTACGAAAATGGCATCTTGCCGAAACTAGTTCGATAGTTATAAATAAAATCTTGATTCAAATATTGTGATTAACCATTATCTTTCATATATATATATATATATATATATATATATATATATATATATATATATATATATATATATATATATATATGTATATATATATAATATATATATATATATATATATATATATATATATATATATATATATATATATTTAACAATCAAAATAGCAATCATTTTTATTTCACTTAATCAATAAATATATAAAAATATTATTTAAAAAAAAATATCTACATTCTACAGAGTATATCTTATTTTTGTTTTATTTCAATTTATTTGCATTTTAATTAATACTGGTTCCGAATTGTCATTGTACTGAATTGTCCTAGTACCGAATTGTCCAGTACCGAATTGTTCGGTACCGAATTGTTCCGTACTGAACCGCCACTTTGAAATAATAGTGGCAAAAGAGAGACATTAAATAATAATGACAGAGCTGGATATTTACAATAATTATGTCTTAGCTGAAAATTACACATATTGCTAAATAAATACTTTGGTCAAACACCATTTAAAATTGCTTCTGTTGAACAAATAAATATAAAATATTTCTTTACAATAAAGGATCTGCTGCCAAAGAGTCTTATTTGTTCTATTATCCGTGGGAACTCTGAAAGCAAGATTCTGTTCGCACATGCGCATAAGCAATAGAATATGTAACACAATTCAAACCCCCAAAATTTAACGAAAGGAGATCATATATTGAAATGTAAAATCGATATTTCGATAGAATAATCCGTAATTTTAAATGAACATAAATTTCTCATTCCCCTTCGAATCTTAGAAACGCTATAGATCAAACCGTGCTCATCAAATTTAAGCTGTGTTTTGTCATCGATTCCCCTATTATTTATTTCATACTATTTTGTTCGTTTATATATTAGGCCTAAAAAATTAAACCTATTATGTCGAGGCTGTATGATTAATATATATATATATATATATATATATATATATATATATATATTGGCACTGTGCCAATTTCGGAAGACGCCAAATATAAACCTGAAGCCGTTTCGGCATTGAGTAGTAGGTCCATGGGAACAGTCGTGGCGCAATGACACTCAACTTTATTTTCCCCTCTAACGTCTCGCTTCTTTTGCCAGGCAGCCCGGAGGGCTCACTTGATTCCTGACATATAGGCAGATAAAGAAGGCCAAAAGGATGTCCTTGTGGTATCAGTCCTTGTAAACACTTTATGCGCCGTCTCTGCCGTGCTCATGTCCACAAAACCAATATGTCGCGATAGGGATATATTAATTCTACGACTGCAGTCAGGGTGCATTTTGAGTCGCAAAGACAAAATTCGTTCTCAAAACCGGGCAATACGTGTTATCTCCTATATCAAGCATAATCTTCCAACCAACTCCGACTAGAATACAGATACAAGGCCTGGTATAGCCCTGCTTAATTTAAACTAAGCGGATACAGCGTGGAAGCTGAAACCCTCTCTGGACTTGGAGCAGCAGTATACACTGTCCCGAATCCCGCTTAACACGAAGTATGCTCCCTAACTCCCCAAAACACTACTCACTGCGCAGTGAAATCCTTGGAAACAGTATCCTGGCGACAAAAAGTTCAAGTGGGTATCCGCCAGGATGGCGTTTCGGGAAAAACCAGAAACGCCACCGGCATCCAAAGCTATACGGTAAAATCGAAGGAATTTGCTAGCCCTAAATTCATAGGGCTTATGTATGACTGGCCAATGGTGACTGAAGGAGACGTCAGATCCGTGATTACAACAGTAAAATGTCCTGTGCATGGTGCAGAGGGAGTTGATCGACTCAACATTCCGCAATACAAGCTGAGCTGTGGATGCATTGTAGCGGGCCGAAAATATAGACTCTAACTACAATCGATCCAACCCGCTTCCTCCACTAATTTGGACGTAAAAAATTGAGGGAGAAATGAAACGGATTGTATGTACAGTCCTTTACTTACAAAAATATGGGGTAAACACTTACAAGAGATCTCGTTACTTATGCACACAAAAATATAGATAGCTAATTTTCCTATATACACAATATTATCTGATGAATACCAATCAAAAATACAATATTCAATTAGACTATATATACAAAAGGAAAACAACTACCAATTCGAAAAAGCAATTCTATGTCAAATCGAACAAAAGGTATTCGCGACTACAACAACAAACAAAAAGAAAAGGTCTCGCGTGGTACCAAAGGGGGACAATCCTGCCAGCTGCCAGTTGAGTGGCACAATGCCTAGGACTTATCAAAACAAACTGGCGCCTGCGAGCTTGATATAATGTTAACCGATCTTGTTGCAGTATTGAGGCTATATAGAAGCCCTCCACCTTACAAATGGGACGTACAATATCTTCAATTTCTAGCGTAAAACATCTATATTCAAACTTCGAACAAACCAAAAATTGGCCAAAAAATAACATAGTATCCTTATCAGCACCCCAAGTACTGAACCTCATGGAACAAAGAACTTCCCAGGCTCGGGTTTAAGTGTCCCGAAGGCTGCATATCTGATTCTCCCAGGTTAGGCATTGATTAAAAACAAGACAAAATAATGTGTACGTAGCCACCCTTATAGACGATCTCCATTTACCGTGGATAAAGTCAGAAGTGCACTTCGACCTATGATGAAATGCAGTTTAATGCCAATTGGAATCAATTTTATAGGGTTGTCATCTGAGAACTACCAAAAGAAATCTAAAGGTCATCCACGTAGAGCGTAGCGAAAACTTCTTCCGCCAGCCCTGGGGTGAGACCGTTGAGACTCAAGGAAAACAGTGTGACACTGAGAACACCTTCATGCGAGACGCCCTCTTCTTGCTCCATTTGGCCAGAGAGGGCTTTCCTGCCCGTAACCGGAATCTACGATCATTCAGAGTTTCAGAAATAAAGATTAGTAGGCATTCTATCGCCTCCATCGTGTGGAGAGTCTCCATAATACCGTATCATCATGCGGTATCATAGGCCTTCTACAGATCGAAAAACACAGTGGTATAGTGTTGTCTGCCAAAGTAGGCCTCGCAGATTATATTTTCCAGTAGGAACAGAACATCCAACATGTAGCAGAACTTACTGAAGTTTCAGTATGCGGAAGAAATGAGGCCTCAACTGTTCAGGAAAAAACTAATCTAACATTTACCAATTAATCCATCAAATTTTCACAACTAGGAGATAATAGGAATTGAGCGGAAAGCAGCTGAGGTAAAGTGATATCTTCCCTGTTTGCAAAAAGCAAGTAAGGCAGCTATTTGCAAGAAGTCTCGAAGAGTATCATGTTTCCAGTTTCTGTTGACCAATTATATCAGAAATGAAATGAATCACTCAGCTAGGAGTCGTAGTATGACATGCGGAACGTAACTCACGCAACATAAACATGTTAAATGGTTCTGCGCCTCTGTTGATTAAATCCAACCTGCGGCCTTTAGTGACATCACGACGTACATCGATTGATCGTGGAGCAGCATCTCGGCTAGATAAAGATGAAAAAGCAGTCACGAAAAGTCAGCCGCCTCCCAAGTATGGCTGAGTGCACTGATACCAAGTGCTTAGTCTCGCAAATCGAGTGACGATCAGCAGGATTTATTCTCCAGAAGATACTCCCCACATTTCTTCGAGTAAGAAGAGTGTGGCTCTCTTCAATTGACACATTTGGCCATATACGATGAGATCATATCCTCTTTGGCCTTGGAGTAACTTACACAGACTTCGAGTTGACCCGACCTTGCCTACTACATGAGTGATTCTTGTAGCCCAAGCGGTGGAGGTAGTAGCCTTTTCACCTCAGTGGCACGAATGCCTTTACGCTCAAGTGATATCAACCGGCCAATCCTGACATAGGGAGGCTGTAGTGATCGAAGGTGACGGAGAATGTAGGGGTAGAATTCGATCATTATCTCTTATATTATCACATACTCTACCTTGACTACTCTTTAGTCATCCAGCTCCTCGGTGATATCTTCTAAGGAGTATTCTACGACTTTACTCATATAAAACAATCCTTTTACGAGTTTCTTAGTAGTTTGTGACGTTACTATCACCGTAAGCCATGGGGTGTCCGAAGAGCACTAATAATGGACACCTCCGATGGGTTCGCCGTCCAACAAATGAGTGACCTTAAGCACTCTACTAGTCACTTTATCTAAAACTCTGCTCTAATTGAGCATGTGTCCTTTCGCGAAGATTCTGCAATCAGTAGAGCGAATATTTGAAAAGCGCTTTAATCCATTGCGCTTAAAAACGCTAGGAAATCTATGAATGATTGGCCGTGACGTTCCTAGGATCGTCTACCACACTTGGGAATCTGGTATTGACCTGGGTGTCTTCGCTTGAAAACGTTTTGGGGCCCCAAGTGCCGGTCTTAGCCTGGTCGCTTGCAGAAATGGAATCATACCTGTTTGTCCCTGTACCCACGCCGTACAGAGAGGGACACCCTGTCCTCTTTGGATTGTGCTTCTTATGTCTTGTATTCTTTGAAGAGGGGGCAGTAAGGGCTCCAAGGCCGGACGGACCAGTAGCGGCAAGATCTTTCTCTAAGATGTAGAAAATCTTGGCCACCAAAAAGGCACCAGGGGAGGGAGGGAGTCCTTCCTCTCTCTTTAAATCCTCGAGGGCCTTTTACGATGAGGAGACCTTGCATAGGGGCGGGCTGAGGTCTAGTGTCTGGTCTGATTTAATTTTTCTTCCTTTGAAAACACTTGTATCTAGGGAAGGTACACCTCTGGTAACATCTACAACTCAGGAGAGGCCAGTAGCTGGCTAGCCCCCTCCCCAAGAAATTAAGTAGCCAGACAAGGTGACTCAAAGGAACTATGGGCCCTCCTGAACATCACTAGGGCCTTCATGATGACTAACATTGTTGAGAAAGGGTTAGCGAGCTTCCTGACTTCAATCAACTTGAGAAACTTCTGATCATCGAGGAGCGCGGGTGAAGCCAATGGGGTGATTCTGCATCTTACGCCTCTGAGGTGGTTGTAGTGGCTCATCTGACCCCAACGGGGTAGGTGAGGTGGCGCTATTTTTGCATTGCATTGTTCTTAACGGGAAACTAGGAAAGCATGGGTGGGCCCACTGCAAGTAGAGAGTTGCACAGAGGTCCTTCTGCGAGAGGGAGGTAACGATAAACAACCCTCAACTCGTCCAAAAAGGAGAAGGAGAAGCACCTTGTCCAAAAGAAGAGTCTTGGAGGTTCCCTAGAGAGCACGAGGGTGGGTCTGCCCTCGGGTGCTCGTAAAATGGCAAAGGGGACACCCGTTCGCCGTATTTGATTCTAGAAGGGGAGGACTTCCATCTTGCAAAGTGGAGTTGTATTCTAGCTCCTTGACTGCCCTATCACCAAGGCCGAACGAGAATAAAGAGAGAGGATCGTATTCCGAAATAGTGACCACTCAAATGACGCTAAAAGGGTGGATATCTTTAGTAGAACATAATAATTTCTGGCCGGACGGCCAATATCTCAAAAGCTGGAAATTGATTATTGGCGAAAACTGATATTTATCATATTTGCACCCAACGCCCATGTCACCACAAGCCCTGGTCTCTTGCAACCTGCTGTCCTAAAAGGGAGTTTTTTTTATAGAGGCTCCAAATACTTTCTTTGATACGGTATGAGGGAGCTGGTCAGGTATTTAAGCCTAGAGGGAGGGTTGAAGGGATAGTGCAAGAGTGTCGTGGAATGGCCAGACTCTCTTTCTCTCTCTCTCTCTATATATATATATATATATATACGTAGGTACTTTGGGGCTTGGGGCCGAAGTTGGTTGAAGACCGTGAGTGCAAGGGGAAATTGTTATGAGTCCAGTGGGGATGGTTTATTGTTAACCTTGCGGGGTCCTTTTAAACAAATATTTCAGAGTGCAAGTTGGCCAATAGATTAACAGGTTACTGGTACGGGCTGGGGTTTCAGAAGAAAGACAATGACAAAATATATCTTTACTAACAACAAAATGATATTTATATTTGCACAAAAATTAGGTTTAAATGGAATGGTCGCCCAGACGGGTTAAAGGTCCGCACGACATACAGGAAGGTTAATTAAGGGACTAAAAAGGTCAGATTCAATTTGGTGATTTAAATGGGGATTTTAAACTCGCGCTTTCACACTAATAATAGAGCAATAATTAATCAATCTGCAGGCGGCAACGGTTACGATTACCTTATGTGCTCGTTGCCGAAAAAGCCCAGTTCGGGTACGATGAATGCGACGGAACAAGTTAGGTTACCTCTTAATTCAGAAAAGGAAGCACTTGTCGAGCCTTCGAAGTCGGGAATCCTTGTCAAGTACTTGCCGATTGACTATGGCAGAGTTCACTGATGGAGATACTTGCCGATTGCCTAGGGCAGAGTTTACGGATCGATTTAGCCTTCAACTTGAATCCAAGTCGCAGCTGGATGTGGGGAGGGTATCGTCCTTCAGCTCGTTTGCCGGAGTAGGTTGAAGTCTAACAGTGCTGCTCTCTAAACTCAGTCGACGCGTTATATAGGTGCCTGGTGAGGAA
This sequence comes from Ceratothoa steindachneri, assembly GCA_963969495.1. Taxonomy (NCBI): domain Eukaryota; kingdom Metazoa; phylum Arthropoda; class Malacostraca; order Isopoda; family Cymothoidae; genus Ceratothoa; species Ceratothoa steindachneri. The sequence goes on along the minus strand of OZ018328.1, from coordinate 127,302,080 downwards.
GCTCCAGTCGCGCGCAAATTTAGGGAAAAGTCAGCGACTTCTTCGGGGGAAGGGGGAATCGTGATAACGTTGGTTGGAATGTTCAACGGATTTCAATTTTCGAGCGGGCCGTTGGAGACGATGACATCAGTCCCTAGGCAAATACAGCTGGGGAGTGTGATAACAGCGTCGGCCGTCTCCTTGCCCAAGTTCAGCCATGCTTTCACAGCTCCATACGGTAATCTCAGGATTATCGTAGATACAGAAGGGCACGTGGTCACGATTTGACTTCATTCTGCTACATAGAGATAAAGGAATGCTGAGAGGAAGCATAGTTGAAGCGCACCAACAACTTACTTAAGCTCCGTTGTTTAATTTGGTTCAACTCAGCGCCGGGGCGTCCCTAATATACATTTCTTATTGGTTAGAACAGTTTCTATCTGCTACTAAATACATGTAGACAAAAGGCTGAGAGGATAGTGGTTGAGTAATAAAAAATGAAGCACTGAGAATTATCCAGGGGTAAGTTCACCAACAACTTTCACAGACATAATCATAAAGTTTATTATAACCCAGCTACAAGGTTTCCCTGATTTCAACTTTTTCGGGATGAGGTGTAGCTCTTCCAGCTATCAAGTGTAATAGTCTAAGCATGGCATCTCCCTACGGGTAGCGTTCCTCAATGGTGTAGCAGGAGTCATCAAGATTAAGTTGGCCGTCCAACCATGGTGTTTAGCGTGATCTGTCTAAGGGCCACATTATGCCCCTACTTATCTTCCTTGAGGGAATCAGACTGAATGCAAATGGCTACATCAAGTGCATCGATGAGTTGGTGTTACTCTAGATTACGTTGAAAGAACGTAAGTGTGCCACACATGTAGGAGGACCTAGTGTTTGTGGTCAGAAATTTTTTTTAACCATATCCCTCCGAATATCTGACCTCCCAGATACCCAGACCTCAACCACCTGGAGTAATATTTGTGGTGTAGTCAAGAGAAAGAGAGAGATTAATAAGTCCCATTAGGTCCTAAAGATGGAGCTTAACTCCAGCCTCACTACAGTTTTTGCCCAGTTAAACAGGCGCATCCTCAAGGAGTCTTGTAGCACATTCCGGTGTCACCTAGAGGCCTCAGTTAGGAATAACGGCGATTTTATTGAATAAAATTAACTTTTTTAATCATTGTAAGGAGATTCCTTCAGATCAACACCTGAAAGCATGGACTCAATTTTGATTCCGAAATATTGGAAATATAATAAAACGTTTAAGTTCAGATGCGCCTTTTATTTTCGTCATAAACAATAGTTATTCAATTATAGATATAAGGTTATTTAATTAATTAGATATTACATAAAAAGCATGTAGGACTACACACATTTATCTGTTATGGTTTCATCTGTTATCTAATTCTTATCACCCCAGCCTTATGCGAAAATGAAATGTACCTTTCATTTTTTTAGATGATTGGAGTGGAATAGATAATAAGGATCTTATTACTGTCTATTTCTGCTTTTAAATTATAGACTAATCATTAGATATTTCTATATATATAAATAAGGGGGATGAAAAAACTATATTCGACATAAAGTCGTATTTATTCTAATCTGACAGGCGATAAATTTTAGACTGTGAGTTTGGGCTATTTCTTTTAATGCCTCGATATCTCATTTGTAACAGTCAATTATATATTTCAGTGTTCAATTAATTTAAAAAAATAATAATCGTGAAGGAATATATTTCATTCGGTGTTATAATGGTAAACTTGCTTTACATTTCTCTTCAGTTAATATTTATGACATTCCCTCCACGTAGTCGTATTTTTTTGTTCACTTAAAACTCATAAACTCATGATGGGCTTTAGCTCGTATGAAGACACAACACTACCCGATAGCTCGCTCCCTCACTTAACTAGGTTCAGCCTCTGCCGGCACCGGTCCTTCCAGCAATTCTCATCGTGATATGTACTTCCTTTCTTGATCCGTTGAGAGGATGCCATCTACGATGCAAGTGATGGATAGTGTAAGCTTTTTACATATCCGTGATCAAATTTTCTTGAAGAATGAATAAGATAAAAATGGTGAGGTTGCTATAATGGAGATAAAAATATAATTAAGTAGTTTGGAAAATCAGTAAACAAAATGAAAGAAATAATCTGGTTTTCCACGCTGCCTGGAGTCAGGCTCTATTTTTTTTCCCTATTGAATAGTATATTTTGTGATATATTATGTTGAGTTTGTTTGGAAATTTGCTAATTAGGTAAATAGTAGAGTTAATGTTGTTTTCTTTGGATGTAGTTTTTCTTCCTTTGTTAAGTATAATTTATAATACCGGTTATTGCAAAAGTTATGTTACACACGTTATAATGCACTCAACAAAGGACACAATGATATGTATCTGTGAAGATAGACACTTTTTTATTGTTTTAATATATAAATAGGATAAAACAATTTGGCTCTACAGGCAAGACCTAAAACCCACGCTCATGGTGTGGACGAAGTTCTTCCTCATAATGGCTCACACTCGATTGACGGAGGACTTCAGCTCGTCAACGTTTTTGCGGCGAAACTTACAGACCTTGCACTCGTAGTACGCTCAGGGGCAGTATTCAAGGGGTTGACGTCAAGCGACTTAACGACACGTGCTGCAAAAGTAGATGTTTAAGATTGTGAGATGGAAACTTTCTATCACACGCGTAAACGTCTCGAAAATAAAAGAATAAAACTGTAACAGAACCTTTGAAAAACTGGTATGTTATTACATTCTCTGGTAGTTATTTTCGGTAGATTCTTTTCGGGAGAGGTCCAGAACACTAGTCAACAATGATTTTGCTACTTGGGTATTTGCTTGTGATTTATATTAAATCGAGTATGCTGATTCCGAATATGCAATCAGAATTGTTCTAACATGTAAGGTTACTAAGTTACATACATACTCTTTAGTTACACATAGAGGCAATGTTGCTTCGGCTACCGTAGTGAGATGATGTGTTGTGTGTGTTTGGTTACTGTGTTACATTTCTGCCTCTATCATCTTGTCAAATTTAGCCATTATAGTAGTGGTGTGGAAACGATATTAACATACAGTGAATAATTGCATTTTTCTTTCAGATTTATCTCTCAATTAATTTGTAAATGAAATAAGATTTTACAAAAGTATATAACAGGATATATAGAAACAAAGTTGAAAAAATGAATCGGTGAAGATGAATAAATAGGATAGACAATTTTGTTATAACTCTGGAAGATATACTCTAAGCAGCCAGCGGAAAAATTTAGCTAAAAGAGTGAAAACACATACAATTGATATTTCGGTTGTAAAGTTGGTAACCATAGAAAGCCATGGACAAATCACAAATACTTTATTCTGTGTTATACTGGGCTGTACCAATAATGTGACATGTGCCAACAAATCATAGTTTTGATTGCTACTTTTGTATGACAAATATTGGGGGATTCGCGAATAAGGACAGGTCAAAAATTGTATATCTAAATCGTAAATCAGCTATAAAACCAGCCCTCTATAATATGGAGGTGCCAATCCTAGTTTCTCCATCAGCTAGTGCAGTTAAAGAAGATGATTCATCGCGTGAAGAAGAGGATAACAATGACGATGAAATGTATGAGGATGATTCTTAGGAAAAGAAGATCCAGTTGATAAATCAAGAAATATTGAATGATTTGGTGAGGGATTTGCTATTGTCAAAGGAGAACGCAGAACTGTTGGGCTCCTGACTACAGCAATGGAATCTTGTAGAGGACGGAGCAAAATTATGTAATTTCCGTAAACGCCATGAGGACTTAGCTACTTTCTATAAAGAAGAACACGGTGCTTGTTTCTGTACTGATGTTAATGGCCTCATTAATCAGCTAGGACATAAGCATTAACCTGATGAATGAAGACTATTCAGCGATGCAAGCATTGCTAGCCTCAAAGCTGTGTTGCTACATAAGGGTAACAAAAGACCTTTAATCCCCTTCGCACTTATTTTGGAGATGATAGACACATATGATTCAATGAAATTAATTTTAGAAGATGTTCGTTACTCGCATAAGTGGAATATCTCTGGTAATCTCAATGTAATTTCTTTACTTTTTGGACTGAGGCTAGGATATACAAGGAATATGTGCTTCTTATGCCTATGGAACAGCCAAAATAACAGGAATGATTATATTGTCAAAAAGTGGCCTGAAAGAGAAGAGCACATAGTTGGCCGATACAATGTGAAGCACCTGCCTTTAATACATCCACAGAAGATCTACCTTCCACCTCTTCATATCAACCTTGGCCTATCACGAATTTTGTTAAAGCAATGGCCCATGGTTCTAATGGATTCCAGTATCTCAAAGAGAAATTTGGTGCAAATAAAATCCGATGCTAAACTTAAAGCTGGCATTTTTCTAGGGCCGGAGATCATAGAATTGATGCGTGACAGGGAATTCAGAAATGAACTAACTCCATTTGAGTTGGCAGCATGGGATTCATTTTTCTATGTAGTGCAGAACTTCCTTGGTTTCCATCGGGCTTAAAACTATGAAGAACTAGTGGACAACATGCTAAAGGCCTATCAACGAATGGGGTGTGAGATGTCTCTTAAGATGCATTTCTTGCATTCGAATCTATATTTCTTTCCATCTAATATGGGTGATATTAGTGATGAACATGGGGAAAGGATCCACCCAGATATCGCAGTGATCGAAAGCAGGTATCAAGGCCGCTTCAATGAAAACATGATGGGTGACTACTGCTGCTTCCTACAACGTGAGGATCGTGTATCCACGTGCAAGCGCAAGAGGAAGAGTCTCAAACATTTTTGAAGAAATTTATAGGTAAGTGAATGCTACCTCTTTTATATGTAATACATATCTTGTCTGGGTCTGAAAAAGGACGTACATAATGACATATAGGGTGCTTAGATTCTAAACCATTGCCCAGAAACGTCTTATTCTTCTCAAACTCGTAATAATTATATCATTAATTGATCCAAGGTGACAAAGTGAGCTATATAGCCTAGTTGCATAATTCAAGAACCTTACAAGCTAGGACAAATCTGACACGTATTTGGAATCAGCGCTCCAAAGTTAGTTAGATACAACGACATTTACTCAAGTAGCAGAGACAAAGTTAAAATTTGTTGGCTAGTGTAATCGGTGTCTCCTTTTCGGAGCTGAATATTGTTTGGTCTCCAGTGTGCCTTTCTTTCATTTTTGGAGGATTGCAGTTACCGGCTTTATCATACACCTTGCACATACTCACATTACATGTTTAGGGACCGGGGAGACCTCCGTACTAGCTTCACATTGTCTATGAGAGAGAATGATAGACAAAAAGATCATTCGTGTTTCACCAGATAAGAGCATTTCTCTCTTCTCCTGGTTTTTGCCAGATGCTACTTGCCCTGAGAATGCAATTCTTCTTCAAGTAGTGGAGGCTCAAGACTATCCCAAGTTGGGACAATAAAGTCAGCTTGTCTAAAAGCCTCGAGGAGTAATCAATTCATTCTTCATAACCCTTATTTGATATGCAAATGGTATAGGCTAATCTCTCCTTTCTCCGCACCGACGAGCGACAGTCATCAAAGCATAGTTCTCTAATCGCCAGGCAAGTTATATAATCACCATTCATATAATATAACTTCACCGATTTGAATTAACATTATTTCATTTTGCGATTTATAAATAACTTTTCCATATGGTTAAAAGTGATATATCCAGGGCAATGATTGCAAATAAATAGCATTAATAATTTCCATTAAATTAAATCATTCAAAATTTTATCTTAAAAAAAGCACAACATCCCGCTCTTTCTTTCTAATCTTCCAGAGTATAAAGTATACATTCACGTTACTTCAAGTTCACCTCAACACTCAATAGCCTCGTTGCTCTCCAATTTGTATCAAAGCAAACGGAAATAGGTCCCATTCACCAAATATCAGCGCCAGTGCCTACAAGATTAGTTTCAATAGTGCATGTGATGACCACAACCTTTTTCTCTTTTTTGTGATAAGTCATCATTCTGGAGAAAAATTCTTAAAATTATATGCCTACAATGAGTCACACACAACTCTGCGTAAACAAACATATACCTCGATAGAGGAGACGCATAGACGTCAATCGGCTTTTTACCTCACCACGACAATAAAAATATACCATGTTATCATAAAAGCAAATAAAAAAAACTATCAAACAAATAAAGAAATAGGAAATGTAAAGTACTCATACTCGAAGGTTATATTATTACACCATGTGCTTACAATTATCAGGTTAGGTCCCCTAAATATGAAGATTTTGCTTATTTCATTTAAACAAACGAAGTTATTTTTACTTTGTACACGTTTTATTACTATACCCAGTAATATAGAAACCCGGGAGAAATATTTTCAGAAGATTGAAGCAATGATTTACATTATCTATAGGCGACATGCACTTAGCATCCAAACAGGTATTTTATGTTTTGCTATTGAATAATGAATTAAATGAATAGCTTTTGCAATCAACATAATTATCATGAATGGAAAATTTTGGTACGAGTAGTGCAAGGTGTAATGTTCGGTAAGATCGATGACTTTGAAATGGTTGTAGAACCAGAAATGTAACTAGAGTTTACTAGTCTGGAATGAAGAATTTTTACCAATGGGCATAGAAATTAGGAGAGAAGCAAAAGTTATGCTGTTAAGTAAAAATAAAAAATAGATGCATGTGATAAGTAGTAATTTAAATTTTAACTACAACAATGAATTTCAATACCTAGAGGTAGTTTCTGGTCAAAAAATGATACTTTGAGAGAGTAACATATGAAATAATTAAAAAAATAGTTTTAACTCTTCACATACTACATTTATGCACCGATGGTACGCCATTATGTAAGAAGGTTGTTGAACACCATACTTATACAGTAGTATATTACGAGATACTTAAATAAGGATATAAAGATTGATGACTCACCACCAAAGTTAAAGGTAAAATGAAACAAATAAATGTTTGTTTTAAGTTTAATAAAGTATTTTACGTGAAAAGATAAAATCCATTTTTTTTCATATCTATATCTGATACGAGGTAGGAGTAGCAAATATTTATATAATCATAAGGTCACAGCTTCATTAGTTTACGGATAATAAAAAAGTCGACCTAAACAGATAACCAACAAAATATGTACTACGATACCAAAAGGAAGAAGACAGAAGATGACCCAGATTAATGTAGAGATTTAATAAAAATCAGGCAATAGAGAAATTATATAGCAAACAGATTCATTTTTCTTATAGTTGAATTGAAGCGTAATAAGACGCTGATTATTCCACACATAGGTGGAAGAATTACTACGCGATGAACTGGACAAGAGATAAATAGAGGTTGGCATAGGTGGCACTAAGTGGTGAGAAAAATATGTAGCATCGTGAAAGAACGGACTGCTTTAATACCAGAAGTCGATAGTCAAAGTAAATGGTAATATCATGGAACAAGTAATACAAACTGATGAAATATCATCAATGTAAGGTGGATATCCGTCTTGTCCACGTCAAAATAGAGAAAAATAGAATGATGTTTATTTTGGTTTATACTATTTTATATAATGAATATTACCTCATCTCAAACAAAATCTAGCTATTGTTGAAGAGAAATTAGATGACTTTTAAGCCATAGCTCGAAAATAATCAATGATTTAACATTAATTGCTTGAAATAGTAGTAATGAACATATTGAGAAGACCACAGCTAAAAAGTTAAATAACAGTTACCAACCGAAATAGAAATTCCAAACTGTCTGTAAAGATATGGGTTTCATAGTTTTGCAGGATATGGTTTTTTAAAACCTCCAAATTTAAAAAAAATTACAAATTTATTTTAAAGTTTCTTTTTCCATGCTAATTTAAATATACATTTCATAAATAAACACAATATAGGACAATATTTCAATTGTAAGGACAAAATCCCGCAAGATGCAAAGTACTCTTTCAATTATGAATTTACTTATCCAAGATGTATTCTCGGGAAATATATTGGCAGCATGATGCGCTCACTGAAGGCAAAGTTCTGTTCCGATGTGGAAATTAGCCACAGAACTGGGAAAGTTCTTCCTAAGTAAGATTCTCACCTGTTCAGTTACAATCAATTGAATGTAAACCCAATGTTACCTTAGAACATTTTATAATTTTGAAACCAATCCCCAATTCTGTCTCCTTGCAAATTCAAGAATTGATGTATATCTAAAACCTTTCCCATACTCTAGTTTCCTCTGCGAATCCACTACTTCTATTATTAACCAACCAACCTCCGAATCCTCTCCTTCTTCTTAAGTTTCTCGCTGTTCCCCCAAAGTTTTTCCTTCTGCAAGTGATTGAACAAGGTTAGTGTTGCTTGAAGTGCATATAATGCTTCCATCAAAATATATATATATATATATATATATATATATATATAGAATCGAGCTTAATATCGTCAGTTCCTAATTTAAATCTATCTGAGGGTCAATTTTCTTTTAATCCTGTAATACGAAAGCAAATAAACCAAATAGTAAAATGTCAGCGCTTCAATATGTTTAGGCCTAACCCCCCTCCCTGATTAGCCACAAGTAGGAGATTGGGGCAAACAAGAAGGGATCTTTCACGACCTGACCCTGTGTTATTTTTGTAAGCACTTTTCTTATATTCTCTATCCAGTGTCAGTTGAAAAAGGGTGTGAGATACACCGAAACTGTTCTGAATTAAATTGTCTTTGGAGAATGTGGTTTAATTCCTCATATATATATATATATATATATATATATATATATATATATATATATATATATTATAGCCACTTTGTGAGATGATTCTTTTTAAACTGAGTGAAGCCCGAGCGGATTCAAAATACTGTGAAAAAAGTTTCAATACTACTTACCCGTCAATGAAATGGTTAATATTCGATCCTGTTCCCCACAATTGTTCCTCAAATCTCTACCATTTCATTGATGGGTATATTCTGAATTATATGTATATATATATTTATTTTCCTGGCTTTACTTTCCTGTGCTAGCCGCCTTCTCCCTCAGTCGCTTTCTGGCTGTGTTGCAATATAGACGCCTGCTTTTCGGTGCTGATTCACACTGAAGTCCGATCTGGGAGGAAGCTACAAGGGTCAGAGAAATTTAATATTTATTATTTTAGTGTTTATAACATCTATTGGTTTTGAATTTTTGTTAATTAATATAAAAGGGCCTTTTATTAAAGTTGTTTTCTTTAATTTAACTAGAATTTAATGAAGCTCAATAAATATCATTAAAGTTTGTTATGGTTTGTCGAAATTGGAATAATTATCAATAAAACCATTATTTATCCCTTTGCTTTTCGAATTTATTATTTTGAAATCCTCCCTTTACCACTCAAATAATTTTTTTTTTAAATTCATCAGCATTAACATTAATAACTTGAAAGAGCTTTCTATTTAATTTTTTCCCTGTCAATATGTTTAGAGATATATGCTTTTATAGATTTTTCCATTTAAAAAAATTGTTTCCCTTATTTACATGTTCTACTGCTGTGACTATTGATTTATAAAAAATATGGAGAAACATTAGAATATCAAAGGAGCATAAATATTTGCAGTTTTCTATCGCCCTATAAAAATTAAACGAACTCTAGAAATTACTTTAGATATCCAATTTCTTACTATTAATATCTAGTATTAGACCGAGAAAAGAAATTGCATGGTAAATATTAACCGTATATGTGGTTGATATGGGTTGGCGAGAATCAAAGAAACGCCACTCAATCTTAAACGCTGTGGGATTTTGTTTTAATTCGCCCATTTGGAGACAGCTTTCATGGGAAGACGTTGGGCGAAGTAGGGCAATTGATGCTTGGTACAGCCGAATAAAGTCTGCACTGTTCTTTAGAAACAAGAAGTCACTGTTTATTTGATCCTATAGAGATTTGTTCACTGCTCTCACTAACTATGCCTGTCACGGAGTTCTTTGCCCCGTTGGGTTATTATATTAGTCATTTATTTAATGCATAATTTTTGGCTCAAAATATTTTTAGGTCGTTTGAGAGCTGTTTTATAAACAACGGCATTAAATAATCACCTTTAATAGTTTCATAAAAAACATATCAAACTTAAAGTCCTTACGAGCGTCTATAGTATAAAATTACCCATTTATTTTAGCTTATTTTATTAACATATTTCTATCCAGTCATTTGATAGCCAGTAAATTTTTAGAATCCGTTAGAAAATTGTTCGGAAGCAATATAGTTGCATTAATATATATGTAAAATTACAGGTAGAGAAATTTTCAGTATAGACCCAAAAGGGCCATCGGCATATGCAATTCATGACCGCCCTTCAAGGTATTTGATGAAAGAACATAATATAGTCTCAACAGGATTCTCATAAACTCGTTATTTAGTACATTTAGTCTCCTGCTCCACTGATTTTCTTAGGAGTTTATGGTTTAAACACTATTTCATGTCCTTCTCAAGTAAAGGGGAGAAATAGGATCGCGGGATTTCAAGGAGTTTCGCCTCATCGTTTGAGAAGCACCCTTGCAATTAATGTAAGAGAATATAAAACTTTACTTACCTATCTATTGACGCTTTTACAAAGAAAAGAAGAACAGTGTTCCTAAGTATATATATATATTGCATGAAAGACTCGACGTATATATAATATATATATATATATATATATATATATATATATATATATATATATATATATATAATTTATAATTTCACCGCGAAAGTAAGGACACACAGGACGCTCAGGTACATGTGATTTATTTGGTATTAAGGAAGAACGTTTGGGGCGTATCGCCATTAAGCCATGAAATACAGTGAGATTTGATTATTACTTTAGAGTCTAAAATTTATTGTGCATTGGGCGATAATTAATGTACAATAAAGTTCAGACTCTAAAGTCTTATTTTATAAATAATTGTTACCCTCTATCTCTGGTTGACAAATTAATCACTGATTTTCTAACTAAAATTTACTCTCCATCTTTTATCTCATATGATGTTGTGAAAAACTAAAAGGAGATTCGTAGTACCTGAAATGGGACCCTTCAATAACTTATTCACCCGAAAATGCAAAAAATTACTCAAAAAATACTTCCATAGAAACTTGAAATTCATTATTTCAACCCACTTTCCATAGTAAGTTTCTTCTCGTCAAAAGACAAACTTCCTCTTAAAATGAGCACCCGTATTGTTTATTCTTTTACTTGTTCTTGTTTTCTTCAAGGATCCTATATTGGTAGTAAGGTTCGCTCATTGAAAGAAAGGTTTTGTTCTCATTTGAGAATAAGCCTTCGCACTGGAAGAAATTTGTCTAGGAAGGATACTTCTGTAATTAGAAATCATATCATACAATGCAAGACAGAATGTTTTAGCGTGAATTTTCAAATAATAGGCTGCAATAACAATAAATATAGTCTAAGAACTTTGGAATCCCTATTGATTAATACAAAACCTCCTATATTCAACATTGGTAATAGCGCTGTTCCCCTTCTGATTTCTTAATTATAATTACTTCAATCAACAACCAACCAACTTTCTCTTTTGCACCAACCAACCAATCAAAAACCTATCCTTCTTCAAGCCATTCCAATTATAATTTTTTCACTTCGTGATTTCACTTGGACTTCATCGGTGAGCAACATTATATTTTAATAATTTACTTTTGTTTCGCTTGTTGTTTTTTCGTTTCATTAGTGGTGAAATTTGATAGATACTTTGAAACACTTTTTATCTGATACCCTTGTCTTTTAAGTCCCTGAGTTATCTATTAATTTAGTTTTCTTAATTTTTTTACCATATGGCTCTTTTACTTTAGCATATTTTTCACAATAATAGGATCTTAATATAAGACTTTTCTATAATGTTTGTTTGTTCCTAATTTTTTATTTTCTATTTTAATGAAATTGCATTAATTTAGCCTCTAAATCTTTACACCTCTCTCCTATGAACATATTTCAACTTTTACTTTTTTCAACAGATGTTATCACTGCGTAATAGGTTTACTGACTATAACAATTTAATCATTTCTCAGTGTATTTTAGTGTTTTATAATTTTAGATCCCGAAGATGGGCGATACGCCCGAAACGTTGTTTCTTAATACCAAATAAATCACATGTACCTGAGCGTCCTTTGTGTCCTTACCTTCGCCGTTAAATTGAAGATCAGACTAGTCAGCAGCAACTCAGCAACTCATATGACTATATATATATATATATATATATATATATATATATATATATATATATATATATATATATATATATATATATATATATATATATATATATATATATATATATATATATATATATATATATATATATATATATATATATATATATATATATATATATATATATATATATATATATATATATATATATATATATATATATATATATATAGTTAATTCAGATCGTTCCTAGTTTTCTTTTCTTCTGTCATTTCTTGTTCACAAAGAAAGATTCTTCTCTCACCTTGATTGATCTGACACCATTTTTTATCGTTCAATTCTTTTTCCTGCAAAGAATTTTCACTTTTAATTTTCCTTCTTTTAATAATTCGATCGTAGGAAGGAGAAAAGCCTATTTTGTAACCTTAAAAGTTAAAGTTAAACGGAATATTTCAGGTGGTATTATTAGAGAAAAGAACAGAAAAGAGATAATGTATTGTAATTCATAATCTTGATTTAGAATAATAGGAGTAATTAAACAAAATGATCGGGGCCAGACTAATGTTAAGTATCCGTACGTACTACATTCATGCAGGCAATTCCAAAGCTGTCTAAATATCCCAAAGTTCACTTGTACTCTTTACCTGAGTATCTTAATTTATAAATCCAAATCACCACAAAGAAATTAAGTACAGGAAAGAAATTGGAAATAGTTCAGTATATTTTATCCTACATTATGAGTTCGTTTCAACATACACAGAGGTTTTATAGTGGCATAACATACAAGTTAAACTCTAATTCAGCTATAAATTAGAAACGCTTATATGTAGAATGATCTTTGTCTATAAATTTACTTTAATATTGTTAGTTTTATCTCCTGCGCTCCAACCTTTAGGAGTATTTGTTTGTCTTTTAGCCACAAATGTATGTTCTGTTCTTCATAATAATTCGTAATTCTCTCCCATCTTCTCCATTCTATCCTGTCTTTTTCGTTCTCTTTATTGTTCCATTGCCTCTTTTGTACTTATGAAGAGCATTCTTTCACCTTTGATTCAAGTTTGTATTTATTTGATGTCAAAGATATGTCCCATTAAAATCGCGCAGTAAATCCTTAACAGGCAAGATTTTGTTGATTACACCTGGTAAAAAAATAATCTTTGTTAATCGTGTTGGTTTTTTATTTGATTTAAGACAATTTTGCACCACTGAATCCGCAAATGACATTCCTTTCCTCTGATAAGGTTTCATTTGTGTGCTATGTCGATTTAAATAAATCATATCTTCTAACTAAATCGATTAAGTTTTTATGATATTTTCAGTTGCTTTTTGTTGTTTTTCTCAACCGAAATAATATTTTAGGATAAAAAGCCTCGTTTTCTAACATAGTTTATTAATTAAATGTTACATAAATTGATTAATGTACAATAAATAATAGACACTGAAAGAGGTAAGCATATGAGAATTGTATATTAGGTCATCATTATTTGAATTCAAGTGCGATAACTTCCTTTCCTACAAACTCCTAAAATTCTTAGCAGTAGGAATGTCTCTCTTAAGATTCCTACAATAATCAGCCATTATGACTGCATTTCAGTGTCCCAGATACCTGGTTTCCATCTCTTTCATGTCCTGATGCAATTTCTCTCCCTACTCGTCGCTCAATGATACCAGATTGTCAGGAAACTTAGCCTTATGTGAGAACAAGTAAAGCATTTTGATTCTCATGTTGCACTCATCATGTTAGTGACAAGTTCTACATGGTTCCTGGCTCTATTTCACCAGTTTCAATTCGTTCATTGAGTTTTCAATCTGGTTCTTTGATGATCTAAGGGAGTTAAGGACCATCAAAGATGTCAGTTTTCAACATCTCCAAGGTCATTCCTGGAAAATCGTGGCACAAGAAATTGAAGCGGTCACCATTCTTGTCCAGAGCTTTGATGAACTGCTTTTTTCCAACAGAGCTTGAAGTGCAGTTGTCCGATGAGTAGCTTTTTTATGTCCACCAAAGAGTTGTTTGTGACGTTCTCTTCTTTGCTTGGCATTAATTCTCCCGTCCATGCTAGTCCTTCTTTTTGTAATGCCAAGCTCGGTATATACTATGACATATGCACAGAAAGCATGGGTACTTAGTGAACCCAGACTTTTGTCATCCCGAAAAGTTTACCATCTTCAAGTAAATACTAATCACCACTCATGCTGATCATTTTAAATTTTCTTCAGTATGACCTTCACAGATTTATACTTTTCCTTCAGTGTAATCGAATGAGCGAGGAGTACAGAGGCAAACAATAGTAGTGCAGTAGAACTTATTCCAGTGATCGCTTCCTGGTGTCACTGAAAGGTTACCAATCTTCATCTTAGTAATGTACCAATCAATCTCGAGCAGAAGCTGCGAATTATCTATACGGTAACCAATCAATCTGTTGAGAGAGAAAACTCAGGTACTCTTGATGTATGTTGGGGTATAAGAGGAGTTTTCTTTCCTTCAATCTAAATTTCAAAGCTTCGGTAGATAACTTTCTCAAGCTGAGATTGTGAAGTCGATCATTTCTCTCCTCTAGGAAAAACGGATATGGAACAGAAGCGTCAAAAAACACTTCTTGATTTAATATAAAACTGGAGGAATCTTTGTCACTAATGTGATGAAGTACTTCAAAGACATCTGAAATTTCATCATATTGAGCTACAGGACGAAATGCTGATTTAAGAACACGATAATTCGGGCTGCTCCGATTTATTCTGTTGATCTTTTTCAAATCATAGCGCAGAAATAGCAGTCACTGGCATGGTTTGTCGGGTACTAAAAACCATGGGAATCAAAAACTTCAGAACACTTTTCTTGCTCTTTATTAACGACGCATACTCGGTGCATGCCGGCATAGCATATTTGGCGATCAAGCCTTATTCTGGTCACCAAATTTCTGGATTTCTTCTAGAAACACCGCTCTATTGGCTGCAGATGTAGTAGAGTACATCGGTGTAATTTTTTGCAATATCTTCTAGCCAAAACTATTTCATTCACCTGCAAAATAATAATAAAATTTAGTCTAAAACTGCCGCATGTAAACTCTCCAAACTTTGTTTATTTAAAGAAATAGAAATAAAATTGTATCGTATAAATATAAATCACACGTATATGCAAGGAAAAGGTAAATATATCATGTGGTGATAAATCAAAAGGTTTACCTGAATGAGCAAAACCAATATGAATTTTTGGATTCAGGAGATTAAATTGGTCTTAAATGAGATAAAAAAAACTTAGACAATAAAGCTGGTGTTGGCAAGTGTTATAATTGAAGTTAATTTTTGCGATATCAAACTTGAATATAATAATTTATCGAAGCAAAAGTGGAATTGCCAAGGCCCATAATAAGACAAAATTAGATAAACACCTTAATTACGCTGCACTACTTAATTCTAGTGAATAAAAAATTCCAATAAAGAATTAGGGAAATTAAGGTGACATTGATAAATGAACTCCCAACGTTTTCTTCATTATAAATGATGAAGTGAAGTAATATTTTTCTATTCCTCAGCAGTAATATATAATATATATATATATATATATATATATATATATATATATATATATATATATATATATATATATATGTATATATCTCTCAAAGTAGCACGAGAGAATGATGAAAATAAATCCATTAAACCACATAGAAAGGGAAACGGAATAATTCTTCCTTGCAGTAATATTTTTATTACCTTTTTTCAAAAAAATCCGTGCAGGAAAGTGATTCGAACCAGGCACACTAAGGCAGCGAGCACTGCTTTGATCACAATTAAAAGTATGCCATTAGTACACTTCGTTACCCAGAGAACCAAAAAATTCTCTGAATAGAGTAGCTTTTTAAGGAACACTTTCGCAAGCTCGAAAGGAGACTATGAAAGAAATAGAAAATTAATTGGGAATTCAAAGAATAAATGAGGAATAGTTAAACGCGTGGCAGATATACAAATGTTTATATCTCTCAAAGTAGCACGAAAGAATGATTACTCCGTTTTCTCTTTCAATGTGGTTTAATGGATTCATATATATATATATATATATATATATATATATATATATATATATATATATATATATGATGAAAATTAATGCAATATCGCAAGAAAAGATGAAAAATTAAACCTCATTCTCCGAAGACAATTTAATTCAGAACAGTTTCGGTGTATCTCACACCCTTTTTCAACTGACACTGGATAGAAAATATAAGAAAAAAAGGCTACAGGTCGTGAAATATCCCCTCTTTTATCCCCAATCCCCTACTTGTGGCTAATCTGGGATGGAAGTTAGGCCTAAACATATTAAAGGGCTGACATTTTACTATTTTGTTTATTTGCTTTCTTATTAAAGGATTAAAAGAAAATGGACCCTCAGATAGATTTAAATTAGGAACTGACGATATCAAGCTCGATTCTACGATTCTTCTCTTAACATAGTTAGCCGATTTAAATACCATTTTACTTCCATTGAAAACAAACGTATGATTCTTGTCTTTAACATGGAAAAATCGACTAACTATGTTAAGAGAAGAATCGTAGAATCAAGCTTGATATCGTCAGTTCCTAATTTAAATCTATCTGAGGGTCAATTTTCTTTTAATCCTGTAATAAGAAAGCAAATAATTAAAATAGTAAAATGTCAGCCCTCCAATATGTTTAGGCCTAACCCCCCCCCTCCTCCAGATTAGCTACAAGTAGGGGATTGGGGATAAAAGAGGGGATATTTCACGACCTGTTATGCTTGTATGCATTTTTTCTTATATTTTCTATCCAGTGTCGGTTGAAAAAGGTAGTGAGATACACTGAAACTGTTCTGAATTAAATTGTCTTCGAGAATGTGGTTTCATTCCTCATATATATATATATATATATATATATATATATATATATATATATATATATATATATACCGATGAGGGAGTTGTTCCTTAGGAACCGAATTCGTAGGAGAAATATAAAGACCCATGTGATCACTCTAAACATTTATTTGCCGGATGTTTCCGTCTTTAGCAATGACCATCTTCAACGGATTGGACTTCTTTTTTTTGACGAAGATGTGCTGTTGCTACTTCTCACGGAGAGTAACAAACTCTTGAGGCAGTGGAAGGGCTTCTTTTCCGTTTTAGAGGTAAAATGTTCTGTGGACTCCTTGATTCGAACCCCTTCAGGAGATAGGCTTTTCCCGATCAATATGTTAAAAAAATATCACTGCCAAGCGTGTATCAACAATATTATGGCCCTTGATGAAGAGTCCCCTTTGGAAGCGGTGTATCCTTCCGCAGATCCCTTAATGTCGCGCACGTAGTAAGCATTGAACAAGATGGTGATTACCCTATCCAATCTTTACCTAGACTCCCAGAATCATCCCCCTCTCCCTCGTGCTGGATGTATTCCTCAGGCTAGCGCCTCCTCAAAAGAGTCGCCTGCAGCAGTTGCTAAATGGATTCAAAGATGTCATCTTCGGGACCCGTGGCTGCTCCAATTAATTTGAGCATAACATCGTCCCTACTACACGAGAGCCTGTTCGCTCGAAAATTCAGATGGGTTCCTAGGACGAAAAGGTCAGAGCCATGGTCGAGATGCTCCTGACGCGCACGAAGAAACAGCCAAGTTTATTTATAGGATCGGCCTCATTTTACCCTAGATTTATCCCTAACTTCACGTCTATTTCCGCCACTTTAAGTGCTTTCATTTAGAAGAGTTCCCCAAATCCCTTTACATTGAATCCCAAAGCTACTGCCAGATTCCAGGTGCGCAGAGACAAGCTAACGCTCACTCCCATTTTGAGGCTCCCTAATTCCTCTAAACCCTTCGGCATCAGGACGGATGCGAGTGACGAAAGAACTGGATGGTTGCCACTCCAATACTTCGACGAAGGTGAAAACTACCCAGTGGCTTACGCAATCCGCAAGCTATTGCCTCGTGAACGTAATTAGTCGGTAATAGAACGGGAAGCTTTAGCTCTATAGGAGTATTATGGAGTATTACCAAGTTTAGCATATATTTAATAGGGAAAGACTTTATTGTCGAGATTGACCATCGCCCTTTGTCGTATCTCCGAAATACTACGAGCGAGAACGGACGTATAATGCGAAGGCTTTGATACTCCAACAATATCAGTTTAAATTTGGTATATACGTGGCACTAAAAATTATATAGCTGATAATTTAAGCCGGAATCCATTAGCCGACAATTCTGGCTAATCCACTAGATTATAGGTTGCCTGTCAACCCGTTAGCTAATCATGTATATTTTATTTTTCATCTTTCTTTTAACTATGTATATACATATATATATATATATATATATATATATATATATATATATATATATATATATATATATATATATATATATATATATATATATATATTCCCTGGGGATACTTATTTCATATAGTGTGTGTTCTTTTGTTGTTGTTATACTACCTTTTTAGACAAAGTTATACTTTTGTTCCTTAATTTAAATGTAATTCTTTGTCGACCCATTTACATTGAATTTTGCTCAAATCAAAAGCATAGCCTTTTTGTAAGCCTGTAAAATATAGGTCAGGTCTGCCGTTTTTTATCGGGCTCTCGCATCAATAATAATTCCTCATATTAAAATTTGTCCATTGTTCTTCCCTCTCTCTCAGAAAATTCCATCGTATGAAAGGGATAGGTGTGAAAAAACGACCTCTGACCCCCCTCTCATTTATCGGAAACCACGTGCTATAGTATCACGCCATGGACGACACCATTTTCTGTTTGGACATTCTTGAATTTTTGACTCTTAAGCAAGTTGGGAAAATACTTCCTAATCCTGCGAACTCGTCCAAAGTTCCCCCTCCCCCTCAGTGACGAGGTTGTAATGAGGCGCTCTGTCTCGCCCTTGCTGCTAAATGATGAATCAACTCTGCCTCCGGATTAAGATGTCTGGAGCTTGTGACTCCTTTCTCCTTCCCCCTCAGAATCGAGCATACAAATATTCTGGCTATTCTGTAGTTCGACGAGTCTAGCCCACACCTCAAGGCCATCCTTCTCGTCTCGTCCCATGATCGTTCGGCAGACAACAGACTTCTTTAGCCGAGTTTCTACTCTAGTCAATTGATCGCTTCTGTGAACGGCAAGCCTTTGAATTGGCTCAACAGCCTTTCTTCGTTTAATTGAACCGAAGGAAATCTCCATCGATTACCTTTGAGGAAAAAGAAGATTCCTCTTTCAGTGGAATTAGGAAAATTCCCATATGCCCCTTCAAACGTCATCTATGAAGTTGGGCTATCTTCATCGGGAGGTTGGTTCGGATCGTACCCCAGTTGCTTAATCAGATTGTTCCCCACCCGTAATACTGAAATCTTCTCCATTATTAGTATTGTCAAGTTCTCCCTTTTACAATCCTTACTCATAATAGTTATCAGGAGACTATTTCAATTTAAATAAATCCCCTTTGCGTATTATTATTCTTATTTTGATTTGATTTGTGCCTATTTAAGTAAATATCGCCATCCACTTATGCTCTCTGTTTCATCATTAAGTATTTGAAACCCATCGCTTCAAGTGTGACCTCCTAGTCGGTCATTAATCCCTGCGAACAGTACTTCAACGGTTCGTGTTGCAGTAGGTGATTAAGTCACCTCCCGACATAATATAGGAGTAGTGTATGGTATAGAGTGGATGTACCACGACAATATATATATATATATATATATATATATATATATATATATATATATATATATATATAGAGAGAGAGAGAGAGAGAGAGAGAGAGAGAGAGAGAGAGAGAGAGAGTACTTGCCCCTTCATAACTTCCTACAACTTTGTGGTCACGGCAGAACCGTTCTTTTTGCCGGCGACCTCTATGCAAGGACTGCTGCCTCAGATTACACTCGACCAATCTATCAGGCAGGAATCTTGAAACACATATTGAATGGAAAATTATCACAAGAATTGGCACAAACTTTCCCACATACATTACACACAGAGTAGCCACAAAACTAAACATAGTGCTCACTAGTGCTGTATGTACTGTGTTCCCCTACAAATATTACATTGAACCGGGCCCTCCTATCCCAAGCGACCACCAGGCAATCCTTATTAAAATCTCAACTTCTCCCATTCAAGTCCCTATCCTAGTACGCAAGAGCTACGCTTGAGCCAACTGAGATACTTATAAAGGAATCCTCAAAAATTACAACCCTGACCCCTTAATTAATGCTACTCTAGAGGAGATTGACAAGGATTTGGATGAAATTAATGATAATTTATTAAAAGCCGATAAGGAAGCCATTTCGTGAGTTAAATATAAAACCTTTCTTGCACCCCTAGAATGAAATCCATCGCAAGGGAATACGGGGAATTGATCATTGAAGTAAACATCACTACACACAGACAAACACGACAGATAAGCGATGAATTAATGACTCTTATTTCGGACTAAGAGAATGTACTTTCAGACAATTTGATAGACGGATTGAATCTAGAAGACGATTCACGTACATTCTGGCATACAATAAAAAGACTAAGAGGTGGAAAGCCACAAAAGGCCATTTAACTTACACCTAGAAATACCAAAATTACGGACGCGGAAGAAATCGAAGAGGAATTCAGACTGTTCTGGGCATCTATATTTAAGATATCCCCGGAAGAGAATTATAACTTTGATTTTGACTTCAAAGAAAAAATACTAAACGATTTTAACGATTAGATACATAGAACCCATTCTCACCATAATGTATCACATGAAAGGGACATGAAGGGACTCAGCGGTAGAATTATTGACGAAGAACTCTCGCAAACCTTAAAATCCTTTCTTAAACGAGCACCAGGGTGTACAGGACTGACAAGGGAGAATATTATTCAAGTCCCACCTAACCTCATTTTGGGGCTCATGAATATCATGAATGTATGCCTGAACGTGGGTTACTTGCCTAACCACTGGAAGGTAGCAAAAATGATATTCATTCCCAAAGCCGGTAAGCCACCGGACAGTCCAAGTAACTTCAGGCCTATATATCTTAAAATTGTGCAGTGAAATTCTTGAAGAAAATAAAGGCCAACAAGGTGAATACGTTCATGGAGGAAAATAATTCTCACAGCAACCAACAAAATGGCTTCCGAAGGAAGCAAGGAACTGTCACGGCGCTAGCCATGATCACTGAGAAGTTGTCAAAGGTAAAATCTGGTACTCCGCGACGTCAAAAAGGCCTTTGACAAAATATGGATAGAGACCTGCCATACAAAATATTACAACTGGGCCTCAATCTCATACTTGAAAGGATTTTATACGACTACGTAATGGAGAAAAGGGCGTTTGTAAACATTAAAAATTTCAATAACCCCGAGTTGGAGCTCGAGGCGGGTAAACTACAAAGCGGGTGAATAAGCCCCTTGCTATACAACATATACACCATCGACCTTCCCAAACCTCTGACTGAAGGCTCGTTATACGTCCAATTTGCGGGCAATTTAGCGATGATCTGTACGACACCTTATTGGAATGTGAATTATATGGCACAGAGTATGGCGGTAAAAATCGAAAACCAACTCTTTCGAGACAAGATGGAAGATATCTACCATTGCCACAAAGTTCCGTGTAATTCCACTATTCCGACGGACCATCGTGTGGGGGATACACGCACCCCATACCGCACGGAGAGCACGGTTCTTCGACTCTGTATTACGACTCGTGGATATAGGAGTCATGTAGCTAGAACTACATCGAATGCACGAAGGTACTTGGGGGAACTTTTCAAGTTCCTAAACCTGAGTACTTCCAAAAAACTAAAGATCTATAATGCGTGCATTCGATCAAAGCTCCTGTATCTGCCGGTGCCTATAAACGCAATTTCCAAGTCCCAAGTCCTTAAAATGCAAAAGGTCCAAAATAAGGCTGTCTATATTATAACGAGAACCCGAAGGAGATATCGGAGAAGGCAAAGTGAGTGTTATGGTGAAGTGGAAATAACCGCCATAAACGTGGAGCCTCACCTGAGAGGAAACAAGATCTGAAACAAAGTACACCAGCACCTCCCTCTCGTGTGTACTCAAGCACATGGAATTTGATGCCATAGGACAAAGCCCAACAATATCCCTTTTCACTAAATTATTCAAGTACTAATTTTTTAATTTTTTCCCCAAATTTGAGCGCGATTAACTCGCCAAAAAATATAAAAAACAACAAAAAATAAAACAAAATAATAAAAAACAACTCAAAATTACGGTGTAAACAACCCAGATAAAAACAAAAGAGTCGTCAACAAAAGCAGCAGAGATAAAAAAAACTCTGCTCCAAAGGCTTGAATGCGTTTCATATATTTATATATACGAGTATAACAAAAAATATATACCACAACGTAAAGAAAGCCAGAGATGCCCTATCACTAAGGACCTGTCTTTCATTTTACTTTTCATTTTCGCTTTTCTATCAATTTTCTCACTATTTATCGCACTAAAACCCTCTACTAATATATTCCTCACTTTATATGTCCAATGTCCAGGGCCGAATATTCGTTTCATACGCACTGCTGACTATCTACGGATAAAGCATTTTTACTTGCTTAGTAACGGACTTTGAGCACTGCGTACATAGAAAAGAGCCTATTCTGGAAGTCCTTCGGTGAATTTCGCTTCACCCTTCAAAAGGAGATAATACTATTTTTCACCGATAATTCATAATTCAATGAGGGCTTAAGCACCTTCCTGCTCCTGTCTATTGCCCTGCGTGCGAACCTGTTCCGATGGCTGCCATTCATTGATATTATCTTAACTATGCTGGCAACTTGGACTGACATAATGATGGGTTAATGTGAAAATTGGTTTAAGGACTAGCCCACAGCGGAAGTATGTCAGAAATTATTTCGAAACTGGGGCATAACTGTGAATCCTGGACGAAGGAGCGATCTTCATCGCCCGGGAGACCCGGGCAGAATCATAGATGAAGTAACACCCGTCTCTATGTACATAGTTGGATTCAGTTATGGCGCAAGCACCCGAAAGGAAGGGGCAAAATTTAGCGACCATTGATTCGACCTCTTGAGGGTCCATTCGAGATCCATTCCATTCATCTATCACCCATCATCCTCACAGCAACCGAGCGGGGGACTAATAAGAAAATGGACGGGGGCGTTTTTCACCTTTTTTTAGACTCATTCACGATCTTACTCGCACTAACCGCTACCTCCTTTACCACCTCATAGCTTCTTTTTTCACTCCAAACACCATAATTACAATTTTATTTCAGAAAAGAAGACAACACAAGAGGACTTAGTAGAAGGACATGCAATACTATGGAGACCCTCATTAAGAAGGGCCCCCTAAGAACCATCGCTGGAATTAAGAACCCCCAAAAAAGGAATCTCTGCGAAACCATCTACGGACTCGATGCAAAAACCCCTTCACAAGTGGCAGCCAACCGAAGCGTGATCTGCTGCAAAGTGAAAAGCTGGAGGGGGGGGGGCGAGCATACGCCCGAGAACCTAAAGGAGGAGATTACCAAGAGCGATCCCTGGACCCAAGTTCGTGAAATAATAAAATATCTCAAACACACCCACATGTTTAAGATCACTTTCGCTACCACCGAAATGGCCAAGAAATCAACACAGAATGGAATACAGGTGGTTAATATGAGAATACCAGGCGATGACATTCACCAAAAAAATTTCAGTAACATTCAGATATGTTTTTCACGCTACAAATTATAAAACACACACCTAGGCCTGGCCCGGATAAGAGCGAAATTTGGTTCAGTGAATGCACCACAGAAGGACATCGATTCGATAAGTGCGAGAGCACTAAGAGAAATGCCTCAATTGTAAAGGAGAACATAGGACCATGGCCTTGAACTGCCCAAAGCGACGAGATATCATCAAAAGTAAGTAAGAAGAAGAGAAGAAAGTTATGGAGATGACCTACGCGAACGCCACCAAGAAGAATGGGGAAGTAAAAACTACACCTGCACAAATGAACATCACAAGAGATATAAGTGCAAAGATTCTGATCTGCATTACTTACGTAATTGTGGCTAATGCAGTGAAGCCTGGCTGTTACAACTAGGACCTCAATGCACTCTTAAAGGCAAACAATCTTTATTCAGTAATCATGCCTGGAGACTCTGAATGCTACAAAGTATTTAAGGAATCAGTCATAAGAAACACCATTGTTAAGTTTGGACTGGAGGAGATTATCGAAGCTCCCTCATCGGAGGAATCCGAAGAGGACTATGAAGAAGAAGAAGAAATGGGAGAGAATGAGGAGAGATCATCCTCTTCTGACAATGACGAGTGCCCCTGCATCCGTACAGGAGCTACGAAGAGCAGGTCCAAAATCCCAAACTCCCCCCCCTTCGAACAAAGAAAACCCACGGCACAGTAAATCCGTGCCTCCAGCACCCGAGGAGAAAAAGATGAATAAATTAATACCAACAGCTTGACAACGAAAAGGACTCTTTACAGAAATGTATTCAGAGAAATTTATGAGACATCATCTTAATTTCGGAACCCGGGATCGACACGCGTCGTGCAGAAATGAAAATCTGTAACTATGATGTGTTGATCAAGAATTATTTGCAGAAGTGGTTCAACGGTGCCGCTATTGCTATAGAGTAAGGGAGTAAATACAAGCAAATAAAAAATCTAAAAAAATACTACCTCATGATTGAGGTTGAGCTCGCCTATTCACACTCTCACAGCCTATGTGGCAGAAGAGGCCACACTATATTAATGAGGGATCTGAACGCCATATGCCAAGAATCCGGTTACAGGACCTTCAACGGTATAGTAAGAAGCCTAGACCTATTGATGGACAGAATTATTGCCCAGAGAATAAGCCCCGACTTCCCCACCTTTGTCAGGGCAGGAAATGCCACAAAACCAGACATCTGTGTAGCAAAAAGTCAGCTGCCGTTCAATTAATACATTGGAATTAAACGGATACGATGTAGTGGCCTAATAGGGATCCTACTCATTATCAAAAGGAACCTTATACAAGTTCGAGCTGTAGTCAGAAAGAACCACAGAAGAACAGACTGGACACGGTACTCCCGCCTTCTCGAGGCCTATGATCTGCCCAACTTGGACGAGGCAATTTTCGAGGAGATTGACGAGGCACTCAACGACCTCAATAACCATCTCATTAACTCAGATAGGGCTTGTATCCCTAAATCAGAGTATAGCACCATCTTTACCTACAGATGGACCGAATACATGAAGCATTATACCGTAAGCTAAAATTACTGTATGAAATCAACATCAGAAATGCATCAGTTTACTAAATGCAACGAAGTAAAGAAATTAAAGAAGAACTCAACCAGTTGATCCTCGAACAGCAATGGAGATCAGAAGTTGAAGAAGATCGAACAAAAAAAAGAAGATGGAAACATCGAAACGGAAGAAGGAAGAATTAAAGGGCTATTTCTAAATTATTGGGAAAAAATCTTCATTATAACTGATGAGGTAAACAGACAAATAAACAAGACGCACTCTCACCACCAGGTGGATACACAGCGTAACGGAGACGCCGATATTACCGAAGAAGAACTACTCGGCACGCTTCGCTCATTCCGACAAAAGGCCTCAGGACAATCGGGGCTTACAAAATCAAACTTCGAAAAGGCACCAGCCAATGTCATCGAATTGGTGAGAAGGATATATAAGGCCTCACTGAACACGAGATACGTTCCAGATGTTTATAAAATGCATAAGATGATTTTTTTGCCTAAGAATCAGAAGGACCCAACGATGAAGGAGAGCTATGGCAAATTTCACTTCTAGAATTTACCAGGAAGCTCTTTGAGAAGATCGTGAAAAGAAGACTGGTGCCTCAACTGGAAGAGAACTTCCTCTTCAACCCACATCAATTCGTGTTTAGAGAAAAGGGAAGTACGGAGATGTCGATTAATGTCATCACGGAAAAGCTAGCTCAAGCAAAACAGGAAAGCGTTTGATAAGGTCTGACAACGGGGAATGCAGTAAAAGATATTATAACTGCGCCTAAGTGAAAACTTATAAAGAACTTTCGTGACTATGTCATGGAGAGAGCGGCGTACATCCGTTTAGGCTGCACGGACGGACCAAATGTTCCGCTCACTGCAGGCCTCCCACTTCTGTGCCTCACTCTCTAATAGATTTACACTGCTGATGTCCTAGCCCATGTAAGCTCCATTTGCCTCAACATTTAATTTGCCGATGATTTCACCGACATAATCACTTGTCCATGGAAGAATGCACCTTGGCAAGCTCGTATGACATCAGCTGAAATTGAAAATCCTTACACCCACGAGGACCGATGGAAGATCCGCACGAACCAGGAAAGGTTTAAAGTAGTCTCCATAGGCAGGAGACTACTTCACGTTATCATGGTGGGAGATAGACACTATTGCTACATCATGGAGTGCAATGTATTCAGAATCAAGATTACTTCAACCGGGTACCAAAAGCAGGTCCAAGAAAAAATCACCAAGGCCACAGCTGCAGTCAAAACTGCATACATGTTCAGAGATCTTCCTGAAAGCAATAAGAAAAAGATCTGAAATGCACTTGTAAGATCGACGCTGCTATATTCCTGAAAGTGTGCAGAAGTTTGTGACAGATAGAAAGGCTCGGCGAGGGGGTTTATCGTGAGGTGCCCCACCAATGTGGGAAATTCAATCGCCCAAAGGATTTGTACAGTCCTGGGAGACCTTTGAACGTTAGCTTACCTCTAACAGCTATTGCATCGCCTTCGAACCTTTCCTCTGAGTGATTCTTGATGACCACTCTGTATCCTTGTATATTAAATTGACCCCTTGTGGTGTTAATACCGTGCTTCGATATCAGTATTATGTCGGATTCAATCACACGGAATATGTTTCAATATGCCGTTGCTTTCTCCTTCCATCCATTACTGTTGAGTGTCAGAATCCTTAATGTATTGTTTAAGTTCTCCATGCTGGTCTTTCTCTACTGGTGGTTCTAGTGAAGTTTTTTTTCCTTTCGTTCCTCTTTTTTGAAAATTTTGTTTTGAAGACCTGCTCACACGAATCCTTGTATAGAGTAACGTTATAGCGTAGTAGGGCCTCCTCAACCACTTCAACCTCGATCGATGCGTCGTACTCCCATTTGTAAATTTACTCCGTTTAGATTTTTTGTTTTATCCATATTTTCTGTGAACGGGAATTTCTCTGACGAATAAATGACGAGATTAATCTTATCTGCGTCGAGCGGTTTTTTGGTTTTCTTGTTCTTAGGGTCTTCTGAGTCGGAAGATTCATAGAAGTCAGTGGATTCCGTTGATGCCGGTTCTCTTTCGTTCTCTATTACTTCCTTGGTGGCGTCCATATCATTTCCACTTTTATGAACCTTTTGCAGCTGGAGGACGTCTCCTGATGGAGGGTCATCCGCGAACAACATTTTGCTCATTCCTTTTTTGGCCAGCATTTGGTTGAGTTTTTTTTGCGAAGCAACGAGGATAGGTTAGATTCCTAACGTGAGCATAGAGGATGCACATCAGGATTTTTTCTTTGTTTTCTTTGTTTCGGTTTCTTCGTACGTGGCTTTAGCTATCTGTGCGTAAGTAGTGTTTGATCTGCGTACCTCTTCCTGTTTCTTGTCATTTTTCTTTCTGTTTATTATTTCCCTTTTAATCGGGCATGCCATAGCCATTGATCTGTGGCCTTGCCCGCAGTTAGGGCATCTCTCGTAGTTGTTGCGGCAGTCCTTCCAGTGGTGTCCCTTCTCGCTACAGTCTTTACAGTGTTGCTCCAAGAAGAAAGACTATATATAATGTAACAATTTGTAAATAATGAAGAATGTCATTCGCGGATGTTTTTTCCTTGCCTCTAAGACCCCGCTATATAAAAATGTTTGTTTGTGTGTAAAAGATAATGGTAAACCACAATATTTGAATTAAGATTTTATTTATAACTATCAGACTAGTTTCGGTAAGATTCCATTTTCAACTAATAAATAAGAAACTAGGCAAGGAGCACAGTATATATAAGATAAGACACATTCTAAACAAAATGAAACAGCAGGAAACAATCTAGAAAAGAAAACTCGAGTAAATCTGGCGTGAATGCCAAGCTAAACAAAATGAAATGGAACCGGAAACAATCTGGAGAGTTGCTTATCCCCGAGACGCATTGCGTACGGGGGTTTATAGATACGATTGGCGACTCTATTCGTTATATATTTGTTAAATTGGTATTTTCCTTCAGATAAATTGTAGTTATCAACTGTGTTGATGATAGCGGATTTCACAATTCTCCTCTCAATATAATTGTTTGATTTATAAATAATCTTTGCATAGTTAAAATCAAATCTATGGCCATGCTTTTGCGTGTACTTAAAGAGACTTGAAGAGTTCGTAAACCTTCTCATATCACCTAAATGTACTTTCATCTTCTTATTAAAGTGTTCTGGTTTACAATTATAGCATGGTATACTGTAAACTCTAAGATCGAGATTGGTTGGGCGCAGTCTAGTTAAGGATTTTCGAATGGTATTAGAATATTTAAATGTAATATTTATGTTATTTCCGTTCGCATATGATTTTAGAGGAGCCAAGGATGGAGCATATGGGAAACTAATACATTTTTTAAAATCGTCCCTTCGAGGTGTGAAGGTGGCATAGCAGTTTTTTCGTGCTTAGGAATGGCATCTATTTATGAGGTGAATTGGATATTTCATTTCAATCAAATTGCAAATAAGGTAGTTAATTTCATCCTGAAGAAAGAATGAGTGCTTCCTTTGATTTCATAAAAATTCCTTAAATCACATCTGATTCTGTTTTCCTTGGGAATGTATTAATCCTTGTTTATTAAAAGCTTTTCTCATCCTCTTTATTCCGTACTTTCGCTATAAGTTTTGGGAATAATTTTTAAACCTTTCTTGGTTTTCAACACTGCTATGCCAGTGTCATTGCTGTCACTTTTAATTTTCGAATATTTTTCTTTTATGTATATGACTTTAAGTTTAGTGCTTTTTTGTCTTGGTTATAAAGTTTGAACGATTATTTTCTTTTATTTCTACTCTTAATTAAGCTTGTAGTTATTTGCAAGAAAATAAGTCATATTGTTCAAATAAATACTATATAATCTATTGCACCATATATAACATTTTGTAATATGAAGACAGCAAAACAAGATATTGCTATAAAAGAAAGATTTGTAATATTAGAGATCATAATACTGTAGTGAGTTGTTTTACGTATTATATACCTAATTACTAAGTAGCATAAATGCACTTCAAAAGTGCATCGACGAACTGAATCACAGAAATAGTTGTTTCTTTATGGTGCTGCTTTCTCACTGGTCTTTTAGCATAAATTGCAACTTCATATAGTTAAAAAACTAAAATACAGTAGAACCAGGTTAGATGAACATTAAAGATAACACTGGACAACAAAAAAATTCTTTTGTCTGGTGCCTAAAATATTTCAACGAATTCAGTTTTCCTCCATCAGGTCTAGTTTTCTGTCTCTCCTCATTTCCATTTTGGCTCTATTTGATGCTAAAATTGCGCATGTAATAATTTCGAAAGGTGTAGGTTAGTTGATATTAGTGATTTTTAGTGCAATTAAAACATACTGTTTCCATATTTTAATTATTTTAATTCTACAAGAGACAATTAATATGAAACAATTAAGAGAGCATAACATATAAACAAACAAAGTACAAGTAAAAATTAAAAGTTGAAAATGCGGGTTGGCAAAGATTTGGGGCAGAAAATTCAGGGATAAATTTACGTTTATTTGCGCACCGTTGATGTTGAGCAACAGGAGTACCTCATTTAAAAAACAAGCAATAATCTGCTATTATCACAGCGTCCCAAGGTCGCTGGTAACGAGTTTCGATCTCTTTGATGTCCTGATGGAATCGTTTGCCTTGTTTGTCACTAAGGTTAATCTCCGAGATTTTCAGGAGAACGATCAAAATGACTAAAATGAAAATGCATTTGATGCTCATATTCGTACCAATATCACGAAAAGTTGATATAAGTTGGTCAAAAGGTCTGTATAGTTTTCATTTTTGTGTTACCATAACACATTCGGAGAATTAACGCAACACTTTTTTGAAGAGGACATCTTGCTCATTTTCTATTGCTTAGTTGACCACAAAATCTTAAAAATCGAAAAAAAAAATAATTATAATAAATTAAAGAATCCAGTGTATTGGACTTACACACATACATAATGACTAATTTATAACATATAACATATACATACTTATGACATACGAGGGGCGGTCAATAAGTTTTGCAATTCGGATATAAGGAAACGAGATATTAAGAAAAGTGTTTTATTATTTTTCAATATAACTACCCTCTACTTCAATGTACTTGCGCCACTTGTCCCTGAGGCTTCGGAATTCCAGACAACCAGAAATCTTCCGACTGCTGTTCAATCCACTCTTGGACGGGAAGCTGGACATCTTCATCGTCCCCAAGCCGGCGTCCACGCAGTGCAGCCTAGGCGAGATCTGGACTGTAGGGGCGATGGTTGAGCTCCTCGAATCAGCATTCGCGCAGGGCAGCTTGTGGAACTCTGGCCTTGTGGACTTTGACGACGTTGAGTCGATCATGGGGTGTTCTCGCTCGATTTCTTCGACCTTCACCCGTCGATTTTCGAAGATCATCCTCTCCACACGGGCCACATTGTCCTCGTTGGTCACGTCTGACGGGCGTCCTAGAAGAGGGTCATCTCCAAGGGACTCACGACCATAGAGGAACTCCCTATTCCAGCGAGCAATTGTTGCATAGGAAGGAGCGGTGTCGGTGTACACTGCAACCATACGTTCATGGATTTCTTTTGTATTCTTGCCTTTCTTGGTAAAAGATTTGATTACTGCGCGGTGTTCAACCTTCTCCATTGTTGAAATATTTGTGACTGACGATCAGCAATCAGCTATTGCTTCTTAAATAGACGAGGCACGAGCGTACGGCTGCTGTCCTGACTTGTCAT
Source organism: Ceratothoa steindachneri (assembly GCA_963969495.1). NCBI lineage: Eukaryota > Metazoa > Arthropoda > Malacostraca > Isopoda > Cymothoidae > Ceratothoa > Ceratothoa steindachneri. The sequence continues at coordinate 127,271,008 of OZ018328.1, read as the reverse complement.
AACTTGTACTAACACCCCCACAAACAGCCATCCCCATTCCTCTGTTTTGCCCTACCGATTTTCAAAACTTATTGACCGCCCTTTGTATACATATGGACATTAAAAGGATGTTCAATAACTCAAAAACTAGGCCAGATACATCAAAATAAAGATAATTTTTCGAACCAGGAGAACGATTTCTTACAGGAATTATGTCCATTTCCTAAAGACCCAAAATCTTGTAGACCAGTGTAATCATTGCAACCACTACAGAGGTTACCAAAGTGGGCATTACCGCTGTTCGGGGCATTTTGTAAATTTGGGGAGGGGACGGTAGAAAATTCTAATGCTGTATGGCCCATACAGCAAAATTTTGAGGGTCTTAAACTGAGGCTATGTACACATTAAAATCCCAAACTACACCACACTAGAAGAAAACGAACTTTTACTTGAAATTTTTTTATGGGAGCAGAGTTGATGTTTCGACTGAAGGTCTTGGTTTTTGCATATAATTATATAATAAATTTTATAATTATATTACATTATTTGGAAATTATTCCTTAGAATTAACTTCATTGTTAATTTATAAATTGAATAATTTAGTTTTCTCTGCAGCTGTGATGCAATTTCTCTGATTATATTCAGGGAAATTGCATCAAATATCCTGGGAAAACTAAACTAAAGTGAAAAAGGAGTAAAGCTTTGTTCTACTGACTTACTATGTAATTGAGTACCTGTAAGGCACTCTGAAGAGTACGTTAGGGTGCATTAAAAATTTAAATTTCTTTATAAGTGGATTTAGAGATAAAAAGAGGCATGTGAGAAATAGCAATTAACATTGCCGTTGAGGATGGCCCTAAGTAAAAAAAATGGGAACCAATGCACTACATCCTACCCACAAAATTGAGGTAAGGTTTCCTCGTTATACCAGATCACATAATTTGATAATGTGGTGAACACAATCTCGTCCAAGGTAAAGTCATTGTTTCAAAACAGCCCCCTCGCCGTGTATGATATCTCTGTCCTCATCATATCAAAATAGGTGTCATCGGTGATTTTTTCTTTATGAAAAATTGTCTAAATCCTGTCTGTAAACAGCACCATTTTGTAATTTCTTGGAAATAACACAACTAGTAATACAAACGCTTAGCATATAAGGAAAATAGTACCTATATGTGTGGAAATTTATTCTGCCAAGTTTAATCAACATATTCAAATGCATATTCATGCAGAAGAAAGTGGAAGCAATGAATTATAAGGAACAACGAACAATATGTATAATATTATGTTTCAAATCCCTAAACTGATTTTTATAATGATTGGGAACATAATAAGATAAATCGTTAACAGTTGTAAACAGGAAGAGGAGTATGGGGGAGTAAATTGAACATGAACTGTAAATGAAATATTTTTATTCAAGTAAAATTACATAGCGGGCTAATGAGATGAAAATTGGAGTTGTGCATCAGCTTCTTTGATTTTGAAAAAGCTTTTGAAATGTTAGGATAAGAAATTCTGTGTTATATATTGAGAGATATTGAATTTGAGTTAGGAACTATGACTAGTAAATGATGTATATTGAGATAAAAAACACCCTCCGTGAAGACTGGGAATGAAAAGAAGATTGTGTTGAGAACATGAGATAGGTAGGGGAGCAAGAATGGAACATATTATCGTCATATTTAATTTTACTCTACCGGCATAGTATAACTGCACGATTTAACAAGAAAGTGTTCATGTTTATCCGAATTGGTGGCGGAAATGTTATACAGCTAAATACGGACACAATAGAACATCCTAGTCACTCACACTATTGACAAAAGTTCCTTTTAAGCGACCTCCACCGATCAAGATCAACTTACGTGTCCACTCTAGCAAACTCATTCAATCCTCAGCCTGGCAAGGCAAGGTGAACATCGCAAATGTCTAGTTAAATGAAATTGATGAATTTGAAACTCATATATATATATTCATATATATATATATATATATATATATATATATATATATATATATATATATATATATGAACTTTAGGAATAGTTAATAATATTGCCTAAAACGCTTCTAATTTGATCATAGTTGTGCTAAATTGTAGATGTAAATTATCCGAAAATTTAAATTACCTAATTCTATGTAATTTAAAACCATTCTAGCATTGATTGGAAGTTATCTATCAGTATGGAGGTAATCTAAGTTATTTTATTTTGCAGACTTTTTTAATATATACGCAAAGTACTTATTATACGCACCATGACTTACAATTTAAATTTTATTTAGCTAGATAAATTTACCTCCGTTGCCGAGGAGAAAGAGTCAATGGCTGCCTATATTTGAAAGGTTTCGAACCGCATATCTGTTACAGTAGATACTAAAGAACGAAGAAGTTCAAATATGTACTTTAGCCATGTAATGGGCAGTAAAGGTAGAAAATTTTTAGAGCTACATAAATTGCTTCACTAATTTAAAACATATATAAGAGTAGTTGATATAGTTAGTCGGTTAAAATACCGAAAGTTAACATTATTTACGAAAGTTTAACCAACGAAGTAGCATTAGTGATAAATAAGACCAACTTAAAGATAAGTTAATCAGAGATAGAAAAGTCGTAAGTTTCTGCATCCTAAGTAGGTATTCTGGATCCTAAATTAAAACAAATGACATGTGCCTTCTCCCGTCTGCATGTTGTCACTAATCATATGAACTACATGTGTGTACGTGAATCTAGTCAGGAAGATCATAATTGACGTAGAGAAGCAGTTATCGATAGAAATAAGAAATAAATATCACTTAAAACCAGGAAAATGTGGATTTTTTATTTTCATTTTAAAGTATCTAGGTTTAATGGCTGATGGCTATAGTTTTCTTGACGACCCTAAAAGGGTCAAAACAATTTATAACTATCCTATCCCAAGACACATCGAAGATTTCAGATCTTACTAGGTATAGTACACCAATGATCGGGATTTGTTGTAAACTTTGCGACTAAAGTAATTGATGAGAATATATCTCGTGGAGAATTGGCTCATTATCACTTCAATAATGAAAGTAGGCTCTGCACATATCAGTCATCCTTTGACTGGGTTCAGTATCGAATTAGCTTATAAAAATGTTTTATTTATAGGTTTAAATTTTGAAACTGTACTGAAAAACGATTATCTCATTTTTTCACCATAAAATAATTGACCTAAGAAAAATGTGTATTGAAAAATTTCGTCTTCACCTTTGTAAATGACATTATAAAATATATATCGAGTGAGTTACCCCAGATGCATTAAGTCATTATAAAAGGTTAGGTCTCATGTGCATTGAAGTTGCCCAAACGTTTAAAAATTCCTCTTCTTGTAAAACCTCCTCATAATTATTCGATAAATTCAGAACGTGCTATTGTTAGTGATTTGTTTGGTAAAGCTAATAAGCTATATAGATCTATAATTAATAAAATTTATAAAAGAGTTTATGAAGAAAATTAGTGAATAGTTAATCGCCTTGATAGCGATATATCTTCTGTTTACTGACCCAATTTAACTTCAAAGGTTTGAGATATAATATATTTAGGCCAAGCTTGTTACTTTGCAATCATCAAGGGGACAAAACGGTTAATCATAGGTGATTTTTTCCGACTCTTCAATTTGAAAAGAGGCGAAGAGTTTGTTTTATTTTCAGTTTAGAAAATATTATAAGTAGTAAATTGCTATGGTAAATGGAAATAAAAATCGTGAGAAGTAGCCGAAAGGTTAAGAAAGGTTCCAAAGTTTGGCTTTATTTCAATGAAACAAACAATTACAGAACATATCTATAGAAAGAAAATAATACATATAATGAACGCACTCTCACATATGCACATACAAATATAGGCAGTTAATAGAGCAACTGCAAAATCTTCACTTCATACATTATCATACATTCTCATATATTTTATATTTACTTATATTTAATATTCAAACCCAAAGAAAGAAACTCAGGTTAGTTATGAACTTAATTTATTATAAGTTAATAAATTATAATGGCGTAGTTATATTTCACAAATTGAGTAATCGTCATTAATCATTTGAAATCTATATATGCAATAACAATTAATATCCGTCTATGAATTATCTCTCTGAAAATTTTGCAAATGAATATCAATTTTCACATACAATTAACACTCGCTATTTCTCTTAGAGTAAAGGTAACGCAGAGGGGGCTGTATCAACGATCAAGTCTTGACAAAATGTGTCAATCATGAAATTAAGTATTTGTATCTGAGCTCATAACAAAATACTCTTAAAATTGGTTATTGTACTGCCAAACCGTTAGAGGGTTAGTAGTTAAGAACTCTGTTACCTGTCTTGATTTTCAGGTAAAACCAATCATTCTAATCACGTCAATAATAAGAGAAAAAAAATGACGGGCTAGGAAAATGTACAAGAACTACACGGATAAACATAGGGAAACATGGAGATTGAAAGATGTTCGGAATCGTAAGAAAGTCTATATCCGTAAATAATTAAAAAATTTACAGCTGTTGGAAAATATCTTAAACCAAGAAATTACTTTTGAAGGTGACATTTGGGAAAGGTGAAGGAGAAATCGTAAAAATATAGTTACTGGAAATTTCAGTAAAGAATCAGTAAAAAGGCAGTCATAACTAGATTGCAAAGCAGTAATTACTAGTAGTTTTAATGAAGAACCAGTAAGAACTTAAACAATACCAGATCTACCAATTCCTAGAAGTAATAGGTCTAATAAGAAAGCACTTTCTCGTTGTTCACAGAGATTAATTTAGCTTTAACTTTCCTTCTAAATAATTTTAAATTAATTTTAGTGTCTCTTTAGGAGTTTCCCGGAGTTCGTAGTGTTCTGTAGTTTTGTTTATCTCTTGAATAATATAATTAATATTTAACTTGAAATTATGATGTATTACAGATAGCCTTTTTATATATTGATTAGGCATAACAGGGTGGAATGTGTAAACGCAATCTGCTACTGACATAATTAGACATTGTAGTCTGGTGTAGTATTGACAGAAAGTTCCTTTTAAGATAGCCATCGGATGGTGAGGAGCCCATTAGTTCCACAGGCCCTCTCAACTAAAGGTATGCCATGACTCATTATAGACTATAGTGCTACTTTAGTGCTATAAAGATTGTTACATAGTCGAAAGGAATCGTGTCAAAGGAGATGAATGGAGATAAATCTCAGGATAAAGAGATTGATGTGAGTAACCAAAAGAGTATAGAGATGATTATATGGGTATATAGTCCAGGTATAAAAGTTCAAGCAGAATAGGCTTATTTAAAAAAAACAAGGTCTGCTGACAAAAGTTGCGTGCTCTCATTTATTATAATTTCCGACCTTATGGCCTACAATACTTCCAATAATTCCCAGACTAACCTTGGGAGGACCCTATAAATTGTATAAGGTGAAAGTAAATGCAAAACAAACAATACAAGGGTCTCAAATGTCGTTAGAATCGGCTGAAAAGTTATGATGTTATTGCCAAATAATTCTCCAGCTAACAGGGCAAGGACTTTGGCAATTATATCACTCGAAAGACAATATAAAATAAAAGAATATAAGGGTTTCAAATTTCGCTAAAATCAGCCAAATAGTTACTTTGTTATTGCCAAATAATACCCAGCCTAACCTTGAGAGTACCTTTGCAATTATTATATCATTAGAAAGAGAATGTAAAAGAACAATAGGGTTTCAGATTTCGTTAGAATCGTCCGAACATTTACAATCTTATTACCAAAACAAAATAATTCCCGAGCTTAACTTGGGAGGGCTTTGGCAATTATATCATTGAAAGAGAATGTAAAACAACATAAGGTTTTAAAATATCGTTAGAATCCGCCGAATAGTTAAAATGTTATTACCAAAACAACATAAAAGCGAAACAGGGATCGACTGGCATTGTGAGATATTGAGTCATACGCGACTAAAAATGCATATTATTCCAAAATAAATTCCATACAAGAACATGAAATGTTCGGTCACAAGATTTTCTTTGACGAAACGGCCGAAACATATAGCGAGGAAAAGTCTGAAATGAAACGTTTGGCAACAAATCTTCCAAGCATCCACTCGCAAGACACAGCGTCATTTGATGGAGAGATCCGCTAACCTTACTCTGACGACTGCTTTCCTTCAAAGGCTTTCTGGCACGTTCTTCTCGAATGTTCAAATCTGGAGGTTCTTTGCGTACGTTACCTGTACATGGACGAGTGAAGTCTTTACTACTTATCCCTTGTACGCGAGGGAGATTCGTGGTCTCCCTTTCCTCAGATAATTGGGTTTCTATAAGTGGCGAGCTTAAGAGAGCTACCTCCTCAAGGTGCTTGATGGTGACTTTTTTCTACCCTTATGTTGTTTTACTATCCTCTGTTTTTTTTGTTTTTTTTGGTGTATGTTAAATTAGCTTAAATATGAACTATGTTTTCAGGCGCCCATGCCCTTCTTGGCGGTTTCCAATAGATACACCTCTATGAAGTAACTTGAAGTAAAAGGAAACTTGTTTTAGATCTTCTTAGTTCATGATAGTCATTAAAAATTGATCGGTACAGTTTTTGAGGAGAAAAGCCGATAAATCCTTAATAGAATTTTCATGATAACAAGTATGTAATTGCCCTTATTTTTATAAATTTTTCTCAAATCCTTTTCCCTTTTGTTTCTTTTTGTTACTATCATTGTGCATCTTTCAATTTTCTCGTTTTGGAAAAGCGTATAATTTAAAACCTTTTAAATCTACAAATTCGCCTAACTTGCGTTCGCTCTTATTTTGCTTGTGTGAAATTTCATACGTGTCCTTAATCTCAAATGTTTGCATTCACTACCCTCAAAATCATCTATAACTGATATTTTTCTTGTTTACGTTTAGTGTTTAGTTACAAGTGCTGATTAGATTAATAGTATTTAAATTTTATATACTATTTGATTAATGTATCGGCTTTACCTATAGTTTTATTAGAAATTATACTATGCCTCAATGCTGAATCATACACCATGAATATCTATCTATGTAATTTCCACCTGTATTTGAAATTGTGTCCTTTTTGTGCAGTTGTATATTTCGTGGTGGTTTCCTTCTTTCTTTGCAGAGGCCAAACATATTTATTAATTCTCCCTTATCTTTGCCTGTATTTTTTATAGCGATAAGTCATTAAAAAGGGTTTAAAATAAAGAAGGCAGCCATAATCATTAACTGACTCCAGGTAGTTTCATATCTCTCACTGGAACGATTTTACGTATCGGGTTCCTTGAGCAGGCGATGGTTTGCCTACAAGGAATGAGAGCCCTATTTTGCGATCATCATGCAGGTGATAAGCTAGATAACTTACGGCACAGTATTGTCAAATTTCAACTATGTCCTAATTGGGCTAAATTGGATAATAGTATGGGACCTACGACGATCTCCTATACCGCACATTCAATCCATCCGCGTGGGGAAAAAATGTATTTTCTTTTTTCAAATTTGCTTTCAATGTGAATCTGTCTGCACTGTATTGCGTATTTCTTGATATCTTTCCTTCCCATATTTGCCTCAAATTTAAATTTTTCTATGAGATTATATACCCATTTCATTTATTTTATTAGCGTTTTTCCATTGTAAACTCTTTTAAAGTATTTTAACCATAAACACAAGGTTTTATATACTGCTCACTTATGGGTCAATTTTTTGGTTTTGTGTATTTATGAATCAATATACGTCACCTCAATACTCTTCACTTTTAATACATATTCTACCCAGTAGTAACAAAAATATACTTTCAATTAACGGATTGAATGCTATAAAACACATAAGAAAGAAAGAAAGAATAAATTACTACAAACATATGTTTGTTTACATGACAAATACACAGAAGTTGCGATTATAAACAAGTAGAGCAATAAGTAAAAATTGAATTGTAAAAGATGAATACATGCTGTGGTTCAGATTTCACGTTAATCTGTAGGTCCAAGCAAAATGGAACAATTCCATTCTATCACGAGCTAAAAGAAGAGTCACCTAAAATCAAATTCTTTTTTCCTATTATACTTTCATTTTCACCCTCATTCCTCTGCTTCTCCTCATATCATTTATTCTTTGCCCCGGCATTTGCTTCTTCCTCTGGACAAACAAACATGGTAGAACATCAGAGAGGTTGGCGACTGGAAAAAGGCAGGTGTCGTTCCGGGGTCATCTGCCCCCTCCTACCCCATAACTAGAAGCATGGAGAAGGGACCTTGCGCCGATTCATATACATATATCTTCCACACGGCATTAGTCAGTATTCCTCGAAGATGATTGCAGGCAGGTCGAAGACGTCTCGAAAATATAATCACGGAAAACATTGATCTTTCCTTCCATTCTCTTCAGCCTCGACAGAAGGCACTTTTTTGAAAGCTTGAAGAGCTTTTGAACAACATTAATAAATATAAACTAGCTTTGGACTGCAAAAATCTTGTGTCCTGCATGACCTCTATTCAAAAATTTGTCTTTCACACAAATAAACAATCACAGAACATAAGCATACAAAGAAAATAATACATATAAATTTCTATTTCTCTTGTAATATATATATATATATATATATATATATATAGTGAGAGAGAGAGAGGGAGAGAGAGATAGATAGATCTTTAAGGAACTCGACCGTGCGGTGAAGCTTGCATTTATTGTTGAATATTGAGGAGGAATCTAAGAACCGATATAAAGGAATGCAATACTTTTTTTCTTTGACCATCAGTTAAAAACCTTATGTTTTTATCTTCTGCGTAGAAATGCATAATAAATAAATCATTGAGACTGAAATAAGATAGGATCAAAGGTTGTAAAATAATTTAAAAAGTAAATCTAAAATTACCACAGGAGTTCAAGTAAAATGAAGAAAGTAACATTATTTACTCTGCTGAAAAATAACTCATTTTTTAGATGTAATAATTAATAAAAATAGATAGAAAAACAAAATTAAATAAAATTTAGCAAAGATTTTTAAATAAAATTAAGAAAGTAACATTATTTACACTGATAAAAAATAACTAATATATTAGATATAACTTCTTCAAATATTAATATAAGTGCAAGCATCTTTCTGAAAAAAATATAAATAAACCAAGTTACATAAATATTGGCCACTTTTTATAGAAGAGTCGCACTCGTTCACAAGTTAGTAGAGAATGAATGATGTATTTAGATCTCGAACTGGTATCTATAGGGTTTATATAGTGAGTAGCTGCAATTGCGAAAGAAAGACAACCAACAAACTATCGCTATTTAAAGTTTTCCGAGTTATCAATTATTGTAAGTTATTGTTTAAGGTTAATATTTAGAATTTAGAAATTATAAAAATTGGAATTGCAGTTATTCCCTCAATTATTCATCAATGAGGCAAAATGTGTGAAGTTGGAAAGGAGAATAAGACAAATAACCGAACAGATATTCATACAACTTCTTAAAAGTTGCTTTAATATTTGGAACCCCAAACAAATATTAAAGCCACTTTTTAAAAATATATGCTACTGAAAATCTATTCCGAAGACCAGGTGGTAAACTTTACCGTCACATTCGGTCCTACTTTTGCAAACTTCTACAGGGAAAACCTAGAAGAGACGCTCTTAAAAAAATGACAAACAAACTCCAAATTTACATCAGATTTTTTGATGACATATTCCTTAGCACTAAGGACGAACATCAAATACTACAACTCAAAGAACCTTAGAATCTCATTACGATCTCAAATTCACATACGAATTGAGTGCAAACGGCCGTAATCCCTTCTTGGATGCAGACGTAAAATAGAACAGCGACGGAAAATATATCATCACCCTCTATCGAAAAGAAACAGACTGCGGCTGATGCTTTAACGCCAAAGTTGAGTGCACCAAGAAAAATATAAAAATCGGTAATGATCTTATACATAAGAAGAGCTATCAAGAACTGCTTAACGTGGAACTCACTCGATGAAGAATTTCGACGATCCAAACAAATTCTAATAAAAAACAGCTACTCCAATAGAGAATTTGACAAATTACAGAATAAAATTCTCAACTCAAAGTTTGAGGTACAGGAGGAAAAAGAAAAAGAAGATGAAATAATACCACTCTATTTAAAAACAAAATGATTGATGCTTACAAAACAGACAAAAGAATAATAGAAAAGATCATAAAAAGTAATGCTATCTAAGAAAAAGACAATTAGCTATCTCTAGGAATACATTATAAACACAAAAAAGACAGAAACCTACTGATGAAAAACAACCTCCGTGAAAAAGAATCCATCCTAAAGGCTACAAATGTGGTGCACAAATTTGAATGCCCCCATGAGGATTGCAAGCCTCATCCATACAACTAATATATAGCTATGACCACCACCACCCTTAGCCAACGCCTAACAATTCACTTGCAAGAAGGAGGAATCAAAGCACACTACAATGAACAAATTACAAGAAAGATCTTTGATGAAAACACTACCATCCTCAGAAAAAGATGGCATCTCAACCACCTGAAGATTCTGGAGGCTCGTCTCATCAAAGAGATTGGCCCGAACTTGAACACACAGCAAACCAGCTCGGAGCGAGTATTGCACCTTTCCTGTTAAGAGTAAAGCGAACCGTAATCTAAATCAGACCTATAAAAGACACCAAAGAACGAAGACGAAATTTATTTTTTGCTGCTCACCAAACAATTACTTCGCCGCTACAGGGATTCGACGAGAATAAAAACGTTCCATCAATGCCGCGTCAAAAATAAGCAAGACTTCCGTCTGAAGATGCCTAAAAAGAAATGAAAGGTCACGGCCAAAATTTGTAAAAAAATTCGAATATATTTTAGATATGACCAAATAAAATGGAGCTCTCTCAGTTGATTTTCGATCTTCCGTCTCATATAAAAAACTGCCTCCGACAGTGAGAACAGGCTAAAATAAAAGTGGTAAAGTCAAAATACAACCTGGTATTTATCAAAACATGTATACAAGAGAAAGTACGCCCATAATATACCGATATATATATATATATATATATATATATATATATATATATATATATATATATATATATATATATATATATATATATATATGTATAAATCTTTCATGAACGCGAAAGAATGTTGAAACGAATCCAGCAAGCCGTAAGAAACAAAAAAACAGGATAATACGAGGGGCGGTCAATAGACTTTGTGAATCGGGAGGACAAAACAAAGGAATGGGGATGGCTGTTTGTGGGGGTGTTAGGACAGGTAATGACAAGTTAAGACCTACAGCCGCACGCTCTTGCCTTGTCTATTTAAGAAGCAGTAGCTGATCGCTGATCGTCAGTCACAAATTTTTCAACAATGGTGAAGGTTGAGCACCGCGCAGTGATCAAATATTTGACCAAGGAAGGCAAGAATGCAGAAGAGATCCATGAACGCATGGTTGCAGTGTACACCGCGAGCGCTGCTTCCTATGCAACTATTGGTGGCTGGAATAGGGAGTTCCACCATGGTCGTGAGTCCCTTGAAGATGACCTCCGTCCAGGACGCCTATCAGAGGTGACCAACGAGGACAATTTCGCCCGTGTGGAGAGAATGATCCTCGAAAATCTACGGGTGAAGGTCGAAGAAATCGAGCGAAAACTTGGAATATCACATGGAAGCGTTAGCAACATCATCCACGACAATTTGGCCATGACCAAGATCTCTGCCCGTTGGGTCCTTAGAAACCTCACGCCCCATGATCGACTTCAACGTCGTCAAAGTCTACCAGGCAAGAGTTGCACAAGCTGCCTTACGCGATTACGGATTCGAGGAGCTCAACCATCCCACCTACACTTCAGATCTGGCCACTAACATCTACTTTTTATTCCGTTATCTCAAGGCTGCACTGCGTGAATGCCAGTTTGGGGACGATGAAGATGTCCAGCTCGCCGTCCAGGAGTGGATTGAACAGCAGTCGGGAGATTTCTGGTTGTCGGGAATTTGAAGCCTCAGGGACCAGTGGCGCAAGTGCATTGAAGTCGAGGGTAGTTATATTAAAAAATAATAGAACACTTTTCCTCATATCTCGTTTCCTCATATGCGAATTGCAAAACTTATTGCCTGCCCCTCGTATTGTTTCCTCGTAGCCGAGTTGTCTAATGGTTTAAGGAACGGTGTAATTGAGATCAATGCGGTTGCTCGCTGCCTCAGTGTGTACGGTTCGAATCCCACCCCTATACGGAATTTTTGCGAGTTAGGGAATAACATTTGCGCAAGAAAAATAATCCTCTTTTTCTGTTTCTTGCGGTTCGCTTGAGCCTTGTGTGATGGAGCCGAGTCTTGTTACAAACACCTAAGGTCTTCCGTTGCGTACATTGTCGATCCGTGGCTTAACCTTCTTTGGCCTCTAACTCTCTTGCAAACTTGTAGTGAAGGATCTAGTGACTATTAAAAATCGTGTTATTTCTAAATTGCTATGTTTAGCCTTTATAGCCACGGTAACTGCGTGCCTCTTCATTTCTTATGTGATCATAAGGTCTGACATTGATAAATATGAAATATAGAAAATATAAATTCAAATTATATGCTGCTATACTAAAAATAACATGTGTCCTCAAATACCTTACACACCTCATATATATATATATATATATATGTTGGTTATAATGAAGTCCACAGCTGTGGCAGCGTTATTAATTTTAACTTGTATATTCTTACTATTTCATAAAAGTTTTTTAACGGGGTCTTCGAGGCGAATGACATTCTTTATTCCTAGACACCTTTCGACCATATTAGGTCATCTTCATCAAATGAAGGAAAATGGAATTATTCAAAAATTGCTACATTATATATAATATTTCTACGCAAACATAAGTATTACAAAAATTGGCCAATCATGGCTTCGAAGACCACGTTAAAAATCTTATAAAAATATTAAGAAAATACAAGTTAAAATTAATAACGCTGCCACAGCTGTGGACTTCAATATAACCTGCATATAACATGGCCTTTTAACTAATTACACATATTATCACCATGTCAACAGCCAAAGAACCTCCCTGGATCAGAGGACTACTTTTATGCACAGTGAATACGTGCAAAAGCAAAATCTCCTTGCAACGCTTAATAGTGAATTGATTTATCTCCAAGCTCTTCTCGATGGAGCTAATAGCACATCTTCTATTAAAATTAAAAGCATGTCTTCCTGACACATCCAACATACACCTGCGTCAATGTAGGCAGCGCATTAGGTGCAAGCTGGGAAAAATGTACGGTGGCCTAGTTGACATCCCTCAAAAATCAGATCTTTACATCAACCTAAGCAACAGGAAATTAGCCAAGACAAAGTTGATTTCCTTAACTTGGGCCTAAATTGCCACTATATGACTAAGTCATTCCTTTATTTAAGAGAATTGAAATAGAGATCCTCCTCCAAGACATATTCAAGCTCGAACAAATCCGAAAAGTCGATATCAATTCCAACCTCGCTACTGAACTCTCCGCAGAGTCGAATAAACGCCGCGGCCACAGCCCGAGCTCCCTTATCACGCCTCAACTGAGGCAGGCTGCAAAAGAACTCAAAGAGAACCAGGATATTGTCTTCAGGAGAGCCGATAAATTCTCAACAAGAGGATTACCTCAATAAGATGAAAAGAATACTGCACGACACCAACAAATTCAAGAATGCGCTCAGTTGAGAACAAGATTTTCAAGAGCAATATAGCGCCCAAGCCTTCCATTTACGCGCGTTATATCGATGACATAATTTTGAATACAAATAACCTTACATAAGTGAACGGCCTAGTTGAAACATTCAATAACAGCTCTCGTCTGAATTTCACCCACGAAACGGAAGATGAAGGATCCCTTTCCTTCCATAATATCCTCATAAGTGCCCAAGAGTCTGAATTTGTGACCCAAGTATACGTTAAGGCCAAGAACTTGGGCTTCTGCTTAAACGGTTCTTCTGAGTGTCCTAAACGTAATCAATGCCTTAGTTAACAGAGCAATTTCCTATTCTTCCTTGTGGATGACTGTTGATCACGAACTTAAGAGGGTTTCCCGAGTTCTCGTTCACAACGGCTACCCACAAGAATCCAGCAACGCCATCATGAAAGAGAAAATCAACTTGGCTGCTGGCCCTGGCGTCAGGAGGTCTACTCCGAAGAGGAGTAATTTTGACCTTTATAAAGGCCAATATGAACACCAGCTACCGTGAAGACGAAAAGGCTCTCAAAGCCATTCTGCATCGTAACGTGACCCGGACCGACCCTAATACGGATATTCATCTAATTATATACTACAAGACCAAGAAAACAAGTAGTTTTATAATGAAGAATAGCTGTATCCCTCCAACGAGCGAACTCCAGGTGACTTACGTCGTGTACGAATATTCGTGCAAAGTTGGTGACTGCGAACACCGCAAGTACATTGGCGTGACCTCCACAACCCTGTCAAGGCGACTGATAGCTCACCTTCAAGAGGGCGCGATTAAAATAAACACCCAATCTCATGGCACTACCCTAACTTGTGAAAAACTGAATCAGGACACCTCCATTATCCTGAGACTCCAAAATCGCAGAAGATTGCGGATGGCCGAAGCCGCCATCATTCAAATGAAGAAACCGGCAATTAACGTGCAACCTCAATTCAGAAGATGGGCTAATAACAGAATACAAGAGAGAGATGTGAAAAAACAAATAATATATGTAGACCTTCATTACAAAGATTACGAGTATGAATACGCGTTTAACGGAGATATTAAATAAAGATAAAGGTGAATAAATATTGGCATGTCTTATCAAACTTGAAATAATGATGAGGAAGAAGAGTATATATGAATCAAGCAATTGAAGTTAAGAAAAAAAAGCAAAGTTGGGTTCGTTGCAGAGGAAAAATTACGCTAGAATAAATCATTGTAATAGGACCAAGATGAATTAAAGAATTTATATAAACTGCCCATCAGCGTAAAATAAATGAAAATTAAGTGAAATATGTGACTCACGATGGCAATGAAAAACGAAATTTGCATGGAAATGAAACGGAAATTGAAAACTTATAAGGCTTGCAAAATATGCAGATATAAAATAAATAAAAGGTGGCGTTAATCTGGCTCTTATTCATAACAGCAGGATTAGTGCTAAGAAGAACTATTTATATAGCCTTCATAATTCATGTAATCTTAGGCAAAATTGGAATAATAGAGAACCCATTAGAATAGAAGCAGTGAAAAAGTACAAAAATAAAATAATAGAAAAACAACTGGTAAGTTTGTTATCAATAGCTGTTGAGGATAAAAGTTCATGATCAAACAAGGGTATGTAGCATATGAATGAGAGGTTCTGCTATTTCCTCACCCCAAAATGATGGAGAAGCTTTTTCTTTCAGACTTTCACGTTTAGAATTCTTCGATAAAGAAAGTTAGATTTACATATAATGATGAGGCAGACAAAGAAGATACACTTTTATTTTTTCCATATTTTCTTGAACATCTACTTTACCTTTACTTTTCTTTTTACATGGTTAAATGCATTCACTTTCTTCAATTGATTTATTAGCAATTTGTTTTATATATGGATAGTAAGTGAATTATTTTCTAGAATTTACAATATAAGTCTGGTATCGTATTTTTAATAATGTATAAATATTGCAACACAACTTATAGCGTAAGGCTAATGCAATGTCTTTCACTCTTTGAATAAATCAAATAAATTCTTATATTTAAACTCATTTGCCATTTTTTCTTACCAATCAAAGATTAATCCTTTCTTTGACTGTAAACAGTCAAATGGGTACAATTGAACTTTACTCCTTTTGAAAAAAAGCGACGCCTAGACCTGGCGCTTCACCGCAGGTAAAAATATCCCATTTTTATTCAATTTTCTTTGAGGACAGTTTCTCAGTATTGAAAACTTGAGTTGCTCAAATTGGAGGTAATTTTATCTAAAGAACTGCGTTTACTATTCGGATTTTGCACTTAAGCGTTGCGCATTAACTTCGAGTTGCCTCTAATACGAAAAGTTCGTGTTTTATAACCAGGACAACGCTCCAATGTGATAAGATTATACACATGAATTCGTTTCTATTTATTCGCAAATTTATAGATGCGTTATTGAGTAAAGTAAATGAAATAATCGTCTAAATCTCATATAATTTATGCGCCTTGCTTGAATAAAGCCTTAATGAATTATCGAACAGCCAATAACTACAGTCTAACAGGGTTAAAAATAAGGAATTCCACACCAATTGTAAAGAAAATGATTAGACACTAGCCTGAGCATTATAAGCCAAAGAACTTTACTTCCTTATCTAGAATCAATTATATTTAATCCTCAAAAACCATCTTGGGTGCATTAAGGCAAACTGCTGCATCAAAGGACTATACATTCCCGTCATCATATATATGTCAGATTACGACTCGTGGCCAAATCTGATTGAATTTTTTCATGAAATGAGTCAATAATAACATACCAAAATAACAGGGAACATAGAGCCTTGGCCAAAATTATGGAGCTGGTATGAAAAGGTAAAGAATATGACTAAAACTCATTTATTTCATACTTGACGTAAATAAAATTTTGTGGATATTTTGTCAATAATTAATATTTGATGTGTCCTCCTTTTTCTTTTACATACTCGTATAACCGCTTTAATGCGTGTTTGCATTAATGAGATTAAGTTGGCATTTTTCATTAATTTTGGCTGTTAATTTACTCTTTGATGAACATTTGCGCATCCTCACTCTTGTGCCCAAGTGTGATTACAACTATTTAATTGGGTTGATATCTGGAGATTGAGGGAGCCATTCCATCAAAATTACCCCTTTCTTTACAAACAAACCCTTTGAGACTCTAGTTGTGTGGCATGTGTGGCATTGTCTTGTTGGAACATTACACCATTGGGTATGTGATCATTGAAAACTTTACCTAATGAAGGTTGATAAACTGGTCTAACATGCTGGTGTGAACGTTGGAATTCATTCTTCCCCCACAAGTGAACAATAATCCTGCACCTGAAGAAGACATGCCGCCCCAAACCATACAATGGTACCTCTAAATTTCAAGGCGGGACAACATATCTCAGATCATAAACTTTCACAACTTTTTGACGAACATAAACAGCTGAAGAGGTTCCAAAGATCTGAGGAGAAATATAAATTTTACTGATCATTTTACGTATAAAATAAAAATGCGTACAAGCGCAATAAATTGGTGGAAAATAATTTGGATAACCTATCTCAAAGTTTCTTTCATCTGAACAAACAACTTTAGCCCAATCATCATCAGTCCAATCTTAATGCAGAAGGTTGACTCAACCACTTATACACAATATGCAAAAACGCATTAAAGCGGTTATAAAAGCAAAAGTAAAACATATAAAATAATAATTATAGATGACATATACTCGTCTGTTTATTATATTGTTTTTAATTATTATGTGAATGAGTTTCATTCGTATTCTCTATTTTTCCCTACCTGCCTTATAATTTTGGCCAAGGCTGTATTTTACCAGATAAACCAATAATTAATTGAAGCAATATGCCATCTCTCTCTACATTTATTACGCTTTGCTAATATTAATTGGCAGAATTAAAAACTTAACTAATTAATGAGGCCAAATCATCCAGAAAATTAGTTTTCATAGGGTTCTGTTTTCGATCTAGTAATTTATTCGTAGATTATAAAAATATTAAATGGTTGGTCGCTGCTTTTAGAATTGCGGCCAATATAAGTATCATGAGAATAATACCTAACGAAAAGGAAAAAAATCCAATCCGCAATAAACCTATTAGTTCATTAATGGTTAAAGTATTGTATGAACTATATACCAATTAAACATAAACCTTTGCATGCTCAAATTATACTTCTTAGGAATAATATACTGTTCACTTTCTTCTCCATATTTGAAAAAGAATGCATTAATCTTGCAATAAATTTAGTCATGCTACCCAAATGATACACAGCTTGAAAAATAAATCCTTCGAAATGTGATTGAATTAAGCGAGTTTACATTCCTGAGCGACAAACATAAAATATGTTAAAAATTCAGGAAAGGTTTGATAATGGAAACAACTCGATGAGATTCAGATGGATACTATGTGTAACATAGTTGATAGCGATTTAATAAATATTGCAACTGTAAGCGTGTGAACTTATAGAATATCTTGGCAAATGGGTTGTTAACTACGATTTAATAAGTTCAACAGCCATGGAGTTACCTAATTTAAAGGACTAAATACATTCAATAAAGGTCTCTTTGGGGAATTCTTCTTTGTCCTAAAAAATAAAACGTTTTCTTTTTTCACATTAGTTTAACAGTTGTTTTGAAATCATCAGCAAAAATTTGAAATATTTTGTGCCAAACTAACTACTGACGTCGATATTTATCTGTCTGTGCTTTTTCTTAAGATTTTTAAGAATATTACCTTATCTATGCATAAAACAGGAATGAAGGCTCCTTTTAGAAATTATTCTTAGTTATAATAATATGATAAATACTTAGTTTAAATGATTTGCAATATGGTTTATTGTTTTTATTATATCAACACGAGATAAGGTGGATTATTTCTCAATGTCTTTTATCATTTTACTGTAAGGTAGTGGTGCAGATTGTAATATAACCTTTATGTAGTAAGGTTACGGTATGGTAAAATTGAGAATAATCCTTGTCTGACTTTGCTTAAGCTCATTATAAAGTAAAAAATTCCCTGATTTGTTGAATTTTAGACTTAAAAGCCCAATCACTTTGGTCAATTCTTGACAGAACTGATACACCATTATGATTAGCTTTGAGCTTTTTTGACTATTTGCAATATTTTAGACAATTGCGCACACATCATCACTTGTCAGATGGAATATATTTCAGCAAAGGAAACGGCTTAATACCAATTAGCTCGCATCATTTTGTATCGTTAATTTCCACTCTCATACGATACTGATCTTTCAGTCACAATCACGTGACTGTTATATTTTGAATGCTTGATAGTATTGATGTAAATCTTATTCAACTAGTCCGATGTGGCATATTTTTCAACAGATATCTCACTACATATTTGTTGAGGGCTGTTTTTATTCAGAACTCAGCTTGGTAATCTTAAAAATAGTTCACCCGACTTTTGGAATTTCTGAGTAAATTTAAACTGCGAGAAAATTTTTTGTGCTGGATAAATGCTAAAATATCATTAGGTGACTGTTAACTCTATGATGAATATATTTAATAAAGTTTGCTTTAAAACCAATTTCCATTTGTTTGTTATCTACAAATGTTTGAAATTAGATCTTTTAAAAGACCTATTACCAAAATAGTAAGAGAGAAATACGAGGGCCGGTCAATAAGTTTTGCAATTCGGATATAAGGAAACGAGATATGAAGAAAAGTGTTTTATTATTTTTAAATATAACTACCCTCGACTTCAATGAACTTGCGCCACTTGTCCCTGAGGCTTCGAATTCCCGACAACCAGAAATCTCCCGACTGCTGTTCAATCCACTCCTGGACGGCGAGATGGACATCTTTATCGTCCCCAAAACGGGGTCCACGCAGTGCAACCTTGCGCTGGCGGAATAAAAAGTATTGGCTATGGGCCAGAACTGTACTGTAGCGGGGATGGTTGAGCTCCTTGAATCCGCACTCGCGCAGGGCAGCTTGTGCAACTCTGGCCTTGTTGACTTTGACGACGTTGAAGTCTATCATGGGGCATAAGGTTTTTTAGGGACCCAATGGGCAGAGACCTTGGACATGGCCAAATTGTCGTGGATGATGTTGATAACACTTCCATGTGATATTCCAAGTTATTTGTCGATTTTCGAGGATCACCCTGTCCATACGGGCCACATTTTCCTTGTTAGTGACGTTTGACAGGCGTCCTGGACGGGCATCATCTTCAAGGGACTCATGACCATTGCGGAACTCCCTATTCCAGGAGCAATGGTTGCATAGAAAGGGGAGTCTCGGGGTACACTGACACCATGCGTTCATGGATCTCTTTTGCATTCTTACCTTCCTTGGTCAAAAATTTGATCACTGCGCGGTACTCAACCTTCTCCATTGTTGAAATATTTGTGACTGACGATCAGCAATCAGCTATTGCTTCTTAAATAGACGAAGGAGCGGTGTCGGTGTACACTGCAACCATACGTTAATGGATTTGTTTTGTATTCTTGCCTTCCTTGGTTAAAGATTTGATTACTGCGCGGTGCTCAACCTTCTCCATTGTTGAAAAAATTTTGACTGACGATCTGCGATCAGCTACTGCTTCTTAAATAGATGAGGCAGAAGAGTGCGTCTGCAGGTCCTGACTTTTCATAACTTGTCTTAACACCCCCACAAACAGCCATCCCCCTTTCTCTGTTTTGCCCTACCGATTCGCAAAACCTATTGACCACCCCTCGTACTAGTTCTTCAAACCGAGATTTAATTAATGGTGGGTAAACGAGAGAGCTGTCTATGTAAGGTCGCCATTACATGGGATCATATTTTTCTCAAACAGCAGTAAATAAACCATGCATATCTTTGCTTAAAGTGCAACCACAGGTTATTTTTGGTTCTCAAGTGTTCTGCAGTCTTCCTCTAGAAAAAGCCGTTCATTCAGCCTGGATTTTGAGATTTTAGCTCTTGATTTAAATGGACCTTATCCCTGATAAAATCATCTATTTCAATTTAATTTGGAGATTAGGAATGGATGCTTATACTTGTCCCGAATCCTTCATCCATTTCTATGTTGCCACTATTTTATTCCTCTTCTAATGAAAACCTCATTAAATCTTTTTACTACACTTGTACCTTCAACCCAAACATGAATCAAAGTAATACTCTATTTCACCTAAAAATAAAATTTCTATAGTCATAAAGGAAAGTTTATACCTAGATTTCCTTGTGGATGTGTTACTGGTAAGTTATCATCATGATGGACAGGTACTACAGTTGATGGTTTGTATGAATACTAAAGAGCTTGTTTTTTTTTAACTTTTCTATACTTTGTAACATCTATAATGCATAAATAGCGGTGATCATGGTGATTCTTTGGTTGTTTTCATACTCTGGGAATATCAAAATTCATGGGCCTTCGTGCCTCACTTAAACATCTTTCTAAAGTAGATCAAACAAATGCTTCCACATATCAAATGACTGGCTCGTTGCTTTTCTAGGACAGCCAAAGTCATTCCAAAGTAGAATCTACGCTATCCAGAATTTGGCATTTATCATGATTATATGTGATATATGCTTTATTCCCATAAGTAACGAAATGTATCTGGAGAACATTTTAGCCTTTACTAGCTATACTCAAGGACGTTAAAATTATATGCAAGTAGAAAATGTTAAAGAGAAAAATACATATATTGTATAATATAAAATCACCATAAAGTGATATTTTTAATAATATAAAAATCAATGGAATTCTGTGAAAGTTTATTATAGAGATAAATTAATAACATTTTTGGAATCAGCGTAGAAAATTAATTAATAAGTTGTATATAAAATATAATAAAATCTTTTGCAATATATTGTTACTTAGTCTTATACAGACGAGTAAATACTCGTATTTTTAATCCTGAAATAAATTTGATCTACATTTTAGCCAAACATAAAACCATTTACATATATTCTAACGGACTTTTAAGCCGCCTATCAACAAAGTAAAATTTATATGTTAATATTTCCTTCGCTCTGCCTTTTTTTAGGATTTGCCTTATATAATTTCCTTCGTTTAACTACAGTACATAACTTATCATTTTTATTCTTCTCTTTAAGGAATTTATTAACCTCCTAATTTGGTTATGCTGGCTAACAACTTCCAAACATTTTCCATTCCTTTAAATTTACGATCTACTTTACTCTTTCTATATCTCCTGACGGAAAATATTCGTTGTGTGTTTATTTTCTCTATTATAAAATTGATACACGAAAAATCATATTGGCCATTTTGCTCGCCATTATTCAATTAGACTCTTTTCCTATCGGTAAATCCAACAAATTTGAATGAAGTTATGAATTATAAGACCATAATCAGAGATTTCTTAACTCTTTGTTCATATTTTTTTTAGAAATCATTGCTTTCTCTTTTGCCCATTATTCTTGTGTGTCATTTATTTTTGATAATTCACCAGAATGTTTTAATTCCATTTTGATTTTAAGCTCTTTCTTCCATCCAACGACAAGAATATCTTGCTGAGATTCTAATATGAGAGTTGCCTTGATTTATTCCCTCTGGTATTTGCGTGCCTTGTCGCGTCCATTTCACCTCGGATTTCAAAGAATGAACAATTAATTCAAACCTGCTAACATCTCTATTTCGACGGTTTTCTTTAATCTGACTCTCATACCTGAATGTAACCTGCAGCAAAAGATTTGTTCGATTAAATTCAGTCCTGCATTAACATGGTTTGCGAATTTTACTTTTCACGTTCTTTCCTAAAAAGTTTATTGTTATTTTTTTCACATTTAAGATTTCTTTTCTCATTGTTGTCCAATTAGCACTTCTATATGATTTACTCTTTTAAATTTTGTCTAAAATTTACATTTATTTTTTAATCTCTTTGATGGGTAGTACGGAAAAAGTGCAAATTGGTGAGAAATATTTTGGGTGAAAACCGTTTTGCTATCCTAACATACTTTTAGCCTGCGCATCGAGCTTGTAAATAGAAAAATTGCATTAAAAATAATGAAAATATAGGTAACACCACAAATTATATGCGAAAAAATGATTTGAGAGGTAGTACTCATAATAATGATTTATGTATGCAAAAACTTTGACTTGAATAACTATATTTTCAGCTGAGGCAAGAAGGAGCAAAAAAATAAAATATACGACATTTTCAACTGAAGCTCCTAAAAATGCCAAAAAAATTCTTTTATTTGAGAAGTTTGCTGGTAGTTTTCAAACAATAGTCTATTATGTTACAAACATAGGGTAAAAATTTCCTAGTAATAAAAGAATTTCTTCAACTCGCGCAAGTTGATTGAAATAAAGATAAATTTTTAATTTCCACCAGTACCGCGAAAATGTAATCATCCTCGTTAAATTGCATAAAATTGAATGCTAGGCATCGCCAAAAGTTTCTTTTCACTAGCTATATACAGTTTTTCGTTTATTTTTTAAATAAATGATTCTAAAAATCCAGGACTAACCAGGGAGAGGTGGCCGTATGTCGAGTTTCACCGTAATTTAGCACAACCAACGTACTTCAACTGGATTTTATTTAAATGAATTCTTTTTTGTTATCATAACGGGGCATCTTTCGCCGTGATTCATATGTAACTTCATTGTATTCACATCATGGTTGCCAATGTTTGAAATCAGTAATTCTTTACACATCAAAAGAAGGCAAAGTGAACTTATTTTAATTTCTTTTTCCCCCCATAAATGTGGAGCATCTTAAAAATATGTACTTTACGTGCCAAGCCGAAACCCTATATGACAAATGCAATTCATAAAAACACGGCATAGGACTTCTGAAGTTTTACTTTTTTTATTATTATTACGGTATTTCAAGCATTAATCTCGAAACACTTTGACATATTGAGTTTCAAATCAGAGTTACCAAGTTTCCTGAAGACAGATTCAGCAAAACCTTGCGCCCAATGCTAGCCTATTTGAGGATTCATAAAACAAATTTACAAGATTGACACGACTAATTTAAGCAACTGTACATATTTCTCTCTATACAAATACCAAAGAGATATGATGACATATGGAGCTAAATAAATATCAATACGAGCAACGACCTAGAAATTTTTATTCCGCCAGCCATGAGCTGGCGGAATAAAAAGTAGTCACTAGGGGCCAGATCTGGAGGGTAGGGGGGATGGCTTAGCTCCTCGAATCTGTTCTCGCGCAGGACAGCTTGTGCAACTTTGGCCTTTTGAACTTTGACGACGTTGAAGTCGATCATAGGGCGAGGTTTCTAGGCACCCAACGGGTAGAGATCTTGGTCATGGCCAAATTGTCGTGGATAATGTTGATAACACTTCCATGTGATATTCCATGTTTTCGCTCGATTTCTTAGACCCTCACCCGTCGATTTTCGAGGATCATCCTCTCCACACCGGCCATATTATCCTCGTTGGTCACGTCTAATGGGCGCCCTGGAAGGGGGTCAACTTCAAGGGACTCACGACCATGGCGCAACTCCCCATTCCAGTAAACATGGTTGCATAGGAAGGGGCGGTGTCAGTGTACACTGCAACCATGCATTCATGGATCTCTTTTGCATTCTTACCTTCCTTGGTTAAAATTGGATCCCTGCGCGGTGCTCCACCTTCTCCATTGTTGAATAATTTGTGACTGACGATCTGTGATCAACTATTGATTCTTAAATAGACGAGGCAGGAGCGTGCGTCTGCAGGTCCTGACTTGTCATAACTAGTCCTGACACCCACACAAACAGCCATCCCCCTTCCTCTGTTTTGCCCTTCCGATTCGCAAAACCGATTGACCACCCCTCGTATAAGGTGAAAGAGAAGTAACTTTGTCTGTTAATGAGTGTGGTGAGAAAGAAAATAGGAGTTAAGGCGAGATAAGAGAATGTTGTGAGAAGCCGCAATGCAAGAAGTCCCAGGGGCATCCACTAAAAGCACTCATACCTGAGAAGACAAGATTAAAACAAGAAAAAACTCAAAATTACCTTGCTATTTACAACAGGGTTTTTGAATTTTTGATCATATACTTTACAAGTAAGCTACAGGGCACAGTATTCTAAACTTATTTCCTGCGTCAGCTAAACTAGCCCAGGCAGAAATATACTCGAAAAAGAATTTTATACTCAAGCTCCGTCCACTCCCAATCCTAAAATGCCATCAAAATGTCCAAGATCAGTCTCCCACCCAAGGCACCTATGCACAAACACACTTCAGCTGAGGTAGTTGGAAATCTCTCTCTTCTTAAGAAAACGCACTTATATCCCACTCTTATAATATTTATTAAATTCTCTATATACTTCTCTAACAACATATTCAATATTCGTCCTGGCATATTGTCTGACAGTATTACATTCCACCGAGAAACTTTCTCTCTTAATTCCACACCGAACATTATACTCTCGCTCCAATGACTCCTAAGGATTAACTTCGAAAAATTATTCTCCGAACCCAGAATCATTTCATTCAAGTCTTTACCGCAATTTTCTTGTTATCATTCTCCCTTACCTCATTGATATTTCTAATACTTCCGTTGTGTCTTAAATTGTTCCATTTGACTTCAAACCTAAAGTTATTTACTCTATCCTAAAGAAACTAAACCTATTTCCGTTTATTCGTCAAGTTATTCGCCTTCACTTCCATTACCCTCAAACCTCTTGAGCAGATGGTGTCAGAGAAGATTCATAATCACTTGTCTTCTTCCAACACTAATAAGGATTTTAAATATGTTTTCAGGGAAAATACATCACTGAATCAGTTTTACCGCATATAAAGGAACGTATTTGTCGTGCCTTCACTGGTCACCCATCCATTCTGATATTTGCCGTTTTAACACTATATACTGTTTTCTTCGCCTTCTTTGTGACTTGCTGACTCTACTAACTAGATGTATCTAGTTCTACCGTCTAAAATTACATCCCTTAAATAATATAGTCCTATTGGAAAGGATATATCTCAGCCAATGAACATGCGTTTAGGCCAGTGTTTCCCAACCTTTTTGGGGACTAATGCCCCCTTGGACACTAAATCTTTTGATCTCTTTTGAAAACTTACCTCAATGTTTAAATGAGATGGTTAACTTTGGTGCTTTTAGGCTAACACTTGCATCCTATGTTCCATCCTACTAAGAAGTAAACTTAAATCTCGTCTTTTTGTGATTTGCAAGTGGTTTCTATGTTTTGTGAAAAGTCAAGTAACTGCACTAAACCCACGTTCAGCCATATATGAATATGGAAGAGCTATAAAATATAGTTTAATTGCTTCCTACAGCTTTGGATACTTTTCAAGAATTTCTTTTTGTAACTGAAATTCCTGGTATGATTGCTCGAATAAAGGCTTCAATTCGAAGTCATTTTTTAAACCAATTAACTCTTCTTGCATTCCAAGATCAGTTTCATTGGTATAAGCAAATGTAAATGGGATTATCAGCTAGTTAGGTATTTTCATATCTATGAAATCTTGATATCTACAGCTCATGTCCTAGTGTAACGTTTTTAAATGTTCGCAATCAATCGAGAGGTTATCATCCAATATGAAATTTTTAGTCCCTTCATATTCCATTTCATTTAGATTTGGAAACAGAGACAGATTCTTACGACCAACATTATTCTTGAAAAAGAAAAGCTTGTCAAGGAATTAGCAAATTTTAGGAAAATTAAATTATGCTGTTGAAAGGTGAATAAAATTGCTGTAAACAGTTTCCTTTCGATTACCACCTCACTTCAGTATGTAAAATGCAGCGATCAAATTCTTCATAATTTTTATCACAGAGCTGTCGAAATATTTGGGAATTAAGGAGATGGCATTTTATTTTATTTACTGATATAATAACAAAGTTAAGAGAGTTATGAAGCCGATCACTCAGGTTCCTGGCAACAAAATGTTGTCGATGAATTACGTAATGTATTGTAAAAACACCGGGCACAACTTTCTTCAAAAATGTAAGAAAACCTTTCTATCGTCCTGTTAATCCTGGAGCTCCGCAAGTCACACAAGCAATAATATTGCTCTTTGGAATATCTTTTTCTTTGAAAATATGTTCAACTGTAGTAAAAATAGATGACATTTAGTGTTTTTTTTAAGATCCTTTGCAAAGAGCAGCTCTTGCTTAATTTTGTTATCTTTAATAAAGTGTACAAATCGTAAAAGTAGTGCATCATTGTCTGGCATTGTAGATTCATCCAATTGTAAACCAAATTGCTGAACCTTAAGTGTGTCACATAGGATTTCTTCAATGTCTTCGCAATTTTGTCAACTCTTCTTTGAAGAGTATTATTACTAAGTAGAATCGCTTTTTGCAATTGTGCTTGCTGAAGAATGATGTACTAGTGTACGCAAGACTTCCAATATAGCTGACAAAATCAATTCTTCTCGAATTGTATGAGGTTTCCCAGACCTGGCAATCATTTTGTAGATATTATATGAACAAACTTTAAGTGATCAGAAAGTCGGGATCATTTAATGGCCACGTTAGAGAACACTTTCTCACAGAGAAGGCACATTGGCAGTTGGTTGTTATTAGGAGAACTAATAAATCCAAACTTTAACATATTCTCTGCACTTTCGTTTCGAGGAGTTTTCAGACATGATTATTGGTAGTTAAAGACGGTCACTATAATTTAAATAGATCAGTAAATGGCAAACACAGAATTTAACCACCAATAATAATTATATATAGGGAACATTCCTAACTAACAACTAAAATATTGTGGTATACCAAACATAAAACTGGAAAAAGGGAAAACACAAAAATAAGTATTAGCAAGACTAAGATTAAGTTTATATATAGTCATTAAAGTTATACAAAAAACACCATTCCTACTACTTGCCTTTGTGTAACGTTTTTAAATGTTCGCAATCAATTGAGAGGTTATCATATGGGTAAATGTAATGAAAAAGATTACAAGATAAAAGCTTATGTGAAAACTATTGCAAAAAACACTAAATAACTAATATCAACGCAAAGGAACAAGCCTTACCAACAGAGAACTTACGCGGAAACAAACAGCATTCTAAAACCGACGTGGACCCAATAGAGTGTGGCTGTTACGTAAATGTTTTATAAAAGTACAAAACAGAATAAGCTTAAAGCAACAATAACGAGTGGAAGCTTTGTCTACTTATTTTATCCAAGTACAGATCGACCTCAAGCATGTTTGGCATTATTAAGAAGTTATAGCATACTATAAGTCAACTATCAGAGGTTTATTAAAACGTCATCAAACAAACCTTTTCAATAATAGTTTTTGCATCAAACACTCACCGAAAATCAAATGCTGCGTGAAGAGGTATCAACAACTACTCGTACAATACTGTTAATACCATGCGCTTACAATGTTAAGCTATGCAAATAATGCATAGAATTTTAAATCTGTATAACAGTAAAATTTAATTGCACTTGCATAAGTATCGACATTAATTTTTTTCATGGTCAAGATTTAAAAAGTAATCAGTCTTCACGAATTATGACTACGAAATTACCAATTTGGCAACCCTGTGGTGTAACACACACTGAACGAGAAAACAAGCACACTAACACACATGACTGACATCCAGTAGAATTTTCTGTAGAATTCTATAAAATTTCTGCAATTCTGCAGATTTTTTTGCTTTCCATAGAATTGCAGTATGGATGCTATAATAATTAAGTAATACTTAAACTTGATATGGTTAACATTGAATAAATGCCGAACTCCCCGAGCGTGCATTCAACGCTCCCTAAATAAAGCAACATCTTACAGCGCTCCCTTGTACTTTAACAACGCCCGCAAGGGGGTGTTAGTGCCCACGTCAGGAATCACTATTTTAAGCGTTCTACAAGGGTAATTTCATTGTCTACCTCTCTTTCGCTACTCTGCTTCTCCCGATGCTCGTTGCAAAAAGATTTACAAATTTAATATCTTCTTATAACTATATGAAACTCAACCATATCATGGTAGAACAAATTACTGAATGATTCTGGGTGATTCTCACTGCAAAACTATAGTTCCTATCTTAACTATGGCGATTTACATGCTCCTTCTATCGAGACAGCTAAAAATAAGGGCGTAACCATTGATAGCCTGTTATTTTTTAACTCATGCTGCTAACAAGGTATAATCGAATCTCTGCTTTCCTCTTAATCTCCACTGTATCTGGGCACACTTCGAGAACCCTTAGTTTGAAATTATCCTTCATGCCCTTGTCACCTACAGACGTGACTACTGCTATTATTTTTCGATTGATTACAGAGTTTCTTACTTTAACCTTGGCAAAAAGTTTAAATCTTAACATTTCCTTTCTCTTTTCACCGCGAATGATTTTCTCGTACAATTCG
Organism: Ceratothoa steindachneri; assembly: GCA_963969495.1. Taxonomy (NCBI): domain Eukaryota; kingdom Metazoa; phylum Arthropoda; class Malacostraca; order Isopoda; family Cymothoidae; genus Ceratothoa; species Ceratothoa steindachneri. The sequence goes on along the minus strand of OZ018328.1, from coordinate 127,242,156 downwards.
TGTACTTGGCAAAGTGATCGACCTTTCCATTTTATATATATAACCCCTTTTAAGGTGGTTCTTTTTACATCTATGGCCTCAAATAATGCAGCTCTCACTTACTTGTGTTCGTTACGGTTGCAATCACAGCTCCAAGAAGCTTGACTCTGATTCTGTTCTCATACTGATTGTATCTTTTAGTCGTCTGTGTTGTATAAACTTGAGTGCTTTCTTTATATTTGCCACTTTAATATGGAACGAACTGCCACCTGCGATATGCTTACCTCCTTCCCTTTTCGCGTCTCAACGTGGCTTAAAGAAGCACATTTTTCCCACTAGATATAGAGAGGCTTTGCGAAAAGTGCCATACAAATAATCCATATTACGACTATTATATGTAACATAACAAATTTATACAGTTAGAGGTTTTGCTTGCCCTCCCGTCTCCAATGCCTTTAAGATGATCTAGTGCGATATATCTCACAAAATTTTTACTTTCCCTAACTACAATGCTTTTTATAATTCTCTCTTCTTACAACGTTTCTCCGCGAAATCTCCTGAATAGTATTGTATTTTAAATTTGCGGAGATGGAAATTATCTAGTCATAAATTTTAGTTCGTTTTCCTCCACCAAATCTAAATAAACTAGGTTTAAAAAATGTTCTGTTGTGATTTTCTCCTTGGTTTTCAATTTTTTTTACAAAGGAAATATTAATTCACTCTTTGCAGGAAACGTCCAATTTTCATTTCTACTTTCAAATCTTAACAGAAGGAAATATTGACATAACATGATAATACGTTGGGGGATTTTGGGTAGGTAGGAAAGTGCTGTCTGATAAAAAAAATGCAATTCAAGGCTCCAAAGAACTCTAATAAAAATATTTACAAATTAAATTCAATAGCACATTATTTGGCTAAACAGAAACCTTGCAAATTCCAAGAAATAATACTAATAATTTTATTTCTTTTGGAGATTACACCTACAAATAATTTAGCTGACTTTCTTTCATTCATATACAAAAAATTAATATCACCATAATATTTACGATCTTTCCCCATTAACTTGCAGCACGGAGAAGTGAAAACAAGTCATAATTCCAAAAATAATAGAATTGAGTATTAAATGTGTAAAGAAAGTGCAAATGAGGTCAAGGAAGTAAAAAGATAAATACCAAATTATAGAGATTTCTAACCAATGCTGAATTGTCGAAAATTCTTGATTATCTTTTCTCTTGTTACCGAAATTATTAGTCTCTGACAGACTGATGAATCCAAATAGACAATTATCAAACTAATGAGAAAATATTCATTATGAAAGGCGTACATTGTTTTTTAGTATCTTTATTAGAAATAAAAATAAAATACTAAATATGAGGAAAGGATTTTTAGCTTTAGGAGATTGAAATCAATGATTATTTTGTGCATTTTCCCTAAAAATTCGATGCTTGACCTTCGTTCATAATGACATAAGACATGTTAATCAATTAAGGCTCTTTTTTACTTGTCTTTCCATGGTAATTAAATATATTACTTACTCTATTTCAACAACATACTATGATTGTACAAGTTAAATAAGCCGTTACGTTGATTGATATTGAATTTTAAATGCTTAATTAATTTGCATTTTACAGAAACATTTTGGATTACCTTCTTATATTTATAGAGCAGAAAGGTATTAAAACCTACTGCAAATTACCGAATTATACTTGACCAAAGAATTAACCCAAAATAGGGTATAAATGAAGAGCGAAATTATCCAATTCATGCGAGAGAATTATATTTTGAAAAAAGGGGAAAGTTTATTCTGGCTGATCTCTAATCTATCTTTCCCATTTTTCGGTCTGGTACTCTAGCTAGTTATCTACCGTCCACTTCTTTCCAAAGAAATTTTTCAATTCACTTGTTGAATCCTTCATTGTTCAAGCTAGACATACAAACCTATCAAGACGCTTAGAAGTATTTCTGTAAGGACCATAGAGCTCCATACGTTCCTTGATGGTGGTTGAGAGCACAAACGAAAATATAGTGATTTATTATTATTCAAGAATGTAAACGTCATATTAAAAGAGAAAACAGATTATATGAGGTCTAATTTCTACTCTAGGTGTTATTAGAAACACCTACGAGTAAATTAAAAAAAATTCTAAAGACAATTGAGTTTTAAGTTAAAAGACAAACTCCAACAAGAGGAAAATGGAAAGTGCGAAATAGGGTTAGATTAATACTATCAGATGTCGATTTTGCAAAAAATGTTTGAAAGTTCCTGACAAAATCTAGAAACTGTTGTATATAATAGAAAAATCGCAACTTCTGGCGTCAATGAAAGAGGGGAGAGAATATAGTGGAAAAAAACGAGAATGACACCTGAAAATTGGTCCGAAAAATAACAGAATTTAATTTTAATTGTAATAAAATTGGTGATGTAGAGAAAGAAAAATGAAAGATATATAGTTCGAGTATGCAAAAGAGAACACTAGATGTGTCAATCAAGACTAAAACATAACTCGCTTCTCTCCCTCTCTCTTTCTTAATTATAGTAACGTCTTGACAAGTTTTAACGATGAGGGATTCACTTGAATGGGTTAGAGCTAGGATGTTAAAAAAAAACATCTATTGATGCTGCTCTATTATTTTGGGAGAAAAATCTTCACCGAACTTCATAAATGACGTAGCAGACTGGCAATTAATTCATTCATCAGCAACACTACGATGAACTACAAACCCAAATTGGCCTAAATTGGACTCTGTTAGCGCAGGCAAAATGTATAAAGCATTTCAGAAACTATATTTGATCATAACTAATAAGCATTTTCTTTATAAAACTAGAGTTCTTAATTAGGTCTTGAGGAGCAAGTTAGAAAAAGCGACATTAAATATTTCGCATGAGAACCTATATATATATATATATAAAATATAATTGAAAAAAGCGTCGAGAACCAGAATTGATTTGTTTATTTTTCAATCTTTGGTAAAATATAGCATAATAAATCCGAAGAGGAGGTAGGAAACGGAACCAGCATCGTTATTAAAACGAGAACCTAAGAGATTTTATCCAGGGTAACCCTAAAGTATGTACAAATAGGCAAAATGCATATTTTGAATAACAAATTGGAACTACATTTAATTAAATTCATCAACTAATTAATAACAACTTCAAATTACTTTTCACAACTTGTGATGCAAAGTTCCTTGCACTTTTCAAGATTTACCCGATAAACCCGATACATTGACTTAAATATTCGTCCATTTGAGCAGATTCATTTAAGACACGTTCCCTCAGGTGTCTTGATTCATTAAATTCCATTGGGTACACATCCTCCTTTAGCAGAATCGATAAAATGAATTTTTAGGAGAGTAAAGTCTGCTGGACGACTAGAACATTGGGATATTTCTTATGTGTTTAAACTTTAGGGACGCCCTTAAATTGCTAATAATTTCACACCAATCATCAAACTGAGGCGGTGCAAAATACAAACCAGACAGGAATTGTAAATTGATTAAAGGAGCATTCTGTAAGAAGTCATTTGTAGACCCTATCTATTTCCATACAATCAAATAGGTAGCAACTTTAATACTCTCATTACTCTTCTAAATCTTAATATAACCGAAAAAGAGAAGACTAATGCCTTTCCAAAATAATCGAGGGGATTACAGAAAGTAAGTGTAATGAGTTATATTTAAATAATGTTTATCATTTCAATTCATATAGCTCCATGGAGAACTAGTCCATCTCTGAAAAACTTTCTCCAAGAAAGATTTCTATGCTATGCCAATGTTAATTTATTGTTAGTGAACTTTAAGCATTTCCTGATTTATACAAGTGTAACTGTTTTATAAAATATTTTCAAGATTCCAATGAATTCAAAATCTTTGAGTCTGACTTCATATGATTTATTTTTTTCTAAGGTCAGGAGTTAATTTTAAAAGTTTAAAAGTTTAGAGGGCCAAATATTGAATTATTTTTTGTAATGAGGAGACCAAAAATTAAGTGAGGTTCCGATAAATTCTTTGTAATTCCCTTTAAAGTATTATAAAGTGTATTAGAAATAACCATCTGTACTTTTTCATCCTGCATAGACTGTATTTGCTATTCCCTTGTATCTAAGATAGATAATGAGCCTTTAAATTGTGAACAATTAAGAAGATATGGTATAAAAATCGAGTGAGGTAACTTCTATGCTCCAGAGATACTGTGTTTGATAGGGGGGTAACGTTTGCATGGATTCTTATTGTTGTGTCTGGTAGCTCATTATGTTTTGCTTTCAATGCGCTGGCATTTGCTCTCTTTGAATTTGGCCTTCTAATGTCCGATTCTCTGACCTTTAATAAAACTTCCCCGGGTTCTGGTCTCCTGTGCTCATTCAATTGAATTTTTTTTCCTTTATATATATATATATATATATATATATATATATATATATATTATGCAGGATAAATCCAGTCTCCAGTAGTTTATTGAGACAAATGTGACTCAGATATTTAAAAGTTGTTTAGTTAGTTAATTGCACTTCTTTTCCTTTTAATTTATGGATGAGATTACCAGACAGAATGATAATATTCCCAGAAAGGTCAAAATGATCGTCATTGGTGAGCTAGAGGGGACCAAGAGCTGTTCTGAGAGGGATTATACGGGAAGAGTGATTATAGTATTGTGGCACCCGCCAGCTAGCAAGCAACAATTCTTCACCATAGGGGTTATAAATGGCTATGCACGTGAAAACGTGTACGTAATGAGCTTCCAGGAGGTAAGCGTCAATCTGATCACGTCACAAATAACTAGCTTGCTCTCTACATACATAGTTAAAAAAAGCTAGCAAGGACTAATTAGTCCACTCAAAGTCCATTCCCATTCTATTCGATGATGTCATTTCTATACAATGATATAATTTCTGTCAGCTCTTGCCTGGATCACATATCTTTACCTTGCATTGGAATTTAATAACTTAACCAATAGTTATCCAAAATAACTCTATCCACCAGTTATCAAACGTACTACTCCCCCTGCCCAGCCCTTTATCTTTGTTTTTTTGCAATCCCTCAGAATCAATTATTTGAGACGGTATCGGAGAGCATTTAAAGTCCCAAAACTTAGGGCACCTTTGGGCTAGATCAGTTTGAAGGTTCCCTACGCCTCAAGCCTCACACTACTACAAAGGCATAATAGGCTAAATAATTTTATAGTTAATATTACTTCGCACTAACAAGCAAAAAACAAGGTGGGATCTGCCCCACAACTAAGTAAGGAGAAATCTGTAAAGAAAGTCGTGAAAATGGGGGAAAGATACAATCACAGATACACCTCTCTGCGTTTGTTTAGAGAGGGTATGCAGATCCGTACGATGTCAGCTGCAACTTGGCTACACATGGTGCAGCTACACCCTCTTACAAGATAGAGAATAGTAGTAAGAAAAGATTGATTTTGGAACGAGTACAAAATATATTAACAAAGAGACTAATTTAATGGAATTATTATTACAAGGAGGTTTGTCCGCTTCCTGTTCTCCACCGCCTTACATATGGATGTGATTTCATTCAGTCAGTATTTAAGAACCCAAGCTTAAACTAAGCTATTGACAATCCCAATCACCACACAACCGGAAGAGAAATTAACTCAATAAAGTGATGTCAATAAATAAATAAATAAGAAAAATAATGCGAAAAAAATATCCGATGGAAGTAAAGCGAACGTATCGAAATACGTCGCCATCGGAATTCTCTTTCCTCATATCTTTACTTCAAGTTTAGACCATCGCCAAAGGAATGTCCGAATGCATGTTCATTTCTTAGTTTCTTTCTCTCATTAGTTATACTTTTTATTTCTCTCCATTTTACTGTTTCCTCTTTAATAACTGTAATCCTTTGAAAACCTTTCCTCCACAGAATAAAGTACAGAAAAGAATTATTAATATTTTTGGAGCGAGGAGACGATGGCTCATCAGTAAAGGAAATGAAGCTTCATTTCATAGAATAGAGCTTCGCATTCTTTTATAAAACCGCTTCCAATAGCAAAACTTTCTCGATATTATTCTTTTTTTTTGTGGCTTCTCTCTCATTTCTATTCTTTTCGAAGAAAATTTCCTTTTGAAATTGTTGAGACCCTTCTTAAGTTCTTCTGAACAGAGGCTGAATTTTAAAAAGAGGCACTTCAGCCAGTCTACTTCCTAATTGCAGGATTAATAAGGTTATATATATATATATATATATATATATATATATATATATATATATATATATATATATATATATCACTGGGATCTTCAGACGCTGAAAAAATAATCAATAGAAAAAAGGTTTTAAAAGAAAACGAAGCTACAAACCAGAATGTAATTAGGGGTCTGAACTGATCATCTGAGGAATTAAAGTTTATAATTGCAACGTTCAGATTTAATTCAATTATGCGTTAGTTCACCTCGGTCTATAGGCGAAAGTTGAAGGAATAGGGGAGAGCAAACATAGGTAGGTAAGCATCCCACTCGGAGAAAAGGGTTTAAGCTAAAAGAACGAGAGTAAATACGGAAATAGGTAAAAATAATAGGCATACAAACAAAGATCTTACTCTGCCGCAAAACTTAAAGCACTGGTGATGCTTCGAGAACATGAAAAGACGCCGGACCAAGTGACTCAAAAAGGTTTTATTTAAGTGTTCCTCAAAATTTAAAGCGGAAACCAATGATGACGTCTACCGTGGGAGGTTTTATAGGCGAGATCTATAAAGAGTCGTGAAGATAGAAGAAGGGAAATTATTTATAAAATATATAACCATATATCCTCATTTAGTCATTGCAGACGAGATGGAAGGCAAAAAGGGACGTTAGTAAGTGGAAGGCCCGCAAACCTTAAGATATTAGCCGCATCATCGTTGTGAGACAGAGCTAGAAGAACTTCCTAGCTTGCAGGAGATGAGCGAACGCCATGATAAAAAAAATCTAGTTATATCTCAATCTTTAATTCTTTTTCTAACTGATATGAGTGATATTTCACGACTAAGGCATAATTAAACAGCCTAGCAAGTTTTGAAGAGGTTTATCTGCGATTTTATTGTGAAGGTCGATTCATAGATGTCTTTTTGATCAATTGGAGATTTTTCTTTTTTAAAGTGCACTCTGCTCGCGACTGTCACTAAGGGCATAGGTACTAAAATTATTACATACATACTATTAACGAATACTAGCAATATTACAGCCTTTATATTAGATAAATAACCTTAAACTGAACAAAACAATACATAAACCCACTCCAACCCTAATAAAAGCATGCCCAGTGCTTGTGCATGCAACCAGGACCCCAAAGCACTCCATTTGTGATTTGCAGAACAAACCCATATTGCGACCGAGCTGTTGCTTTGCCACGCAACGACCGTCCTCTACATTCCCAGTGCAACAGATGTATGTACATTAATATAAGTGTGACCCTTCATTAATTTCCTCATCAGGTTATTGTGTATACTTAGATTGTCTCAAGTTAGTAACAAATTGGGTGATATTAGCGCCTATGTAATATTTTACATGAGATTAAAGTCTTCCAATAGCAGGAAGATTTCAGCTCTCCGACCTGGTTTGGGGAGGAATTCAGCCTTCGGATGCCTTAGGCCATTACTCTTTTGGACCTTTATCTTTGTAGGGGTTGATTACCGATCTGAAAGGAATTTCATGGAAATTTCTATAATTTATTGCAAGATCGTAGTACTCTGATGTTCTGTGTTTATTCTGCGACAAAAATAAAGTGATGGTATATGTGTTACTTCCTAATCACAACTAAAGTTTCGTTTATTTTACCTTTGCTTTATTTAGTTTTCTTTATAAAAATATATTTTCAAAATCAAATTTTGAAATAAAATTTTGTATTATTTTTAGAATAATTCTCTATGAATTATTAAATTATATAATAGTCATCGATATTTAGTTAAAAAGTAAATACATATTACCAGATCTATAATGATTTTAAAATTAATATTAGCACTGAATTTCCTTACTACCTCAACACTTAGACATTACCCTTTATAAAGGCTCTGATAGCCACTACTATTGTCTTATCTTCTGCGTGAGGTCCAAATTATGATTCAGTCACTCACATTCATTTCAAAGTGGAGATATTATCACACATTGCGTTTACACATTTGAAGATAGATCAAAGCTTTCCTATTTGTATTCTTTACCTATTAATGATTTGCTCATTTATCCAGTGTCTCGATTTATGATCCTTCAATCAACAAAAATTTGTAAATTAATGACATATTTATTTTTAAATCAATTCCAACGCATGGTCATAAGACTATAAGACTAAGGTTATCAATCAGCTATTAGCACGATTGTTATTTTCGTCATTAAATCTTGCATGAGCGAAATCAAGAGAAACGATTGCATTCAACACCATTTCTTTTATTCCTAATCTATGCTATATTGCTGTCAACTTCTATCCACCTTTATACCTATATATTTCCTATATGAGACTTTTTACAACTTTTAACTAATGCTCATGGGCACCATACATCATAAAATAAATCAATAAATTTATTCTTTTCATCTGATACAATTATTTTCACTATATTCATGTAACCAACCAACATATTGCAATTTATCAAGTCAAACTTTTCACACAACTGGCAACTAGCAAAACTGTGATTTTTGCAATCTGATCATTAGTAATCCTTCTTATTCTCAGATAAACACTCCAATATACTTTATACCATCATCTTTACGTTACCACATCGTCATACACTCTCCTCCACTCATTTGACTTACAGCACATGCGGCATGTGGTTGTACTGCTTATCGCGAACGGAAGGCCCAGCATGCAAGGTTGTCCTTTTATATTCCAGCCAACCTGAAGTGCAATAGAAAAAGAATTGCAGGCTTGTCACATCATTTCCAGGTGGATTTGACACGATTGCCCAACGACATGCCCTCGTTCCTCACGACAGTCTCATGAAGGTGCAGCCTCATTAATTGTGGAAATGTTGATGGACCGTTCAGTACAGGTTGTCGGAACAAAGGATTTCTTCCCCAATTTCACAAGCGGCCGGCGAAGCAGAAGTCATTTGCTCCTAGAAAGCATCTAACAACAACAACAACAACAACAACAACAACAACAACAACAACAACAACAACTGTAATCTAGATCAGAAGGTTCCCTATTCGTACTCTTCACCTAACAGTATTATCTTTCACACTGTACTTTTCGGATTTTTAAAATTTGTATTTACTTTTCATTGTATGAAATCTGATCATTTATCTTGCTAATAATTAAATTTTTAGCCTTTTTTCCATCTTAAACATCCTGTCTTAAGGAACAACAGGGGATGATTTACTAAGGGTATATTTAAATTTTTGTGTTTATTATCACTTTCATTTTAGCATATCACAAATATTTAAATATACCCTTAGTAAAACATCTCTTGCTCTTCCTTTTAGTTTTTAGTTTTGTCAAGAAAGTTTTAAATAGAGAAGAATGAAGCTCAAGTTGTTTATTAAAGCTCTTTGGTGCAGAATGTAAAAAAACCCACAGAAAATACTTGCCTAAATTAGAAATCTATGATCAAGAAATTGTTATTCTTTACCATTATATTCAAAGAAACAGAAACCTTAGACTTACCATTCCTCTGTATTTGAAATATTCCCGTCTCAAAATCAAGGAAAAGAGAAAATTTCTTGATTCCCAAAGAGAACTGAAAAACAAAGTGATTTGCTATTTAATTAAGTTATGATAGTATTTCAATATGAGAATACGGTAGCAAAATTGTTAAGCACACTTCGTCCACAAACCACTGTAAAGATTGTGAGAAATTATACGGCGTTGATATTAAGATTTAAGTATTAAGATGATAGCTGTAATCAGGCAAGGTCCCACCCACCCCGCATCTGGTGGAGCAGGAAAGAAGAGGACCACCGGTCGACTATTTCAGGCTCCCCGGCGCCCACCTCCCGTCGAGCTCACCATATTTGGTGAGGCCAGAGCGAAAAGGAGCGGCGGGGGCCTTGGAAAGTGGATAGGCAAAGAATATAAAAAAGGGTGTAAAGGAAAGTTTAATACGAGAACAGAAGTTAATCTATGGTGACCGATTATGGATAGCTGGGGATACATATGTTTGACCTACTGATTAACGTGGAATCTGAGTCACGACCTGCATTCTCTTTTCTATTCCATCCTTTACCTCTTCCTCTAATGCGAAGCAATTGCACCTTCTGTAAAGTTGTCGAGTGAGCCGACAAATCTCTGAATTCTTTTATTGATTCTTCCATTAAAGTTTGTATTGTAGCATTCATGTATTTATGTGTACTTGTTTTTTTCCTACTCTGTTTTGCATGTTTATGGTGTTTTCAAGTTTTACAGTTTATCGCATTTTAGCCGCGTGCGACTTTATATCTTACTATGTCGGTCGTCGGGCGGTTGTCGGTGAGTCGGTCGGCGTGCTGTTTTTTGTCGTTTAGGTAATAACATTGTAGCTATTTGGCCAATTCTAACGAAATTTAAAAGCCTTATGTAGTTTCGTATTTTCTTTTGAACGATAAAATTGCCAAGATCCCCCAGAGGTTATGCCAAGAATTATTTTGTTTTGGCAATGACATCATAACTGTTCGGCAAATTCTAACGAAATTTGAAAGCATGATGTTGTTTTACATTCTCCTTTGAATGATATAATTGCATAATTTTCAAGGTCCTCCTAAGGTTAGTCCGGGAATTATTGAAAGTTTTGAAGGTCGTAAGGTCATAAATCAGAATAAGCGAGAGCATACTACTTTGGTCATCACTTCACTATAGTTAAGCACCTATGTCTCGATTTATTATAGTTAGGCAATTTTCGTTGTTACTTCATTGATTTTCGCTGTATTTCACTCTTGTCTATTCATTTTGGATATCACTTTGTTTAGTCATTTTTGATGCTCCTCTATCCTGTGAGTCCTGAGAGATGTGTATATTTTCTTGTTAGGTTTCTTGTTTGTTTCGTTAGGGTTGGCTCCAAAGATGCTGTTTTATTGATATAGTGATTTTCATTGTTAAGTGTACAATGGTACTTCCACTATTCCCTGATGGTGTCTATCACTAGAGAATCGGTAGTTCTACCGAATCTTTACTATGGGGAGTTTATTATTTGCAAAAAATAGAGGAAGGTTGTGAATTTCTAATAAGATTTTTCTGTTCAGTATTTAAAAAGCATGTTAAGCGATTCTTTCTTAGCCTCATCCTTTGGGCCAATCTGAGTCCTTTGGTCGTTACATAGGGTCATGGTGGTTAGAGATAGAGCTGTGTTTAGAACTTTTTGGAGCTCTCTTTTCTTTGCTTTCGATAGGCTGTTAATAGGGATGAAAGGCTAGATTAGCGCCTCTCTTCCTAGACAAAGAGATATCTTTATTTTATTTACAGAGTTTAATCTTTTTAATGAATAAATCAGTTTGGGCTAAGGGGCTCCTCTTGTTTTTCTTTGGCTAGAGTTATATTTAGTCTCTTAAGGTAATCTGTACCCTCAGTATTTTCACCTATCGGATGATATCTGTACAGCTCTCGTTGCACTTCGATATCCACTACCTTTCTTCTCGAGATAGAGACTACGGTGAACTTTCTTTTATTATTTTTTGGTATTTTCCAGTCCCTCTCAAACTGGTTAATGTTCTTAATTTCTATCGCTGTTGTATGTGCCTAATCTCTCACATTCTGCAATTGGCATATGACTAGTTGCCTGATGTCATCTGCGAATTGAATATTACGTCATTCTGGCATTAAGGGGTTTTGGGCAGGTCGAATAAGTAAATAAAGTATACCATTGAGCTGAGAGAGACCACCAGACTAAGTTCTGTTTCAAATTAGAACTTGTGTACTTTATATTCATTCATCACCACGTATGCACTTCAATTTCAGACATTCGAAGAGTATTCTCCCCAGATTATTGTTCATTTAGAGGTTCAGATTTGTGTTGCTTGCTTCTGAACCAGAGGTGGCCAAAATATTTATAAATTTCTGAGGACCAAATGGATGTATTTTTTCTCTCCTTTAGGCATTGACAATATTCTCTATGATAATGCCAAATGCCATTTTGTTGTCTCTTTATTTTTGGAATCACAATAAGTATTCATTTTAGAAATTGCTTTTAATGACATATTCTACAAGTCATCAATTCAGAGGAAATTCACATGTGATATATGTCTGTAGCTGGAAAAAAGATTGGTTATTTGCTTGTATTTGGGATAAAGATCATTTCGTCAAGCTTGTAGTCGTATTGCAATTATCCTGTATTAAGGCACGCATTGAATATGCTTTTGCTCCATTCAAATATGTTTGCCTGTGCCTTTGTAATTGTGAATCTGGTAAATTCCGAAGGGCCTGGCCCCTTTTCGCGAAGGAACTTAGAGCGCTCCTTGGTTCCTCTTCTCCTTGTTGCTCTATAACTGTTTTTTTTTTGTTTGTTATGAGGAGATTTTCGTGAAACATCTCTTCTGTTGCTGGATTTATGTCTGAACTTTCTTTCGGTATTGTGGAAAATGAGACCTTCTAGTGGCGTCCTTAATTACGCTCAATGGTTCTATTGTCTCATATTCTTTTCTCCTTGTTAATTATTAGCGCTATTTTTATTATCGGTGGTCTCCTTTTCATTTGTTTTTTAACCTTCAATTTTCATTAGGTCTTTTCTCTACATCTATTTTTTTATGAGGTTATCTCATATTGTTTCTTATTGTTTTTCTGTAAGATGCATAAATTCTTTTTTTCTTCTTCTAAGCGAAGTTTGTCTTCTTTTGTGGTTGAAACAAAAATTATAATTTGGTCTTATACATTGCTGAATTGCAGGTTCTTGTCCATCTAGGTTGAAGGAACAGTGTGGTGTCAAGTTTTCTGTACGTTCTTATTCTCTGCCTGAATGAGGGCTGATTTTATCCGCTCAATATCTTAATTACACTTTTCCAAGTTTGCGTAATAAAGATTGGCTAGGACCAATCTTCTAAGTTCTATTTTGTATTCATCCCACTTTGCTCTATTGTAGCTCCTCCTTTCCTGTACCAGTACCAGTACCAGTATCGCGTTCTGATTGATTTTCGGTAAAGTTCCTTCGTCTGGTTTTGTAGCATCTATGCCGCTAAGGTACGTAGATAAATCATGAACAATTCTGTTTATAAGTTTTTTTTACATCAATATTTCAAATTTCTCGCCACTTTGACTTTTTTCTCGGTATCCATTCGCTCTGCAACTTGCATTCAGGTATTCCGTGTATATTGTTAGAAGCCCCTTGCTTGAGATGATCTTTTTTGTACTTTGAAATGAAAATGCGTTTCGGTGGTTGTATCGAGTGGGTATAATTATTGGTGACACCTCTGTTTCAATTCTGACGGCAAAGTAGGCTTCTTCTAAGCGATCGATTTCTTTATAAGCTGTCTTTTCTGATTGATATGGCCGCCTCATCATCCGCTTCACTTGTTGAGTTAACAATAATAACGGTATAATTAAAAATGTTAATTGTTCTTCTATCTGGGTTTACTCCATGTTAAGATCGAAAATTTATGTCTGCATCGATTTCTCTAAAGATGTTGCCAATGGGTGATATTTTACTGATCTATCTCTTTGTATTAATTTTAAGAATTTTGAGTTTTCTTCTCCTTCCCTTTTCCGTTCTTACTTGTTTTTTATTTTAGGTGGGTGTGTATTTTTTTCTTTCAGTTGCGTGGCTGCTTGTTTCTTCTTCGGTAGTTACGGTTTGGGTTCTTCTAGAACTTTATGGCCGAGAGTTTTAGCCACCCTCAGGTTTAGTATTGCTAGAGATTGAGGGTTCTCAGGGGACCGCTTCATCTTCATAACGTTCTTCTCAAGCAAGAAGTTCAGGCTAGATTTAAAAACTCCTGTCTGAGATACTCCATTTGGTACAATCAGTTCCTTTTTTCATCGCTCATTTCATTGACATGCATCTCCTGCAAGGGTAGCGTCATTTTATTTTCTTATTGTCCCTTTTTCAGTTTCCTTTACTTTCAATCATTTATTTGCGTTTTAGATAGGCCATTCCCATGGTTCTGTGTTACCCTCTACAGTGGATACATTTATTTTTTGTTTCCTTTAGTCTCTTCAGAAATGTCCGTTTTTGTGCTGCATATAGAACATAATGTTCCTTCTTTTGACATTGACTTGTAATATGGTCTTCCATTTGGTAGCAAGTCAAAAATATCTAGAAATGGATATGAATTTAGCGTTCAATATTGTGATAGAACGAGTTGAATCTGTGTTAAATTCAACTCCTATCCCATATTAGTTAAAACCTCGAGGAGGCCCACGTGCATCTTCGATTCGAGGCTTGGAGTCTTATCAACAGCTACCGGACGCCAATGTTTAAACAAGGAGGTTATCGTCCCCCCGTTCGCCCCCATACGCCGACCTCGCCAGATCGAGTTAGGCTTATGAACAGATAAGGCATTTTTCTCCGGCCCAGCTGTGCGTTCCCTCCAAGCTTTCACTCCATTCTCCCCCACGCCAAGGAGATGTCCTGGCTATTTATATGGACTCTTTACCACTAAGATCAGATTGGAGATCCAGATTTTCGTCGCGAAACATCACCACGACCCTCCCTCCCTTTGTGCGCCAAGGGACCTCGACCTCGAGATTCACCATCACTTGTCCAGAAGGAGGACAATATTCCTTGAGTGCCAAAGGTTCGAGCCTTTAGTGACGCCAAGTCCCAAAGGCATCCCCCCCCTGTTGTTCAAGGAGAACAACATTAGAACAGCTATTGTTCGTTTTGAGCCCTTCGCCAAGAAACGGTTCTCATCCCCCCCCTGTTGTTCAAGGAGAACAACATTAGAACAGCCATTGTTCGTTTTGAGCCCTTCGCCAAGAAACGGTTCTCACCCCCCCTGTTGTTCAAGGAGAACAACATTAGAACAGCCATTGTTCTTGAGCCCGTAGACAAGAGACGGTTCTCATCCCCCCCCCCTTTGTTCAGAAGAGAACAACCTAGAACAGCCATTGTTCGTTTTGAGCCCTTCGCCAAGAAATGGTTCTCTCCCCCCCCTGTTGTTCAAGGGAGAACAACATTAGAACAGCCATTGTTCGTTTTGAGCCCTTCGCCAAGAAACGGTTCTCATCCCCCCCCCCTGTTGTTCAAAGGAGAACAACATTAGAACAGCCATTGTTCTTGAGCCCGTAGACAAGAGACGGTTCTCATCCCCCCTTTGTTCAGAAGAGAACAAAGTAGAACAGCCATTGTTCGTCGAGCCGTTCGTCGAGTAACGGTTCTCCTTTCCAAGACGCCTCGTCAGGATCCTTTTATCCCCCCCCTTCGGCTGGAGCTCGCCAGCGGACCGAATATTCCTTTAAGTACCTTCCACTGCACCCTAATGAAGTTACGTAAGCCAAGCGTCACCTTTTGAGTATTGATCCCTTATTTGTCAATTCTATCCTGTGCTTTAAATGGTTTATCGAACCATCCCATCTCTTTAACTCCATATTTGTTTTACCTTTTTTGATCCCTTAAATCCTTGGATTAACCCGAGTCTCCACGACCCTTTCCATTCTGTTTGTCAATATTTTCCGTTTTTGTGTTTGCTGATAGTTATTATTAATAAAACTCTATTTTATTAATGATAGCAATATTATTATCCTTGAGCTCAGTTCCAATTCTTAAGCATTTTGAAGATACATAATACCGGCCGCCAGACAGTAAAACGCACTCTAAAGATAATTAAGGAAGTTCCCTCAACGAATAGTGATATATATAGTATCGTCGGGAGTCATTCTACGACATATATATATATACTATTTAATTTGGTATCAGGTGTGTAAGGTTTAACGCTATATCTTTGCAAACACTGGTCTCAGTCGAGTAAAGCATAGTGTTATTTGTTATAATAATAGAATATAGTAGTTCCCTTTTGTGTTAACGATTGCTATCCCCTTTTTTTTTGAAACTTAAGAAGCTGGAGTAGCTCAAGGAACGGTTAAAATAATTTGTTTGTGTTCTTTGTGATTTTAGTCAGTGGTTATTTAGAGTAAGAAACCAAGTACGAATAGGTCAGTGCCCATATTTAGGTAGGCTAATTCTATAGAGGCATAATTCTTGTTGCAAGGAATTTTAGTTTGTTGACTAGTGCGCCCCCAAGTGCAAAGATGACTCAGTTTGAAATCTTTAAAGCGCAAGGAGAATCCTTGGGACTTTCCGGAAAAGAACTAATTAAGTACATTCAAGAGGAACGGATAAGTCAAGCTGACCATCAGATTGAATTAGCTCGGATTGAAGCAGAATTTCAAAGAAAAATGGAAGTAATAGAAAGGGAAAGAGTAATCCGACGAGAAGAACGAGAAAGAAAAATACAACGAGAAGAACGAGAGAAAAAAATCCAACGAGAAGAAAGAAGGACGGACTCGCGCTCCTTCCCAGGAAAGCTGACAAAGTTTCCGAGCCCCGTAAAACCCCAAAACTTCTTTCTCCAAAACCAACAACGGGACTCCAAACCTCCCGTTAAGACTTCTCCTCCATCTCTCTTCCCGAAGCGACCAACCATATGCTTCACCTGTGGTGTAGAAAACCACATGAGCTGGAATTGCCCCCAAAATTCTAGGCTTAAAAGCGGACCAGCCCACCAAGTTCATCAGATTAATGCCACCCCGGCTCCCCCGGTGGTGCAGACCCAAGCAGAAACTTCTCCCCCTCCGTCAGGCCACCAGGTAAATTTTGTTTTTGGTAAAAGTTCATCGGGAACTTGGAAATATGAGGAGGGCAGCGTGGACAGCTGTCGAGTATCGACTCTCGTCAGGGACACAGGATGTACATGCTTCATCGTGTCCGACGAACTCCTCCCAGTGGCCTCTAACCACGAAAAATTTGCGGTGGTACGTGACTACCTTGGGCGGGCGAACAGATTCCCCGTCGCTAGATGTTACCTGCAGTGTCAATATTATAATGGCTGGGCTGAAGTCATTGTAGCACCAATAAAATTCTGTTCCGTACTTATAGGAAAGAGCCCCCAAGTAAGTTTCGACCCTGTGTTTCAGGCCGCCCTTCCTCAAGGCCGAGATAAGAAAGAAGCCCCGGAGCCCGTCCCCATCAGAACCCCGATACCGTCCGATTTCTCGGAGACCCCTAACCAGGACTTTAGGACGGAAAAAGAGGAATGTGATTCACTAAAACCCTTAGGTGATAAGGCCCCAGACAAGGACACGGAGACTGTCCCTGGACCCCAAGAAAAAAAGAAACCCCAACGCGCCCATGGAGATACCTTCGTAGAACTGGACGAAGCATCGGCGCTTGAAGAGGATTGCCCCGCGGAGTCCCTTAAGGTAATCCAGACAGTGTGCATCCAACCTGATGCCGATTACCCTCCTCATTCCCTACCAGGCGAGTCTTTGGAATCTCTGACCTGAAAAGTGACGCGCAGCTGACACCACGTCAGAAGAGTCAGATACAAAAACTAATTAAATGGAATCACCATTTACCCGCCCTATTAGCTCTTTTCGAGCAACTGCGTGAAAATGGCCTCACCATTGGCCCCAGCAAATACTATTTTGCTCACGAACCCATTAAATATTCGGGTTTCAAAATAGGACCAAGCCAGTTAGGTCCCCAAGAGAACAAGATTAAGGCAATCGCCGACATGCCCCTCCCGATTACAAAGAAGCCATTAAGATCGATCCAAGGATCAGCTTCTCCCTATCAGCGATTTGTTCCGAATTTCGCTGCAATTTTGGCCCCCCTATGCCCCCTTCAGGAAAAGAATTTCCCCAATCGTTTACGTTGGAATGATGTCGCTGTTTCCCATTTTAATCAGCTCAAAAGTAAGTTCATTTCTGCCCCCATTTTTAAGTTGCCCAACCCGGAAAAATCCTTTGGGGTTAAGACCGACGTGATCAACGAGGGCATTGGAGGTGTACTCCTTCAATACGTGGATGACAGAACGAGTCATCCAGTTGCATATGCTAGTCGTCAATTATTACCACGCGGAAAGAGATATGCCACTAGAGAAAAGATAGCTCTATCAATTATCTGGGTCATAGACAAATTTAAGATGTACTTGATATGTAAAGATTTTCAAATAGGAACCGACCACCGTCCGTTAGCCTATATTAGGAATTTGAGACACTCAAACGGCCGCATCATGCGCTGGAGTTTACTCTTGCAAGAGTATCAATTTAAAATAAATTATATCAAAGGTTCCGATGACCAGGTCGCTGACGTACTCAGTAGGAATGCGTTACCGAATAGCGTAGAACAATTGTATTCATAGGATTAGTATCTCCATGTAGGTATATACCATCTTGTACGACTTAATTTAAGATTCTTTTGTAATATAATTAATTAATGTATATGTCTGAATTTTGTAACGCTCAATGTCTAATTTTTTTTAAAGTATATATATTTGTTCTTATTAATTTACGTATAAATTATTTTGTCCCGTATGTACTAAGTTTATATCATTTCATTGTTCCATGCCTTTTTTTTATTAAGTTGTATTAAAGGTTATTTTCCCCTGTAATCTAAAGATCAAAATAATCATGTACTGAGGTAATACTAGTTAGGTGCAGGAAGATACGGTTGGTACAAGAAAACGAGTTCCCTACAACGGAGCTCTATCGTTGTCCTTTCTCTCTTTTTTTTTCGAAGTGACAACTTCCCCTGGAATGGAGGGGTGTGATAGAACGAGTTGAATCTGTGTTAAATTCAACTCCTATCCCATATTAGATAAAACCTCGAGGAGGCCCACGTGCATCTTCGATTCGAGGCTTGGAGTCTTATCAACAGCTACCGGACGCCAATGTTTAAACAAGGAGGTTATCGTCCCCCCGTTCGCCCCCATACGCCGACCTCGCCAGATCGAGTTAGGCTTATGAACAGATAAGGCATTTTTCTCCGGCCCAGCTGTGCGTTCCCTCCAAGCTTTCACTCCATTCTCCCCCACGCCAAAGAGATATCCTGGCTATTTATATGGACTCTTTACCACTAAGATCAGATTGGAGATCCAGATTTTCGACGCGAAACATCACCACGACCCTCTCTCCCTTTGTGCGCCAAGGGACCTCGACCTCGAGATTCACCATCACTTGTCCAGAAGGAGGACAATATTCCTTGAGTGCCAAAGGTTCGAGCCTTTAGTGACGCCAAGTCCCCAAGGCATCCCCCCCCTGTTGTTCAAGGAGAACAACATTAGAACAGCCATTGTTCGTTTTGAGCCCTTCGCCAAGAAACGGTTCTCATCCCCCCCCCTGTTGTTCAAGGAGAACAACATTAGAACAGCCATTGTTCGTTTTGAGCCCTTCGCCAAGAAACGGTTCTCACCCCCCCTGTTGTTCAAGGAGAACAACATTAGAACAGCCATTGTTCTTGAGCCCGTAGACAAGAGACGGTTCTCACCCCCCCCCCTTTGTTCAGAAGAGAACAACCTAGAACAGCCATTGTTCGTTTTGAGCCCTTCGCCAAGAAACGGTTCTCATCCCCCCCCCTGTTGTTCAAATGAGAACAACATTAGAACAGCCATTGTTCTTGAGCCCGTAGACAAGAGACGGTTCTCATCCCCCCTTTGTTCAGAAGAGAACAAAGTAGAACAGCCATTGTTCGTCGAGCCGTTCGTCGAGTAACGGTTCTCCTGTCCAAGATGCCTCGTCAGGATCCTTTTATCCCCCCCCTTCGGCTGGAGCTCGCCAGCGGACCGAATATTCCTTCAAGTACCTTCCACTGCACCCTAATGAAGTTACGTAAGCCAAGCGTCACCTTTTGAGTATTGATCCCTTATTTGTCAATTCTATCCTGTGCTTTAAATGGTTTATCGAACCATCCCATCTCTTTAACTCCATATTTGTTTTACCTTTTTTGATCCCTTAAATCCTTGGATTAGCCCGAGTCTCCACGACCCTTTCCATTCTGTTTGTCAATATTTTCCGTTTTTGTGTTTGCTGATAGTTATTATTAATAAAACTCTATTTTATTAATGATAGCAATATTATTATCCTTGAGCTCAGTTCCACTTCTTAAGCATTTTGAAGATACATAATACCGGCCGCCAGACAGTAAAACGCACTCTAAAGATAATTAAGGAAGTTCCCTCAACGAATAGTGATATATATAGTATCGTCGGGAGTCATTCTACGACAAATATGTTTTGAGAGAAGTCTCATATGGAACAATAAGATTCCATTCTGTGCTATATTATTGGTCATCTTTGTTGCTGCATACACTATCTCATATACAGATGTGTGACCCCCGAATTCTATCACTTCCGTGATCTTGGTTCCTTGTAGGTGGTTTACAATTTCTTTTTTTTGCGAGTCTACCTACAGGTCGACATTTATGCATACGAGGCTTTTGTTAGCCGTAGTATGCAGCGAACTCCTTGTTGTTAGTCTTATTTTTGAAGTCTGTTACACTTTCTCAAGGGAGAATAGCTCTTCCACATCATTTTTCCTGGTGCAGATTACAACGTATCCATTTGGGACATCAATGATCCTTAAAAAGCAAACCATTAGGTATCCTTATATTACTTTGCATAGTATACCTTTGTCCTGTTTTGGTTCTCCTTGATCGAAGCTCCTCAATGCTACTCGTAAGCAAAGACCCTGCCTCCATTCACATTTGCCAGTGGAATCTCAGCCATGCTCTTATCCAGCGCTCAGGGCGCTGTTTTCTTTTCTGTGTGCTCTTCTTCATGTTTTTTCCAGCTCACTCCTAAGAAAAATTTAAAAAAGAGATTAGAAATAAAGAGTTACTATTCTTTTTAGACGGCCTATGGGTCCTAAAGTACATTCCTACTGACAGTATCACTCCTCGAACAACCTATCAAATTAGGGTTATTAATATCAGGCGCCTCATCCTAAGCCCCTCCCCCTTATCTTGCTCTCTAAAAGGGACTTCCTTCCATGTTTTATTACTTCTTATTTTAGAGTAGTTCTGAGCCTAGAGGCGATGAGTTAAGTTGATTTTAGCCTTTGAAATATGTAAAAGTGAAAGTATGATATTAGTAAAAAGCATCTAAGGATATTTCCACCTTTAGGGTGGCTATCGCGTCCACTGAAAACAATAGGAATCTTCACTCAGTTCAATGGACGCATATCTTTCCTCTTTTTCGAAAATTCGTTTTTCGATTTGCCGTGAATAAATGACATTATTTTATCCTCTCCTCTATTTGGCCTTGCGTCCTTTATCGTTGAATAGCATTACTTGGCGGAATTGGGACACTGAATTTAAACTAAGTAGTTTCTGATATTAGGCGAGGTGCGCTCTCTTGAAGTCCTTTCATTCAGCTTCAAATCTTTGGCAATAGGGTTCGATTGTCACAACGCAAAAATATATACATATAATAATAAGTTCATTGGAAGACTTATTGCTATCTACTGTAATTTGTATTTAGACAATTATAATAGGTAAAACACGACTATATACATTTAATAAAATAGTATCAAATATAGTCGCCTACTCAATCCACAAACCGCCATAATTGTTTTATTAGATTTATATCTTGGTTCATGGGGGCTACTCTATAGTTCGAAATTCATATTGATACAAATAAATTCGTGTGCAATTTTATGCATAGCAACGGTCATGGTCCTGCTGAAATATAACTTCATCTCCTAGTCATGTATGATGTCATTTCTGCCAAGATGTCTCTAAACTTGTGATATGATGTTGGTATAATTTATGGAGCTCATTCTTCTCTAGTATAAAATATATTCCATGACCCTGATGAAAATATGCTGCGCTATAACTTGATTGAACGATCTCCGTGCTTTACAGTTGGTACCACGCAAACCGGATGAAATATCTTTCCCATTCTTGGTCTCAAAAGAGAAGACCGAGAATTCTGAAAATATGCAAAATTGTTATTAAAACCTAAATCGTGTTTATGGGATTAAATATTTCATCCGTAGCACGCCTTAAATGACGCTTCACATCGGATACAAACAAATTAGATTTGTTTGTGGAATTCAATATTTCATTAGTAATACGACTTACATGAAGCTTCCCATCTGATCCGCATAAGAACAGTTTTATTTCGCCGCTGAACAAAAACTTTCGCACTTTTCAGCAATCAACAAATCATGCTCCCTAGCGAAGGTCAACCTAGCCGCTATATTATTTTTAGTTGAGCGGTTTCTTACCACTGGGGCGTGTATTGAGTCTCACTTCTCTTAAGCAACGTGAGACAGTCGGGCGTGAGTCATTTCTCTTAATATTCTCTGCAACCTGACCTAAAATACATAGTGCCCTTTTAAATCGCTCCTGCATTGTAGCTGTTGCATCGTGCGATCTTTTCTATTAACTTTTGTAGTGGCAATCTTTGTTCTTTGTTGAATCGTACGACTCAATATCCTTATGAAACTATGTATATTATGCATGAAATAACCCTTTTTGACCGATTATAGTGCCTCAAAATGTCACTCAGTATCATAAATGTAATGATCGACAGGATTATTATTATTAGTCGCCTAATTAGATCGTTAGACTCTTTTTGCATAAAACGCGTTAAATCTTTCAATTTATTCCACGGAATTGATATTCTATCATTATAACAATTTGGGTGGGTTATACCTAAACACTTTTAACATTATTTCTTCTTTTATTTAACTTAAGACGGTTTTATCTATGTATTCTTAAGGCAGGATGAGCCAGATAATTTTGGAAATCTAATCTATGATTATATTTTTTAATATTAAATGAATTTATCCTCAATATAGGCAAATATTTTGTTTGCTATTTGAGAAACTTCGCCACAATACCTATTAAATGAATAATTTCCTCTTCATATCTATTAATATATAGATCAGTAAATATTATGTTGGTTTTGCTTGTCTACTGCGCTCTGGCGAGCGTTTTGTGCGTATTATATATTTTGCGTCTCTCATAAATGAATGATTTTTTCTTATTTAAGGATACATAAAATTGCGAAACAAACATAAATTTTCCTTTCTTTTATGCAATTTGATATTTTTTCCATTTTTGTAGATCAATATATATGTTTAAAAGAAGTTAGAGTGAAGGAAGCGATGCAATAATAATATAGCATTTCAAGACATCCTCTTAGCAAATTAGATAACTCTAATTAAATAATTAATCTATCATTAGTATGTCATATTAAGAGAATATAAAAGGAAAACTTACAATTAAAGCCTGTGTAAAAGAGAAAACCGTATTATTTGAACTTACTAGAATATTTCTTTATTTTTTTTAGATTCTAATTAAATTAGAGAAACTTAATTTACTCACATAATTCTTAATTCACACATTCAATTAAAAAGGAATGAAGCTTTGGAAATAAGTTCTTGATATATTTCAACTTTCAAAGTCTTTCGCTCATGTATCATATTAGACTTCGCGCAAAGAGAAATCAGTACCTCGTACCCATTTGGAGAAGTTAGCTTAGGAAGGACATTTATTCGACTTTACTGGAAGGGGAAATCATTTTTTAGGTAAATCTTTTTTAATCAGCTTGATAAGTAATTACCTTTTATATAAAGTTCATCCCAAAAAGCCTGTATAAAAATTGGATTTAATGACTAATATCTCTACTTTTTCGGTATCATTAGATCACTTTGACTTTAACTTCAAATAATACTGGTACATTTTCAAGATATCAGAAATTAAGAAAAATAATGAATGGACTTTATGTGAACAAAACTATTTTGTAGTTATCTTTGAGGGTTTTTCATAAAGCCAAGTAAGTTTATTTCTATTTAAAAACTTCAAAACACCATATTAGTATTGAACGGGTACTCAGGTTCCATGTACTACTGGTATGAAATAAAACTTACAAAATAAATATTTTGGTCGAAATCATTTTCTATTATAGTGAAATCTATTAATTTGCTATCCATAAATATAGTCTCATTTGCTCTTGTTTGTGATGATAAATACAAAGAGTTTGTTGTACAGCAACATCAACAAAATAACAACAGGAAATTTACTATTTAACGCGGGTACTTTGAATCTGTGTATAAATAATTATTAGGCAAGGGATGACCGATAAAGGTATACAAAAAAATAGATAAACATATAAATTAAAAGAACTCTAAAAGGTTAATTATTACAAAGTTGATGTAGCAACGCTATATTTACACTGATATTATATATATATATATATATATATATATATATATATATATATAATATATATACATATATAAATATATATATAAGGCAGTACAAAAAATAAAACTAGAAGGAATAATATTCGTACACTTGCGTTGCTACAAATACGACAAAATAAATTAAAATACAGCAATTGGGAGGGAAGTGGCGAGATATATGTGCCAATGATGTGCCAAAGCCATCATGTTAGTTTCTATCATATGAGACACCCTAATTAGTGTTTATTTTTAAACATTTCGTAGTATTAGTTGATTCTTTTAATATATTATAACACATGTTTACTAAGCTGTAGCAAAGGGGAGTGCTATAAAATTCCCACAACATACAACATCTTCCATATATTCTAACTGGGACTGCAAGAGAGACTTACAGAAGGCGATACCCCATCTATTTGTAGTAAAGTTGTTAAAGCCTACAACACAGGGTATAAGAACAAATGCTTTCGCTTTTAAATTCAAAGCTCCCGGAGGGAGCAGAGTTCAGCGTCTCCTCTGGACATATAAACAACAATAGCAGGCGATATTTTACTTCTACCAAGATAGATAAAGATACAAAAACTGCTAAGTGTGTAACAGTTAAAGATGAACTGTGTCTAATTTCAAGTAGACAAAGAAAATTTATCTCTTGGAAGCCTAATAAGGCAGGAAGGTAAAAGTCAGTGACACTAGTAAATAAACGGTTGAACTAAACCAACTTCATACCAACCCACTATCTATGAAAGCAAATCGTCGATAGCTTAATGCAGCTCAATACCTTGAAAGATCTGTCATTTTTAATCTATTAAATTTTTATGTAAATTTGAAACCTTCTAAATTAGTGCAAAGTCTAACATAAGTGGACCGTTAGAAGATAATCATCATCTCCTATGAATCACATTTTAAGCATTTTCCTTATTGTGTGTTCTGTTTCCTTCTGCATAGCTTTGTATTTCTCTATCTCTTGCAATCCACCACCCATCTTGTAGTTCTCTTAGCTTTCTTTGTGCCTTTGCTCGTTTTTCTTGCCATTCAATCTTCCTAGTGATAAATGCAGAGATGGCTAAATAAGCATCATGAGCTTTATTCTTTTCCTTTAGAAGATGTTTTATGGTTTCGTCTGATTCATTCAAACCAGTCTTAGTTACGTTTTTTAATGATTCGTTGATATACCTCACTAATAAGTTTGTTCCACATATAATCTATTTTCTCCTGTAAAAGGCCGGGTTCTATAAGCATATCTTCGAGCCCATTTGATATTTGTTCCTGTAGTTCTTCGCGTTTTTCTGCGTTTGCAAGCTGTGGACAGTTAATGCAATTGCAGGTGGTTTGTCTTCTTTGGGCTCTCTACCGAATATTGAGGTTCATTTTAGATAATAGTAAACGCTAGTCTGTCCAGCACTCAGCATCCCGTTTTACTCTTGTAAGCCAGCACACTTTATCGGTAAACTTATTCCTGCTTTATTTTCGGAGTCATCAATCAATTTTTTGATTTCAGAGAATCTAACGACAGTTTTAACACGAATTGCAGAAAAGATTTCTTCTCCTTACGGGCCCTCTACCGTTACCTAATTTGCGTTATATTCTTCTTTTTTTATATGCACCAGATCACTTTCCTTATCAGTCACTCTAGTCTCACACTAGCCACAGTATAACTCTAAAAATATCTACGTATTTTTATCACTGAACATTATGTATTTTTAAATATCAGTAACTACTCATTCTTTGACTGTATGTTCCCTGCTTTTCGAAATTAGACAAATTGTCATTTATTCAAGAAAAATTTATTTTATGCTGAATACGCGAATCCGGTGCATATACCCGGCTAGTTAAATGGAGCTTAGTCCATCCTAAACATTACAAAAGTCATGTTACACTCGTTACAACGCTCTCAACACAGGAAACAATGAGAGTTTAGATGCAGTTAGTCACGTTTTTATTGATTTAACATATAAATATGTGTTTAACTTGCAATAGTAACCAATGTGACAGCCATCTTCGGTGAGCACGCAATCCAGACAAAACTTAAAATCCCACGCACACGTTACAGACGAAGTAACGTGGCGGAGTTTGCAAGCTTGCCCTCGACATGTATCCATACGTTTTGTCGAGGGAATTGAGGTCAGGTGACTGCGGCGGCAGAATCTCCTTTCAATAGAAGTTCGTGTTTGACAGCTTTGGCCATCTTGGCTGGGACACCGCCTGCTGAAAGACTTACTCTACCTTCATCGTGATCTTTATTACCATGGACAGAACTTTCTTGGCCAAGAAGTCCCTGTAATCGGCTGAGGTGCGCCTGTAACCAGCCGCGAACAACAACGGATGTATCTTCTCTTCATTTGGATGCCACGATACCGAGCATTATCATGGAAGCCGAGTGCTTGGTTGTAGACAAGTAGCAAAACTTGGAAATATCCTGGGGGAAAACGTTTTACTTTTTGATAAAGGGATCGCCTGTGAAGGTTTATTCATCAGAAAAAATATAAGAATTTGATTGCCATGACTTTTCATGTTGTCAAGAAGATGATGATAGCGCTCTCGACGTTGTTTTCGCATACGGTCGCTTAGCAGACAACTTTGCACGCACCAAATCTATTGCCTCTCCTCCTTTCTTGACGGCCCTTGACACTTTGGTCATCGATATGTTCCTCTTTGTAGACTCAGTCATTATGAGCTTAGGAGAACGGTTGAGAACTTGAGGTCTGCTTGAACGAGGTCGATCTTTGTGGTTTTCTTCGTTCTTTAACCTCTTTGCAACTCTGTTGTCAGTATTTCGGTTCACCTTGAACCCTGTGGCGATGTCGAACTTGTTGTGACACATCTGTACACAATGTAAAATACGTTTGTATGACACGTGCTGGAAGAGTAGAAATTTAAGTTTGTTGGACGGAACATTTTCTATCACACACCTAAACCTTTCGAAAGATAAATAACGATTGTAGCAGAACTTTTGCAAAACCAAGTACAGCTGTCCTATTCACCAATTAATAACCATTCCATCTCACTACCACATAGATAATCGCTTGCATCGAGAAATCTACTGCCAGCCAATAAACGTAAATCACAGCATATCTTTATTCCTCAACCTTGCATAAGACCTTATGTAGCACCTACCCATCAAAATAATCGTATAGATAAAAAATATATTTTAAAGATCGGAACAATTTTGCATTCTCGTATATTTACAACCTCAAACATTTTATGTCTTTTTATTTGAGTGAGAAAAAAAAATGCATTTTACTCAAGAAATTTTGACTTCCAGTTTAGAGGGAGGGTAAACAGATAAATTTAAAATAGGAATCAAAAAAAGCAAGCAGAGTAGCAAGGGAGGTTTAGCAAAACAATAAGCACACTAGCAAAGCTAATCAAGGGGAGATGAAGGATAATTCAAAGACATTGGGAACATCTTCGTTCAAAAAATCAAGACTTTTCAATAGAATCCATGTTTATAATCTTCGGCCTTTGAGTTTTTCCATATGCTCATATTATTGTATATTCAACAAAGACAAAGAGTTTTCAGGCTATGATTAATTTACTTCTGGCTTTTATACGAATAATAATGATGTAACTCTAATTAACTCGTTCCTTTGATCGTATTCCTTGGAAGAGATCAGGTGTAATTTGCTGAACAATGCTGAAGCTTATATTTAGAAGATTGCGTCACCCCTTCCCCCTTGGATCCAACGCCCACATGTGTGTCTGCAGCTATATATTCGGGCATAAGCAAAATTCTCCGCGCTTAGGAAAAATAAAATAAAAAAAAACTCAATAAACTACAGGTAATAAATTCACAATAATCGGTTAAACAATTTCTACCCACTCGTTTTTTTTAAGTCAAATTTTGCTATTATTACATAACAACTTTTACCTTTTCTAAAACCTGAAAATATAATTTGGTGAAAAAAGCTTCAATGAAATTAACGAAGTGGAACATCATGACGCTTAAACTTCCCCTTAACTTCCTTCTTTCTCAATTCATGGGAAGATGGTTGTAGTGGTGTTTCCTTTTTAAGTAATCAAATCAACCTATTCTAGCAATCTTCTAGATTCTTGAGCCAACCCCAAGTGAATGTATGTATACTAAAATTTGGATTGGGTTTATGTAAATCAAATTTCGATTCTTCTAATACCTTTTAAATCTATTCTTAAGTGGTATGTAGTCTGTAAGATCCACGTGTGCAAATATGATAGTTGTGTGTTTTACAATATTCAGTTATATTTCTTTTTTTCAATTTTAAATTATTACTAATATGTATGCCATAATGATATTTCGAATTTTATTAATTAAGTTATAAATATACTTCAACAAGATCCCACTATTATTAATTCTATTAAATAGACCAGGAAAAATAGAACTAAATTATTTTAAAACTATCATTAATTCTATATATTAAATATAGATAACATAATTATTTAATTAAAATTTTGTTTCAATTACTGAATGAAGCGAACTCTAAAATTGAATATAAAATAATATCCTGGGAAACTACCTACACATATAAGAATTAATACAACATTCACGCTGTATAGAGCTGCGCCAATTCTTCAGAGTCTCAGGGATGGCAATTCACCAAAATGATTTTTCATGTAATTTAAATAAATTAATTACTCATAAACGATTAAGAAAAAACAAACAAATTAGGAATAACTGTTTTTTGTAGAGGCGGGTGGATCCTACGAGAAAACAACCACGAAACCAGGTATGTATGCTCACGGATATTTAAATGTAGAAATATTCATTTCTGGTCGAAAATAAGAATAATCTCGCAAAACCTTTCTGTTTTCCCTTCCTACAAGCAATCACACTACACACTCATAAGCGTCAGTCATTCCTTCTGCAATATCTAATGATTTCTCCTTTGCGAGCAGACAATCTGTGCCCATGGGAAACAATGAGTGTAGGACAGGCATATTAACTTTAATATTGAATATGTTGGTATTGTAAACATGGCCAATTTTTCTTCCCATTTTCCTAAAAACTGATAATGTATGCAAAAATTACCTCCTTTTGGCACCTAATTATTCGATATAAGCCTCAAGAAAAATGCTGATTTTTAGATAAGTTTTCATTAAATTTTAGAAATAGTTCTATTACCAATGTTGCTAGCCATGTTACTTATTACTGTTTTTGTTATAGTAGATTTGATCAAAAAGACAAAGCTTTCTTGTGTGTTACAAATAAAATTTCCAAGAAGTGGTTGAAATTTATACTTTACATTATAGAGGCAGAGCAAGAGTAGAGATGGCAAAGCAAGAAAGAGAAGAATAGCTTTGAATGGTGACCAAGGCAGTAGTTGGACCTACAGCTCTAGGTAGGTTCCGAAACACGGTGTGAGCTATATCTTTGAGTATTTATTATATACTTTATTTCCCCTCTCCCACGTATAAATGGTTGGGAGAAGTAGAAGGAAGTATGAAGTAACCAAGAAAATGCTAGATTGTATGGAGTTCATGCTATTTTCTTCCCGTATTTTAGACTAATATAGTTTTTAAAATAGTTTAGCGAGTTGGTGCTTGAGTTTCAGGCTCTCGTTCATTTTTGCTTCATGTGTTTATATTTTATCTACGCCGTAGAAGGAAAATTACCTTTATCTTAGGAACAACCTAAATGTTTTTATTTTTTCCCTCATATTGCAGTATTTAAAGTTGAGGAAGTTTTTCTTTTGAGACTCATCTTTGTTTATAAGCAAATTACATGTCTTTATAAATAAAGCATAATTTGGAAAATATATCAATCATGAAAGAATTTCAGGAACGCTACTGATTCAAATCTGAAATTAAGATTTCCCCTTCTTCACTTGCAAGCCTCTTATTATAATATTCCATTTTATCCCTTTGTTTAATATTGGTCAAAAGGAGAACTGAACTGAAATTTTACAGCTGGTGGATTTTAATCTTGAATAAAATTAAGGAAAGATCAGCTATAAACATTCTTCGAAATTGCAAGCATACATTAGAAAGCGGAATAATTCATGATATACGAAATAAATAGGAACCAATCTTTTTCTCCTGGATGATTGATCAATCACACGAAATTTTTATTCTCAACCGAGCTTCTTAGCGGTCTTTTCAAGGTTTTACAATCCATTTGATTACACAGCCCCATTTATAATTATTATTATATTTAGAATCAAATTATGTGAGTAAAATTACTATTTTCGAGGGTTACAAAGAGTTAAAAAGAAAAGAATTATCTCATCGGCCTTCTAGCCCATGCCGAGGAAGCACTCCAACGGAAACTTAGCTAACTTACGCTAATCTTAATTCAACTCTCCCTACTGGCACGCACTACAAAAGTGATATCACTACGTTATGTTACAAAGTATATGTTGTTCAGTAGACTCTTGAATTGTTTGACATTGCACTGTGGAAAACAACCACTAGCAGTCCATTTCACGTGTCGCACATGTCTTCCGTGAACGACTTACCAAACGAAAGCATATTAAATAGGGGCATTTCAACCTCCCACCCCTGACTTCGATCTGCATCCCAGTTAAGGCTAAAGTACTTCGTATAGTAGACTGCGCAGTCTTCGACTGTCCAACGAAAAGACGCTGAGATCTTCCAGTATTTTCTCGTACGTCTTGTTCTTTTACGATGGGGTCAGTTTCATCGACCTTGCTTGTCTTTTTGATAGTGAGGAGACCAGAACTGAATTGCGTATTGCAGGTGAAGCTGCAGCACTGAGTTGTACAAGGTAATACAACCTCTTTATCCCCAAACTGAATTACCTCCTGATGTAGCCCAGCAGGCGCTGAGCCCTCTTCTTTACCTGCTAGCACTGCTTCAAGAAATTGAGATGGCTGC
Organism: Ceratothoa steindachneri; assembly: GCA_963969495.1. Classification (NCBI taxonomy): domain Eukaryota; kingdom Metazoa; phylum Arthropoda; class Malacostraca; order Isopoda; family Cymothoidae; genus Ceratothoa; species Ceratothoa steindachneri. The sequence continues at coordinate 127,211,358 of OZ018328.1, read as the reverse complement.
TAATCCACACATCTAAGTCCTTCAGTTAATTCATGACGCATACCTTGTAGCTCGTAGTCTGAACGGGGATTTTCATACAAGATGTGCATCATCTTGCATTTGTTCAAGTTAAAAGGCATCTCCCACTAGTCAGAATACTCGCCGATCATCTGTAGGTCCTTCCTCAACCCCTCGATGTTTTCGTGTGTCGCTACATTTGCTCCAAGTTTTGTCGCTTTGGCAAATTTCGTGAGGTGGATTACTAGTCCTTCATTTATAGCGTTGATGTAGATGATGAAAAACAAAAAGCCAATCACGGAGCCCCACGAAACTCCACTCATTACTGACGACCACTGAGAGACGTGGCCGCCAATATTATTCCTCTGTCGCCTATCCGACAACCAACTCTCTAACCAGTTTGCAAACTTTCGTCTAATTTCCAAGGCACTTCCATTCGCTATCAGTCGACGGTGGGTTACTTTATCGAAAGCCTTTTGGAATTTAGAATAAAGCTGTCCACCGCTCAACTTCGGCCAAACCCGCTCATCATCCCCTGAAAGAATTCAACTAAGTTCGTGAGGTACGAGTGCTTTCTTCAGAAACTGTCGTGGGTGTCCCTCAACAGGTTGTGGGACTGTTAGTGATCCATTATTCTGTCCACTATGATGCCTTCCAATACTTTACTCACTATTGAAGTGAGACTTAGCGGTCGGTAGTTTCCAGCGGTGCCAAGGTCCCCTTTTTTGTGGATCGGGGTGACGTTGGACATACGTCAGCTCATAGAGTGTTCACCAGTTTCGAGTGAATTGTTGAATATGTCAGAAAGATGGGTGCCCACCGATCATCCTTACGCAGAATTCTTGGCAGGAGGCCGTCAGAACCAATGGATTTGTACACATTCATCTTTATGGGTAAGTGATTTTGCGAGTGCAATCCTTCTCATTAATATTCATTGCTACTATAATTTTATGTATGTCCAAACCTCTCTTTTCTTTGTTCGCTTTTGTCCTTCATTATTCTTCCTATTCCTTGTTAACAAAAATATGTTCAACGAGAGTCGAAACCTTGAAATAATTATCACGTTTGTACAAATAAAAATTATAACGAGGTCAACAGACCTGAGTCCCGTAGTCTATTATTTCAACAATTTTTAAAAGAGGATTTAATGAATAAATGTATTATCAATTAACAAACATATCACCTGACCTTCAAAACTTTCAAAAAGTCATTTAAAAGTAAAATAGTTACCATCCGACCGACGGACTGACTGACATACATTGTAACTACTAGAATCACGTGCATGCGACTAAAAATGCAAAAATTATGAGGTTTCCTTAATCTCAGATTTACATTAAATCTGATCTGAATAAAGCAAACCATGACAATTCGATAAGACAATTCCGCTTGGCTCTTTCCGTTGATCCAATTTATTGTCAGATCAATGTTCTTTATCCTTTTACGAAGGATTTCTTCCATTGAAGCGTAGTATATTTTCCTTGATTTCAATTGATGTATTTATTCAAAGATTTCTGCAGCAGACGTCAATCGTAAACTTCATTTCCTTCCTCAGGGCTTTTCGCATCTCTTCACTTGCATTCCACCTTCACTTCAATCTTGGTTTCGCCGAGTGCCCCCCCACTTGGTTTTCTGCTCTAATTCACAAGGCAAAGAATCAAAGGCACGCATAAGAGAAGCATATCAGAGCCGTTTTCTCTCCTATTGATGACACGTCTACAACTTTCCTAGCAATAAATATTCACACATAAAAATACACTAAGATTTTTAAACCTTTAAGTCAACCTACACTAAGTGTGCATTGATTCCAGCGTAATTATTTTCAATAAAAATTAATCAATTTAGGTACAGTATATAAATATTAAAATTAAATGTATATAGGGAAAAATAGTAGAACGTTTAACATTTAAATAGAGCAAATTCTCAATTGTTTTACTTCCAATCTTGTATTAAAATGCTTTATACAATATTTGTTCTGGAAAATCTGAAAAATAAATATTATAATGTATATGTTATGTTATTAATTAGTACCTTATTCGAACATTTTACTTCACATGATTTAATTCGTACTACTAACCCGTAAATATTATATGGATGCATATTCATGCATATATATATATATGAAATTTCTCTAATCACTCATTTTTTATGCTATATTCTAAATAATACTTTCCAAAAAGGTCACTAAATTACCTAATATGTTCATATTCCACTCAACAGCTAGAAAGAAATATTTTTACGATAACCATTAACGTGTTTCTATAAAAATGATTATATAAACTTTATTTTTATTGGATGAATCGCTTCATGTATTATACATAATCTACAGATTGATTTAGAGAGTAACCGCCGAAGCTATGTCGTGAACATAGTAAAGAAATTCTTATAAATAGCGAATACCCTTATTTTAAAATGAAATATTCAGGAAGGGAATATTCCGTTAAAATTTACAAAACTATAATCATACAACATTCTTGGGAATGACAGATACCCGTGAAACACAATTAAACTCTTGCTAAGAAACAAAGTACTAAGTAGAGCAAGCCTGGAAAAACAGACAGTTTGGAAAATCCCTATGCTGCACTTGAGCATGAAATGGGTTTACAAAACTCGAACTTGTATTGAACCATCTCCAGCAATCTTTTGTATGGCCCATTTATTTGAGAAAATTATGACTTGTGATGTTTGTCTGCAAATGCATCATAGCTGTATGATGAATAAACATAAAAACTTTATTTTACAAAATATCAAGGTTCTGCTTTTCTGGAAGCGCACCATGCACAGGTATTGAGAATCTACCAGGAGATAGATCTGGTGTGCTATTGATAAAAGAATGTGGTGTTGACATTACCTTCCTCTTCACCTGAAACCTTATGTGTTTGTCTCTGGAGCTATGTGTAGAGACTGGTATATTTTGCCTACTCCTCCTCATAACCTTGACGAAATCAACTAGAGAATCACTATCTGAGATGTTGCAGCGTGATTGGCAGGAGCTGTACTACGGAATTGACTTGTGCCGTTCCTCAGGGGCGCGTATATTGAAAATTTATAAAATTGTTTATGAAAAGCATATACCTTTAATTTTTTCATTCAAACTTTAGAGAATAAAACTGTTATCGTTTCGTTTACATTAAACCCGTTTAGTTACATCTCAAAGTTTCTTTTTAAAGACACCCTGTAGATCAAAACATATTTGGCTTATTCAAATACTTTCATAATTTTAACAGGACAAATAAAATTGTTGCAAACACGCATACGCTTTTTTAACTGCCATATTTCGACTAACAGCAGCAGTGCCAATTGTACTATATCTAAGATGGTGCATAGAACAAAAATTGTTTTATTTAGTTATTTGTATAAGTATAAGTATAGTCAGGGAGCGGGCGATATTCGTTCGTAATTTTAAAATGCTAATTTTGCGCCGAACTTTTGAACTTTATTGTCGTTTTTTTTTCATTTTCAAAGAAGTATATAGTCCCTGGAATCCGCAAGGAAAGAAAAGCAAGGACATTAAGGACATCTACGACTTCAACAGAATGGTGGTGGCAAACAAAAGGGAGCAACAAGACTCAGGATTTGATTATAGGCGTCATCAGAGAGGAAATTAAATAGTCGTCAATCTGACACAATCAGAACTCCGGAATTTGTCACTGAAATCCATAAGATCATCATCAATGATCACTGAGAGTTGATGCGGCCCATTGCAAGGAAGAAAGGTGTGGATGAAATGCTTATCAGGCTGATGGTGCAGAAAAACATTCGCTACTTTACATACAAAATGAGGAAGTGACAATCTCTGAACAAGGCGATGCAATAAAAGCCATTCAAGTACAGTGTGAAGCTGAGCAACAAGTTAAAACACCCATTGGAGTCAGAAATTCTGTGGTTCTTCTAAATGGAAGTATTTCTGCCAACACCAGAAAATTAACTTCAACCGGGTACAAGAAGCACATGTTCAGAAATCTCCGTGAAAGCAATAAGAAACAGATCTACAATGCATTTGTAAGATCGACGCTGCTATATCCCGCTTCCACCCTCTCGTGTGTCTAGAAGAAACAGAAAATGAAACTACAAGTGGTGCAGAACAAATGTGTGTACCTAATTACAGGCACACTCAGGCGAGAAAGAAAACGCAAATAAGAGCTGCACCGAGAGGTGAGGTTAAGTTCCATTAACGTTGTCATAGAAGAACGGGCAAGGAATATGCAGGAACTAGTTAATCAAGAATTGGGCGATGATATCGTCCGAATGATTAACCAGAACAGAAGGAGTATAAGGCGCGCCAGATTTCCGAGCTTCTTTGGGCTTTTAGCTGGGGGAGCAACAGTACCGTTCTACGCATGAGAATAAGAATGTTTTAACCCAAACCAAGAAAACCGACCAAGAAAAGTATACCTAATTACGAAACCTCACCAATTTCCACAAGAATTAACCGAATATCATCAGCAAATTAACCGATGAAGACCCAACTATAACGAAGAAGACATAAAAATTTAAATGACACGATTTACACTCACTACAAGCTATACAAAAAAACAAAGACACTAAGCATAATACTAAAGTGATTGAAGTTTTTATTACTACAACAGCAAATGCGCATAACATATTCAAGAACATTAATTTTTTTAAGAAAAATGGCTTGAATGCCATAATAATATAAACTATCTCAATGATAACAAAGGAACCACAACACAAGAAAATATTTAAAAGCGATATGCCTGATCCCTAGGCACATAGGATCTCTTTGCACCCTACCACACTTCTTTCTCTTTTCACCACTCATCTCTTTGCAGCTATCTGTTGCCACACCCTTTCTTTCTCCTCTACCCACACCTACCCACTTACATCGTTCATAGTTCATAGTCTTACTATTTGTTCCTCCGATCTAGTTTTCTAGCAAAGGAGGCAAAGGAAAATAAGTGTTTGAACACGTGCTTCATTTAACGGCGGTCAACTTGGAGACGCCGGGATTTCTGGAGTATGGTTTCCAGCTGAAGTTGCAGGTTAATTGTCGGTTTCCTTATTTCAATCATGACGGCTTCGGCACTCCGCAATCGTCTGCGGTTTTGGAGTCTCAGGATGATGGAAGTGTCCATATTCAGCTTTTCGCGGGTTAGGGTAGTGCCATGAGAGCTGTTGTGTTTTATAATCGCGCTATCTTGAAGGTGAGCTGTTAGTCGTCTTGACAAGGTTTTGGAGGTTAAACCGATGTACTTTGAATTGCAGTTTTCACAGTCACCGACTTTGCACGAATATTCGTACGCGACGTTAGTCTCCTGGACTTAGCTTGTCGGAGGGAGACAGCTGTTCTTCCTGATATAACTACTTGTTCTCTTTGTCTTGGATTATATAATCAGATGTATATCCATATTAGGGACGGTTGGGGTTACATTACGATGGGAATTGGCTTTGAAAGCCTTTTCCTCTTCTCAATAGCCGGTGTTCATATTGGCCTTGTAATAAAGGTTGATATTATTCTTCTTTGGATTAGACCGGACGCTAGGACCACTAGCCAAGTTCATTTTCTCTTTTATGGTGGCGTCGATGGATTTCAGTGGGTTCCCGTTATTAACGAGAACTCGGGAAACATTCTTAAGTTCGAGATCAACAGCCGTCTACGAGAATGAATGGGAAATTGCCCTGTTAACTAAGGCATTGATGAATGATCTCTTTTAGCGTTTGCGACACTCAGTGAACCGTTTAAGAAGAACCCTAAGTTCGCGGCCTTAACGTATACTTGGATCACAAATTTAGACTCCTGGGCACTTATTAGGATATTAAGGAAGGAAGGAATCTTTCATCTTTCGTTTCGTTGTTTGAATTAAAACATGAGTTGTTCTTGAATGTTTCAACTAGGCCGTTTGTTCACTTGTTCGAGGTTATCCGTATTCAAAATTATGTCCTCGATATAGAGCACGTAGATGGAAGGATTGGGCGATATATTGCTTTTGAAAATCTTATTCTATACTGAGCCCATGTAAAAATTAGCAAAGAGGACGCTAAGGGGTGACCCCATCGTGACGCCATCGATTTGCACGTACATTTTCCCATCGGAACCGTAAAATGGGGCTTCTTTTGTGCATGCTTGCAGGAGCTATTACAATATGTCTTTAAAAATGGTGAGAAGTGTGGAGCTTTCAGTATGGTAAGTGGCATTGGTTATTAATTCGATGGTTTCATTAACGGGAACATTTGTGAATATAGATTCTACGTCTATAAAAACTAGTAGGGCTGCTGGTTGAGAAGTTTGAAGGATATCTAGAAGAGTTGAAGAGGACGGCAGCGTGTAATCTGATGGTGTGTAGGGAGCGATGATATAGTTAAGAAATTTGTGAGGTGATAAGTCACGCTTGGTATTTGACTTATGATGGAGCAACGGGGTTTATCCGTTTTTACATTGCCGTAGGCAATAAATGAACAATAACGTTCTAGTTAATGAGGTTAAGTAAGGGTATTAAGAAGGTTCCTCAATCCTCTGGAGAAGTCTCCTGAAGTTCCTCAACCCAATTCAGGAGTGTTACATATACAACAAGAGAACCATTCATTTCTCTAAAAATAGAAATTTCAAGAAGTCTTCTGTATAAGTAACGTTTAACTTGAAAGAAAAAGGATAAATCCTGAATTTTAGCCATGGATCTTTGCTCTTTCTATTTTTTGGATAAATCAACAATTACGTTCTAGTCAATGCGCTTAGGTAAGGATAATAATAAGGTTGCCTCATCCTCTAAAGAAGTCTCCTGGAGTTCCTAAAACCTTTCCAGCCGTGTTACATATACGACAAGACAGATGAAAAGAAAGAAAAAGAGACACACAGAGACCAGAGAAATAGACACGACGAGACACACACTATGACCAAGAGAAATTAACTTTCTCTTACATAGATGTATATACATTTTCTTAGGTATTTTGAATTTCAGGAGCCTAAGTTCCCAATATTGTGGCATAAGATATTAGAAATCATTGCCTCAATGTGGTTAAGATTTTCTCCCTTGAAATCAGCCTAAAACACCAGTTTCAGATCCCCTTGAATCACATTTTGAAATTAAAAATTTTAGTTAGACAATTAATTCAACAAATTAGGTATCAAATCAAAGTGCAGAAAATAGGAAAATAATTAAAAATAATAAATAAAAAATAATTATAATTGACAATACTAATTATCTATCATTTTTTTTAGGAAATAACAAACATAAACAGAATGTTAGGAGCTGAGGGAGCGATGTGGGCGGATGTTTGATATCACAGAACCACCACGTGCTGTCCACAGGTAGATACCACCTGGGCCATCTACTAGATCTCTCATCGAGATTGTCTTGGTTGGATACCCTTCAGCTTCTTTCAGTGGTTCCTAGTTGCCCATCAAAAGCAGGACGTTCTAGTATTTCCTTAATTATCAGAATCTAGCGGAAAATGCAAGGAGGCCCAAAGTCAAAATCTTTAAACCTTTTGGAACATGGCTGGTATCAAGAAAATGACCTATTACAATATAATGATTCTCCTACGGGAAATTAAATTAAAAAACATCAGGGTGTGTTGAAAAGCAAACAAAGAACAGGCAAGTGAAGAACAAGTAATCATCAAAAGAACAAGGTCTACTGACCAAAGTCGTGTGCTCTCACTTATTCTGATTTATGACCTTACGAACTACCAAACTTTCAATAATTCCTGGACTAACCTTGGGAGAACCTTGGCCGTTATATCATTCGAAAGGGAATGATAAACAACATAAAGGTTTCAAATTTCATCAGAATCGGCCGAATAGTTATGATGATAGCCAAAACAATATAAAACAAAACGGGGACCAACATAGTGAAATAAAAAGTCACACGCAACTAAGCGCACGCGACAAAATACTGAGAGAAAAAGATGAGATTATCATGTTCTATGAATACTAAGAGACAGAAGAAAGGATTTTTGAGACGAAATCCCTACTGCAAACATCGAAGAGGAAGGACTGCATCATAGAAGAGAACAAGGTAAAACTAATTAAATCGAATGTAATAAACAGTTTTATTTTATTGCCATAATTAGCATTTACTTTAAACATAACACTGTTACAAATTGAACTATTTAACTTGTGCAGCATAACAACAGGTATGTTGTTCATTTGGAAGACATTAGCTGGAGTGACTCAACTAAGAACGACGCTAACATTGAGGATATTGATTACCATCACATAGGTTTTGGGCAGTAGACTTTGAAGTACTTCAGAGATATTAAGTTTATTAGTGTCTCGGCCAATTTTATATAATGGAATAGAGTTATTAGAAAAACCTCTAATCGAAAATTCTTCGGGCACTACTCAGGCTAAACCTACGATTGATTTACATCTGAAATACTAATTAAGAGATAATGCTACTGCCCAATTTTTTTTAACTATATTAGCTAACAGTGAAATTCAGAGATGAGCTGCCAAGTTGATATATATAATGATGAGAAAATAAGTGTTTTAATCCGTCTTTTGACATTACATCCTGGAAATTATAGTTGGAGCAGTTGAAGCATCCGATGGATGTTTAAACGCACTTAGCCTAGGAAAAAACCAAGGCGATGTCTGCCAACAGCAAATGGGTGGATGAAAAGAATAGTAATACTCCAAGACACTCCAACGACAAAAAGCCCTCCAAGAGCCGACTAGAGGAAAATGGCTCAACTGATTCACTGTACTTGGAGTAAGGCCTCATCGAGGTATCTAATAGTAAAACCAGGCGTGATCCATCAGACCAGATGTATGGCTTAAATCCATTCAAATGGCGATGTTTGCAGATCAATTTAAGTATGATGAAGACCCCGCATCAAATCTGGAAACAATCAGCCTTTTAATTTCCCTTCTCTACACTTCCCTATGAATATATCAAAGTCTGCTGCAGATGTTCCCGTGAATGATTTAAGTTTAATCTAGATCATTTTTTATTCCAAGAAAACTGACCCAACGCTTGATGATGTAGTATTTAATAAGATAGAAAAACAAATGATAAGCAGCAAGTAGTGCTATTTGCCTTGTTTGCCAATAGATTGAGTGACAAACTCAAGCATTACATAGCTGCAGAGTTACATGTCACTGAAAAGCCAGGAAAATATCAGAACAGGAAAGCCTCTATTCCAGACATCTTGGTTAATCTCATTGAATACAAAATTACATTTCGTGCTAACGCACGGAACATTGAATACGAGGGGCTTCTGGAACCTGAAATGTTTTTAGGAATAATGGGGAATATAAAAAGTTTAAAATATGTAAAGAATTTTAAACCTCTGAATGATATTGATGAACGTATGGTCACGATAAAGAACAACATGGCAAATGTCATAACAAAAGGTGCCAAACAACGGGGCCATCTTCTTCAAGCTCTTTGATAACTTCCAAAAAAACTCTAAAAGTGTGATATAAAATTAATATAGATAAAATTTATCGTCATGCAATGATTTTACTTCTTGAGAAAATATATTTTGTGATACGTATGAAAACTTTGGACCAAAATGCATTTTTTATTTCAATCAAATCCTTTTTGGATGAGTCAAAAAGAAAAGTTTAAACGGTTTAATTTGTTACTCTATCTTGCTTAGATAAAATGTAAGACATCCTTCAAGGGGCCCTGGAACCGGTGCTTTTGGCCGAATTCAAAGCAGAAGTTTTTAAGTTCCATGTGGCAATGAATGCTTCACAACACCAATTGTGATAATATTTGTGATTTTTATGTTAAAAGGGATAGGAAAATATAGTAAAAAATGAAAAAAATATAAGAAAGTTGATTTCTAAAATGGCCAAAAGACACCAAACAGAGAGACACACATATATATATATATATATATATATATATATATATATATAAATATATATATAAATATATATATATATATATATATTTACATGTATATATTGTCAGAGAAAGAAGGTTACCCCCACCCCGCCTTAAAACCCAACGTCTACCAGTGGCGCATGAGAAAAATGATGCACCTGCACCCCCAGACAGCCCCGAGGGAGCAGCGAGAAATTCGCGCGGCCCTCTTATCAAGAATGGCTGGGCGAGGCAAACCCAAGGAGCCGCCTCATGAATGTCGCGCGGCCGCGTGATCTGTGTTGGATTCCCCTTCTCGCTGGTGGCATCGTTTGATCGGCGCCAGAATCTACGGCACCGAGGACTTTCCCGCGAGCCTGTGAATCTACGCCGTCGCCATTTGTGGGGCCTCTAGTGACTCACTTCCGCCGAAGCGGCCACGTACAATCTCGTATACCGGCTCCTCCTCCCAATGTATTCCAGCTAATAACGCGACACGTCACTTCTCTACTCGGCCTCGCTAAGACCTAAGGCTAGAGTTCCAGTCCGACAGACGATATACATGGACATGAATCTATCACTCGGGTCTTCACTTCGTTCTCGTCGGGAGTACTCACTCATTCACTTTTCTACCAGGTAAAAAAGAAAGAATTTTGCAAGGGATACTTTGCAGCACCACGCTTCCTCTTCGTCTCCAAAGCCTCTGGTCAATTAGTTTTTACGTGAGTCTCCCCGTTATTTGTACTCTCCTCTTCCCCTTTCTCTGGAAGCAATCATCGTACACCCTTTTTCGGGCTCTCGTCCCCGTCGAGTCATTTGTAGCCCCCCCCCCCTAAGTTTTGGTACCCCGAGTCTCATCTTATTTATTGTCATTTATTTACCCTTCCTAATAATATTTTCTTTGTATATAGAAAAGTTAATTTTCTACAATCACTTTGTCTAAAACCAGAACCTCCAATAATGGATTATTTAGGGCAACCGCACTCGATTTTGATTAATTAACGCGCGTATTGGGATCTATATCTCATCTCCCCCCCCCCCCCTCCTTTCTGGCGAGCACCCTTCCCGTGTTACTGCAGAGTCAATCCTCGGCTCTCATCGACATTCGACTCTACGGCACATATATATATATATATATATATATATATATATATATATATATATATATATATATATAACGGGTATTCAAAAGTTCTTTTACACTCGTTACGATGCTCTCTACAAATGAAACGGCACAATGATACTTTTCATGCAGTTCGATACGGTTATATTGTTTCAACATATAAATCTGTGTAGAAATTGCAATATGAATCAATGTGGCCGCCCTTGATGGCAAGTACACGCTCCTGGCGAGAACTAAACTCGGCGTAAATGTTGCAGACAAAGTTCTTCCACATGCTGGCACATACGTGGTTAACTAAGGCCTTCGGCTCTTTGAACTTGCTGTGGCGAACCTTGCAGGCCTTGCCCTCAACATTTTCCGCATGTTGTTGTAAAGGAGCTTGAGGTTGGGCGACTGCTACGTCCAAAACTCATTCGAACAGAAGTTCATGTTTACCTCCAACTAGTCTTTGATGGTCTGGCAGTGTGGGACGTGACACCGACCTGGTGAAAGATGTAGTCCGCCTTCTTCGTGATTATTTTCATCGAAATCAGAACTATCGCGGCCAAGATCACCTTTGAATCCGCCGCAGTGAGTCTGTAACTGACCATGAACCACATGGGTGACGGCCTCTGGCCATTCAAAGCCATGACGCCAAGTATAATCACCGAGGCAGGATCCGTGTTTGATGACATGTAGCGGAATTCCGAGAGCTCTTAGCCGAAGCTTACCTCACTTTACTTCTACGTATTGAAGATAGAATAAACCCAGAAGATTTTTCATCAGAAAAAATAAGAATTTGGTTGCCATAACTATTCGAGGCTTTGTCGCATATAGTCGGGAAATAAAGCCCTTTCCATACGCCTCAAGCTCTTAACGCCTTCTTGCTTGACAGCCCTGGATAGTGTGGCCAGTGAGATAACTTTCTTCTTAGCAAGAACAGGAATTTTTACCTAACCAGCAATTTTGCAAGCCTTTTCACAGTCCAACAGTTGAGAATTTACTTCTGTCTCAACGACGTCAATCTTTGAGGACTTTTCCATTCTTGAGCCTCTCCGGTACGCTGGGGACAATCATCCAGGTAACGTTGGGCCGCTTAACGATGTCAGACATGTTGTGGTCTTTGTGCAACAGAGCACAGATCTCGATTCTTTTAAATTCCATATCAACACACTTGCAGACAATTGAAAAGAAGTTTAAATAACATATGCTGTAAAAGTAGAACTTATAAGTTGGTTTGTTGAAACGAGAGAAATATCTGATTTTCTAGAAAAAAGTTTTAGATTGTATTAAATATAAAGTAGTTCCTCTTGTTGTCGTTTAGTTATGATACAATGAGTAATTTATACTTTTTTCACATTAAAATAAATATAGTTTACAATTTTCTTGGGTATTAACCATTATGTCGTCTCATCTAAAGATCACATAAGATATATTCTACTTTATAAGTTTCAAAAACGTTTCAATGCAAATATAGCTGCAAATTCAATTCCGACCACTTATGGACATGATACAGTAAATTATTAAGGATTCAGGAGGTGGTTTTTAATTTTCGATTGGGGATTTAAATCTCAAAGACAGACCAAAATAAGTTCGTCAAAAATAATTTGATTCCAACTATGTGGAAGCTGTTGTCGCATTAACTCCTGATATAAGTCCTAGAGAACTCAGAAAACAATTTTGCCTAAAGAATACCACTCTCCTACGCCAATTGAAAATAATTAGACAGGTTACAGTGATAATAAAATGATCCGGCACGAACTATCGACGGCGAATCTGTATCAACGTGTTGCTTGATGACACATTTAGGCACAATTTTGGACAGACTGGACTGATGATGAGAAATGGCCATTTATCATAACGTTAAACGAACCCTTTCGTGAGATCAGCCGAGGAAGCATGTTTCTCAACAACCAAGAGGATAGCTTCATCACAAATAGATCATATTAAGTCTACTGTAGGATAGTGTATAAATTGTCCAGAACGAACCGTTAGACAACAATCAAAAGATTAGTGCCAATCTCTAATACAATAAATTCTCCGTTTGAAAACTGCTTTAGCACAAAGGCTACCCTGTTTATTTAACAAAAGGGATGTCATCCCATATTGGAACAATTTCCCTCCTCACACATATTGAGTGAACTAATATCTCTTGGTGAAGTTCGGTTGGGAAATATTGCTTCATCACCCATATTCTCTTGACTTTGCTCTTTCTAAAAATAATTGGTTTAGGTGATTACAGAATTATTTGGATGGTCTTAGGTTGACATCAAGAGAAGAAATTAAAACTAGTTGGATTCATATTTTAAACGTGGCATTTATAATCTAGTTGACCGATGGAATTAGATTCTAGAAAGCAATATAGATTATGTTTATGATTAAATATTTCCACAGACATAAGTATTTCATTTTAAACTTATACTCTAAATCGAACAATAATTTCGTTCCAATCAGAAATACGAGGGGCGGTCAATAAATTTTGCAATTTGAATATAAGGGAATGAGATATGAGGAAAAGTGTTTAATTATTTTTTAATATAACTACCCTCGACTTAGATGCACTTTTGCAACTTGTCCCTGAGGCTTCAAATTCTCGACAACCAGAAACCTCCTGACTGCTGGTCAGTCCATTCTTGAAAACGAGCTGGACATTTTCAACGTCCTCAAACCGGCGTCCACGCAGTGCAGCCTCGAGCTGGCGGAATAAAAAGTAGTCGTTAGGGGCCAGATCTGGACTGTAGAAGGGATGGTTAAGCTCCTCGAATCCGCACTCGCGCAGGGCAGCGTGTGCAACTCTGGCCTTGTAGACTTTGACGACGTTGAAGTCGATCATGGGGTGTAAGGGTTCTAGGGACCCAACGGGCATAGACCTTAGTCATGGCCAAATTGTCGTGGATGATGTTAATAACACTTCCATGTGATAATCCAATTTCTCGCTCGGTTTCTGCGACCTTCACCCGTCGATTTTCTAGGATCATCCTCTCCACACGTGCTACATTGTCCTCGTTGGTCACGTATGACGGGCGTCATGGGTGAAGATCATCTTTAAATGACTCACGACCATGGCGGAATTACTTATTCCAGCGAGCAATGGTTGCATAGGAAGGGGCGTTGTCGGTGTACACTGCAACCATGCGTTCATGGATCTCTTTTGCACTCTTGATTTCCTTGGTCAAAAATTTGATCACTGCGCGGTGCTTAACCTTCTCCATTGTTGAAAAATTTGTGACTGACGATCTGCGATCAGCTACTGCTTCTTAAATAGACAAGGAAGGAGCGTGCGGCTGCAGGTCCTGACTTGTCATAACCTGTCCTAACACCCCCCAAAATAGCCATCCCCCTTCTTCTGTTTTGCCCTACCGATTCGCAAAACCTATTGACCGCCCCTCGTATAACCTGAACCTGGCCATACCTTAGTAAGGAAAGTTAAGATTTCTCAGTTCTCTGTAATTCAACTCTGATGAAAGTTTTCCCGGCTGATCTGCTTAATATAGTAACATGGGTGTTATATTTTCATCATGCTGTGATGCATCATTCAATTTTTATTTTTAGATCATACTTAAGAACAATGGGACGTCTCAGATACCTCAACGATGAAGAAATGTCTTTCCTTATCAAGTAAAGTGCTGAAGGAACCTGTGTTAATTTTATTGCATATATGTTAGTTTGCAATGTGGACACAGGTAGACGATCACTGAAGGACTGTTCACTAAAGCAGACCCACTAAGGATCTACAAGATTGTTATAGTTAGGGATTTGCCGAATATTGGACGCCAGTTACGTGGAAATCCCTGAAAACATGCAATTTCATTTTCACGGCCGTTGGTCATCACCATGTTTCGAAGACCACCAGTAATCTTAAGCTAGGGCAAATGGCTTAAGAGCAATCTCCCCTGTAACTGCCTCCTTTAACTCCCTGTCACAAGAATTTGAGGCTTCATTAGGCTCGAAAATACCTGATGTTGGACATAGGTTGCGTTATATTTACTGACAAGACCAGGGCAACCCTTAACGGACCTGGCACTTGGGTAAATAATTGTGTCTATTTCGTAGATGAGCATCATTAACTTTTGTGACGTCAATAGCAGGGAGGTAGGGTCATGATTTTGGCAGGTATAATGGAAAATAGATTTGTTGGGCGAGTAATGTTGCCTGATGTGGTTAAAATTTCCTCAGCCACTAATTGTAACATATGTACCATTGTCAGCTCTTCGGACTCCAGTTTTCATACCTGAGGACGCGCCATCGCACTCAGCCTGGGACACCAAAGCGTCTCTAGGATCTGAAGGCATGCAAGGTGACAAATTAATGGTATGGCAGCAGGCCTCTCGGGATCTTAACCCAAAAGAAATTAGTGGTCTATAGTTAAAAATTATGTTTTGGCCGATTCGCATCAATAATCGTATAAGAATGTTATATGCGTGACCAACAAACATACAGCAGAAGCAGTCCAACCTGCTACTATTAAGAAATAGACAGATTCCATACATGAGAATGGCTAATCCAACAAGGAATTTCCACGCAGTTAAGAGGGATGAAGAGGAGCATATGAATGATTTAGGTAGATAAACAGAGAAAAAAGGATTAAAGTAAACTATCTTAAACATGTAGACTCGATAACTGGTATGGCAGTAACACTAAACATTTCTAAACTAAATGTCTCTCGCTCTCATATCAATAAACACTACATTAATGGAGTAAACCTTTTTATCTTTGATAATTATATTATGACTAACAATTAGAAATTATTTTTCGCTAATTTCTATTTATTTATCTTAATTAAGGAAAATATGTGTTTACATTAGAACGAGAACACAATAATATATGAATAGTTTTAACTACTTGAAGAATTTTCCCGTATATATTCGGGCATCGAATGCCGGACTTTAAATAGTTTACCTTATTATATACGGGTGCATCATAAGATGATATACATGTTTCAAAAATTTTTCAGAGAAATTACCTTCATATTTTAACATACTCATCACGTCAACTTAGTTGCCTTGGCAACTCACTTGTTAGATCCGAGTATATACGAGAGCACAACAAGATTGATATATATTTTTTTAATTTGCCAAAAGAGTACTTTGGTTTACTCTCATTCGCTGTAGTCAATTTATAAGGAAAACAATAGTAGTAATCTTTTCAAATACTTTGCCATAATATTTTTGAGAAATATTTATTAAACCTATAATTCTGTCCGCCTATCCAAAGTACTTGCTTTTCTTTCTCTCGGAGTCATTAGATGCTCCTGCCTGAGCTATTTAAGTCTGGCTTTTTAATTAAACTTTGGCTTATAAATCTCAAGTATTCATTTAGTAAGTATTCAGAGTGATTTTATGGTCTCCTAAATTTTCCTTATCTCTCCGTTTCTTCAGCGTTAAATGATGAGAATAATCATGTTAAACCTTGATAGTGGTTCTGAAATTCGAGAAATATTAAGGGTTACTGTTTTCAAAATATGATTGTAAACTTCATTTAATTAGTACATCTTCTCACTATTTTAATTCTAAATTTCTAGATTTGGGGCGTCTTAGAAGGGCTTGAATTTTGCTCAAGTACGAAAATAAGGAATGGAAATTTATTCTAAACCGATGTTATGAAATTTTGTTTAGACTAAAGAAAGAAAACGCTTACAATTACGAGATAATTGTATTATTCTGATATTTAAAGTATAAAAAAGGTCAACAATAATAAATGTTATACAATCATTCAGAATTTTTTCACTCTTAACTCACTAATTTTTTCAATTTCAATAATATTACTTAAAATTCAGATGAATTAAAGCTTTAAGCACAATATATTCGAAAAACTGATTTTCAATTAAATTCTTGCAGTTGTACTCTAAATTATATATGATATACAGTATATAACTGAGTGTGTGAAAAAAATGCATAATATTCAGAGAACTTTACGTGCGGCGAGAACTCTGAATAAAACAAATAGTAATAAATTATACATTACCTAGAGTGAATCACATCCATCTCTGATGTCAACCATTAAACTATCAGAATCATTTGTTTATAAAAAATATGTTCTTTTAAATGGCTCAATAAGAAGAAACCAGACGAGATGAAATCAAACTTTCTTGGAGAACCTTTGATGTTGAAACAACGCAAACATCAGTGAGAGCGAGTTGTTTTATCGGAATAAGAAGGCAAATGGCCCTTTTTTAACGAGGGAATCGAAAAGATCAATTAAGCTATTTCAATTTTAATCATTCTAGATTAAATATTTTTTTGTGTTTAATAGATTTTAGTATTATAGCAAAATATATAGATTCAATGAATTAATAATTTATGTAAACAATATTTTTCGCACCGGTATATTCAATTAGTGCATGTAAAATATAAAGTCTAGGACTGTCAAAGAGAGAGAGAGAGATAGGTAGGTCGAAAAGCACCCGCGATCGGCTTTTTTTGAGGTAACTTCCGTTTGATAACACGCCCTATAGCGAGCCTAATTTTAATAACTAGAGGTTCTGTGAGATGGCGTGAAGGTCTAAATTCACTTCTGGCGCCTCTATATAGATTTATGTAAAATCTCCCTCCGGCGCCTCGGTGACATTTACTTCCGGCGTCTGTGTAGTAAAGCATTTGCCTGGGTAAATTAGTATTGTGCTAAGAGGAGACGTCGCATAAGGTAAAAGCCTGTAAGCTCTAAAAGCTGGCCGAGTGTAGGCGGTAATTAAGTTGTGATAATTGTTAACTAGAACATTCATTGCTCTCTAAATAATTCCATACTTAAATAAGACCCGGTCATAATTATTGTAATACGACCCAGTTCCCTGATTGCTTGCATTATCCTTAAAAGTGTCTATTTTGTCTCTCATATAGCTTATTTCTCTCAGCCTTCCCATACCCCAAGAGCCCGAAGACAAGAAAAATAAGGAAACAAACGAGAAAAAACCTCTAGAGCTCAGCTTCCCTTTCGGCAAATACTTCCTCGATCCGTACTTTCGAGGTTGACTGTGGTTACTGGAATACAGGTTGTATTTTCCGTCATAACTTCGAGCAAGCCAAGTAATAATCGGCCTTAAATGCAACCTTAACTCGTGCTGTTTCAAAGTATTCGATTTCAGTGCTCTATCCCTCATGCTCCTCTCAAGCAGCCGATCTTTGGGTTGCAGATCCACCCGGAATTGGAATCCCCTTTTGTCGGCCATGTGCGGGCGAGTGTATATACTTTGATTTATCTTCCATGTCCATTATCTTATTTTTTATTTATCTTTTATGTCCATTATTTTATTTTTGATTTAACTTTCATGTTCAGTAATTTATTTTTGTTTGTACATTAGTCTAGTATATTTTGTTTCGCCCAGTTTGATATACTGAACTCACTAGATAGAAGAATTAATTCTGCCAAGTATAACTAGTCACTCTTAGAGATTTATTGAAACCTAAAGTTCAATTACATTGTTAGAGGCAAGTCTCAACTTTAGAGTTTCCTTGCGTGCTATCCGCCAACCATTCTGAGACACGGAATGGAAACGCAGGTCAGAAGATCAACCTGACCTACGACAAGGACGTTTCGGCGCAGCCGTTTCTGCGGAACCCTATTCAACGCGAAAGTTTCGGCGCAGACCCGTTTCGGTGCAGACCATTTTCGCCGCTGGCCCTATTAGTTTCAGACCGTGTTCGGGGCAGACCCAAACAGGGAAGTACGATGAAAGGAAGTCGGAAATTATGTGATCGACGGCCTTCGTTTATTTTCCAACTTACTCAAGAACATGTTGATTGATTTTTACAAATTTTAGTATACTAATTTCTTAGCCTAGAAATAAACTATTAGTTTTTACCAAGATCCGGTTTTATCCAGATAGGTGTTTTTATCATTACTAATTTATTAACTAAAATTTATATCTTTGAAGCAGCAAGTGTTAATGTTGAGTTTATGAATATTTAAAAAAGTTTTTTCTTGCCAATGTAACTTTGTAGAAATGACGTAATCACCAACATGTTTTAATTTGATTCATTAAAAAATTTCCCGAAAACTAATTATTCGATTTCTACCAAATTTGGTAGGATTTAGAGGCTTAGTTTATAAGGAAACGATTAGTGTTTGACCAAGATCTGATTAGTATATCCCTTTTTCTACAATTAAGTATTTCGAAATATGGGGAATGGGCTCCCTGGGCGGAGACTTGCTCTCTATTAGTGCTATTTTTTTGCTAAACTAAATTCTTCAGGAATGTCTGAAAAGTTGTTTGAAATTTCTAGGTATTTGCTTTTACCAGAAAGAATTACTTTTCTGATATCCCTGCGGGAAAAGGAATTAATACGAAAGCAATATATCATTTGAGAGTGAAAAAACATATGAAACTTTTGAGGATAGTATTTTGGCCTTAGGATTTTGAAGGATCCCACACAATGGTCATTTTCCAATATTGTGCTAAACTCTTGGAATACCATGTTCTTAACAAATATTTAAAAGATAAGAAAAATAATTATAAATAAGGGTATAAATTTTATAAAACAACCACAAAAGCATTGTAAAAATGGGAATAGATTCAGTATTTTGTCTTTAGGATAACGTTTGACCTGTTAAAAATATATATGGGATATATGAATTAATTTAAACTGTATAAATTAACTCAGTTTTTGATGCAGCTTGCAAATGCACTACCTATCTTTATTGTACCCTAAAAAACTGACCAGGCCTGGTTTCAAACATGGTTTGCGACAAATACTTCTAAATATTTATGGGTAAGAGATTTGAGGGGATTTTAATAATTGTTCCTTTTACAGAGTCAAAATGTAAAATCTTAGAACCATGAAATTTAACAAAGAATGTGAGATTATATTTTTCTAGCAGTAAGGTTCATAAAGAGCAAATGCCTTTGAATTTTAAATTCATTTGTGTCTTAGACATCTTTCAATTTGATGAACTAGCTCACCTAAAATCAAACTTTCTGAACTTTTTTGATATCTAGAACTCATAATACAATTCAGATTTAATGAGTTTCACTTTGAAAATTTCAAGTAATTAATTTATTTAAATATACAGGGTAGGGCTGAAAGGGCGGGCGTTTTTAAACAATTAACAAAATCATTAATTTAAGCTTCAAACACAATTTTAGTGACATCAATATTTTCGTATTGAATTAGCATTTGACAAAATCAAGTGTGGAAAACAATATCCATCATGTGGTGTCATTGATGCATTTCTAAAGGTGTTTTTGGAAGTTGGCCTCCACTCTTTCCAGCATTGCTCTGTTGATTTTAGCGACTTCCACGCAAATAGCTTTCCTCAAATCGTCCATTGATGCTCATACACACGTGCTTCGAAGTTTCCCCACAATAAATAATCACACATGGAAAAATCAGGGGACTGAGGGGCCAGGCGCTGTCAGCAAACTTGGAAATGAGGCAGTCACCGAAGAGAGGACGAAGAACGTCCATTGATGCTCTGTCTGTGTGCACCGTTGCCCCATCCTGCTGAAACCACACATGTCGGATAGGCATACGTTTTCTTCGTAATTCAGACACAAAGAAGTTGTTTATCATCTCGATGTAACGCTCTGAGTTTACAGTAACAGCATTTCCATTATTGTCTATAAAAAAGTAAGGACCAATGACGGCAGCTTTTCCAACAGCACACCAGACTCTCACATTTGGGCTGTGCAATGGTCTTTCATGCAGTTCTCTCGGATTTTTAAGAGGCTTGTCGTGGTATTGTAAGGGGCAAATTGTTGTACGTACGTAGGTTTGTTATGACCTTGAATAACTCCTAGATTACATTTTCTCTAAGAGTTCTATATTATTTTTACTTTATTTAATCTTTGAGGATTTTCAGAGCCATGTGCACATTTTGAGGATTGAATTAAATACTTCTTAAAAATATATATCTTTAATTAAAAAATAAAAAAAGTGAAATATAAAAAAAAACTATACAGCTATGAATAGACGAGTTTGTGTTAGAATTATTAATTTAAATCAAATGAATATAAAGTTATGGTTGGCCCCAAGCTCACTTTAATATTGAACGCTAATTAGCACTCAAAAATAATTGAATTTCTTTATCTTAAAAAAAACACACGTGAATCCGGCTGAAGAATGTAATTGCCCTTAGATTTTATGTAGTCGAAAAAATGTTTTGCGTTTAGGCGAGTGGGCATGTTCACATACACCCAGATGTTTAACTGACGAGGAGATGGGCTTGAAGCAACAAGTGATTTAGGTGAGAGCGACAGATGGCGTTAAGCACGTTTTTAGTCAGATGATTTAAGCAACGGGAGCGTGAAGGAATGATTTTTCTAATCTTCGGGTTAATCCTGGAATGCTGTGCACTGACGAGCGCTGAGCAAACAGTGAATCCTTTTATGACTGGGGGGGGCTGGGGAGGGTTGAGGGAGTTCACTTTGGCCATCCCTCAATGGCGAGGATTATCTCTCGTTTTTGTTGCAAACCGAGATACAAAAGTTAATTTTTCGGTGTGACCACAAGGAACTGGCTCAGCGTGAGCTTCTTCTCTGTTCCTTTCTTTGATTGCCGTGCACTGCCGCCGGACTTTGTCAAGTCGATCACTAACTCGAGCTTCTCTTCTTCTCCAGTTATCCGCCTATATACTTCACCAACCCACTGGAGGTAGGGTAAGTGAGTGGGGTTGAACGCTTAGGAATTAAGCCTCGCTCCCCTAACGACTCTTCTCCGGCTTCTTTCACTTAGCCCTAGAGGCATCTTCTTACTTTTTGTCGCCGCTCCTCTAATTTCGTCTATGACGCGAAATTAGATCCCAAATCTTAGGGGAAATAGTGCCTGTTTAACTAATGTTATTGCAGCTGGTCTCCTTCCCTTCGTATTGTTATGCTCACTGGCACAGATATCTGATGATTCCTACTTTTAATGGTTGGAAGAGGCCTTTTAGTGGTCCGCGAGTCGCGGGGATAGAGAAGAGTGGGTTAAATAATCGGGTTACACTGCCAAGCGCCAGGACGAGGTGATGACCGAACAGGTCCTCTGTTATTAGGGTGGGATATCGATTTCCCTACAAGCCTAATAATGACAGTTCTATTGATTTACCATGCCATTAAGATGGCATTAAAATTTCCATCTGACGTGAGAACTTAAGCCGCTATTTATAGTCCCCTGGTTACAACTGTTGCCCAAAGACCAATTTTTAGGGGTGGAAGTGCAGATCTTCATGCAAAATGCGCCTTACCAATCGATTACCAATGCCTATTTCAGTGGACTGCCTACGAGCAGAGAGATTGGGACTCTGCAGCAAAGCTTGTCTAACACGTTCCACATTTTCAGGAGTCCGTACCGTTCGTGGGGCTCCCACCGGTTTCCTATTCATAAGTGTACCTCGTGTACGAAATGCATTAACCAAGCGTAAGATTGTGTTACGGGTGGTAACGACGTCGTTTCGGTGAATGTTGAAGTGGTGCCGAAGCTCACCCTGAACTGCTATAACAGACTCGTTATTCTTCACGTAACTGTCGTAGGCAAACCTTGATGCTCTATCGTCCACAGCACATGGCTTCAACTGAAAAGAAAAGAAAAAATGCTAAGACACCACAGACAGAATGGGACCTGCAAGACATATGTCCCCCCCTCACCCTGGGAATGAGTAATAGACATTTCAAAAACGTCCTTCTCTCTGTCCCACCCATAAGTTCCAGTATTCCATTGATTGAACTTTTCTTAGACCCAAAATATGGTACCGACTATAATATCAAAACGTGGAATGCTAAAATTTGAATGTGATGGTTTTATCTATGCCTATGATAGATATATTGCGAATAAGGAAACAAAATTTTATAGGTATTAGAGAAAAGATTCTTGTAATCGCAGAATTCATGTTCAAATTGAAGAAATCTTTAGATAATAACCATTCGCACGATCATTTTCTAGCAAAAATTGAGAGAGACATAATTCTAACTCAAATAAAGATGCGTGCAAGCAACGTATTAGGAAATACTGGAATAATTGTTAATGAATGCTTACTTAATTTATCTCAAGTTTGCCAAAAAGCTTGGCCAGATAATAGATATTTAAAAATGTTAGTCTGTCGACAAGGAAACTGCCATGTTATCCTAGAAGAATTCAAAACTTATTCTTTTGGTGGAGAAAAAATGAAGGAATTTTTGCTTGCAGACAGTGGACGTTCTTACAATTCTTTAGAAATTTAATATTTGGCTGTAAAATTAACCTAAAATTATCATATGAGTGTGAAATTTTTTTCGTTGATGGTACATTTAAAATCGCGCTAGCTCTTTTTTCCCATAGTTCGTGGAACTCATGTCAAATTATTCGACATTGTTTTAAAAATTGAACCTAGATTTAT
Organism: Ceratothoa steindachneri; assembly: GCA_963969495.1. Classification (NCBI taxonomy): domain Eukaryota; kingdom Metazoa; phylum Arthropoda; class Malacostraca; order Isopoda; family Cymothoidae; genus Ceratothoa; species Ceratothoa steindachneri. Next base: position 127,188,198 of record OZ018328.1, on the reverse strand, counting down.
ACCAGCAATTATGAAATGTGATTATCAATGGATAAATTTTAATAGCTTACAATAGATTTTCCTTTAGCAGATATCAGAGGTTGTTTTTTCATTTGTGTCAAAGTATGAAAAGGCATGTTTTTAGTCGCGTGCGAGTCAGGTCGCGAGCGACACTACATCAATAACATCTTAACTATTCGGCCGATTCTAACAAATTCCAAACCATTATGTTGTTTTACATTCTCTTTCAAATGATACAATTGGCAAAGTCCTCCTATGTTAGCTCCAGAATTATATTATTTTGGCAATAACATTATAACTATTCGGCTGATTCTAAGAAAATTTTAACCCTTATCTTGCTTTACATTCTCTTTAGAATGATATAATTGCCAAAGTCCTCCCAAGGTTAGCCAGGCAATTATTTTCATTGGGTAATAACATCATATTCTATTCCGACCATTCTAACTAAATTTGAAAACCTTATGTTGTTTTACATTGTATTTCGAATGATATCATTGCCAAAGTCGTCCCTAGGTTAGCCAGGGAATTATTTTGTTTTGGCAATAACATGATAACTATACGGCTGATTATAACGAAATTTGAATCCCTTAAGGTGTTTACGTTATCTTTCGAATGATAGAATCGCCAAGTTCCTCCCAAGGTTACTCCGCGAATTATTTAAAGTTTTCAAAGTCGTAAGGACTTAAATCAGAATAAATGAGAGAACGCAACTTTTTGGTCAGCAGACCTTGTTTCTTTAGGAAATAATCAAGAGTTTAACTTAAAATTCAAAATGGTCTGTGCTTTAGCATTTATTCCTATCAAATACATAAATGAAGCAATCTTGCATTTAAGTCACGAATTACACGAAGATCTACAAGAATTTCTTAATTGGTTTGAAGACAATTATGTAGAAGGAATGGACAGAAGAACAAACATAAGGAGAGAGACTCATTTTCCTCGTGCAATGTGGAATCTATATCAGTGAGTACTGAACGAAGAAGAGAGGAGAGAAAAAATCAGGGAGAAGCAGCAACCAGGAAGTTGCAATCGGAACTTGAAATGCAACATCCTGCAAATTGTTTGAATGTTTGTGAAAAGTACAAAGAAGAAGAGACCTCGATTATGGACACTTGTTTAAGGCCATAAAATGGAGAGGTTCAAGGGTGTAGATGAATTTATTCGCAGATTGGTGATGAATTTTGCGAATATTATTGGTAGCTCATCGAATATTTAAGAAGGATTTCTCACAATTATGAAAAGTATTCATGTTTAAAGTCACGATTAAAATGAAATGAAAATGTTTAGTGTTCTATGTTTTTATTAAATTATAACTATTATTATCATTAGTATTATTTTGTTTATATTATTATTATAATAATAATTATTAATGGTGGGGTCAATTAGCGCAATATATATATATATATATATATATATATATATATATATATATATATATATATATATATATATATATATATATATATATATATATATATATATATATACACGGAGGGTGGTCAATAAGTTTTGCGAATCGGTAAGGCAAAACAGAGGAAGGGGGATGGCTGTTTGTGTGGGTGTTAGGACAAGTTATGATATGTCAGGACCTGCAGCCGCACGCTCCTGCCTCGTCTATTTAAGAATCAATAGTTGATTGCAGATCGTCAGTCACAAATTTTTCAACAATGGAGAAGGTTGAGCACCACGCAGTGATCAAATTTTTGATCAAGGAAGGCAAGAAGGCAAAAGAAATCCATGAACGCATGGTTGCAGTGTACAGCGACACCGCTCCTTCCTAAGCAACCATTGCTCGCTGGAATAGGGAGCTCCGCCTTCGTCGTGAGTCCCTTGAAGATGACCCCCGTCCAGGACGCCCCTCAGACGTGACCAACGAGGATAATGTGGCCCGTGTGGAGAGGATGATCCTCGAAAATCGACTGGTGAAAGTCGAAGAAATTGAGCGAGGACGTGTAATATCACATGGAGGTGTTATCAACATTATCTACGACAATTTGGCCATGACCAAGGTCTCTGCCCGTTGGGTCTCTAGAAACCTCACGTTCCATAATCAACTTCAACGTCGTCAAAGTCCACAAGGCCAGAGTTGCACAAGCTGCCCTGCGCGAGTTCGGATTCGAGGAGCTCAACCATCCCTCCTACACTCCAGATCTGGCCCCTAGTGACTACTTTTTATTTCGCCAGCTCAAGGCTGCACTTCGTAGACGCCGGTTTGGGGACGATGAAGATGTCCAGCTCGTTGTCAAGAATGGACTGAACAGGATTCGGGAGATTTCTGGTTCTCGAGAATTTGAAGCCTCAGGGACAAGTGGCGCAAGTGCATTGAAGTCGAGGGTAGGTATATTAAAAATAATCAAACACTTTTTCTCATACTCGTTTCCATATATACGAAATGCGATATTATTGACCGCCCCTCGTATATATTCCAATATTAATTCTGTGTAGAATTATTAATTTTAATTGTTATTTTAATATTATAATTATTATATTATGATTATTATTAATGTATTCGGTCAAATAGTGCCATATATATATATATATATATATATATATATATATATATATATATATATATATATATATATATATATATATATATATATATATATATATATATATATATATATATATATATATATATATATATATATATATATATATATATATATATATATGGAAAAATATCCAAGACATATTGGTGCGGTTATGGTAATGGCATTATTAAACAACTGCTCTGCTTCAGGTCCAGCGGGAGAATATCCTTCTCGAACTGGAAGACTAAATTTTTAGGATAGCTCATCCGCTAGTCCAACAAAACTGGTTTCAAAGTTACCCCTTTATGTCGCCTTTTTACCGTCACAGAAAACTGTTATGATTAATATATTAATAGCTTTGGATATTTTTCCATCTTTCGAGTGTTTTGGCTAAGTCAAAACCCTCGTGACTCTAAACATGAACACTTTTCATTTATATGAGAAATCCTTCTTAAATAATCAATGATCGTAACAATAATATTCTTGCAGCGAAACTTTTAGGCGCCGAACTGGGCTTTTTCCTATGCTATAATTTATAAAGAAATGAGGCCGTAGTATTTTACAAACTAGCATACGCTAAGTCTCAAATAACGCGTTATAAAGATGATTTATATTTTGATATAGAATATCACTTACAACGGGAATGAGCTGGGCTGGGCCACCGTGGAATAAAGGCTGAGCAAAGAAGAAGCGACAGAGAGAAGCCATTGCACGCGAAGACAACTGAAGTTGCGCAATGGTTTCAACGGTAGGCTTCTTCAAAGCGAAAACGACGTCGTGAGATAAAGATGAGGCTGAGGGTAGTTATGGAGAACCAGAGTATATTTGGAATCACCTGAAACCATTTTTTAACGAGATGAAGTTAATAAAAACATAATTGAGCTGATATAGATTAATAGGTCTTTTTCCAAAAGAGAAGGATCTAACTTAATTTTCCAGGGGACATTGGGTTGATAGAAATAAGTTCGAGCAGGGGATAATGACGAGTTACCCGGGAACGACGAATAGAGATTCAGGTTATTCAGGGATGCCTAAAATTCAGTATTAGAGTAGGGGGGAAAGACTACCGAATCATAAGTGAACAGAGATTAACCGAACTGAAAAATTGTGTGGATTGTTTTGTGTTTTTTTTTTTTTTGGCAAGAATTTTGGTCGAGGTGACTTCACAGACGGACATTTGGAGATTACTGCATGTGTCTGTACAAGAAAGTTGCCAACGAATGTGGTTGATTTCTCTGACACTACTGCAAATCCTAAAACATTCGCTGATATCCTGAACAAACTCCTAGAAAAGAACAATGCCCAAAATAATTATGCTTACACCGAACCCATCTCCCAAATATATCCTACAACTGCGATTAAAGGCAGAAAAAGAAAAAAAACTCCGAGGAGAGAGAGGTGAAGAAATTCCCGAAGGCTGACCAAACACCACAAAAAAGAGGAATGGAGGATTTTCCCAACAAAGCGGGGAAAAAGCGAAGAAAGAAATAAAAAAACGAACCTTAACAAACGCAATAGTAGAAAACGGGCAGGAAACCTAAAAATTTTGACAAGAAAAAGCATTTATATATACATAATGGCGTTATAATTGGAGAAAATTTACTCGCCTTTCCCATGTACAAGTTTCCCACAGACAAGAATAAACCTAATATAACAAGTGGTAACAATAAAAAAGGTAACAAAATCTAGTGAGAATTAATAATAGTAATAGTGGAAAGTTAATATATAGAAAATCTTTAAATTAATTAGAGGCCGTCAGCATACAAGCAATATAAAAGGTAAAAAAAAACTGATAATTAATATCACATATAATGGAAAGTGAATAAGTATAGAGAAATAAGGGGACAAAATTGATAAGTAACACTATACGACTATCAGGAAAACGCATTAAATTGAAAGAAAAATATCTATAAACATAGAATATGAAGAAGAGTGAAAGTCAGAATTCCTGCAATAAAAGTAGGAAATATAAGTTATTTTAAAGCTAATAATAATAAATATAATTAACAAATTAGGTGTATATCAAGAATATATTTGTCATTCCTAAATTTGAATAGGGAAGTATTCGACAGCTAATAATAATAATATGCTAATATAAATATTTAAACTATATATTTAATAAAATATAATATACAATGTTTTGGTAATCATTTTGAAACAAAGAAATTTAAAAAATAAGACTATATTTTAACTAGGTATATATATTACTGGGATTATCAATTAATTTAAATTAATTCAAAAGCTAATCTCCCGGAATTTTTATTTCTCATTCACTTTTAGAAAAATTTCCTTTTTCGATCTATTGTTTACATTTTATCGTCGCGTTATTATTGTATTTTTTTATCTTTTAATGTTTTTTAAATATTTCAGGTTTGAATTCATACCACTATCTACGCTGAACTCACCAGTTTTGACTTAATCTTACCATATATATACCAGGCAATGGCTTCGCTACTAAGATTAAGATTTAAAATCTAAAAAAGCAGCCCTGGTTAAATTTTTAGACATTTTCTGAACTTCACCAATTGTAATTCATTTTCTTTTAAAACACTATAAATCATTGGATAATCATATTTATTTTTCTCTTAACTAAACTATTTTGTTTTTTCCAACTCTAAAGAAATTCTTAGAAATTACCTTGATAAAAATTTAAAATTTTTAAAAAAATATACTTAAGTCATAAACAAACTAAGATGAAATTATTATTCAAATACTCAAAAAACTCCCGTTCTTAAATTATGGAGTTAGTGATGATATATATATATATATATATATATATATATATATATATATATATATATATATATATATATATATATATATGCAAATTTTTTTGAAGACCATGGTATATTTCACCTTGATCAATTTCTTTTGGCAACGAAAACGGTGTTTAGGGGATATTTATTCCTCCTTGGTTGAACATTGTGTCTTAGGAAACGAGCCAATCCGGTGAGTGGAATTTTTAAAACAACTTTAATGTTCGACTCCAGCTTGTAGCCGGGATGTTGGAGGCGAGTTTTTCTTCGTATATTAAGATAGCCTAGCTTATCCTGAACATCATAGAAGCCATCTAATACCACCGACGAATTCAGAGCACTCTTAGTAGAAAATCAAAGGAATCCATGACATGCAAGATTCCCAAGAAGCGCCAGCAATCATGGAAACGAAGTTGTCCAGTTTTATGCATAAAAATACGAAACAAATTTCGACCTAAATTACAACCGGCATTGAAAATGAAAATAACTAACCAAATTTGACTAAAAACCTGAACAAGAAAATCTCAACCCAAGAAGACTTCAAAGATAAACAAGATCAAACAAGAAGAAAAAGAAAATGAACAAGAAGCTAGTACAGAAGTACGAAGAAAACAACGAACAAATACAGGAAACAATAACAAACAACCACATCAACACAAAGTAAAAAGATTTAAAAAACACTACAAAGCTACTCAAAAACGTAAGAAAAACAATTTAACAACAATTTACAAACACTTAACCAATAATACGCCCAGAACATAAAGGAGAAAACAAATAAACGAATTCAAACGCTTGAATGCCGAACTTATACATATGTTTGCATGTATATGTGTATATGTAAATATATGAAACTACATTAAGAAAACAAATATAACAACAACGACAAAAACATGTAAAAGATTAGTCTGATCTCTAGGCAACTTTGCAATATTTGCAACTCTTCTACTTCCTTACTCTTCATCTCTTTCATTCTCTCACACCCAAATTTTCACCAATTCCCCCACAATACAAAACAATTCTTTTCATTCAACCTGATTCAGACTCCACCATACTTCATCGGTAAAGAGAAAAGAATACCTAAAGACACTCCGAAGATGATCGAATAGATCGAAAGCTCAGCAATTTAAGTTTGGTTTTTAACAAATGCATTTATTAAAAAGAGACATGTATGAAGATAGGACAAGTTATCTACCATCCACTAGATGGACTAAAAAATAGTAAGAAAGTAGGCAAAGGAAATTGATCAAGACGAAATATACCATGGCCTTCAACAAAATTTGCCTACAAGAAAGATTTATATATTGTATATTCGCTGCGTGTTTACCTCAACTGTCTTTTGTTCTTTAAATTCCTATTACTCGTAATTTCTCTCTTTCATAGTACCGATCAACCTTGAAAAGCGTACATTAGAAAGCTTGTTTATTCAGAAGGTTATTGTCTTCCGCGTAGAAGAGTAGTCTAAGGGACGGTTTAATTGAGATAAAGCGGTTGCTCGCTGCTTTAGTGTGCAGGGTTCAAATCCCACCTCTGCACGTAATTTTTACGAATAAGGAAATAAAATTTTCGAAGAAAAATTATCCTGTTTTTCTGTTCTTGCGGTTTGCTAATTTCATTTCATCATTCTTTCGCGTTCATGAAAGATATATATATATATATGTGTGTGTGTGTGTGTGTGTAGAAGAATTCCAAAGCGAGTTATAGTATATGATAGTGAAAATACTGTATAGGATTGTATACGACTAAAGATGGTATGGTAAACTTCATACCGAAACTAGTCTCGTGAATATATTCTATGCGTCTATAAAGTGGTTTCTCTATTTATATATATATATATATATATATATATATATATATATATATATATATATATATATATATATATATATATATATATATTGTTTAAAGCGAAGGCTAATTTCACATTTGTGATTTTCTTTTCACATCTTTCAATTTGTCGTATATTTTCGTTTAGGTTTGGGATGAAGCTATGGATGAGTTGTCCAAGATTCATTATGACTCGAATTTAAATGTAAAAGAGGAAATAGAAGAAGATTACTTTATTGAAACACTCTATTTATCTGACGCGTTTCGGTACCCTAGTATCATCTTCAGATATAAAGTAAAAATAAAAAGAATAGACATTGGTTTATATATCATTGAATGAACACACTTATATATAAACTCACAAGGTGATTAGTAAGTGCTATAGTACTGAAAAATCTTTGAGCATGTTAGGACATGGTCATAATGAGTACGCTTACGAACCAAGTCAAATTCGCCATCTCGTCTGAAGAGATGATGTAACTTCATAATGTGAGAGTAAGTATCCCGCGAAGTTTGGCTCGAATTCTCCCGTTTGGCAGTGTCGTGTTTGAATTAAATTGAATGTTATGTTTGGGTTGTTTTTCTTGTATAAGGATGGCTCTAGGAAAAGTAATGCTCCTTTGAGCATTAGTTCCATGGCTATGATTTGTGTGATTTTGGTGTGGCTCCGTTGGTTAGGTGGTATGTCATTCTTCTTGATAGTTTAGTTTCTGATATTCTAATATATGAGTGATGAAGGAGCTGACGACTAGTCTCTTAAGTTCTATTTATACTCATATATCAGATGGGTCGTTTGTTTAGGTTAAGGGCTGTTGATTGTTTTTCATGATGAGGTTAGGAGTGCGTTTAGTTTTTGTTCTGTATTTGTAGGCTTTATGGATCGTTTAAGAATTTTCTTAATTACCCTTTCGTCTGTTCGTTACGCCATGTTTATCGTTTGTGTTCTTGTAGAAGAGTTTTATGTTATTTTCTGTTATTTTCTCTTCTATTATGCTGTTCTTTAAAGTGAAATTTGTAAATTTTCTTTTTGATGGCTATCTGTACATCGTGGTTGCAAAATTAGCTGTCGCTTTCAACAAAAATTGCTAAGATTAAAATATATTGCCCAACTTTACCTATATATATATATATATATATATATATATATATATATATATCTTAAGAGAGCAGAAGGGTTAGGCGTTGCCAGAGAAATACATATTTTTAGGATAAATAAGAAGGCTGCATTTAGGAAGTTCATTATGTTATTTTAACTTCTTGGTATTAACGTTTAGGGCAGGAACCCATTTTCCTGGATATAAAATTAATAATGTATACAAACATAAGAATTGTCTTAGAATAGTTTTCAGATATTTATTAATAAATCATATGAGAAATGTGAAGCAGTAGAGGTAGCAGGATTCAAATTATGGAAATTCAGGGCATTTAAATATTAGGGCATTGGAAATATGTTTTATATTTTTTTAAATAAAAACTGTGAATAATATTTTTGGTTGTTTTTTTTGTAGAAAAGGGAGATAATGAAAATATTCGAACAAAAGGAGTTGGTTTTTGTGGGAGTGGTTGGGGCGTGTGTGGTTCTTGGGTGTTTATAGATGTGTTAAAAATGGAACTAGAAAATGAAGTGTACGAATTTGGCTTTCGGTGTTGGCTGTATCTTTAATTGAAAAATTGTTTAAGTTGGAGTTTGATAACCAGGGACTAGCTCGAGGATAAGCTGTTTCTTAGTTCCCTTGGTAGCCCGGCCTCTCTTGTAGAGGACTTCTTAGCCTGGTTGACTCACGGATTCTACCTCGTTTTTCCCAAGTGTTTGGTATTTATACCTAGTCAGTTCACTGAAGTAGGGGTAGGAGGGGAAGTGGGCTTTTGAACGGGCTGCAGAAAGGTTCTTACTCTAACGGTTTTTCTCAGCAAGTCTTACCTCTGGTCCAGCTGGCTTTCGAACTTGAGATAAACTCGTCTCCCATTTCGTACTTGAGGTGAAATTGAATATACACTCGTAGAGGAGATCTTGCAGTTTAAACTGTTTGGCTTTTCATAGCGATGAGTGGCGAGGGGCTGTGGTTACGAGCTTAACCCAAGGTGCCTGGCCTGGATGTTTTGCAGTCAACGTCCCGTGTCTTAACTGGGAGAGAAGAAATAGCGTCCATTCCCCTACAAACCTCCCTTCGAATAATTTCATGGGGAGGGGGGTGGAAACCAGGAAAATCAAAACAACTAACTCAAGCTAGTCTAGTAAAGCAAAGTTACATGTCTTTGAGCCTTCTCTTACTTTAAGTTTCTTTAAACTTGAGCGCATACGCGCGCGCGTACACAGGCATTGGGTCGAAATAGACCTTGTGAGCCTACTGGGGGGTATGTAACACAGCCAAATTAACATAATCGCAACACAATTTAACTTTAAAACAAAACTAAAACCTAATTCATCGATTACACGCAACAAGAACAAAAACATAAACAAGCTATTTCCGTGCACTTCTAAATTTTTACGAACTCAAATCCTAACGATAACCTACTAACACGAAAAACAAATGAAAACAGGGTTTTCACCATTACTACGTGCTGAAATCACCCTCAATAAGGGTTTTAACTCAGGTTCTATAGCGGCTCTACTTTATCGGCCCCTTTTATATAGCTAATATTAAAGTGGTGCTCTATGACCATAACCTTACCGCGCCTGAGTCTGCTGTTCGATTTATGGGGCCTACCCAAGTACGTCTTAAAATGGTAGTGGTACTCCAACCTATGCGAACTACCTATGGCTAGAGTGGCCTGTTGCAGAGTTGCATAAATGTAGGGAGCGAGAGTACAATAATTCTCCCTAAACTAGGTACACGGGGAGATCGTGTCTGGGTTCGATCTCCGCGGGTCGAAAAAAAATTTCCTTGCGGGGTCGTTAGTGGGCGGTAGCTCAATACGATATGGAGTTTTAGTGGCAACTCCGTGGATGCTTCGTTCTGAAGGAAGACTACTAGGGGTGGGGGATAGTTATTATCCTCGTCTAACATCTGAATCGGTCTACCTGGGTGTACCACAGAGCCACTTGCGTCTTGCCCCATCGTTACCCCATATGGCAGAGTTGCATAAATGATGGGAGTGTGAGTCCCATAGTCCTACTTTAACCAGGTACACGGGGAGATCGTGTCTGGGTTTGATCTCCTCGGGTAAAAAAAAACTTTCCTTGCTGGGTCGTTAATGGGCGTGGAGCTCACTACAACTTAGAGTTTTAGTGGCAACTCCATGGATGCTTCGTTCTGAAGAAAGACTACTGGGGGTAGGGGATACTTATTATACTCGTCTATATTCTGAATCGGTTTACCTAGGTGTACCACATTGACATTTCTCTCTTGCTCCATCGTCACCCCCTTTGACTGGGTTCTCCTCGTAGGTTGTTCCTTAGGTACTCCTGTTGGTACCTCATCCCTACTTACTACTTCTTCCATCGTTATCCCCTTTGGCTGGGTATTCATCGATCCTTTCCTAGGTCCAGGGCGAGCTAAAGGTTCCTCAACCTCCATCTGATTCTCTATAGATGCCCTTTTAAGTGCGAGCATTCTTTCTTTTTCTTCTCTTTCTTCTCTTTCAGCTTGGGCAACTTCTCTTTCCCTCTCTATTCTTACTTCCTTTACTTCACCTTTTATCTTTCTTATGCTTTTATTTCTATCTTCTGTCTTAATTCTTTTGCTTCTCTTTTCAACTGGATTATATTTTCGTTTGTTTTACTCCCCCTCGGTATTCTTCTTTCTTCGTCCTCTATTTCCCACTGTATTATTCTTTCTTTTGTTTCTTCTTCCATATCTAGTATCAATTTTGACAGGGCGTAGGTATCCATAAACTGATCTAACAGACCAAAAGAGAAGTGTATCATTTGGGTATATTCACTTTCACTTTTGCCATTGCAGTACACTGGATTGTATTTATCCACCCGCTGGAGTATGCTATCTCTTACAATAGTAATATAATAACCACATACTATCACTGCTTACTGTACTCGCGAGTAGTGGATTACACCCTTTGCAGCTAACATCAAATCCATTTGGGGGTTTAGCGGGGACATAGCAAAACACAGAAGTTATCATACAGTTGTTACAGGATTACTTTTCACTCTCTTCATTTATGACAAATGATTCATATCGTAAAAAGACAACTCCTATGTTACACATAAATATTTTGTCCATGTTACCACAAGTAATTTCACAGAGAATTATAAAAATCAAGACCAGCAAAGACCTTTACAGTATGTTTATTGACGTACTTTGAGCGACATTAGCTAGATAAGATTTCCAAGTTGACAGGAATTTATAAGTGAAAATGTTTCTCAAGATATTCGTGGTTTTCAGCACATTCAAAAGGGGTGAGTCAAAGTTAATATTATCACAATCATTATGAATTTTGAAGACATCTATCAATTGGGTACGAAGCCCCCTAGCTTCAAGCAAGATCAAATTCACATTCTTAAGTCTCTCTTCATAGGTTTTGCTTTGATGCTGCTGAATAAGCTTGGTCTCCCTTTGCAATATTTCTTTGCAAGTAACAAGACAAGAAATCAGCTGCATAATCCACCTCTGGACACACGATAGATTTGAACAAAGTGACTTCTATTTCTTTGTTCTTATATTCGCAATAAAACCGTGTTCTATCTTTTACTTGGATACAGTCTTTTGAAATTATTACCCAGAGATCGTGTTCTTTTGACAAGTTTTATAATCGATGACCATCAATCTATAAACAATATTTCCAATTAGAACCGATATTCATTACTTTGCACACCTTAAAATTAAAATACAACGTGCGATCTAAGTCACCCTTTATTATCCTTCTAAACTTTGAAATTTTCCTTAATAGACTTAAATCTAAGTTGTTTACGAAGATAACGAATAATAAAGGATCAAATACTGACCCAGGTAGAATAGAGCTAGTAATTTTGGCTTAGACAACCGATTCTCCCTTTATGTATACTCTTTGTTTCCGATTAGTAATACATTGCTCGATTCATCACAATAAGCTACCTCTTAACACCTATATTCTCAGCTTTTCCAAAAGTTCTTTGTGTAGAAGTGAAGAAGAGCCTTATTAAAATAAATAATATCTATTCATTATGACGATCCTATTTTTTCTGTGATATCGTGAATAATGTCTAACAAATTTGTTAAACATGAGCGACAACTGAATCCGATGAGTTATCTTTAACTAAATTAGGTTATCTAAGTCTTCTACAGTTTTATCTCTCACAACTACAAAAGATTTTTCCAGACCGCCGTTAGGTTTGGCGAAAGTTCTGTTACACTGTTTTTTACCTTTCGAAGAGTTTACGGTTGTGATAGAAAAGGTTCCGTCAAACAAACTTAAATTTCTACTTCTCCACCACGTATCATTAAAACATCTTTCTCAATGTGTGGAGGCGTGTCAACATCGAGATCTCTGCTCTCCATCCCGCAGGACCATAGGGTTCGATATCACAACACGGCTCAGCGTCAGTGAGGTAATCTTCCACAGAGACGAGGAGAGGCTACAGAACTGTAAAGACTTCAAATATCGACCTCATTCTGCCAGATCTCAGGATGTCAACCGGTTGGCTGTGAAAAGGCCTTCGAAAGTGTAAGAACCTCAAATAGAGTGTGCTTGCCAAGACTAAGAAGATGAATATCTCAACAGCCACGCTGTCCAGGGTCTTCAAGGCGGATAATGGCAAGAGGATGAGGTGGGGGGAAAGGCCTCTGCTCACCGACTCATGCGAGAACAACGTAGGGAGCGCTTTCCTTGCCTTCTCAACGACTTGAAGCATTATGATAATCGAATTCTCATTTTTCTGATGAAAAAACCTTTTTGAGCGATGCGGTCAGCAACAAGCAAATAAACCTCTTATTTTAGTAGCTTTGCCTGCAAAGTCAGAAATGTAATTAGATATATCTTAACCTTGGCTCTCGGATAGCAGGTTTATTATACTTGAATTGCCGACAAGAGGAACTTCATTCTCGTCCCCATCCTACAAAGACGCTGAAACAGTAAATACAAGGCAATTGCGGCCTCGAAAGTCCACGTTTGGATTGGTTTAAATACTGCAACCTCACTCTAACCTTGTGCATTTTTATAATGCACAATGATAAAAATATTAAAATTATAACATAAATCAAACCGAAATGCGGAATAAATACAAAAACTGAATTTGTAGACAATAATTTAGATAGAATGAACCAAGCATTTCATTCAAGAAACAAGCACAAATAAACACTTTAAAAATCAATAAAAAGAATATAAAAATAAAGAAACGTGTTTTATGGACATAAATTAAAAATCCAGTAATTAATTATATAAGATTATGCATGACACCTCGAATATATATCTAAAATTAAGAGAAAGAGAGAGGTTCCAGAAAGCATTTGTCTCGCAGGAAGTCAGGGTGAGACTGCCATTTAATCGTATTTAAAATATTCACATCCAATCACCACACTCATTTGAACAAGTAGAAATGTATTTGCTCCTCACAATGCTTTCTAATCAAGCATATCATTAGCTTATTCTTTTTCTAAACTAACATATAACTAATCTAATAATGCGTCTGGTTTCTGCATGTGGCATTACTTATTGATAGAAAAGTGGCAATTTATTCGAGAAATTTTAATATTTTAATACTCTTATTGGAAAATGATTAGAAAATTGTGTTAAACTTTTAATTTGCATATGGTAGACAACATTAAGTGCCTGTTAACGAGCTAACTGCAAAATAATTTTCTTGGTAAATAATGAAGAAAATCTTTACGAAATGTTAGGTGCTTTATTTAACGGCTCAAATAGATTGATAAGCAAAGTATATAAATTGATCCCTTTAGGAGGAGAACAACTAGTGCAATCTCTCGTTCCTGGAAGAATTAAAAGAACTCTTTCAGGTCTTTCTTTCACATTGTAGAGCCACACATCGGTTTGAGGGTATGCCATTATTTGTCAAACGTGTAATATTTTTCTTGACAACACTTTCATTGAATAAGCTAGTGAAGACACCTGCATTCTTTGCAAACTAATAATTCTTAGGATCATATGTAGAATTCGGAACCCTAGCTTAATTTCTCGGTCTCTAATTTCCATTTGGCTTGTGTAAGCTGTTTATTGAATATTTGTTTCTTCACCGAGAAAAATACATAAAACATTTAATTTTAACAATAACTTCTTGATTTTCATGCTACAATAAAATACAGTCCTTTTTTATATTGAATTACTTAATTTTAAGCTAAGCTTCTACTATATGAGTCAGTTTAAAAGAAGAATTGTATGTAATAATACTAAGCTCGCTCGTACTTAATTTCTGCAAAAAGATATTGGTTACCCGCATGGAGAGATCAACTTTCCGAGATGTTTAGTTGCCACTGATCGTTTTGCAGCTACGATTAAATTCTAAAGAGCAATAAACATTCTTCAGCTCAAGACAAATGTGCATGGAAATGCCAAATTAAGGACTTCAACATATACAAAATTAGAACATCGGTACTTTCTTAATCTATTTTTGCTAATTCACATCTACCTCTCAGGACATAAATAATCGATATTTACCTTTGGACTGAAGGAACCAGTCCCCCCAAAGCTATGACCAGGCTACATGTTTCAGGAAGCACTATCGTGGATATATATATATATATATATATATATATATATATATATATATATATATATATATATATATATATATATATATATATATATATATATATATATATATGTGGAGAAATGGCTACATTAAGCATCCTGGATGAGTATAGGGACATTAAAGCCCCCCCCTCCTCATGAGGAGAAGCGTGGGAAAGGTAGCTGGCGAAACTGCTTACCATAGGTGATCTCCCCGCTGCTGTGGGCAGTTGGAGCTAACATCTGTTTTAAGGCGACCACCTAAGGTCCTTAAACGACGCTCTAACGATCCAATTACCTAAGAGACACATAAGCCCGTGGTTATTAAAAAAAAAGCGGTGCGAGTCAGAAGGCACGCCAAGTAGCGGTGCGGTTGCGAGCCTCTAATTTGCGAGCTGACTTGGGCACCCTAGTGCCACCTCAGGAATTCTCGCTCTCCCCAGATGCTAACTCACCATTCTCCCCCCTCCCTTTGCCTCTGTGGCCTGGTCACTTCCTCCTTTAGATGGGGCGGCAATCCGCCTATAAATAAGCCCCGCAAATAAAGAAAGGATGATTATCAGAAGTCGATACGCCAGAGTATGATTAGTTCGTGAAGATCGATCCATCGGCCAGACAAGAAGATTATTAGAAGTCGATTTGCCAGAAGAAAGATTAGTTCGTGAAGATCGCTCCTTCTGCCATACAAGACTATTTCCGTGAGAAACGATAGGATCAGATTGAGAAAATCGATCCCCACTTTCAGGGCCGTATTAACCTAAATAGTCAAGCTTATATCGGTGCCATACCGAAGAAGCCTTTTCAGTCTGCAAAGAAGTCCGACTGAAGAAAAGCAAAGCCGCTCACACTCAAGTGATTCTCACATCTCAAGCACCGTAAGAGTTAGAGGAGAAGAACCCAGCCCCAACGAGCTCCCATTCCTTAATTACGGTGAAGTATCAGCCCCCGTCACAGGCGACAAGCAATCCCTCCCCGACGAAAATTCAACCAGCGGCCACAACACTTCAAAGCGAGAGATAAGTCCTCCAGCGACATACCTGTAAGTTAACAATAAAATTTATATCTCTATTGCGATAGTAGAAGTTTAGTACGTCCCACGTTTTAAAGGAGAGTAGAAACCATTGTTCTTGAACCTAGGTCATATGTGTTTGTAGACGAGAGTACGTTAATTTAATGTTCAACGCTAATCAAATAGAGTCGCAAAAAAAATACTAATCGGCAATTGGTATGTTTACGGGAAGCCTTTTTTTTATTTTTCGTCATTGAAAGATCTTTGATGCCAAAGATAGAAATGTGTTAACTGTTGGTTTGTAATAGTTAAGTGTTTCATTTAAAATACATGTTTATTTTGGTAGATTCTGGTGTTTCCTCTTATCCTTATGTGTTTAAAAATAGCTCTTCCTTAAGAAAAATACCACTGAATTAGCAATTTTAGAACAAAGCCTACTTCATCATAGAAGTAACTCACGCCTCTTAAAGCATAAGGCTACTAAAAGGGTGTCAAAGAGTATAGGGATCAAAACCAAGGGTCATTCTACGACATATTATAAAAGTGGTGTCAGGTCTATAGGTTTTATATTAGAAAGATCCCAGCAGTGTCTATTTAAGAAAGAGCTAACACATAAAAGGAACACCAAGAATAATAGAATATTTGACGAGTGGAAAATTGGTAAAGTCAGATGTGGATACAATCTAAAGGTAATTGTTAGGCCAAGTGGTAAGTTTCGGGGGTGGAGTAGATCAGGCTTGATTAAAAACAAGGTAGATGACTGGCATGAGCGTGATGGCATCGTTTGACCTTTATCGGAAGCAAGGTCAAAGTCTCGGACTGGAAGGAACCGATCTGAGTTCGTTTATTTAGGAGAAAGAGAGAAACGAAAGAGAAGAAAGAAGAGAAAAGATGAAAATGGAAGCAGAAAAGACAAAAATGGAAGCTGATGAAAGAGAGAAGATAAGGGCCCACAAAAGAGCTCTTAGCAAAGACCAGTTAGAGGTGCAGTCAGTGTCATCCAGAACAGGAGTGTCACCAGCGGCTAGCATTTTACTCCCGGAGTACAGGGACGAAGAAGATTTATGCTCATATCTCTCCCATTTTGAGAAAATATTTGAAGTCAATAATTGAGACCTAGAAGAAGATGGGGTCACCAGACTGTTACCGCCACTTAATCGTAGGATGAGAGAGATATTCGTATCTTTACCTTCAGAAGTGACTGTGGACTATTCCACTCTCAAAGCCAAACTTCTCTTAGCAACAAACCTTAACCCGGAAGAATACAGGATGAAGTTCAGGCAGGCTCGTATAAGACCTGGACACACTTCCCAACATTTTGGCTTTGAGCTTCGTCGAAACCTACATTTTTGGATGGGGTCAGAATGGGTAGAGAACGAAGTCGCTGCGGTCTTCGACTTCATGCTTAGAGATCAGTTACTAAGTACACTACCCCAGAATATCCGTGCATTTGTTAAGGACCGAAAAGCTTCTACCTTCAACGAGTGTCTGAACGAGGCTGACCTCCACGCGGTAAATCATCGTTTATATCCGAGGGAGTACAAGAAAGAGAAGGCTCCCTCCCCAAAGAAAAATGGGCCGCCACCCAGGCATTTACAGATGAAACCCTTTAAGTTCTCAGCAGCAAAGGGAACTTATAAACCAAATTTTGGAGGAGAAAAAATCAAAAAGAAATTAGGATTCCACAAGGATCATACCCTAATACCGGCACGTATCCCAGGAAGCCCTTCACTTGTTATACCTGCGGGATAATAGGTCACCTGAGTTTCCAGTGCCCACAGAACTCCCGACTGAGGGAGACCTCAAGACAACAGGTGCAAAACCTGACTGCCGCGATCCCAGCAGGACAAGCTGATTCGTCCTACTTCCCCGCGCCAACATCCGAAGGGCCCCAGCAACAGGTAAACTTTCTATTCAACAAAAGTTCGCCAGGCGGCCTCAATTTGAAGAGGGCACTGTTAATGGGTGCCGAGTATCCACTTTAGTCAGAGACACCGGATTTACGTGCATAGTGGTATCCGACAAGTTGCTGCCCCCAGTAAACCCTAACTATAAGAAATTCGCAATCGTCCACGACTTTTTAGGACGCGACAATCGATTCCCCGTCGTGAGATGTCATATACAATGCAGATATTTCACCGGTTGGACGGACGTGGTAGAAGCCCCGATTAAGTTCTGCGCAGTACTAATCGGACAAAACCCCCTAATTCCCCAGCCAGAAGTGGCCCAACAAGTAGTCACCCAGGCACAAGAAGCCCAGAGGAAAGAGCAACCTGCTAAGTTGACCCGGAGGATTACCCTCGAAGACAATGGGTTAAAATTGACTTCCTTGGCCAGTGCTCAGAAGGAATGCCCCACTCTTAAACCTTTATGGGAGAAAGCTGTTAAGGGTAGAACTCTCCAAGTGAAAGGAAAGAAGCCTATCCAGTATATCGTAGAAAACTCACTTCTCTACCGTAGTATCAGCGAGGAGGATAAGGAGAACAAGAAAACACTGTGTGTACCTCAAGAATACACGCAAAGAATTTTGAATACCGCGCATGCTGGAATATTAGCCGGGCACTTTGGGCACAACAAAACGGCGCAGCAGATATTCCGACACTTTTATTGGCCCCAGGCCGCCAAGGAAATTGTGGCCTATTGCAGATCATGCGACGTGTGTCAGAAGGATCCCTCCAGAGGACGATACCTCCCGCACCCTTACAAAAGGTGCCCGTTATAACCAAACCATTCTTTCGAGTGGCTATTGATTTGGTAGGACCAATTCACCCCCCTTCAAGTGGAGGACACTCCTACATCCTCACCCTAGTGGATTGTGCCACTCGGTTCCCAGATGCCGTGGCACTACGGAAGATTGACACTATTTCCTGCGCGGAAGCATTAATTTCAATATTTGCATGAGTAGGCCTGCCTAAAGAAATTCTTTCGGATAGAGGGCGCCAATTCACCTCAGTATTGATGGAGTATTTTAATACACTACTGTTAGTCAAGCCAATTTTTACGAGTCCATTTCATCCATCCGCTAACGGAATCTGCGAGAAATTAAACGGGACTCTCAAAAATATATTGAAGAAGTTGTGTCAAAACAACCATACACAGTGGCACAGATACCTGCCTGCAGCCCTTTTCGCCTGCCGAGAAATACCTCATCGGACGTTGGGATTCTCGCCCTTTGAGCTATTATACGGGAGAAATGTGCGATGTCCTATGAGTATTCTTAAGGAATTATTTTCCAACGCGAAGCTCGACCAAGAAATCAAATCGTCTTACGCCTACGTGATGGATATGCGCGAGCGCCTAGAATACTGCTCTGGCTTAGCTCGAGAGAACGCCGAGAAAAATTTAGCCAAATACCGGGACTACTTCGATATGAAAGCAAAGGCTCGAAAATTAAAGGCAGGAGATGAAGTCTTATTATTTCTCCTGACTGAAAATAATAAGTTATGGGCCCAGTGGAAGGGACCGTTTGAAGTAATCGAGGCACGGGGTCCAGTCGATTACTTGATAGATACCCCAACAGGGCGAAGAACCTATCACATAAACATGCTAAAAAAATATCACCGCCGCGCGTGCATAAGGAATATTACCCTTCTAGACGAAGAAGAACCGATGGATGCCGTTTACCCGGGTACGCCCCTGCAAGTCATACACACCGTGTGTGTGGAACAAGACGAGGAATACAAACTCCCCTCGCTCTCACCTACCTCGGAAGACCCTCGGGTGGATTTAAAGATAAATCTCCACTTAGAGATTTAACAAAAAGCGGAAATGTTGAACTTGCTCATGGAATTCCCAGAAGTCATTTCTGAAAACCCCGGATATGCCAAAGATTTTATCCATGAAATAAAACTAAAAACTAATTGAGTGGTTCGAAGCGAACCATATCCTTTCCTGATCCATCTACGAGAAGCCTTCAATAAGGAAGTTCGGAATTTACTAAAATTGGGAATTTTAGAGCCATCGGAGTCCGATTATTGCTCCCCCATAGTAATGGTTAAGAAACCTGATCATTCATTTCGGATGTGCGTGGACTTCCGAAAATTGAATTCAGTGACCGTTTTCGACGCCGAGCCCATCCCACTAATAGATCGAAATCTCCATTTATTTGAATCCTAAGTTGGCAGAGTAATATAGGAATTAATGTAAGGTCAGGTGAAATGTTATCGAGGCATTCCCGAGTGAACTAGAATTTATTGTATAATATAATGTTCCGTAAGTTACCCAGGTATATTATTGTAAGCGTCGGATTGGAACCCCCTTCCCCTCCCGTTAATTTCTTAAGGAGGGAGGTAAATGTGGAGAAATGGCTACATTAATCATCCTAGGGGAGTATAAGTACATTAAAGCATCCCCCCCTCATGATGAGAAGCGTGGGAAAGGTAGCCGGCGAAACTGCTTACCATGTGTGATCTCCCCGCTGCTGTGGGTAGTTGGAGCTAACATCTGTTTTAAGGCGACCACCTAAGGTCCTTAAATGACGCTCTAACGATCCAATTACCTACGAGACCCATAAACCCGTGGTTATGAAAAAAAAGCGGTGCGAGTCAGAAGGCACGCCAAGTAGCGGTGCGGTTGCGAGCCTCTAATTTGCGAGCTGACTTGGGCACCCCAGTGCTACCTCAGGAATTCTCGCTCTCCCCAGATGCTAACTCACCATTCGCCCCCCCCCCCCTCTTTGCCTCTGTGGCTTGGTCACTTCCCCCTTTAGATGGGGCGGCAATCCGCCTATAAATAAGCCCCGCAAAGAAAGAGAGGATGATCATCAGAAGTCGATACGCCAGAGTATGATTAGTTCGTAAAGATCGATCCATCGGCCAGACAAGAAGATTATTAAAAGTCGATTTGCCAGAAGAAAGATTAGTTCGTGAAGATCGATCTTTCAGCAAGACAAGAAGATCAGAAGTCGATACGCCAGAGTAGGATTATTTCGTGAAGATCGATCCATCGGCCAGACAAGAAGATTATTAGAAGTCGATTCGCCAGAAGAAAGATTAGTTCGTGAAGATCGATCTTTCAGCCAGACAAGAAGATTAGAAGTCGATACGCCAGAGGAAGGGTTAGTTCGTGAAGATCGATCCTTCTGCCATACAAGACTATTTCCGTGAGAAACGATAGGATCAGATTGAGAAAATCGATCCCCACCTTCAGGGCCGTATTAACCTAAATAGTCAAGCTTTATATCGGTGCCATACCGAAGAAGCCTTTTTAGTCTGCAAAGAAGTCCGACTAAAGAAAAGCAAAGCCGCTCACACTCGAGTGATTCTCACATCTCAAGCACCGTAAGAGTGAGAGGAGAAGAACCCAGCCCCAACGAGCTCCCGTTCTTTAATTACGGTGAAGAATCAGCCCCCGTCACAGGCGAACTGCAATCCCTTCCCGACGAAAATTCAACCAGCGGCCACAACCCTTCAAAGCGAGAGATAAGTCCTCCAGCGACATCCGGCAGCCATAATACCTACCTGTAAGTTAACAATAACATTTATATCTCTATTGCGATAGTAGAAGTTTAGTACGTCCCACGTTTTAAAGGAGAGTAGAAACCATTTTTCTTGAACCTAGGTCATATGTGTTTGTAGACGAGAGTACGCTAATTTAAAGTTTAGCGCTAATTAAATAGAGTCGCAAAAAAAAATTCTAATCGTTAATTGGTATGTTTACGGGAAGCCTATTTGTTTATTTTTTGTCATTGAAAGATCTTTGATGCCAAAAATAGAAATGTGTTAACTGTTGGTTTGTAATAGTTAAGTGTTTCATTTAAAATACATGTTTATTTTGGTAGATTCTGGTGTTTCCTCTTATCCTTATGTGTTTAAAAATAGCTCTTCTTTAAGAACAAAACCACTGAATTAGCACCGTTAGAACAAAGCGTACTTCATCATAGAAGTAACTCACGCCCCTTAAAGCATACCGCTACTAAAAGGGTGTCAAAGAGTATAGGGATCAAAACCAAGGGTCATTCTACGACAATATATATATATATATATATATATATATATATATATATATATATATATATATATATATATATACCTATTTTAAAATACATCGAAGATAATCCAGAAAGAACTGTTGGGATTAGTTAACATAAGCAGTAAACCTGCTCTAAGTTATATGGACATTGTGGACAATATAAATGTACATACTTTACTACTAATTATTATAAAAGTAGTAAAGCAGTGATGAATGGACGACTTACAGGGGTATCCAACAAGATCTTAGATTTATTCACTCACAGACCTGGAAATCATTCGCTTTGTTTTTTTGACCCAGATATTCTCCTACACACAGTTTGAAAGTTATGTGGATTGTCAACAAAGTTTTCTAAAATGAATAATCGGATGTGGAAGATCACACTTAGATTTTTATTTAGACGTTTTCCCTAATTTCTGATAGCAATTTTTCTTAATATTCTTTTAAGTAATCTTACGATAATAAAATTAAATTTAATAATAACCTTTGTATTGGGATCTAGAACAAACCCCTATACGGTTGTAAAACTAACTACCTTTATTTATAATATTTTTTAGGCATCATCTTTCAAAAAGGGGCTATGTTTTATATAAATACATATGCCTCCTTAAAAAAAATTATAAAAAACTCTAAAAGTGATCAAGTTTTTAAATTTATTCCTTTATCCAAATTTGGGTTACATTTTATTTGTCAAATTCATTTATAATTTAAAGCAAATGTTTTGAGTGAACATTCGTCACTATTTTACAAATACTCAAGAATGAAAAACAACAACTTTTCATTTCTTGACCCTTTATTTATTTTGGAAATAGAGTGTCCTGATTGTAGAAGAAATTCTGATTCAAAGACTGCCAGTTACTATCTGCTACTACGACAGTAGGAGACGTACGTGCAACAATACAATACAACTTCACAATTGAAAATAGGAAAATTAACCTAATTGAAAAATGGTATTAACTCGAAATTGTTAGAAGGCTTTGACATTTACAATATTTGGTTTAATGGAAGAGGGATTTATGGACCCGGCAATATAACTTTGAACAAGAATAAAAAGAGACACGAACAGGACCAAACAATAAGATGATAATGCAATATACCTTTATAGGCATGCATATGGTGGAAGTTGGTCAGGGAGAACTCTGTCAGAGACGCACTTTACAAAACAATTAACTAAACAGTGATATGATATGCATCAGTTTCAATAATTTATGCGATGTTAACAATAAAGTAAAATATACGGGGCGCCCCTATCGGTTTAAATGGCCGTAGAGATATTTCCTTCCTATTCCCTCCTTTGCTTGATTGTTTTAATTATATTTTCTCAGATATTAGTTATTTCTATTGATCCTGCTTTAACTAGCCATTCATTTATCATTATTTAGTTTTCAGTTGTATCTTACCTATTACCATTTTTATAATGTAAATCGAAAACCAGAAGAAAAGCTATAGTGAGAAATTTCTAAGGAAATTAGTGAAGATAAAAAAGTAAAAATATGTAGATGATATAGCTATGGCTTGAGATCCATGCAGCATGTTTGGTTGTGCTACACCTGTCATGCCCTTATAGTATTTGATAGAAGCAAAAAATATCATTATTTTTTTCGTCAAATTATTTGTTTGTTTTTCTTTTCCATCATATAAAATGATTGTAGAAATCAAATCCCTGGGGTGAATCGAGCCGATAAATATATCTTAATTAGAGAACATTTATTAAACAGAAAAGAACTTAAATCTTTAAAAACTTTTTTCTTAAAGATCATAAATTACTTTCTTTCACTAAATTTTTTAATTTATTGAGCTTAAAGTTTATCCATATATTATACAAAGACCATAAAATACTCAGACTCTTTTATTTCATCAAATGTCAAATATTCTGGGTTAATAATTTTAATCTTTAGCATTATACTTCAGTATAAATCCATTGCATTTTGAAAAATAAATCATTACATATTAGAATATATCAGTTAGGTAAAATTTATGATCTTTTAAATACATATTAACATAGCTTTTCTTAAGCATAATTTTCACCTACAAATATTAAAAAGATGCGATTTTCTACCCAATTAATAATGTTCCACTTTCAAATCACTTTAGCAGTTTCTTTACAAAGTTTTTCCACATGAAATATAAATCCATTTGAGGGCAAAATTTTATTAATTAATTAGAAGTTTTGGCAACTTTCATGGTGTTGATCAAACTCGACGTTACTTTTAGTTTTCTCATTTTTAAGCTTTACGCTTAGGACCTTTTGAGACTAAAATTAATAAATCAAAATTTTTATTAGGTGCCAAAATATTAGATAATTTCAAAGTTGAGTGATTTTTCAAGCTTTTTTTATATTTAGGAGCCTACTTATTCATTATTAAATTCATTTAGTACAGTAAGTTTTCAAACCTAACGAGAAAATGCCTTAAGAAATTGAAAGAGATCCATAAAAAAGATTATTCAGAACATTTAACGACTTCTTTGACCTTTTCTTGGGTCGATACAGAGTTGGAAAAGAGAGGGGGAGATTTAAAGAGAAGTGAAAAAGACGAAACGAGAGGATCAAATTTCTCTTGATGCGCTAAATTCGGGACGGCCTGCCGCTCTTTCAGAATTTAGCATTAGCAACCCCCCCCTCCCCCCACTTGCAAACAACATAAGCTTCAAGCGAAATGTATCTCATCGAGTTAGGTAGGAGAGATAGCTCTTCTTTTTTACCCTTCCCCCATTTTATATAAGTAGGCAAGTCTCATCGGATAGGCCTTTTGCATCAATACTAAGCCAGAGACTAGACATCCCAAAATACTGGCAAACATTCATTTCAAAATTTAAATAGATATTAGAAAAAGACTGCTTTTGCGTTTTCCAATAATGGATCCTGTTTTGATATGAGGGAAAACATGTTTTCAAAGGTAAATCCGATTATTATCTCTTTGTCAACGTAATTTTCCGATGATTCCTCACCGAAATATTACTATATTCGTAATATGGTGTCATTCTTTTAGCTTCACTTCAAAATTATTCCATATTAATTTAAAATATTAAGAAGTAAAGTTATAACCTTAAAGATGACTTCTTTAACTCATCAGTAATTTGTTGTTAGATTCTATTTTCTCTAGAGAAATTGCTCATCACTTATGATTGATTTCTTTAGTAAAATTATTTTGCATTAAATAACTGAATATATTTATATAAAAAATTGAGTTATCAACAACTCCCATGTATATACGTCAAGATTGCCTATAAGCAAGCCTGTGACGAAGAAAGAGTATCATTTGCATAATATCCGGGTTTTGACCTAGGTAATTATTCTTGGCTTTAATATTACTAGAATTTGGAAACCATATTTAATTTTTTTCAAATTCAAATAATAAAATATGGAACAAGAAATATTTGTCGTAGGAACCGTCGGTGCACTGAAGATCGAATTTTTCTGAGAAGTCTTAATTGATCTTTTATATCATGAAGACAAATCCTCTTTGCCTAGGCATTTAATTGCGTGTTTTAGTTCACCAAACACACGAAATATCTACTTTACGTCAATATTTTGAGGCTTCCTAATGATATATAATTTTTCGTAACATTTTGGGTATAAGAGTTTCTTACATCACTAATTTTACTACTAACATTGTCTTTATTTGGCATTATCTCTTTTATTACCCATATCATCGTTTATTATTTTCCGTTCGTTCAAGTCTCTTTTCGCTGATCACAGGTTTTCACTTTTTGAACCCTTTAACATGTTCAAAACATTTGGAATCCTATTTCTTCTCTGCACCGATGTTTCTCTCATTCAAATCTTGAGATTATAGGGGGGCGGTGCTTACCAATCCACATTGAATAACTTTATAGGTTCTTCTTTACCTATAGAATCTTAAACATCGCAGAACCTTCCAGCTTGTCACACAAAGTGATCCTATTCCATCCACTGAAAATCCTATAATATGAGTCTGTCCAATTGTTGGTTGTGTTTGGTAGTCTTTGTGCTGTATGAGTAATCCTGTATCTCTCTAGATGCCCCTAGGATAAAGAATGAGCTTACTTCTACTATACCATCATTCGAGTAGAATACCGACTTCTACTCTAATGCCTTTTTTAGATGGTTATAAATCATCTTTTTAAAATCCTTTAACATTGAACAGTGCCATACAATAATGCTTAGTAATATTGATTATTATTATTATTAATATCGAAAAATTCCGTATCACAATCCTAGTATCAAATTTTACACAATAAATTCGTGTCATGGTGTAGTAAAATTGTCGGAGAGATGGCCGATTGAATTCAACGTGAACCAGTGTAAAGCAATACCTACATCGGTCGCAATAATCTCCAAAGAGAATACAAAATATTCAATACAGTCTACATAGAAAAAGTATTTGGTGTCTTACTCTTGAATCATCCAAATCTTTTAGAAAAGTGCTCTGTAGTGTTATTAAAGGCCAATATGTTTCTAGGAAACATAGCTGGGCATTTCATATTTACATAGAAAATATCATTCTTTCCTTAGGTTAATCATTTCTAAGAGCTTATTTGAAATATAAGGTGCGTTTCTGAGCTTATACCTCTAAAAGCATATTATAAAATATGAACGCGTCTCGCGACGAGAGACATTAATTCCTGAACTTAGAAATAGATTTATGAAGAAAGGCAGAGGCAATTCAATTTACTTTCACTGAAAAATACTTATTGAATTTAACAACATAAATTATGACTCAATATTTCAGCTAGATAGTCAGTGGCAAATAAAAATAACGGCCTGAAGTAGTAAACAAAATATTTGTGTAAATAAAACTTGTGATAGTAATTGTTGGTATGTATGCTTTAGTATCTGACACCACAAAATATTATAGAAAAGCTGTGCCCAATTTTTCTGAAAAAATTATTCTCTGAGCTGAGTGGAGTTGGGCAAACTTAGGCTGTAAGGTTGTTAAGCATGAATGAGAATTTGGGAATACTTTCTTTAGCAGGACTGCAATTATGAGTAGAAGACATTAAGTTTTTACCATTTTATTAAATCAGGGAAATTATTTAATACAAATAACAATTAAAACAGTTACAAGTTTTCTACTAAAAATTGATGCATTACATGCTTCTATTATCATCAGACTGCTAGGTGAGGGTTGAATGAGATTTGTAATTCAGATTTGAATCACAGGTAAATTCAAAGCTTATAAATCGATATAGAGAGGATAGCTGAACGTTAAAGTCAGGTACAGAAATTTCCCTACTTAGAATTCGTTTGTGTGGGAATTCGAATGACAAAGAATAATAGGAGGGTTAGGAGTTGGGAACTCGGGACGCAAGATGGATACGAATGAAGAAATTATATAGTTCTCTTGCACATAGGGGTGTTATTTTCATTTTGGGAATAACCTCTATCTGATCTCCTCCCCGCAGAGGAGGCCATACTTCGGGTAGACCAGCAAGGCTAAGAGAATCCTGTTTCTCCTGGTGGGAAATTGCCTCGAGCAGTTTTGTAGTAACTACATGTGGTGTTCGTGTGGCTTTGCGAAGGGCTAAAACCAAAAAAGATTTCGTTATAAAATAACAAAGACTTAGAATGGCTTGACTAGGTATGAAGCCAAAAGCACTAAGGTAAATATGTGTTAAGAATATAAACGAAATTTCATATCTTAACTGAAAGTTAAAATTGTTTATTTACTGGAGGACGCATGTTTATATCGAAAATATAATACTGTATTCAATACTTTGTTTTATCCACTGGTCTATGAAATGAAACATCGACACTATATTCAAACATCAAAGAAATCCCTGTACAATTTAAATTTGCAATTGAATTTAAACGAGTAATTTTAATTAAAATAAAGATTTTGGTATTTTCTTCACTAGTTTTGAACCGTACTGTACAACAATCACGATTTAAACCAGAGACTTATATTTTATCAAGGCAAACTAGTTCCAAAGCTCATTGGTATTAGCGCAGATCTAAGTATTAGCAATAAAAAACAAGTTCTAATCTCCAACCAAGAGCAATCTAGTAACCAACGATTTCGGTCTCACCACCCTACTCAAATGCATTCTTAGGAGGATTTTTCGATTATAATATCTCCAACCAATGAAAGAAATTTAAAATTAAAGAATCCATCTAAACTATCGAGCAATAAAGGAGAACGACTTTCATTTCTTTAAATATTTTAAAAAATATAATGAGTAGCTAAATGAAATTTCCATGGTACATCAAGGCATGCATTTAATATATTTTATGAAGATTTCCTATGATACAATCGTATAAACAAAAGATTATATTAAATAAACTAACAAAATAAAATATTGACACGTATAAACTATGAAAAAGACCATTCACAGAATTTCTTAACAAGTAAAACACTATAAACAAAACAAGATTTGACAACGGTGAAAATTAAAACAGATAATATGAGGTGTTGGAGCAATTGTTTCGATTACTTCTTTACTCATACGACTACAGAACCTCATCAGTTTCTTGCCAAATTCTGATGTCATTTTGTTCCATTCTTGCTCAGCTTTCGCCCATTACACCGTCACAGTGGAAGGCTGCTCGTGTTAAGCGGTCTCTCTAATTATCTTCCAAAGGATCTCAATTGGATTGAAGGATCCATTCTAAGAAGGCCACTTCATTACTTGGATATTTCTTGATCAAAGAGCATTTTATTTGCTTTTCAGTATTGCATGGCACGTTGTTATGTAAAAATACTGCTTAACTTGTTCATAAATGCTCTGAGTGAAGGCATACCATATTTTTGTACGAGGTTTAAGTACACATTTGCACTCACCGTTCCGATTTTTCGCACTAGCGGACCAACTCCTTCGAGTAAAACATCCCACATACCAATACGATACTTCCTCCATGCTTGGCAGACTTTGTAACACATTTCGAGTTAAGTCTATCATCTGCAGCGCGTCTAACAAAGCGTATGCCTTCAGATACAACTAAATTAAATTTACTTACGTCAATGAGATGAATTATCTCCCAAAATTCGTCCCTTCAAACAACATGAGTCTCATCTGATCATTGCTTTGGTCGCCGGAAAAAGAGAGTTTACACAAAATGTACTGTGACAACGGCACACTTACCTTTTTCATAATCTCACCCTGCACTATCAAAAGGGTCATTCATAGAGAAGTGACAATTATCTCTGTGTTCTCAGGGGATGGTTTTGCGCCATCCTTCCTGTCGCGAAATCACAGAAAGGGACCTCCTCGTAGGCTTCAAGAGAATACTTCGCTGATGTAGCTCAGGAGTTACATCCACATTTGGCGGCAAATATGCAGATTGAGTACGACAATAATGGCGGTTGTACAGTTCTTACCTACTAATAAAAGTGTTGCCAGATGATCTCAAGTATCTCCTAGTATGTTCCTGACAAAATCGTTCGCTAATTTTTTAGTATTTTTTATCGAATATAAAAATGTATAATACGAAATTTCCAAAAATATATTAAATGGATCCCTTTATGTAACATTTAAATTAGATTTACCAATTCATTATATTTGGGAAAATATTTTAATAAAGGAAGATCGTTCTCTTGTTTTGCTCGGTAGTGTATATTAATTTGAAAAATCTGAGTAACTATGATACAATGCTTTTCTAGTATTCTTACAAATATTACTATGTCTCTCCCAAACGCCCCCACCCAAACCAGAGTACATTAAAACATTCCAAGTTCCTACTGTCCTAGAAAGGAAAGAAACAACACAAAAGGCTTGTCTCGAATCTTTGTAGGTAGATGGAGCATTGATCCATCTAATTTTGGGCGAAATCGCCCAACCAAATTCGAATCTTAATCACTGGTGAGCAAAAGGCCCCAGAGATTGATTGGCATTAGTGAGAGGGGGACTGAGTGTTATCGTGTGTTTGTGAGACCTACCGAAGATAGAGGAAGACTACTGAGCACTAGGGCTAGGCACCCTTTCCTTGTCTGGCTTATGTGGATATGATTGGCCCCATAGATAATCAAATTATTCTCTCGTCAAGTTTGTTGAGCAGATTAGTGAGTTCGCATCCAATGAAGTAAAGAAGTGAAATAGTGATGAGGGTGTTCTGATTGGCTGAAGGCATGTTAAGGCTTGGGGAACTACATATTCCTGTGGTTATAAGTATTAGTGTACCCACCCAATGGGCGTCCACCGAATGACGCCCTAAATATTTTGTGCCCACGCTCGTGCCATTTTACCCCTTGCCTCGGCGTCAGAAATCCAGCGCCGTATCCAACCGAATAGTGAGAACTTCCCTGATCATTATTAAAATGCCCTCCTCATCCAACCTCTTTCATCATCCTTTT
This sequence comes from Ceratothoa steindachneri, assembly GCA_963969495.1. NCBI lineage: Eukaryota > Metazoa > Arthropoda > Malacostraca > Isopoda > Cymothoidae > Ceratothoa > Ceratothoa steindachneri. The sequence continues at coordinate 127,158,218 of OZ018328.1, read as the reverse complement.
TAACTCACTTAAAAGAAATAGTTGAGAAAATAAGTAGATTTCTAGTTTTAAGATAAATAAGCAGGCTCTATTCAAGAAGTACATTATGGTAATTTAACTTCTTGCTACCGATGTTTTGGATAGGAACCCATTTACAAGCATATGACATTAGGAATATATATAAACATAATTTTTTTTAGAATAGGTATAGATATTTATAAATAAATTATATGGCTAATGGGAGAAGCAGATGGGGTAATATTCAAATAATATAAATGGAGGGCTTTTAATTCTTAGGGAATGGGAAATATGTTCTTGTTTTTCAAATAAAAACTGAGATTAATATGTTTTGGTGACTTTTTGTAGAAAAGAGAGCTAATGAAAATATTGAAACAATAAGGGTTGTTTTTTTGTGAGAGTAGTTTTAGCTTGTGTGATTCGTGAATGTTTATAGGTGTAGTAAAAGTGGAAAGGAGCTTGTGTCCGAGTTTAAAGTGGGGTTTGTATAAATCTAATATATATATATATATATATATATTTATTGTGAACCCTTACATTTCCCTGTCTTTATTGATTTTCCACCAAACCGCTAGCCGCTGATTGTCCCGTTTTTCAAATTCCCTTTTACGACTTCTTCAATCGCAGACATCTTTCAAACCTTCAAGGAAAAGGTTATTATCAATATCATAGGAGTCAAGCACACCTTCTCACATGAAAAACACTATTTAAAATTTCTTAAAGAATAAAATCTGGCGTAGTCTTGTAATTTCACCATTTAATGATTTTCAATTTATTTTCGCAATTTATTTCAATCAACAAATGGTGAGTGGTATAATAACGTAACATAAATAGTTTATTGTTTAAGCTTTTGTTAAACTCGATAAAAAGTAGAACTCTTTGCATCCTAAGACATCAGATTTAATTAATTAGAGATCAGTTCTCATTAGTCTACAATTTAGCGTTATTTTCAGTAACTCCGCTTCCCATTGCATTAATCACCATTCAATATGGAGAAGAGTTAAGTGAGCATTAAACCGTGTCACTTACGTTTGAGTAAGTTCAATGAACTCACTCATTCAAATTTTATAGCAATCAGTATTCGATAAATTCGAAAATCAATAATCCTCCATCTTTAAACAAGCTCGTTTCATCGTTTTATGACTAAGTTTTGAAGATATTTTAGATCAAACTCACCCAGAAGACTGAAAAACTATCCGTACTTCACTGAGTCGCAAGATTCTTGTGGATTCTGTTGGAGTGACATTACAAAAAGAGTCTTTCAACAAGGACGCTTGAGTTTTGTCAGGCGATAGTGGCCATGTTGTTAAAGCAACATATGGAAATCTCACTGTTAACTGTTTAGTAGTACTTGGCAAGTCACGATGGAAGGTTATAACGTTGAAGAGCGTGTGAAGTCATCAAATGTTATTATCAAAATCAGTGCTCCGTTCGACAAACGTTCCGCGCAAATTTCCCCCCAAAAATCATCTTCAGCGACGAGGCCCATTTTTGGAGGAATGGATTTGAAAACAAGCAAAATGGTCGGTTTTAAGACAAAAACAATCTACATGATATACACCAGCACCAATTGCATCCCAACAAAGTCACTGTTTGGTGCCGATTTTCGTTTAACGGATCATCGGTCCGTATTTTTTTTGAGAACGAAGATGGGATTGCCATAACTGTCAACGACAAGACCTAAATATCGATGATAAGCAACTTCTTGTGTCCTCAACTAAATTATATGCCTGATATGTATACTGACGACATGTGGTTCCAACAGGACGGCGCTATGTGCCACACTGCGCACGCCACGATAGACATTTTGCACCAGCGATTTCAGGGCAGGGTCATCTCGCGTGGTGGCGACGTCAACTGGCCACCAGGATCATGCAATTTAACACCACTAGACTACTTTCTTTGGGGCTACCCTAAATTGCAGGTATATTTGAATAATCCGCAAACAGTTGATGCCCTCAAAGTCAATATAACAAACACCATCCAGCAAATTCAGCCAAATTTATGCGACAAAGTCATCGAAAATTGTGCCTCTCGAATACGTTCCACCAAGTGAAGCCGCGGCAGAAATTTGAACGACCTCATATTTGACACTTAATGCCATAAAATGTGCTTTCAATTTTGAAATAAATTGAGTGCATATATCACACACAACTTGTTTTATTTACATTTAAAAATCGAGCGACCTTATTGGAAAACCCTATATATGTCGAAACTCAATATAAGGCTCAGATCCACTATAAATTCCTTTTATTTCCACAATATATATAAATATGTCTTGCTAAATATTAACATATGCTTATTTAAATAAACTTCTCTTAGGAAAGCTTTCAATGTACGCTTGTAATTTAGCTTTAAATTTCGTCTAACTCAGGTGGGGATTTAGAACCGATCCGCACTCTTTTATAGGTGCCGTTATTCCTGAGGTGGAATATGCAATTTAATTTGAAATTCAAGCCTCAGTTATTTATAGCATCTGGCATTCCCCGTGAAGGTAACCCAAATAAAGCTCCATTCAGTCGCTAACCACACTCGATGTCCTTTAAAATTACTATACTCAAAGGCTTTACTACATTACATCAGTAGCAGAATTAAGCGTTACAAAAACGTAACTAATTTGTAGAAATAAATATAAGACTTCTTCTAGCCAAAGGTTCAGAGCAATATGTTGATGTGTAAGCTTTACCACCATAGGTTACACTCACCACCGAGATGCACTCACCTAAAGTAATTGCATATAAACCAAAATAATGTAGGTTAAATTTAGGGCGGGAGATTATAAATTTATTTTATTTTCATAATATAAATAAATCATCTTAATGAATAAAGTGCGTTGTTTTTAATACTAATTATAGTAAAACTTCTTTATTAACTTTACACTTTGCAGCCCCGTGAAACATAAAGATCAAAAAGAAGAGTTGTGTCTAATTAGCTGAAATGAGTTTAAAGTTTTTGCAATGTTCGTTAAACTCTTTTCAACATTAACTACGGGTTATAATTTATTAACTTTTACATCGTCGATTGCAACATTGCAACAGCTTCTTACTGAGGATATAAACAAAACCAGAAGAAACCATTCGCTGAATAGAAGAAGGAATTGCGGCCATTTGTAAAAGTCCAAGGGTAATTGGTAAAGGATATAAGCTCCATAATAACACAAAGTTCCAAATAAAAATATTGTAGTAAAGACCACATAAGCTGCGGTTAGTATATATTAAAAATTAATAACTAAAACAGATTCAAGCGACCTGGATGACGAGCATCGTCCTCTCCAAGGAAGATATTTTTCAAAGGAAAAAATACCACCCCTAGTATGGATGATATAGGTTTCCCAGGAGGTTAGAAGCAGTGATTTTCTCAATACAATATATCTACCTATAGTATCTCTACCTAAAAGCAGACAGCTTGGGGTTCATCCTTTTTCTTCTTTAAATTGCCGATGTAGTTAAGTTGCAATTGCATATGAACTTTCAGGGTTCCTGTCATTATCAATCAACAAACATATTCAAACCATTGTGTACGGTATACACCAGAATTGTCTCAAAGGTAGCTAACTATGTTAGTTCATACTATATCTTTTGTCGAAAATATGCTAGGAGTTGTCTTTGCTGCATGATAATTGACCCTAGACTTTGAAATGAGCAGCTTGCTGCATATACTTTATTCACTTGGTGCTTTTAAGAGTGATTTGAAGACTGTTTTTTTCTCACGCCTGTCTTTAGTCATTTTAGGATGACACTTTGAACAGTGGAGTAGAATGTAAAATAAATATTATTTGTATACCGCACACTGAAGAAGCACCAGACATTCCTACCCTCCTTATCTTCTACAAAGATATTTCCCCTACGTACCTGTCGTAAACTTGACCGAACTGGTCAATTACAAATGGTTTCTTCACCACATGTTGGTAAGGTAGGAAGCTGTTTGAAGCATTGAGCCCAAATTTAAACTCATTGGAAACAATTATACACAAATCTTTATCTTTAGGCCTTGGTGTTATGAGTAAGCAACATTTAAAGCCAACCCTGGTAAAAATTCCGAGACCCTATTAAAAAGAATATAGTTTAGTTTTAATTATCATTTATATTATTCCAAAAAACGGTAACTATGCGATTTATTACGAATAAAAAGGTCTATGTGGAATTAAACATTATATTCCGAAGTCAGAAGGACCTAATGCAAACCCATGTTAATGAATGTGCTGAGTTGTTAGGTAAATAACAAATTTGTCTCAACCGAGAGAAATCTAAATTTCTAAATAATCTATCAAAAAATCAAAACTATATTTATAATTTGTCCAGATCGTCACTGTAAGAAATATAAAATGACTATAACTTGGTCGTAATATTAGTTATAGAATTAAAATTTTCAGTGTCTAGAAGAGTCTAAGAAAGCAGAAAAAAATATCAAGATTTATATCAAAAAATGTATTTCTACTTTCCTGTGAGTCTGATTTGACCTAATTTAGAGAATGAAGACTAATTCTTGGCTCGATAATATAATAAAAGATGTTACAATCAGAAAGAGTGCAGCATTGAAAAAGTTGAAGAATTAAACTTATAATCACTAGAAAAGAAGAAAACAAGACAAGAACTAATCCCGACCTTTTAATTTTTATAAGAATTCGAGCTTGGATAAGTTCTTTTAATAGAGGGAACCAAAGGGAAAAAGAATCAATCGACTCAATATGCGGGAAATACTATAGGAAACAGAATTGCGACGAACCATTTAACTTATAAAGTCGTGAAATGGTTGACTGGTCTTCCCATCAACGATATGTTCTACCGTTAAAGAATTTAGGTTTATTTCTCTTTAATTCCGAAAGGATTACAACTTCTCATCAGTAAAAGAATAGACAAGATGAAAAAGTACGAATATATAGGTAACTGAAACGGGAAAAGTACAAATAAACGATGACTAACACATTGACACCAGAAGGAAAATTGCTAAAAAAAAACAGCAAATGCTTTAAGTGGAAAAAAAATGGAATCGAAGGCGCTATTAAAGGTAATTTGGGGATAGGCAGTATTATAGGTTAGTTATCAATAAATATCGGGTCTTAAAGTATTTTAATTTTTTGCCATTAATGTTAATTGACCTTCAATCACATTTTGAAAGAAGTGGAAAAGATAAAGTAATGAAGATAACATTCATTTAAAGATACGTAGTAAGTAATTTGTTAACTATTTGGAACTGGAAAGAATAATATCGAAAAGATGTGCGAATTGACACCAGAGAGGGATGTCACTCTTTTGAACGTATTAAGAGAAGTTAATTTTTCCTGAGTTTCGGAGAGGCGTGCGATAATTGAGATGAATTTTACTTAAAATATATTCCTGATTCTAACTAGGGAGGCATCGCCGGTCCATTTACTCGTGCCAAAGTTGATAGAAGTATTGTTTTATCTTAATGATTTAACATAATTTTTGTTCCTGGCCCGTAAGTGCTACTTTTAACTCCTTTTATTGCGAAACAATATAAAATTGTCATTATTTGTTTTAAACTTTGCTTTTGCCACTTCTATGATGAAATATTTAACAAAAATATACACTTTTTATCCTTTGTAGGGCTAAAACAAAAAGTTATATTTATAGAATTTTATTGAAGGTTGCACAAGAAATATACAAAAACAAGTAAAAAAAGTTAAGAATGAACACTTTTTAGCGAATTCCGTTTGTAATGTAAATCACTTTCCCGTAAAAGCCCCTGAATGTAGTCTCCCTGCAAGTTTGCATTGTATACTTCCTAGTATTTTTGTTCAAAGTCCAGTATATTTTGATGGAAGCGCTCTTCTTTCTTCTCTGATTGTGTTCTCATATTCCTTTTGAACGAGTTAAGATGGGTAACAATGATGTGCGCCATCAAGAACATCCTGCTGTCCATTTATCCAGAGACTTTCACGAAGTTCTCAACCAGCTTCACATAATTATCAGCCATATGGTTCCCCCAAAAGCCCTGATTCACCGAAATAAAACTCTTCAAGGCTTCCTTTTCCATTTAGTAAGTTTTTCATGGGATTCTGAGTACTAAAATGTTCTTCATTTAAATTCCAACAAAGATACCATCTTTCACCTTTGCCTCCTAAAGCTTGGGAAATAAATTTTGAAGGTACTTGAAGGCTGCAGACACTTTTTTAAAATCTCTTACAAACTGCTTCATGACATCAAGATTTAAATGCAATAGAGGGAACACTGCATTTTAGAGTGTATCAATTGGTAATGCTTGACACTATTCCCTCCAACAGAGAACTCACTTCTTTGTGGCCATTGCTTAATGTGGTAATGTGATGTAACATCCGTACTTTGCGAAACACAGAGATCAAAGTGAAACGCAGTAAAGTTTTACTACAGACTCAGCTCACTTTCCAGCCAGGATCCCAAAGCTTGTACTGCGCAGGGAGTATTGCGTTCGACCTCTTTGGAGCACACCTCGTGTCACGCTGGAACCGTGCTAGTGTATACGGATGGCTCCAGTCCCAAGAAGGGGGAGGCTTCCACGCTGTATCCCCTCTGTTTGAAGTCAGCGGGGCTCTGCCAGGCGCTCCGTCTGTCATCACGGCCGAACTGGTGGCAATAAACCACTCGATACGGGAGATTACGTGACGTGCCCGTTTTGGAGACCGGATTGTGATCTATAGCGACTCACAAAGCGCCCTGAGTGCTCTCGGGGCATTAGACTTGCCGCTTCCCATGGTTCGTGATATCCGTGTCGCCACGGTTTTGGCGAGCCTTGCGGATGTCGAGATTATCTTCTGCTTTGTTCCTGGACATGTAGGAATTGCAGGGAATGAGCGCGCCGATGAGGGCGCCAAAGAGTCCGCGAGGACTCTGCGACCGGACCAGCGTTTCGCTCTTCCTCACACCGACTACATGGTAGGAATACGGGCAGCTCTTCGGACTGCTTGGCAAAGAAGATTGGAGACGGTCGAAGGGAACTTAGAGTTGCGTGCCATTGTGCCGCGACTGTTCCCATGGACCTATCCTTTAATGCCGCAATGGCTTCAAGTCGCTTTCTGTCGTCTCCGAATCTCCGAATCGGGCACACTCGTGTGACGCATCGCAATTTGATGGATCGCTCACCAGCGCCCTATTGCGACGACTGCATCGTCCTCCAGACTGTTCGGCACATTCTTGTCAAATGTCCCAGTCTGGGTGATCTTCCCGCACGAAACCTGTCCCGGTACTGCGATGGGTGGGGTCGCTACCGCCTGTCCCTTGTACTCGGGTCTAGTTCATGCAAATTGACTTGTGGACTTGTTGACTTTTGGGGGGAGGCCGGGTTTCTTCCCTTTATTTAAGAAGGTTCTATTTTTTGGTTTTTATTTTTGTTTGTTATTGTTTTCTTAGTAGGTTGCACGCTCCTGCACCGGGGTGAGGGAGACCTTCCCCCGCTGCCGGAGATTGCTTCCTGATTGTTAAGTTTTTCCAAATTTTATCATTATGTTTTTATATTTTTATTTTAAAGTAGCCTAGTTCTAGGCTGTCGTGTTTCCTGTGACTTATGCCCAAGTGGGCAGTTGCCAGATGGGCTCTATAAAAAAAACAAAAAAACAGCCCTGAGCCATATAATACAAAGATTGTAGAAGTAGCTTGGCACTGGTTTACTACTCCTTTAGATATAATGAATGAGCCAAAAATGGATGGAGGCTTATTACAATTATGGAGAATTACAGATCTAATTTTTTTTAGGAGCTCTCAATGAAGAGCCTCCACTCATCTGGATTAAATATATTTCCAATTGCATCAAACAGACAAGATACATCATCACAGAAGAATAACACAGCTTGATAAGTAAATAATTTAGATTTGTCACTTGCAGATTTGAATCTAGCTATTCCCACTCTTTTAAGCATGAAAATCAAAACTACAGCATTTGACTTTGACAGGCCGAGATATCCGACGAGGTGATTGAGGTCTCTTTGGTTTAAAAAGTATGGCTTTCTTTAAACATCAATAGCTTTAACATTAAAGTCAAAATCTTCACTGATCCTTACAGTTTCTGAATTATTGCTTTCTACTGAGGTTGGATAACTTTCCTGGAGGTCTAGATACAACAAGATCGGCAATGTTTGATATGGGTGCAAACGATGTTAGAAGATTGGGAGAGGAAATGTAGATGCAATTTGCCACTTCGACTTTTGTAGGGGAAAACCATGCAGAAGTGTCGGTTGCTTGAGTTCACGCAAAATCCTGGGAATGACAAAGTTCATGCCTAGTCTTTTCCCCTTTAAACCATGCTATAAAATAAAAAAATGTTTTATTACTCTTTTAGCTTAAAAAAATCTATATGATATTTTATATTTTACTCTTTACAAAAAAAATGAGGGGCCTAGAGTTTGTTTTTGTCCCCAACCTCTCTTTTTCGCATATATAACAAAATGTATTTGAAGACTAATGGCAACTTCTTAATGCCATTTCTCTTCTTATGTGTCCACTATGGTAGCTAAAGCTAAAATAATAGCCGATCGGTGAATCCCTGTATAAATATTTCTCAAGTTATACACCATAATATATTGAAAGCTGTAGAAGTTTACAGGGGTTTGTTCTGGCAAGTTCTGAGATATTCTTGAAACTTCATAAATTTTTACTAAATTCTAGAATTTCCTCATTAAATCTGAAGTTTTGGAAGTTTACCTTACGATAAATATTACTCTACAACATTTAAATATTTCTTCTCAAAATTCTAAATTATTTTATATATTTGAAAGTTTTTAGAATAAAAAAGGACTTTTAACGCAGGAACAAGAAAAAAAGTGAAATTGTGTTACATAATGTAAATAATGATACAAGAGAGATGAGTTTCCTTGCCCTTGAAATCAGAAAAGTCCGGAACTATATTTTGGTGGACTGGGATGTATTGCTTCTGAACTAGCAATTCACTACCTGCGATCTCACCCAAAATTTTATGCATCTTTATGCGCAAAGTACGAATTACACTCCTGTCTAAGTTGCGTAGACTTCACGTGCATAAATTTTAAAATTTTCGAACAAATTCAATTAACTTCTATCATAATTCCGATCTATCAGGAAGACATTATCTTACTGTTAACTTTAGATCCCTAATGTCGCAATTCAGATTTAGCAGGTTGAAGTTAAGGTACTATGAATCTTAAGATTACTAACTTCATAATTTGAAGGTAGCAACCTGAAATTATCTTATCGTTAAGCTTAGATCCCTAATATCATAATTCTGATGAGAAAGCCTGGCATTATATGTGGCAGTCTAACGCTGAGATACTTTTAAATTTAGATCCCTACAGTTATAGTTTCATATGACCAAAGCTAAACTAGTCCCTGATGTATTAATAAGGACGCGTTTGTCTTACTGTATCTTGATAATAACATTAGATCCTTCCTGTCATTATTCAAATGAGTCAGCAAATGTAAGTTGTCATACTGCCTGACCATATTTTACCATTAGCCTTAAATCTCTTATGATTAATTCGGATATGACAGCCTGAATTTATCTTACTGTTTACCATAAATATCTACTGTCATAAGACGGATGGACGTCATGACATTATCTTCCAGTTAAGTTAAGATACCTAGCGACATGATTAGGATGTGGCCACTTAATCCTATCTAGCTATTAACCTTTGTTCACTAACTATCTTAAACATAGATCATTTATGTCATAATTCAGATGTTGCAGCCTAAACTTTCTTATTTATAAACTTAAATCCCTGATGTCATAATTTGCATGTGGCAGCCTTACGTTATCTTATATTTTACCTTAGGAATGAGTTACTTTTAAATTTATATCCCTACAAATATAATCACATTTGTACAAGGCTAGACTGGTCTTACTTTTAACCTTTGATCCTTCGTTTCTTAATTAGGATGTGCCAGTCTGAAGTTACAGTAATGATAACATTACATCTTCACTGATATACTTCGGACTTTGTCTTAATTTTAAACTGAGATCCATACGGTGATAATTGGAATGTTGCAACGTGACCTGGTCTTGATTATACTCTTGTTATCATAGATCTGTTTTGTCATATTCGGATGTGACAGATTAACTTTGTCTTACTTTTCACCTAAGAACCTTAATGTCATAATTTGGATGTGGCAGCTTGGCGTTATCTTATTGTAACCTTAGTTCTCTAATGTCATAATTCAGATGTAGCCACATGGTTTTTTCTTAATTTAAACCTATATTGTTAATGTAAAAATTCAGATGTGGTAGCTGATCCTATCTTACGATTAAACTTAAATCCCTACTGATATAATTAGGATGAGGCAACCTGAGGTTATATTAATGTAAACTTTAGATTTCTTCTCATATGTATATTGATGTAGCAGCATGACTTTTTTCACACATTTAACATTAAATTTAACAGTAACTTTATTATCATAAATGGACGTGGCAGACGGACGTTATCTTAATCGTAAATTTATATCTCTATTCTCATAATTCACCTGTGAAATTGAAATTTTGAGTAATCCTTTGGCCGTAGATCCCTAGGGTCATAATTCAAATGTGGTAGCCTGAAGTTAATTTACTTTTGACCCCCTAGATCTTAACACTCATATTTCAAATGTACCAGCGTGACGTTATCCTACTCTTGACCTATCGATATAATTCGGATGTGGCAAATTGATTTTTTCTTGATTTCAACTTTACAACTGTACTATATTAATTACAACGTTGCAGCCTAACGTTATCTTAATGTTTTCTTATATCACTTTCGCCATAAATCAGATGCGGCTCCCTCCATTTTCTTTATTCAACCTTCGGTTCCTACTGGTATAATTCAGACCTGACAATCTAAAGTTATCTTATTTAGAACTTTGGATCACATCTGTCATAATTTGGAAGTGAAAAGCTTGATTTTCACTATCTTACTTTTAACATTTGGCTGCTTACTTACTACTACCTATAAACTGAGATACCTACTGTCATAATTTGGATGTGGCAGCAGGAATTGGTCTTATATTTAACCTTGGATCTCTACTCTCATAAACCGGATGTGTCAGGCTTATATTTTCTTTTTCTCTCTAAAGATTCTTAATATCAAAATTAGCTTTTCGGAGCCTGACGGTATTTTACTCTTAACCTTAGATTTATTTTGTCATAATTCAGATGTGGCATTCTGCCGTTGTAATGTTTCGAACCTTTAATCCCTAATGTCAGAATTCGGATGTGGAAACATACCGGTATCTTATTTGTAAACTAGGATCACTTTTGTCTTAAATTAGATGTGGCAGCGTGACGTTATCATACTTATATTTTGATGCCTCCTGTCAAAAGTTAAATGTGGCAGCCTGACGTTTTGTTACTGTTAATTTAAAATCCATGCTGTGATAATTTGGATGTGTTAGCCTGATCCTATCTTACAGCTAACCTTCGATTGCACTGAAATAATTCAGATATATACCCCTGAAAATGTCTTACTTCTAACCATATCTTTATAATTAGGATAAAGCAGCATGGCATTATCTTAATGTTGACCTTAGATCCCTTTTGTTATAAATCTTTTTCGGCAGCCTGACATCATTTCATTGTTAAACTTAGCTCCATTTCTGTCATAATTCGGATGTGGCAGGCTGAAGTTTTCCTACCTTTAACCATATATTCGTATTGTCATAATTCAGATGTGGCAGGTTGTGCTGTCTTAATATTAACCTTAGATCCCTTTTGTCATAATTTGGTGTAGGCAGCCTTAATTTGTCTTAATTTTAATCTGAGATCCTTACGGTCAGAATTCGAATGTGACAGCTAAAAATCGACTTACAAACGTAGTACGGAGTAACAAACGGATGTAAATTTAGCACTTTAAAGTCATAATTCGGATTTCGAATGTAGCAAACTTGTCTTTCTTTCTCTCCAAAGACCCCCAATGCCACAATTAGGAAATGGCATCCTGACGTTTTCTTACTGGCAACCTAAATCACTTCTGTCATAAATCAAATGTGGCTACCTAACGTTATTCTACAGATAATTTTAGATCCTTCTTGTGAGAACTCGGATGTGGCAGCCTGAACTCGTCTTGCTTATAATCTTAGATCCCTAATATCATAATTTGGATGTGGCAGCGTGACATTATCCTACTCATAAATTTAAATACCTTCTATAATAACTCAGATATAGGCAGAGCAGCCTAAATTTATTGTAGATTTTAACGTAGATATTTACTATCTTTATTTGGATGTGGCACTCTGACTTTATCTTACCGTTAAATTCCAAATGTCATACTTTACATTTGGTGACTGGTGTTGTCTCAATTTTAAGCTTATATCCCTATTGTTAGGGTTCCGTTGTGGTAGCCTGACTTTGTCTTACATTTAAACTGAGATCCCTACTGTAATCATTCGAATATGGCATCCTGACCTCATCCTACTGATAATCTTAGATAACTACTCTCATAATTCGGAAGATGCAGTGTGTCTCCTTAGTTCCTCAGTGTAGTCATAAGGATTTGGGAGACTGATATTATCTTTCTGTTAACGTTAGATACCTCCTCCTACATTTAAACTTAGATATTTACTGCCAAAAATAGAATGTAGCAGCTTCACGTTATATTACTGTCAACCTTTGATCACAGTGTCATAACTGGAAAGTGTCTGCCTGACATTATCTTAATTCTAAGCTTAGATGTCGAATGTCTTAAATCGGATGTAGAACCCTGACTTTGTCTTAATTTTAAACTGATGTCCCTAATGTTATAGTTCGGAGGAATCAGAGTCACCTGTTGTTAGTTTCTGCCTTAGATCCATGTTTTTATAATTTGGATGTTGAAGCCTGACGTTATCTTATTTGTATCATTATATCCCTAATGTCATAAATCTGATGTGGCAGCCTTACCTGGTCTTTTTCTAAGCTTAGACCTCTAAAGTCATAATTAGGAAATGGCATTCCTGAAGAGGCCTTACGTCTAAGCTTAGATCCATAATATCATATTTCGGATGTCACTGAGGGACGTAAACTTCCTGTTATATTTACATCTTAACTGAATTGAATCGGATGTGGCTGAGTAAGGTTCTCTATTCTAAGCTTATATCTTTAAACTCATAATTCAGATGTGGTAGTCTGCACTTGTCATACTGGTTTCCTGACTTGCTATTATCTTTAACCTTACATCCCTAATAATATCATTCAGATATGGAAACCTGAAATTTTCTTACTTCTAACCTTATATACCTACTAAAGTAATTATAGTAAAGGACTCTAGCGTGTCCTAATGTTAACCTTAGATTCTTTCTGTCATAATTCCTTTCTGATAGTGGCAATTTTTCTTACATTTGACCTCAAAACTTCTACTATCATATTTCTCATGTGGCATCCTGATGTTTTCTTACATTTAAAACTAGAACCCCAACGTCACTATTCAGATATGGCAGCCTGTTGTTGTTCTTGATGTTAACATTAGATCACTAATATCATGTGTTTATTCAAACAGGCTGAATTTCTCTTACTTTTACACTGAGTTTGGATGTTGCTTAGATTTCTAAAGTCATACTTAACAAATGGCAGGCCTGAACTGGTCTTAGGTCTAAGATTAGATATTTAATGTCATAATTCGGATGTGGCTGCGCGACGTTAACTTGCTGTTAACCTTACATCCCTACAGTCTTAATTCGGATGGCAGCATGACGTTCTCTTATTACAAACATAGATGGTTACACTCATAACTCGGATGTTGTAGCCAAAGTTAGTTTTACCTTAATAATAGATGCCTACCCTTAGAATGAGGATATGTAAGACTGAAAATACCTTAGAGTTAACATTAGATCAATACTTGTAAGAGTCTGATGTTACAGCCTCATTTTGTCTTACATATAAACTTTATCTTACTGTTGACCATAGATCACTACTGTCATAATTTAAATCTGTCAACTTCGATTTATCTTACTTTTAAACTAAGTCCTCTTCCGTCATAATTAATATGTGGCAGCGTAGCATTACCATAGTTCTAACCTTAGATCCCTAATGTCATATTTCTGACGTGGAAGCAGGCCGTTTACTTATTTTAAACTTAGATCCCTATTGAAATCATCGAATTTAGCATTGTAATTTTATCTCATTGTTAACTTTAAATACCTTCTGTCATAAATCAAATATAGCATCTTGACTTGTGTTAAATTTAAACTTAGTTTTTGTTTTCATAATTTTGATGTGGCAACCTGACGTTATATTTCTATTAACCTTAGATCTTTTCGCTCATATTCAATATGTGGCTGCCTGGCTTTTGTCTTTCTTCTAACCTTAGATGCCTAATTCCACAATTCTCAGATGGAAGCATGAAGTCATCTTACTTGTAATCTCAGAGACCTATTCTCATATTTCGGATATGGGTGCTTGATTTTTTCTTTCTATTAACCTACAATCCTTTTAGTTATAGTTCAGATATGGCAGCCTAACATTATGCTACACATAACCTAAGATTCCTAATCTCAAATTTCGGATCTGGCAAAGAGACGTTTTTTTTAAGGTTAACTAGATCTACGAGTATTATGTCATAAATCAGATGTGACACCATGACTTTGTCTTACATTTAAGCTTAGAGATATTTTGTCAACACTCGCATGTGGCAGCTTGGTGTTTTTCACTGTTAACCATAGACCCATATTGTCATATTTCAGTTGTGGCAGCCTGACTTCGTCTTACATTTAAACTTAGATCCATACTGTCATAATTTAGATGTGGCAGAATGAAAACATCTTACTCTTAACCTTAGGTCGCTATTGTCATAAAACCATTGCAGCAGCCTTACATTGTCTTTTTTTACCCAGAGATCCCTAATATGATAAATATGATGAGGTAGCCTGACGTTATCTTCTTATTTAACTTAGATCCATGCTGTTCTAAATCAGAAGTGAGAGACTAATTTTGTCTTACTTCTAACTTTAAATCCCTACTACCATAATTAGGATGTGAGAGCGTGGTATTATCTTACATTTAACTTTAGATACCTTATCTCATAAATCCGATAAGGTAGCCTGACTTGATCAAACATTTAAACTTATATTTTCGCTATCATAATTTGCATTTGGCATACTGATGTTATCTAACTTGTAACCTTAAATCCCTTATGTCATTATTCTGATGTAAAAGACTGGTGTTTTCTTGCTGTGACCTTAGAATATTAAGGTCATATTTCAGTTGTGGCAGCCTAACTTTACCTAACTTTTCAACTAATAATCCTTCTGTCATAATTCGGATGTGACAAGATCACCTTATCTTACTGTTAACCTTAGATAATTAGACTCATAAGTCAGATATTGCAGCGATATTTTGTCTTTTCATTAATCTTAGATCCCTACTGCCGTAATTTGGATCTGAGAGACTGACATTAGTTTACTGTAATGTTAACCTTAGGTCTCTTCTTTTTATATATGTGATGAAACAATCTTACTTTTAACCTTAGATTCCCTGCGTTATAATTCAACTTCAGCAGCTTGATGTTGTCTTACTTTTAACCTTAAGACATCCGTAATATCATAATTCGGGGGGTCTAAGCATCACGTTATCTTAGTTTTAACCTTAGATCTTTAATGACCTAATTCTAATTTGACAGCTTCACTTTGTTTTACTTTTAACCTTACATCTATACTCTCATAATTCGGATGTGGCAGCCTGACGTATTCTTAATGTTTACCTTAGAGCCCTTGTGTCTTAAGAATACTCCTAGTTAGCTGAGACGTAATCATTCTCTTCACAATGTCCCCATAAAAATCTAGCAAATTTCGCCTCATCAAAGGTGTCATAATTGATACAGTCAATGACTGCATCACCATTAATATATTCTCAGTTTACGGACAACCAAACAGATCAAAGTTTTGGCTAAGTAATGGTAATGCTCTTTTTCTGATTCTATGCCGCTATTTCATTGAAGTATTCTAAACTAGATCCTTGCAAATATTGCTCCTTCACAGCTTTTATGGCTGAAGTATGTTGATGATGTCTCATTAAAATGGGCTATCAATCTCGACTTTTAAGCGTTCTCCAATAACCTTCACTCCCACCATCCTTCTATTACGTTTAAGAAATGGTAATGCAAAGATTTCTCCTCCTTTTTGTCATAAAAATGATTAAGACTTCAAATTGATTAAGTTTTTGAGTATAAAGGAATCGCGCCGATTCAAGTTACTACTTCCATTATTTTTCCTTATCTGATCAAAAATCAAAACGTTGACCACCTCACCTCTCTTTCTGCGATCATACAAGACCTTCAATCCTCTCTTAATCTAAGATGAACCAAACCATCTCAGAAAACATTCAACTAGCTCCAATACCCCCAGTTGACAAGTAAAAAATCCAATCTATGAGCCTTTTCCCATTTCTAGTCTTCTAGTTAGAAACCTTTGAACACGGAATCTATCCAGTTACATTTCTCTCCCTGTTTACTACAGGACAACAACTTCTATACACTAGTTATCCCATACTTCAGTATAATATTGAAATCTTTATACTCCCATGGGATTCCTGTCCATTGAAGAGACTACAGGCTCAATCCTGAAAAGGATAAAATGAACACCAAATATGTTCTCCGTGCAGAAAATAAGAAATCTTGTGTGTTTACCACTTGTCGACATAAATGGCCACATTAAATTGAATAAGTAAAAATTACTTTTCAAATGTCTAAAGTTGAATGGAAAATCTCGAAACAACTTCGTGTTCCGAATGTCTTTATACTCCCCTTTAGAACAACGCTGATATTGATACCCTGTAACTTAATGAAAAGTAATTAGGAGAATAAACATTTATTTCTATTTTCATCGCTAAAAAATATTTATGCATATATTGATTATAAAGAGATATAAAATCATCTAAATAATAAATATGTTCTTAAGGGGATAACAATGCATCAGAACACCTTGTCGGTTAATCCGAGAAATTTCAATAACTGAAAGAAGCTTACGTCCCAATCAATTTAAATGAAATCTCGTGAAAAAACAAATTACCCCAAATTTGGACTGCATAGCACGGCCTGATTGATCCTATTTTTCTATTTATATAATCTTCTTCTTCTTATACCTCTCATTATTAATTTAATTTATATTTATTAAATATTTCTGTCGTTTGTCTCGAAAACAACTTCATCTGATCAAATTGAACCTTTATATTAAGTATATAATGTATTACTTTAATTTTATTTATGTTTAAAAAATTCTGCTCAATATCCAAAAATTATGAGTGTCTTAGGACCGCTCTTCTAGAGTAGGATTATCTGAAGGATGCAGATACTTCAGCTAGAAAACCAAGAACGATCATAAGAAAATATCTTGCAACCTTTTTTTTTTTAACTTTTAGGAGCCTATCCGGCGACTGCCCACTTGGGCATAAATCGCCGCAATGACAACAGCCTAGCACTAAGGTAGCTTAAAATAAGAATATGAAAGCAAAACAACGATAAAAAGGGAAGATGGCAACAATCAGGAAGCAAGCTCTAGTGTCAGGGGGAGGTCCCCCTTCCCCCGGCGCAGGAGCATGCAACCTACAAAGTAAACAACAATAAAAAAAACTAACCTAGTTAAATAAAGAGGAGAAGGCTGGCCTCCCGCCAAAAGTTTATTAGTCCACCAGTCAATGGGCACGAACTAGTCCCGAGTAAAAGGGACAGGTGGTAGTGACCCCGCCCATCCTAGGGCCAGGATAGGTAACGGGCGTGGATTTCGCCCAGACTAGGACATTTAACAGGAATGTGACAAACTGTCTAGGGGACAACGCAGTCTTCAAATTAGGGCGGTGGTAAGCGCACCATCACAGGCGGTGCGTCCCGCGAGTGTGCCCAATTCGGAGACGACGTAAAGTAAATTGAAACCTTCGTGACATTGGGGGGTAGGCCCATGGGAGCAGTTGCGTCGCAATGGCACGCAACTGTAAGTTCCCTTTGACCGTTTCTCCATCTTGTTTAACAAAGAGACCCAAGAGCTGCATGTATTCCTGTCATGTAGTCGGTGTGAGGGTGAGCACAATGCTGGTTCGGTCGCAGAGTCCTCTCGGACTCTTTGGCGCCTTCATCGGCGCGCTCATTCCCCGCAATTCCAACATGTCCAGGAACCCAGCAGAAGATAATCTCGACATCCGCCCGGCTCGTTAAAACCATGGCATCACGGATATCGCGAAACAGGTGATGCGGAGATTCCAATGTCTAAGAGCACTAAAGGCGCTTTATAAGTCGCTATAGATCACAAGCCGGTCTCCAAAACGGGCACGTCACGTACTCTCCGGTACCGAGTGGTGTATTTCCACGAGCTCTGCCGTGAAGACAGGCGCAGCGCCTGGAAGAGCCCCGCTGACTTCAAACAGAGGGGATACGGCGTGGAAGCCGACCCTCTCTTGGCACTTGGAGCCATCCGTATACTTTGCACGGTTCCAGCGTGACACGAGGTGTGTTTCAAAAAGGTCGAACGCAATATTCTCTGCGCTGTACAAGCTTTGGGAGCAGAGGCGTGGCTAAAAATAGCCAAATGTGGTACCCTCCAGGGTGGCGTCCTTGGAAGAACCAGGGGCACCACCGGCCCGAGAGCTATACATAGTTCTAGAAGGAGTTTTCTGGCCCTAAACCCAAAGGGCTTAGGATATGACTGTCGTCTCTCGGTGGCATAGGCACCGTCGAAATCAGTTGTGAATGCAGTGAGAGCTTTTGGCGACGGAGGGAGGCGCTGGGCTTGCGCGTAGAAGTGAATAATGCACTGTTAACGGAGCAGAGCGAGTGGCATCTCCCCAGCATCGACTAGTAGACTCTCAATGGGCGAAGTGCAGAAGGCATCGATAGCCAGGCCTAGGCCGGTGTGGTGGATTGAGTCCACTTTCCACAATACACGCTCGGCTGTGAATGCATAAAACTCGCATCCGCAGTTGAGCTTCAAACGAACAAAGGATCAATGAAAAAAGTAAGGCTGTAACCCTATCAGTGCCCCAAGCGCTGAACGTCACGGAACGGAGAATAACCATGGCAAGGTACAAGAGACCCTAAGGCTCTAAATATGAGCCTCCCAGGTGAGGCGTCGGTCAAATACAAGACCAAGGAAACTGTGCGATTCAACCACATCCAGGCGTACCACATTAAGAAACAAGTCTGGGTCAGGGTGAGGCCGTGAATGTCGGCAGAAGTGCACCACCTTATTCTTGGCGAAGGAAAACCGAAAACTGTGCGCTTGGGCATAAAAAGAGACGCGATTCAATCCCTATTGGAGTCGAAGCTCCAGAGTTGGCATCTGGGATGTGCCAAAAGAGATCAAACGGTCGCCCACGTAGAGCCTAGCGAGAACATCTTCTTGCAGCACCAAGTTGATGCAGTTGACACTGAGGACAATTCCCTGCGGGCAACCCTCTTCCTGCTCCATTAAGCGAGAAAGGGCTCCGCCTACCCGTACGCGAAATCGACGATCTCGCAAAAATTCAGATATAAAGATTAGAAGGCGTCCCCTTGCCCTCATCTCGTGGAGAGACTCCATGACACCGTATAGCCATGCGGTATCATAGGCCTTGTCCAGATCAAAAAACACCGTCGAGTAGTGGTTTCTACGAAGGAAGGCCTCGCAGCCGGTATTTTCCAGTTAGAGCAAAGCATCCGACTTAGATTTGAACTTACATAGGTGCACTATGCAGAAGAAAGATGGTCTCCGCTGTATAGCAGGAAGGCTAATCTAACCTTTACCAATTTCTCCATCAACTTGCACAAGCAGGAGGTAGAAGAGATTGTGCAGAAACCTGCCGGGGTAGAGTGATCTAGCGATTCGCCATTAATCCTGGAGGAGAGCCTCCACCCAGATTCTGTTGAACAAATCTAAGAGAAAGGCCATGCCTTGCTCACCCAGGTGTCGAAGCATGGCGTACGGGACATCGTCCCGACCATGGGCGGTGTCCGCGCACGAATCAAGAGCGGAACGTAGCTGACTCTGAGTTAACCTGTCATTAAAGGGTTCTCTGCCCCTGGAGGTTAAGTCCAGTTAGCCGCCTCCTGCGACATCACAACGTGCATTGAATGCTGGCAGAGAAGGATCCCGGCTAGAGAATGCAGAGAAAAATTTTGCGAAAGATTCCGCCACGGACGCGAGACGAGACGAGAGTGGTCCTGCGAGAACTTGTCAGAGAACTTTTGACTCGCTTCCACACCTCTGCCAGACGGGCATGCTTCGAAATATACCTGAACCCAGCCCTAGCTCGACGAAATTCACCAACAGTGGAATCGTTCAGGCGGCGCTTGTAGCGCATGTAAGCAGAAGGGTTCTGTTTGAGGACCGTCTTACACTCGGCGTGCAAAATGGCCAGACGTTCTGGGAATAGTAGTCAGGCCCGCGGCGATGAGGTTGCCGGAGAAGAACTCAACGGCCTCATCTACCGCCCTAAACTCCTTGACTGAGATAGAAAATTCAGTCATTTCCTGAAATGCATCCCACCGCTCCCGCAACAAGCCCTACCAAGGTGGGCTCTCAGGCGGCAGCTGCCCAGAAAATGATATTTGAATGAGAAAGTGATGACTATCTTTGAGGTCATCGACCACCCCCCAATCAAAATCAAGCGGTGCATGCGGAGAGCACAGAGATAGATCAAGGCAAGAAAATGAAGCGGTTCTCGCGCAGTGATGCGTAAGCTCATCCACATTTAGGACACCTATCTCAAGTTCTTCGACCACATCGGCAAGGACTTGTTTCCTTGGATTTATTGAGTAGTTTTCCCAGAGTGGATGTCTGCCTTTCAGATCTCCTAGCAAGAGAAAGGGCCTCGGCAACCATGCCACGACGCGGCAGAAGTGCCCCGCGTCAAAGTCAGCGGACGGTAGAATGTCCGCAGAAATAACAGTATACCTTCTATCCAAGTGAAGCTGCACAGCTACTGCCTGAAAGGAGATATCTAAAGTAAAAAGAAGAACGGAGACATCATGCTGGGTATAAACCGGGCATCCCCCAGCCCGGCCCTCATCTTGTGGTGGTGGGGTCGCAAAACCCTTATACACCGGGAGGGCAGGGAGGGGTCTCGCGCCTAGCATGGTCTTCTGTAGAAAAATAGCTAACAGAAAACGGGACGAGACGAGCGTCCGCAGCTCCTCTCAGTTGGCCCGGAGTCCACAGAAATTCCATTAAGAGAATATGCCCTCCAGGATTTGCTCGGAGGAGACGCGGGGAGGCCCTCTTCGAACAGAAAACCATCACTGGAATGGCCGTACGCTTCCCGGAGCCAGAACCCCAGGTGCTGTTGGCCGGACAAAGCACTGAAGGCACTGTCGCCTTCGACGAGTTATTGGGGGAGGTTGGGCTCGCCATGCGAGTCTTTTCCTTCCTCCACCTTGAAACCTTAGGAGGGCGTTGCTGCATCGGAGGCGGGGCACCCTCTTTTGGAGGAGCCACCGTCTCCAAGCCACCCAGCCCACCACTAGGCGTGGGCAAAGAAGCTGAAGCTCTTTTCTTGCTGTCCTCCTTTCGGGGGGCAGCTTTCAGAACCCCGGAAGAAGGCCTATCGACCAACTTTAGGGGTGTTGCCTCCTGTGATTCATTATACTCACCGTGGAAACGATCACGCTGGGGTAAGTAGGGGGAGCCCTGGTTTTAGCCTGGGCTGGGTGTAAACCCTTTGTGTCACCAGCTTTACCAGGGGAGCGCCCGGGTTAAGTAGGGGCCGCAGAAGGGCTCCGAATGGGCACGGAAACAACCGTGCTCGTTGGCCTGTATGGGCCAGGAGCAGAGTGTGCCTTTCTAAGCATTGAGGCGTGAGACGTCCCAGGCAGAGCTGGGCTCGCTAGGACCAAGTCCTTAGCCTCGCGAAATGAGAGTCAATCCGGGGCGTGAACGGCCAGGATTTCTTTCTCAAGGAGATATGCACCACATGTCTTCGAAGAAGCGGGGTGCGGCTCTCTGCAATTGACAAACTTGGCCACACACGATTTGGACTTATGGTGTTCGGCCTTGGAGAAATTTAAACATACTTCAGGTGACCCTGAGCGATTCGTATGGCCGGAAGCGGTGACAGCAATAGCACCTCCGCGGCAGTGGCACGAATGCCTTCACGCTATAGCGGTACCAACCAGCACGCACCGACTCAGGGAGCTTGTCACAGTCAAACGTGATGAAGAGTGTAGGGGTGGGTCTCGAGGCCCCTCCCTGCTTTCTCATCACACGTTCGACCTTGACCACCCCATGGTCAGCCAGCTCTAAGGTGATGTCCTCTTTTTAGTAGTCAACGAGTTCCCTCGCATAAACTACTCCTTTTACAAAGTTCATGGTAGAGTGCGGCGTCACACTCAAAGGCGTGCCATCAAGTGTCCTAAGAGCACTAATAGTGGCTGCCTCGGCAGGATTCGACGCATTCACCAAAAGGCTCTTGTCCAAGAAACGGGTCACCTTCGGCTCTCTACCAATCAAACTAGCTAAAGCTCTCCTCTGATGGATCATGTTGCCCGTAGCCAACAGAGTGCCATCAGTGGAGGGAATAACGAGGAAGCATTTAAAGCCAGCAGGCTCTAAAACGCCGGGTATTCACTGAATGAGAGGCCCCCTATGTTATCGAGGCTCCGCCCTGCTCACTTTGTGTCATAATCAGGGGCTCTGCACCCAGGGGGAAAGGGGGGCAGAGGGGCCGGATGTGCCGATCTTGGCTTAGTGGCTCACCGAAATGGCAGCAGACCCATCTGTCCCAGCAAACCCCGCGGATGGAGAGGAGCTCCGAGTCTTTTTAGTCTTTTTTGTTGTTTGTTTTCTTTTTAGGAGAGGATGGTGGAGAATGAACCTTCTTCTCCCATCTGCCGGCAGGAGCCCCCAGGCAAGATGGACCGGCCTCAGCAAGGTCCTTCTCCGAAATGGTAAAGGTTCTGGCAGTCGTAGGCGCACCGGTCGGAGGAGGAGATCCCTCCTCTCCTTGTACTGCCTTGAAAACCCTAGCCGTTTGAGGAGGATCTTACATAGGAGTGGTCTCGAGTTCGGTGCTTGGCGTGGAGCCCAGATTCGCTCCCTTGGAAGGCCCTAACGTCTGAGGCTAGGTTACCTCAAGGACCATGTCGATCTCGGGTGGGGCATTTATTTGGCCATCACCCCTCCCTCCCGTGGGACATCACAGGTTCTATTGGCAGCAGTGTCTTTAGTCTCGTCTTGTTAGGCACAGGCCTTGACCCCTGCTAGGTTTAGTATTCTAGCCAGCTGGTCTTTCGAGGGAAGCGATTGAAGGGGCTTGGCTTCCCTCTCCCCCTAAGGGGGTGTGCCCTACCAAGCCGCTTAATTGGGAAGAGGTCGTCTATGGGCTACTTGCTGGCTTTCTTGGCAGTCCCCTTTGAAAGTAAAGGGGGAACTGCCACTGGAAAGAGGGAGTGCCCGAAGGCACCTCCAGACAAGGGGGTGAGGAGGAGTCCCCTACACTCGTAGGCGAAGGGGAGGAGTGAGCCACCTCACCGGTTAGAGAAATTTGGAGGGTCCCCTACACTTGCACAGGGGCCGGGAACCTCCATTTTTTTCTGTGGAGCTGCCAGAAGTCGGCTCTGTTGATTGTGAGGGAGAATGGGAAGTTTATTTTTTAAATTACCATCATTGGGCATGAAGACCCTAATTTTCTCACAAGATGCACACGCTCATCAACCCTCGCAATAGCCTTCCCTGTAAGGGGTGCGTACAGGCCTGGCAGAGCCAGCTGCCGCCATTTAAGACCACCCCTCCCGCCTGGTGGCCTGGCAGTCCCTCAGCATGGCGGCTCCGCCTTGGACACGGTGTAAAATTTACAGAGTGTGAAGATAGAAGGAAAAGGGATGTGAGGAAGGTATGGGTGGGGATGAATGAGGTTGTTAAAAATCCACCATCCCAAACAAGAGCTCAAGGGTTAGGTAACATTTTTCCGTCCCCCTCAGCCCCAATCCGAGATAGTTGGCTGTGAAGAAGGTCGGCATTTACCCTGTGAAAATAGAGGCCGACCAGAGAAAGTTGTGGGAGAGGTTAGAAGGGAAGTGAGGAAGTAGGGGAGAAATACAGGCTGTCTGGGAGAATGAGAATAGGCTAAGCTGGGGCCGAACGGGGCGCTGAGTGCCGTCAGCACGGCGGCCAGGATGGCAAATTTTAGAGATCAGCCACTTTTCCTAGCAAATAAATTACAAAACACGTTCACTACTAATTATCTTTTACTATTTCCCAACAATTCAATTTCCTTCTTATCTAATCTATTATCTTGAAAATAGTCTTATTTGTTTAATGTAAACTATCTTATATTGTAGGCATTCTGTCATCCGTATTTCAAAATTCCAGAGTAAACTGAAGTTGATATTTATAAGGGCATGCACAACATCTAAAATTAAACTGGACATTCTGAGGTAAGGGTTCAATTAAGAGAGCCTTATGCATTTCTCTTTTCTCTATGAAATGTTGCTGACTGAAGAAAAAACAAGACGGAAACTTCTGTTAAAATAAGTAAGAGAGAAATAAAACTTCTAAAAGAGGAATTTGGAATGATATTTTCTGGCTTCCATGACCATTAGGCAAAATTTTAAATTATTTGGTAACCTCTCTGTCTATAGCCAGAACAAAGAGTATTAGCTTGATTTTTCATGTAGTGTGATGATGCTTGTGGGTATAAGAGAGCGACATGCATGTTCGAAAGGAGAGTTCTGAATGCGCTGTTATCCCTTTTGCCATGTTTGACTCACATCTACGATAGTGAGTGGTGTATATGTGAGTAGTGGTTAGACTAGTCTTTTATATAAGTGAAGATGTAGTTTTCGGCTCGCAAGATAGAGCCTGCGCAGCTATTTGCTAATATTTTCTGCCCTTGTTTATATTAGTTTTGGTGTGTGTGGAATTTTAGGAGAATGTCAAATATTCTCCATATATTTTTAAGTGGGGTGTATATGTGAATATTTTGGATTCTTGTGTGTGTATATTTGTATGTTTTTTATATACATATAATGATCGAATGTGCTGTAGAATGTCACTTCTTTCTTTTGGAGATTTGTAGCTATAAGCCATTTATTCTCATAATCTGTCTTCTCGTCCATACATATTTGTGCATGGCGTATGTTTCTGTTTGAGCCCTGGCCGCATAGGATAATGATGTTGTCGTTGGCGTAGGATAGAGTATACGTATGGATGCAGTTTTTGTTTGACGTAGGGTGTCGTGGGTGTTTATGATAAGGAGTGTTGGTGCTAGTACGCTAGAATGGAGCACCCATGCGTGTGGTGTGAATAGGCGTCATGTTTTGTTGTAGAGAGAGAGAGAGAGATGTGGGACTCCGTATTGTTGGCTACTTTCCCAGAAGTTCTCTTATACCGTACCTTATCGAAGGTATTCTACAGGTCCTTGCTAATCGAAGTGTTTTCTGTCGTGATTATCGTGATTTGGGTAGGATGTCATGAACGTGGTTACAAACTTTGAGTGAACTGGATATTTCTGAAGCCCTAATAGCAGGGGGTAACCAGTTCCTCTCCTCCAAAAAACTTGGACGACGGTATTGACCATAGCTCAAGAACTTGATGCGCTTTAACAGAGAGATGGGCAAGTAGTTTTAATTGTGCTTTTTTGAGGGGGGAGGGGAAATTTGTGTAGTACTATGTTTTGTGAGACTTTGAATGGTTGATGAAAGTGGCCAGAGGAAAGTGAAGCGCTGAAAAGGAGTATGAGTGTAGAGAAGATGGTTACTGAAAAGAGGTGAATTTTTGAGGTTGGAAAGCCGGAGAGGCCGAATGCACGTTTTGATGTTGATAATCTAGGCCCATGGTTACTTAAAACTAATTTAATCACTCCTGCAACGAAACAAGATCATTAATGCAGGCAGTCAAGCGTGACCCCTCGGGTGACAGTCAGAGAATTTTGAGCACGCCTTAACCGAATATGCGCGATTTTTAAATAAATATCTAAATTGTTTGAGGTGTGGGCATGCTGATAATATACGAGGGGTGGTCAATAAGTGTTCAATTCGGATATAAAGAGACGAGATATGAGGAGAAGTGTTTAAATATTTTTCAATATAACTACCCTTGACATCAATGCACTTGCGACACTGGTCCCTGAAGCTTCGAATTCCCGATAACCAGAAATTTCCCGACTGCTGTTCAATCCACTGCTGGACGGCGAGCTGGACATCTTCCTCGTCCCCAAACTGGCGGAATAAAAAGTAGTTGCTAGAGGCCAGATCTGGACGGTAGGGGTGATGGTTGAGCTCCTCGAATCCGCACTTGCGCAGGACAGCTTGTGCAACTCTGGCCTTGTGGACAGGAGCATTGTCGTGGAGGAGCAGGACAACGCGTATCAACTTGCCGTGCCACTTCTGAAGGATGCACTTCTTCAACCCAGCCAGTTCCTCGGCGTAATATTGGCCTGTGATGGTTCTTCCACGAGGCGCATAGTACACCATCAAAACTCCCTCAGAATCTCAGAAGATGGTGGCCATGATCTTCCCGGCTGAGGGTTGGGTCCGGAACTTGATGGGGGCTGGAGAGCCCCTGTGCTTCCAGGCCATGCTTTCGAGCTTGGTCTGGGGATCCCAGTGATGGACCCACGTTTTATCACCTGTCACTATGCGTTACTCAAATCTCGCGGGGTCTTGGTTGTACAGGAGCAGCAGCTCCTCCAAACTTTGATGACATTAAAGTCAATCATCGGGCGGGAGGTTTCGTGAGGTTTCTAGGGACTCAACGGACAGAGACCTTGGTCATGGCCAAATTGTCGTGGATGATGTTAACACTTCCATGGGGTATTCCAAGTTCTCGCTCGAATTCTTCGACCTTCACCCGTTGATTTTCGAGGATTATCCTCTCCACACGGGCCACATTGTCTTTGTTGGTCACGTCTGACGGGCCACCTGGACGGGGGTCATTTTCAAGGGACTCACGACCATGGCTGAACTCCCTATTCCAGCGAGCAATGGTTGCATAGGAAGGGGCTGTGTCGGTGTACAGTGAAACCATGCGTTTATGGATCTCTTTTACATTCTTTCTTTCCTTGGTCAAAAATCTGATCACTGCGCGATGCTCAACCTACTCCATTGTTGAAATATTTGTGACTGACGATCTGCGATCAGCTACTGCTTCTTAAATAGACAAGGCAGGAGCGTGCGGCTGCAGGTCCTGATTTGTCATAACTTGTTCCCCTTTCTCTGTTTTGCCCTACCGATTCGCAAAGCTTATTGACCGCCCCTCGTATGTCATCGCGTTTTTTAAACATTATAGTCGCTTAATTGGTCTGTCAATCCTTAATTTTTACACGGGAAAATTTTTGGTGTTTTAATTGCAACTCAAAGCTATTACTTGTCTAAAAATCAGAAAGGGTAAAAATTCGAAAATTTATAAATCTCGATTTTAAAACAACAAATACGTGAAACTCATATTCATTGATGTGTTATATTCTAATCTGCAAATAAAAAATCAATCAGGCTTTAAGAGTGTTTGAGTTATGAAGAAACGAAACATTTTTCGTGCGGACACGAGTGCTTTATGTATATATACAAGATTTTCTTATTCAGGAAAGAAATAATTATAGTAAATAGATGGTAATATTTTCAGTTGAAATCTTCATATTAGATATAAAATGCTACTAAGAAATTTGTTATTCTATATCAATATCCCCCAAAAAATTAATGCTGATGATATGGGGTTTTTTGGCTGTTAAACAAGCAAGATTATTTAGATTAGTCTATACTTCAAAAACCGTCCTGCATTTTCGCTCTTCATTCGCTTCCTCTCTTTGGGTTTTTCGCTTCATTCTCGTAATAGATCCAAATTGCCCCAAACCTGAGTAAGTTCAGAATATTCATCAAGTTCTCTACCGTGAAAAATCTGAATAATTAACCCAACTAATTGAAAGACAAACTAGATTTGTTGAACAGCAGGAGTGGCGATCGATGGCCTAAATGGATCAAATAGTATTTGGCTTAGAAAAAACAACCTTAGGACCAGTATCGATTGTTATTTGTTGCGTCTTTTTCGTTTTGTCCTAGATTTTTTTGTGTATGAGTGGGAATGCACCTTTTCAAATAAGTTGAAAGCAACTATACGAAATTTCTGTTCCATAGCGTGTGAAAGCGGAGCATACATAATAACCTAAGCAGCTGAAAGTAAGAGGAGTGGTATGCAAGAACTACAATCAGTACAGAACTTTTCAAATCTTTTGCTGAATTGTAGCTCTTTAAAAATACCAAAGATTATCACTCAGCGAGATAGATAAAGAAGCAGGCACCACATGTTCTTTATTCGACTCATATATGTGGGAATTTCAAGGGCGAAAGAGAAATCAAAGGACGGATTTGGTTGAATGAATCTATAATGATAATTCCAACTTTATCCTCTAGATAAATTAATCTATCTTAACCTTAATTTATTTGTTCGGAAGGCTGGACGGAAAAAAATGCGGTAAAAAACAGATTTCCCATAAGGTTCGGTTAGATTAAAAGAGATGCAATTTCAAACCACGCTTTTGTAGCGTGTGGAACAGAAATACTGTATAGAATCATTATTTTTTTAGAAGACACGTTCCCACTCGTAAAACAACATAGAATGGTAAACATCAAATGTAGTTGTAAAACAGAAATGGCTCCTTGAATTTTAGTTCAATTTAGGAACCAGGAACCAGTGGACATCAACAGAAAGTTCGTAAGGTTGTTTTTTTCCAAGCCAGTTAGGATCTCATCTATTACTATTTAGGCCATTGATCGCCGCCACTCCTGCGGTTGGGCCAAATATATAGCCGCAGATCCACTTACGGGCGTTGGAGCAAGGAAGGAATGCTATCTCTATTGGAGATTGGACATATAAAGTGAGGAATATAGTAGAAGAGGGTTTTAGTAGGAAAAATAGGGAAAAATAATATGGAAGCGACAATGAAAAGAAGTATGAAAGACAGATCCCTGGATAAAGGGCATCTCTGGCTTTCTTTGCGTTTTGGTTATATTTTTTGTGACAATATATAAATATATTATTGGGTAATGCGCTGGGCATTCAAGCCTTTGTAGTAGTAGGTGTTTTTTACTCTCTACGTGGCTTGTTGAAGATTTTTTATCTTCTTTTCCGGGTATTTTCCACCTAGATTTGGGTATTTGTTTTGTGTTCTTTTTGTTTGTTTGTTTGTTGTTGTTTTTGGCGATATTTCGCACAAAAATTTCGGGAAGTTTTTAATAAAAACTAATATTAACAAATGATAATACAGTAGCTAATTTCGCTTGGCTTTGTTCGTGATTTGTGTTGTGAATTGGGGTTTTTAGACGTCAATGTCAATCGGTAGTCTGCTGCTTTTAAACGATATTGGTCGTCTTATGTTGTTTAAGTTGTCAAAGTCAATGTTCCCGAGCACAAACTCGAGAGAGAGGGGCCGGTGCACCTTGTCGCAGATTTTGGCTGCTCTGAGGTGAAGCTCCACGTTTATGGAGGTCATCCCTAGTTCACCATGGAGTTCACACTGCCTTCTCCTTTTTCTCCTTTGGGCTCCCTTAATGATATTTACTGCCTTATTCTGGACCCTTTGCAGTTTAAGGACTTGGTTCTTAGAAACTGCGTTTATAGGCACCAGGGGGTACAGGAGTTTTGAGCGAATGCACGCATTGTAGATTTTGAGTTTGTTGGAGGTGCTCAGGTTTACGAATTTGAAAAATTCCCCCAAGTCCTTCCGTGCATTCTGTGTAGTTTTTGCTACATGATTCCTATACCCACCAGTCGTAATATGAAGTCCCAGAACCATGCCCTCCGTGCGGTATGGAAAGCGTGCACCCCCCTTCCACGGATGTCTGCCAGTGTCCTTTGGAATAATGGAATTACACGGAACTTTTGGGCATTGGTGGATATCTTCCATCTTCTCTCGAAAGAGTTGATGTTTTCGATTTCCACTACCGAACTCTGTGCCATGAAAATCGCATTCCGATAAGGCCCCGTACATATCATCGTTATGTCTTCCGCAAATTGGACGTACAAGGAACCTTCAGTCAGAGGTTGGGGAAGGTCAATAGTGTAAATGTTATAGAGCAGGGGACTTATGCACCCGCCTTGAGGCACCCCTGCCTCGAGTTCGAACTCAGGGCCACTATAACCTTTAATACTCAAAAACGCCCTCCTCTCCATCACATAGTCACAAAGGATCCTCTCAAGTATAGGATTGAGGCCCAGTTGTAAGATCTTGTATTGTAGGCCTCTCCTTATACTTTGTCAAAGGCCTTTTTGACATCGCGTAGCACCAGATTTGCGTGGCGTTTTTCTGATTTTACTTTTGCCAACTTCTCGGTAATTACGGCTAGCACCCTGTCTGTTCCTCGCTTTGCTCGAAAGTCATGCTGCTTGGTGTTGTGAGAATTGTTATTCTCGAGGAACGTATTTATCCTATTGGCCAATATCTTCTTCAAGACTTTCCCGGAAAATTGTAAGAGAGATATAGGTCTGAAGTTAGCTGAACTGTCCGGTGGTTTACCGGCTTTTGGAATGAAAATCATTTTCGCTACCTTCCAGTGGTCAAGGAAGTAACCCGCATTTAGGCACGCGTTCATGATATTCATGAGCCCCAATAAGATTTTGGGTGGGGCTTGAATAAAATTCTCCTTTGTCAGTCCTAAACGCCCCGGTGCTCGCTGTCGAAAGGACTTTAAGGTTATTGAGAGCTCCTCGGCAATAATTCGACAGCCGAGTCCTTCCATTTCCCTATCCTGTGATACGCAATGGTGAATGTTGGTTCTGTGTATTTGATCATTCAGATCGTTAATGATTCCGTCTTTGAGGTTTAAATCGAAATCATCCTTCTCTTCCGGGGATATCTTAAATATAGATGCCCAAAAGAGTCTGAATTCCTCTTCGACTCTTTCCGCGTCCGAAATTTCAGTGTCATCACGTCTTAGCTTAATAGTCTTTGGTGATTTTCCGCCTTTTAGTCGTTTAACAGTCTGCCAGGATGTATGTGAGTCGGTTTCTACGTTCAGTCTGTCAATTAAATTATTCCAGAGTACATTCTGTTGGTCCCTTATAAGAGTCATTAGTTCGTCACGAATGAGTTGTGTTTGTCGTTGTGTGTTGATGTTGGGGCCAGTGAGGTTTACTTCATTGACCTGTTCCCTATACTCCCTCGCGAGGGATTTCATTCTAGGGGTCCATGAGGGGCCAGGGAGAGTTTTATATTTAACTCAGGGGACGGCTTCCTTGTCGGCTTTTAATAAATTTTCATTCATTTTATCCACCTTCTCGTCAATTTCTTCTAGGGTGGCATTAATTAAGGGTTCTGGGTTATAACTTTTAGGGAGTTGTTTATACTTATCCCAGTTGGCTCGAGCGTAGCTCTTTCGCTCTGGGATAGGGATTTGAATGAGGGAGGTTGAAACTTTAATAAGAATAGCCTGGTGGTCGCTGGGAATAGGGGGGCCCGGTTCAATGAAGTAATTGTATGGGAACATATTTCTGGTTAGTACAATATCTGGTTTGGTGGCTGACCTGTGTGTGAAGAATGTGGGAAAGTCTGATCAAATTCTAGTCACCATATGTCTATCGATAAGTGTCTCGAGATTCCTGCCGGCTGGTTTGGTCGACGTATAACCGGAGGCAGCGCTTCTTGTATTGAGGTCACCGGCAAAGAGAATGGTTCTGCCGTGAACACATAACTTCAAGAAGTTATGAAGGGGCAAATACCTTCTCCTTGGGGGTTGGTACCCCATTGCCAGGACCAGGGTTTCCACTGCTGTACGGACCTTCACAGCAGGTAAGATTCGTCGAGTCCACTTATTGATTTGAAGTCAAGACCTCTTTTCACAGCTATAGCGCATCCGTCAAAACGTTCTCTGCTGTGATTTTAGGTCAAGACTTCGTATGGAAAAATTTTCAGTGTGTTTGTGTCATTTATTTCATGTTCGGAAATAAATATAACGTCTGGGTCGCATTGTCTCAATACATTTCCGTACACTGTCTGTTTATTTGTCCATCCGTCAGAGTTAAAGTGTAATATCTTTAAAGTCTTCATGGTATAGTTCCCTTAAGGGTTCTTGAGTGTGATATGATATTTTTTAGGACTTATTCTCTTACGAGCTTAGGTCCTTGTGGAGTGTTAGGTGGCGTAATAGTTTTACCTGTACGTTTCTTTCTGAATTCGCCGTCAGTAAGGGTGACATAGGTATCCGGAGTCAGTTTGACCAAGCCTTGAAGTAAAGCCTCCTCGACTTGCTTTTCACTGTACTCGTCTGATGTAAATTCCTATTTGTATCTTCCGGCTATTATACTGTACCTTCTGATACATCAAGAGCATCCATCTCCTTAGGAAAAGGGGACCTTTCGGCAGCGAATACCTTCAAGTTAATTTTCCTTGAATGGTATGCGTGCCTAGATTCCCTCTTGCAAGAAGAGGACGATCTCGGGCGTCTCTGGGGCTGCAAGGTTTTCTGTGAGTGGGGCGAACGTGTTCCTCCCCACTTCGGCTCTCGCAGCGACAGTCTCCGAAGCTTTATTGTCAACCTGTGTGAGTGTGTGTGCGTTTGTGTTTTCTTTCTGGTGAGTTTGCGTTTTCTGTTGCTCCGTGCGTGCTTTTGCAGCCTGGATCCTGGGGTCCCTGGAGTAGGCTAGGGTTGTGGCACTGCTAGGGTTTGAGACTAATTTTCAGGATCTCCTCCGACCGCGGGTTTGGGGAAAACCACATTTTCTCCATTCCATTATAAATTAGCATCTTATTAAGCTCATCCACAAAGCACCCCGGGGAGGAGAGATTCGCAATATGAGCATAATATATGCAACACATAATTTTTGTCGAGTTTTCATTCTTGACGTGGAGAAATGTCGGGTTTTCTTTCGACTCCGCTACCGCAGCTTTTGCAACTTTAGAATAGGTTGTGTTAGCCTTTGTTCCCTCTTCTAGTTTCTTTTGGTTAGCTTTCTTCTTTAAAATCTGTTTCTTGATGGGGCAAGCCATGGAGAGCGTCTTATGTTCTCCAGCGCAATTGAGACACTTCATGGAGGTGCTCTTACAGCTCCTCCAAGAATGGGTGTCGACGCGCAGATAGAACACAAGATAGCATTCCCTCTGGGGCAGTTAGCGGTAGTGTGCTCCTCATACTTATAGCATTTGAAGCACATTTGGAGGTCGATAAACTCCTCACGCTCGATTTGCTCGGGGCAGATTCGAACGTTAAAGAGGAACATACCGCCCTCCGTGGCCTTTACCGCCATTGCCGAATCCGTAAACACGATTTTGAAGACGTGCGTATAGTCCTTAAATTTAGGAACTTCCGCTACCTTACCCATGAGTGATTTTTTTCGACCTCAGCATGAATTTGTTCGATGCTGTGGCCTCAGACCCAAGGATTGAGGAGACGAAGAATTATGCTGCGGTGGGTTTTTATCTGTGGTGGCGTGTGAGGTTTCAAGTTGATTTTATTCAGGTATTCTGCCGCTTTTTGGGAGGTGAGGACTTCGCAGTCCTCGGCATATAGCCGAGTAACCGTTGTGCGCGTCAATAATTCTGCCTAGAGTCACCCCTAGTTCCCCCTGAGTAATAGCGAAGACCTTCCCCCGATCTGGCTTGGGGCCATCGGAGAGGGTCCTCAGCGGTATTCGCCGGGTCTCCCTCATTTATTTTTTCATTTCCTCATTTAAGGACTGGAAAAACAAATTTTTGTGAAAGACTCGGTGTGCTTGGCTGTGTTCGTGTGTGTGTGTGTGAGAGATTTTTCACCAGTGAGAACAGAACTAGTTTAAGAGGGTAGTCCCTATCCAAAGCAAAACTAATTATAACCCAAGCAAAAGTGGCACTTTACCTTACGTGCAGGCGCTTTTCGACAGCCTGCAGGTCCTTGGTCCACCTCAAAGGGATTCCGATGAGGAAAACGGAGGGGGAGGATGGAAGCAAGTTCACCCTCGCTACCGGTGCACGAAGCGAGTGAAATTTCACTTATTACTGCACAAATGCGAAATGCTAATTTCCAAGTATGCGGCTAAAGAACTCGTAAGCGAGGAATCACTTTAACGCGCGAATCACTTTACACAATTCTCATGCGAAAACAAACAAAAAAGTTTTGCTGTATCTATACGAACGTAAATAAGAATTTGACTGGCTAAGGCAAGCAAAGCAGTCATGCTATCTCCAGATGCCGACTTCTGCATGCTTGAATATGGGACACCCGTTACCCTCTCCGGGGATTGATAATAGGGAATATATAAAAAGCATAATACCTTCTTCTTCATTACATAATGATCTATCATCAGCATTAATACG
Source organism: Ceratothoa steindachneri (assembly GCA_963969495.1). Lineage (NCBI taxonomy): Eukaryota > Metazoa > Arthropoda > Malacostraca > Isopoda > Cymothoidae > Ceratothoa > Ceratothoa steindachneri. The sequence goes on along the minus strand of OZ018328.1, from coordinate 127,124,144 downwards.
TTAATATTAAAAAAATGAGAATTGGGTACTTCTCTAGTATTTTCAATAAACAAGAGGGTGTGGGTAGACTAGAGTTAAATGTGTTAATGGCAGTTTAGATGTATTTATAGATAGAAAAGATTATGGCTAGTTTTTACATTTTTATTGGAGCCAAATGAACATATTTCAGAGCAATGTACATAGATACTGTAGCTGCATGCTTAGGTATTTGACAAACCTTGATTGGTAGTGATTTAGAAGAAATATACTGGATGTAATTGTGTGGACACAGTTTATGGGTAGTTTGGGAGATACTTGTAGGCCCTTTATGATTGATTTAGATGACCTCTGAGAGGCTTTTATCATCCATGTAACTGTCATTTGTCTATAATACTTTACTCGACCCTTACTTAGGGGACCTGGGTTAGTTTAAGTTTGGTTAAGTTACATTGTTGTCGAAATTACACTATATAACAAATGCTTTTATAAACCGAAAATTAAATGAGTACTATGATTTTTTTAATAATTAACGCCTATTTCATATTTTTGGTCTATACAGGCACGAAGAGAGAGAGAGAAATAATAAAGATAGACAAAGAAGTACAAAAGACGCTATGAGAAAGAGCACTAGTACGAAAGTTAGAGGAAAAAGTGGGTAGACAAAGCTGCATAATAATAGTATCCAAAAGAGGTGAATACTTGGGGTTTTGTAAGTCAGTAGGACATTCCATTCCCCAGTCCCCTCTCAAACGAAAGAATGTCAATTTCCTCAAAGGAAAAGGGTGGTTGTTATTTACTAGGCCACCTTATCTTTATTGGCTCAATTTACTGATTGGTCTATCTTTATTCGTTCAATTTAGTGATAGCTTAGCTTTATTAGTTCAATTTCGTGATCGGTTCTCTTTACTAGGGTTTGGTGAGCTAAAGTTATTTGTATTTCAGTTGCAAAATAATATTAATTCTAAGTCCTTATTTGCATTTTTGAAAATGAGATTAGGTTACAAAAGATTAACCATCTCGAAGATGACCCAGCAAAGATACGCAATCTAACTGACAGAGAAATGATTCGCGAGAAAAATTAAGAAAGAGATAAGCCTAACCACCCTTTCTGGGTCATTTGTTTTCTTATCTTTTCTGTGTCATCGTAGATATGGCTGGATTATCTTTACGAGTTCAATTTACTGATTTCTATCTTTACTAGTTAATTTAGTGAGGGATTATCTATACTAGTTGAATATAATATTTTCTTATCTTTACTAGTTCAATTTAATGATTGCTTATGTTTACTAGTTCTATTTAATGATGGAATATCTTGACTAGATAAATTTAATGATGCTTTATCTATACTAATTCCATTTACTGTTTGCCTACCTTAACTAGTTCATTTATTGCTTTGCTTATTAGTTCAATAAAATGGTGGTGTATCTTAACTAGCTCAATTTAGTGATGGCTTATCTTAACTACTTCAATTTAGTTTTGTATTATCTCTACTAGTTCAAATTAGTGATGGCCAATCTATTTTTATTCATTTTTGTGATAGCTTATATTTACTAGTTCAATGTTTTAATGGCCATATCTTTAATAGATAGTTCAATTTAGTTTTGGCATATCGTTACTTGTTCATTTAGTGATTTCCTATATTCACTGGTTCAATTTTTTGATGGCTTATCTTTGCTCAATCATAAGTCCTAAACAAGGATAATATAATAGTATAATATTCACTAGGTTTAATTTTTTTTCCTCCCTTAAATGTTTTGGAGGAAAAAAGTAGAACTCAGGAGTTTTTCATTTCAGGAAACAATTGAATCCTTCCATAACTTGATTTTATTCAAATTCTTTGGACTGTGGTGGCCCATAACAAAGGACAATCAACTCAACTGTAGATTGAAGATCGATTCCTCTCAAGTGTCCTTTCCCGCAGAAAATGAGGATTCGTTATCCTATTTTTCAATTTGTTATTATTTAGAACGATTAAAGCCCTTTCCATCCCGCATTGTGTCTATACAAGCGTGGAAAACAGAGTGAGAGATTTAAAAGGAAAAAAAAATACACTGACAAAGAGTGACCAACAGTTTCTCATGAGCCACTGGGGTTGCAGGGTCTCGTTGTTCAACTAGGGTTCAATTGTAGGATGGTGTTAACTTAGTTTCCTTAGGGAAAACGTCCTTAAATTAGGAACATCTAGACACGTCTAGTGAATGTACTGGTAAAATAGTTCTTTAGTAGAATAAAATTAATCATAATTTAATTAAATTGTTTCTTTCTTCCTTTTCAGCCATCAATAGGAGTAATGGTGGGCGCAAGAAGTAAATTTTATAGTTCTCAGAATAATGAAACTGGATTATTTCGCTTCTCCGAATAAATCTAATATACTCGTATTTGCAAGGAGTGTCTTTATTGTTTAGTTCCAAAATAATAAATTATGTACACAATTGCCTGTGATTGGGCAAAGTGAATCCGTGATTTTGAACTTCCCGTAAACGAATTTACAAATTCAATTTAAAGATAATTTAATGAAGTTATACGCAGCAAACGGTCAGATGGGCTCAGCAACGGGTGAGACAAAAAAACATCAACAAAACTCCTTACCAGTAGCAACCACTTCCTCCAGCAGCTGTAAGCTGTCTTCTTTAAATCCAGTTGTGCTAATTGTACTTGTAATTCTTATCATATTGCACTCTTTCGTTTTATTCTTTGTTTATACCAAAATTGTAAAACTTGAGACTTTGATGAGTCGGGATCGAGGCATGCGAGATATCCTTAGCTTTGATGAAAATGGCCTATGGAAAAAGTTGGTGGAAGAAAAAGTGCATGAAGCTATAAATAAAGAACTACTTAATGGGGAAAACAAGTATACAACGAAATCGATCAATGTTTCTCTCGCCTCATCTTCTGTCTTTTTTAAAGATGAAACTGATTCAGGACTCTCGGTACACGCCTCAGGGAAAAAAACGATGCTCGAATATCCTTCTGGACCAGCAAGACCCTCTTCTCTTCCGAAGAGGTCTCTTACAGAGAAAAATTTACTAATTGGCACTTCTGATGGAAAAATCCCGGAAAAAGGGGATCAGTCAGCAATTTCTTCAAGAACCAAGCGTGAAGTTCATGGCCGTCGCCAATTTAGGAATGGTGGAGAACAAGCTGGAGACGAACTCAGTGTTCAACTCCAAAGGCCGAATGGAGGAGATAAGAACGACGACAAATCCTGGCTTCAACTCACTTCCTACGCTCGAATCCCGGTAAGATTTTATTTCTTTTTATAAAAAATAAAAATAAACTAATATTTATATACAGTTGCCAGGAATGGTATTTGCAATAATCGTTAAGTGAATTCCATGATTCCTGAAAGTAATTAAGGCAAGATTGTTATGCTAAAGAAATCCTGGTAAAGATAATAATATATTTTATTTTCTCTTATTTAAAGAATAATTTTGTTTGTGTTTAGTTTGCTTATCTGTCTTATTTGGGTTCTTGCCATTATTTTTCCTTCTTGGACTAAAAATTATGTTTTATCCATGAGTTTAGCTTCCTTTCTCAAATATTATCTAAAATATTTCTTATATAACGACCCAATAATACTTATCAAACGATTCTGACTTTAAAAATAATCAACTACTCACAAATTGAATCATGTCATAGCAATATATTAGAGAAAAAGTACACTGAAGAAAAGGCCTTGGTTTTGCCAACTGTATAAAAATTCTAACAATTTTCATTAATAAAAGTTATCCCGATTTGGAAACACTGAGTCGAGGGAATACGTAGTTACGGGCAACTGCCCAATGATCAGTAGATAAGCGTCAGTCAAGAATAATGCTTGTCGAAGCTCTCTGCTTATGACCAAGTGACAGGTTGTGGTGACTTGTGTTTTTCTAGTAGTTGTTTTGTACTATGTTTTGTATATCATTTTATTTTGCACAATTTAATAACACTTTTCAACAAATTTCACTGTCAAGAAAAAAATAGATCTCATTTGCATTTTCTTATAAAGTAGAATGTGCTGAATTCGAATTTGATAAAAAAAATTTACCATTACGTAACATTTTCTTGTAAATTAGCAAATATAATAATTATGCAATTGATACCGATTTACACGATACCATAAATCTATTTCGCTCCCAAAGACAGATTAAATGTGTCCATTGTAATGAATTCATGAATATATAATGAATCAGCATGTTTCTTAGCATTATATAATGCATTAAAATACATTTTAGTATTAACTTCTTCGTTTATAAGCCGTCTCGGGTGTGTCACACTTCAGGTTCCAACAGAAGTCACCCAGCATAGCAAAGCTTCATTTTCCCTTATGCCTGTTTTCCATTAACGCTATATTTTGATGGAACTTCTCTCCATGTTCATCAATCAGATCTCCTGCATTCTCTGGGAAGAAGGACAAATGAGAATGAAAAAGTGTCTCTTGAGTGACATATTGCATCCGGGATCTTGGTATCACTTAATTAGGCTCTCCACTATACGCTCTCGCGGCCCCCATGCTGCTTTTTCAGAAGTCCTTTGTATACATCTTTGAATGCATGCTAGATCGATAGCTGAGTTTCATCGATTGTCGCCCTGAAGTACTCATCAGCTATAAGTTGACGAATCTGAGGTCCTACGATTATGCCTACTTTAATCTTAGCATCACTTATTTTAGCGAAGATCGCTTTGAGGTACTGAAAAAATGGCTTGTTATGTTGCAGTGCTTTGGTAATTACTTCATTAGGCCTAGTTTTATATGTAGTGGGGGCCAAAGATTTTATCGTTCTTAACTAGTGACTCATGAACTACATTATGGCATCCAGGCGTCATTATTTTCCGAGGTGACAATTCTGAGCGTACATAATGTTCTGATCTGGCCCTACTGCCCCACTTGCAAAGGAAGCACATAACCTTGGAGTATCCAGTTTGTAGCCAATTACATAAGTAGAGCTCCTAGTTTCAAGTTTGCTGGATGGGAAAATTAACCACTCATGCTTCTTATAACTTTGCAGTCTAGTAAAAAGCAAGTTTCTCATATGTGTCTCTTAAAATGACTAAGTGAGCAACGGGACCTCAATGCATGGTGTTCCACATTTGCAACATAACCGTTTTTATGCTGTAAGGGGATACATCTATGAATAAACTGCACTGATTTGGTTCATAGGTCAGCTCAATGTCATTGAATAGGCCTCTGATATCATTAAAATAAGTCAAGTTGTTTTCAAAAGTGAAGAATTCCTGTAGAACTGCAGAAGCTTCCTAAACATTGTAAGTCAAGCATGTTCATCCAACAGGTTCCATTCTTGCAGACGTGAGGCCATGAGTTCACTCTGTTTCATAGTAAGTGTTAGATCCCGAACTGGATCATTAAGTTCCGGTTGGGTGATGAGGTGTTGTTTCTTGTCAGATTTAAGCTGTGCCCATATGGTGTATCATCAGATTCTGAATTACCTGAATTGCTCTGCCATCGTTTGTTAGTTCAGAGGGTGGCTGTGGTACAGGAGTAGCACTTGAATGTCAAACTGGGCGAAGAGTAGACTGATAGATTTCTTGCCTTTTCTGTTGCGACTTGCAGTGAAATAAAATAAAATCAGAGCAAAGATGGAAATCCCTTGCTGTAATCAGTTGCAAAAATAGTGAAAGTACAACATAATCTGAACTTTAATCATTTTAATTGCATGCGAGTCTAGTCACGAGTGACTCTACATCTCACTATGTGGGTGGGTCGGTCGGTCACCGTTTTGCTTTTTTTTTGTTTTCATAATAACATCATAACTATTCGGACGATTCTAACGAAATTTGAAACCCTATGTTGTTTTACATTTTCTTTCGAATATTATAATTGCCAAAGTCCTCCCAAGTTTAACCCGGGAATTTATTTAGAGGGCAAAAACATCATAACTATTCGTCCAATTCTAATGGAATTTGAAACCGTCAAGTTGTTTACCTTCTCTCTCGAATGATATAATTACCCAAATCTTCCCAAGGTTATCCCAAGAATTATTTTGTTTTGGCAATAACATTATACTATTCAGCAGAAAATCTGCTGGACTAGACTAGGATATAATATGACATAATCTGGTAGGCAAGCCTAGAATAGGCTATACAATGCTAGGCTATTATAGGTTAAGCTATACTATACTAACTATGCTAAGATATAATGTACAAGGGTAAGATATACTATGCTAATTTAGGCTATAAAATGCTATGCTAGGATAGCATATAGTATGTTAGGGAAGACAATACTAAGCTATGCTTGACTAGGGTATAATAGAATAGTATAGTCTATACTTGTCTAGGATAATTTATGCTAGGCTAGGTTATACTCCGCTAGTATATGATAAGCTATACTAGGCTAGATAGGGCTATATTATGCTAGGGTAGGATAAGTGAGGGCACCCGACCTTTCGATCAACAGAGCTTGTTAATTGATACATCTGTTGAAAATATATTAAAGAAGAGGAGAAAAGACACATTGATTACCTACCTTTAATATCTGTTAAGCAGAAGTAGCAATCAGTTGAATGGCCCCTCACCCATGCAGAAATAGAACTTGTACACCTGACACAACGGTTTGAGATGTCGCGCTTTTGTCATGGTCAGCCCTTTTACATTTACAATACAGCTCATAAAGTTTCTTCACATGTTTAGTCGATTGTCTCTTGTATTGTATTAATGTAACTGATCAATATATATAACAGAAGCTGTCTTGGTAATTTTTGCATTCTCTAGGAATTTTGCTCTGTCTCTTTTAAAGAAAAAAGACTGTAGTATGTGATAAATAATATAAATAGTAACAGCAACAGATATTAAATAAAAAATAAAAATAGGAAGCATTTATACTATTTACAAAATTATCAAGCAGTACGTAAGAGTTACCATGGATTTGGATCCATATTCAGTATACTTTCTCAAATTTTATAGGTTAGGTTGTAAAATACCTTAGAAAGAATTCATTAAAAATATATCGAAATCCCTTTATAACTTTAAGTGTTGTGAGTTTATGCCCAATCCTGTTTGCCTTCACCCCTGTGGAATCATCAGTGTATTTAACGTAGGATGGTAATTTACGAGAAACCTGAGGGTCGCAGAAAGAGACAGAAGTTATATACGTGATTTACGCGAAGGATAGCTCTGTTTTTACAAAATATAAACCTAAACCACAACGTCCAAAAATAATAATAAAGATTAAACTTGTCTATAAGTGTTATTTTGACTAAGGACAGTGCAATGCATTGTTAATAGCTTTGGTGAATGTTATAAGAAAAGGTATGACGTTCCTAGTCCACATGGTTTGGCGTCAGCTGAAAAGTTACTAAAATGATTATTATTTTGGTTGGACCAAGATTGCTGATTTTACAAAGAAAAACAAATCAAAAATCATACACTCCAAAGAGCAAATCAGCAATTAAACAAATACGATATAATGAACTAAATGTACTACCAGTACCATCAGCAAGATAACAGACAAGAGTTAATCTAAAGATTCTGCAAGTGATATAAAAACATGGAAAGATGGTATATGTGTTTCAGATGCAAATATTTTCCAAATTTGATGTCTTGCGGAGTTAAATGAAATTACAAAAAGAAAAGTCAGAGTTGGTTAGTTCCAGCCATCAAAAATTGTATCTTCTCCAACCAAACACCAAAGTTTCCAATCTCTACCATTGTCATTTGAAATTTCACCATTTACTTACAAGAAGAAAACTTTTGTTTTTACCACGATATCAGTGGTATAAATCAAGGAATTGGCTAGTGCTATGAAACAAATGATTGGACTGTTTAGTGACTCTAACAAAGATATTTTTAAAACTAGATTATTGCCCAACGGCCAGGAAAAAACTTCAATACCTGTAGCTCATACCACTGGCTTTAATGAGACTTATGAATCGATAAATCCGTTGCTAAGACTCATCATATATAAACATGACACATGAAATATAGGTAGCGATTTTAAAGTTGTATCATTACTTCCCTTGTTACAATTGGGCTACCCAAAGCATATGTGCTTTTTGTGTATTTGGAACACCAGAGATGATAAGAACTACTAAAAGTCATGATTGGCAATCTAGAGCTTAACATTTGTTGGTAACTACTTCACATAAATCTTGGCTTTATGAAAATTTTAGTGGTTTCCAATAATTAAAGGATAAATTCCAAGGAATACTGATAGATCCGAAGCTAAAACCTGAAGTTGTCATTTGATCACAGATCAGCAGTATCATCCACGACGCATCGTTTCCATTAAACCTAAATGGGAATGAAGTTGTCAAAACTTTCTTAAAAACCACAAAGCTAAAAACTACTGTAAACTCGTATAAATCACGCTTAAATCCTAAGAAATGCTGGGAAGCAGAATATCATTAAAATTCAATTTTTTGCATTATCATCTTGACCTTTTCCCGATGAACCTTGGAGTTGTAAGTCACGAGCTTCCACTAACAGATCTTAGTGATGGAAAAGTGATACTAAGGTAATTTCCACCCAAATACAATGAGAGATTATTGTTGATTCCTGCAGAATGAGAGCTTGTCAACCTACAAGCGACACGCGAAGAGTACACACCAAAATCACCCTTAAGAAGAAGAATTTGCTTTAAAGTACTATCAACAAATTACTGTCCTAAGCTAGAATAAAAGAGGACAGATCCTGTTTAATATCAATAATTATTTAATTATGCTTAACATAAAATGTAGCACGAAAAAGTAGTTTAGACAGATTTCGTAATATAAGTGGGTGGCAAAATAAATGAAAATAAGGGGTTTTCGGTTTACAAAATCTGAATCTCACGAAGAAATTTTGATAGCAAGTTTGCAATCAGTATCAACGCTTTAATAGGAACCAGGAGTTCACTTCTCTGTAACCAAAAAAATGAAATATGTTCACTAGTGTTATTATTTACTAACTCTAAAATCTGAGAGAAGTTTCTTTCACAATTCTGTGAACAGTCAGGTGACAGTAATACCAGACCCTTTTATCCCATTCACTTATGGCGATTTTTTTTCTAAATCACCATTTTCTTCCTTTTCTTTTAAAAATTTTCCAAACATATCATAATCATATTTTTTCTGAAAACAATTTTCCCACTTTTCTTTGAACAAATACCAAAATATTCCATCATCATATTTTTTCTGAACTCCACCATTTCCTATACAATTTGTTTAAAAAGATTCCAAGAAATTTGCTAATCCTATTTACTTTCAAATTTCAGATTAAAATAAAATAATAAATAAAGTACTCAGGCAACGGATTCTCCATTTCCCCTATTGGGGGAGCTTGCGATTCGCTACTAAGATTAAAATTTAAAATCTAAAAAAAAAGCAGCCATGGTTAATTTTTTCTAAATTTCCTGAACCTCGCCAATTATAATAATTTTAAAAAGGAACTCTAAATAAATTTCCCCCCTTTCAAAATATCACGTTGTTAAAATATAGTTATAGAAGAAGATATATAAAAATAAAATTTCGATACTTATATTTATTTCTGAAATTCAGCATTTTGTTTTTTGATATTATAAAAGAATTATTAAAAATAACTTGGAAAAAATAACTTTGGACTGTTGGCCTCCGGCTTATTTGTGTTTTAAACCGCTTTTGTCAACCCTCTTTCATTACGTTTTTTTGTTATCTTTGTTTAAAATGTCAATTGTATCCTTTGAAAGGAAAAATAAACAAAATATAAATATAATAAGTACGTTATTTTTTCATTACTAATCCTACAAAAATTAATTCATTGTGAATTTCTTTCTTCAACCGCTCTTTCTTTTAACAATCGAGAATTCTTCAATTTCTCTTATTCTTCGTTTTCTTTGCTTCTTCTTATTATTATTAGTATTTTTTCGATCTCTTCTTCTCCTTTTCCTTCTCTTCCTCTTCCTTTTATGTTCCTATTCATTCTTTTACGTCTCTTCTATTTTGCTCATTCTTTTTGTCTCCCTCTTTTTTTTCTGCTCGCCACCTGTCTTGTTCTTTTTTTCTTCCCATTCTTATTCATTCCTTCTCAACTCCTCTTTTTTCTTATTTTCATTCTTCTTTTCTTCTCCTGCTCTTCAATCTTTTCCTCTCGTACTACAATTTATTCTATGCTTCTCTTTTTTCTACTATTCTTCTTCTTCTTCCCTTCTCTACTTCATCTCCTACACTTCCTATTCTTCCTCCTCTTATTTTCAACCTTTTCATAAATTTCTCCTTCTATTTCTCCTCTCCATTTTTAACTTCTTTCATGTGTTCTCCTTCCTTTCTTCATCCTCCCTTTTATTCTTCTTCTCATGCATTTATTTATATTTAACTCATCCCCAAATTTCAGATCTTAAAATATATTATTAGGGACAAAATAGATAAATTTAATAATTTCATCTTGATAAAGATAAAAATTTTTAATCAATTTTAGGAATAAATTCGATAAAAAGTTCAAATAAACAAAAAAATAAATTAAAAAAGGAGCCATGGTTATATTTTTATAAATTTTCTGAACTTCAAAATAATAATTATAATAATACTAACAAAGTAATAATAATAATATCTTGATTATAGAAAACTGCAAAAACATACCAGATTAATCATTAACTGAGCAAAAAATATTTTTACGATTTATTCGATTCTTTCCAAAAAATCTCGTTCCAAAAATATAGAGTTATGGAGGATAACCCGGAAAGTTCCCCATGAGTATAAATTCCTCTCATGAGAAGATGTCAAACTACCTTAGTACTGTTCTGGTTGCTGCTATAGTATGTATCCTACCTGTCGAATTTTTTAATAGGGACATATTAACACTACCCGTGAAAGTATTAGAAATATTATTAACTATAATGAGAAACTTGAAGAAAACCTCTGCCTGGTGATTTCGAATATAAGTGTGCCAATTAAGGTGCCTGAACATATGGATGCAGTAATGGAAGACAAGAAATATATAAGACCTATGAAAAAAGTAACTATTACAGAAGAAAAGTATCTAATGTCTATTAAAATTAAGAGCTAGGAAATTTCCAGGCCCACATGATATTAAACCTGAAATTTTAAAGTGATAACTTAATAGTAAAAAAATATAAAAATATTTAACAATTGACTTCCAAATTATGGCTCGGATTAACGAAGAAATAGATAATCATCTTGTGCAGAATGAAATTATGAAGGAAACACAAGCAGGATTTACGAAAGGCCGAAGAATAGAAGATAATATTCCTCTTTTACAATACTGTATTGAAGAAAGATATAAATAAAAAAAACATTATATGTCAGTTGACTTTAATAAAGCCTTTGATTTTATTAAACGAAGTAGTTTGAAGGATGAAATAATGCAACTCACCAAGCATTATAAAAAAAATTTAGTCAACAATGATTTTGCCCATTGGGTATTAGCTTGTGAATTATAGTAAATCGAGTATTTTGATTCCGAATCTATAATCAGAGTTTCCTAGCACGTAAGGTTCCTGAGATACACACATATACTTTAATTACACATATGGGCAGTGTTGCTTCGGCTACCGCAGTAAGAGGATGTGTTTTGTGTGTTTGGATCCTGCCGTACACTCCTACTTTATCACTTTGTCAAATTTAGCCATTATAGTAGTGGTGTCGAAACGGTATTTACATACAGTAATTAATTGCATTTTTCTTTTAGATTTATCTTTCAATTAGTTTGTAAATGAAATAAGATTGTACAAAAGTATATAACAGGATATATACAAACTAAGTTGAAAACATGAATCGGCGAGGATATATATATATAGCCCAGACAACTTTTGTTATATCTGTAGAAGATATACTCCAAGCAACCAGCGGAAAGATTTGGCTAAAAGAGTGAAAACTGCAAACAATTATTATTTTTGTTGTAAAGTTGGTGACCAAAACAAGCCCTGGACACCTCACACATCTTGTACTGTGTGTTATACGGGGCTCACACAGTGGTTAAATGGCAAACGGAAGTGTATGCCTTCTGCTGTACCAATGGTGTGGCGTGAGCCAACAAATCATATTTTTGATTGCTACTTTTGTATGACAAATATTGCGAAATTCTCAAATAAGAACAAGTCAAAAATCGTATATCCATATTGTAAGTCAGCTATAAAACCAGTCCCTCATAATATGGAGATGCCAATCCCAGTTCCTCCATCAGCTAGTTCAGTTAAAGAAGATGATTCCTCGTTTGAAGCAGAAGATAACAATGATGATGAAATGTATGAGGATGATTCTAAGGAAAGGAAGATTCAGTTGATAAATCAAGAAAGATTGAATGATTTAGTTAGGGATTTGTCATTGTCAATGGAGAACGCAAAACTGTTGGGCTACAGACTACAACAATGGAATCTTATAGATAACGTGCAAAAATATCTACTTCCCGTAAACGCAATGAGGCCTTAGCTGCCTTTTATAAAGAATAAGATGGCGCTTGTTTCTGTACTGATGTTAATAGCCTCATGAATTAGCTAGGAAACGAGCATTTACCTGATGAATGAAGACTATTCATCAATGCAAGCACTGCTGCCTTAAAGTTGTGTTGCTACACAATGGTAACAAAAACCTTCCATTTCTCTCGCACTTATTGTTGGGATGATAGAGACATATGACTCAATGAAGTTAATTTTGGAAGATGTTCATTACTTGCATCATAAGTGGATATCTGTGGTGATCTAAAGGTAATTTCTTTACTTCTTTTACTGAAGCTAGGATATACAAAGAATATGTGCATCTTATGCCTATGGAACAGCCGTGACGACAGGAATGATTATATTGTTAAAAAGTGGCCCGAAAGACAAGAACACATATTTAGCCGATACAATGTTAAGCACATGCCTTTGTTACATCCACAGAAGATCTTCCTTGCTACCACTTTATATCAAACTTGGCCTTATCACCAATTTTGTTAAAGCAATAGCCCATGATTCTGATATATTTCAGTATCTAAAAGGAAAATTTGGTACAAAGAAAACCGATTCTAATCTTAAAGCTGGCATTTTTGTAAGGCCGGAGATCATAGAACTGATACGTGAGAGGGAGCTCAGAAATAAACTAACTCCAGTTGAGTTAGCAGCATGGGATTCATTTATCCATGTGGTGCATAACTTCCTTGGCAATCATAGGGCTGAAAACTATGAAGGTCTACTGGACAACATGCTAAAGGCCTATCAACGAATGGGTTGTCGGATGTCTTTTAAGATACATTTCTTGCATTCGCATCTAGATATCGTTCCATCTAATAAGGATGATATTAATGACGAACATGGGCAAATGTTCCACCGAGATATCGCAATGATGGAAAGTAGGTATCAAGGCCACTTCAACCAAAACATGATTGGTGACTACTGCTGGTTCCTACAACTGGACGATGTATATTCATGTACAAGTGCAAGAGCAAGAGTTTCAAACATTTTTGACGAAATTTATAGTTAGGTGAGTATTACCTCTTTTATAGTAATATATATCTTGTCTGCGTCTGCAAAAGGACGTACATAATGCCAAATAGGTTGCCACGATTTCCAACTTTTATCCCAGAAACGTCTCATTCTTCTTAAACTCGTAATAATTATATCATTAATTGATCCAAGGTGACAAAGTGAACCATATATCCTAAATGCATAACTCAGGAACCTTACGTGCTAGGACAAATCTAAGCACAGATATGGAATCTTCGCCCTAAAATTAGTTAGGTACAACAACATTCACTCAAGTAGCAGAGACAAAGTTCAAATTTGTTGGCCAGAGTAATGCAAGGGGCTTAATATAACCCTCGCTGAGTCTTTAGTTCACTATATTAAAACTCATGACTTCAGGAGATAGACACATCAACTGATATTTGGGCCACTGTTTAAAATTATTTCAAATCAGTCCATAGTTATTAAGTCGGCAGGATTTGGCCTTGTATTAATATATCTAATCTAAATATGTAACTTAAAGTCACCTCTTAATTCATTAACCAAGTTTTCAAGATCTTTAGTTCTATTAAGAGTAAGTTTAGATTTAGTTTATGAATCACCAGTCAAGATCCATGAAAGAACTACTTGAGCATCTACACAAATATTTATGAACTCAAAGTTAATTTTACTATAGGCTTCTAAGAGGGAAGGTAGGCACTTGATAGCTAATATGACGCTCAATAGCTCCAGTAAAGAAATACTCCTTGGTTTCACGAGAGCAACCATACTCTTGGCATATAAAAATTGCACCTCTCAGATCCACAAGCATAAGCAACAAACCCTTAGCATGTTTATGAACTGTCACATAATATATGTAGTCCATAAAAATTTTTAACATTCATTGCACTTCTAGGAAAAGTATTAAGAGAAAGTTTGTCAAAATCAGAGGCATATTTCTTCCATTCTAAAATAATTTCAATGGGAACTTTATCATCCCCCTCATATTTTAAAACCCAAATTTGTCTGATCATCAATCTTCATCTAATTGTTACAGGAAGTGCAAATCCAAGAGGATCAAACAACTTTCAAATTTAAGCTAACAGTAAACGTTTAGTATCAGCTTCTTGATTTCAATATACTAGTGAAAAACTAATTTCATCATTAAACACACTATAAAGATAGACCAATATCTTCTCAGAGGGTTTGGTTATGCTCCACTAGACTACCATTACTTTTCATAATATTTTGCAGTATATCAGAGTTGGTATTCCATGACCTCAAATTAAAACCTCCTTCTGCCATTCTCTAAGTTGCTTGCCCATAAATATATTGTAACTCATCAAGAGTATTTCCTGCAAAGATCAAATCATCTAGGTAAAAGTTGTTATTAAAAATTTCCGTACATATATCTTTAGGGTATCATTTTTTTCCAGAAAAAACAAAACTTTCTTTTCGTATTTTCATCCTTAAATTTAATCATGAGGGAAGCCTGCATAATATCACTTATTACTCCATATTCATTTAACCTAAAGGCAAACATGAGTTTAAACAAATACCCCATCAAATCTATTCCAGGATAGGCAGCTTTATTTAAAGAAATACCATCATCATTATTTTTGACATAACAATTAAATACAGGTCTCACTTTTGTTGTTTCCTGCTCCTCAAATCTAAGTACAGGCCCTTTGGAATCCAAATAAATTCAGTATATTTAGAAGATATAACATCCATTCTTTATATTATAAAATCTCAAGGTTGCCTTTTAAATACTTTATCATAATCTTAATATAAATTTGTATTTTTTAAGAATTTAAATACTTTATTCCAAGTTTTATTATCAAACAGCCAGTTAGAAGAGACTAATCCTACTTTTTCATCTTTCCAGGGTAATTTAACATGATAATGCCCATCTATAAATTCTAGGTTCTCGTTAAATTCCTGAATCTTTAATGCATCATTAGATGGTACGTGCTCATGGCTCTCAATGCCAAAAGATTCAAAAGAGAAGAAATTTTCAATTCCATTATCTATTTCAGAATCTATTACGATATTTTTAAGACGATTAAAGTAAGACTTGATAGTATTCATGATTAAATTATCAGTCAGGCCCATATTTAAAGAAACCTGTTTTTAATTTCTTTCTTCCATACCAATAAAGGTGCACATACTGTGATTTACTTCATGTAAACTATCATAATTATCACTTGGAAGAAAGATAGAATTTTTGGCTTCTTGAGTCAATTAAATATCGGACCTTTTCAATTTCAGAACCTTTGCTTATTTTTAATATAATGTTAGGTAAAATCAAAGATCAGTTACCCTTTTTACTAAATGTAAAACATAAATTTACAGAGTTATCTTGCTGCTTAGGACATAAAACCGTTATGTGGTTATATTGGCTACATTTATTACACATAAAATCAAGTTTATTATTATTTATTATATTCATTCTGGGAATGTTTTATACTAGAACAGCTTTTCCATAAAGAAAACTCTTCACACCTTTCAAATCTGTCATTTAAAGTTGGAAATTTATTACATTTATTCAGGGAGTGTCCAGAAACATTACCAAATTTACATGGTCTATATTCAAAGTTCCTGCCTCCTCCAGAAAATTATTTTTCATTTACCGTTGTTTGATTTGTCAAACATGCAGCACTAGAACCCTTCTCATTTATTTTATTATAAGTCTTAAAGTTTTTTAAGAAAGTTGTTGAGTATTTTAAAGGTTCTTGCTTTTGGTTACCTTTACCATAATGATTAAGTTTAGGCACCTCCCTTTTAAGTTCAAATTTGGAAGTATTTAGTGTAGTGGCTTTGTTTAAAGTTTTCAAACCGTCATTATTTATAAACAAATTGATTCAAAGAAGGCTAGTTATTGTTCTCCTTGGGTCCCAATTCCTTTTTTAAAGGGTTAAGCAGTTTATAAAATATGATGTCACTTAATAATGCACAACCTGATATGTCTTCCTCAAGAAAATCTAAGCCATGATTATTAAGTTCATATATAGAGGCCCTAACTTCATTTAAATATATTTTAGATGTCTGAAAATTACTATCTTCTAGTTTTTGATCAATTATGCTTTTAAATGTTTGATAAATAAGAAAATGGATATCTAAAAATCTATCTTTAAGCAATTTGATAGCAATAGAATAACTTTCATCATTTATGGACAAGTGACTAATAACTTTGAAAGCATAGCCACGCAAATTGCTGTTAAGATAAGCTAACTTAGCTGCATCAGTAAGATTATGACGACTATTAATAACATTATTGCACTTATTAAAAGAGAAAAATTGCAAACTTATCTTCTGTTAAACCTTAAAAGTTGCCGCATTGAAGTGGGGAAAGCTTTCCTTCATTTAAGGTCATTTTATTTGTTAAGGCAGATAAAAACTGCTCAGTTGAATTTAAAGTAGAATTATCTAGTTGATCAGTAAATGTTTAATCATATATTTGGAAATTATCTCCAACAAAAATTGTTGAAATTTCATTATCTATTTCTTTTATATTGTGTAACAGCTCTTCTCTTCCTGTAAGATAAGTTTTATATAAAGAAATACTTAAAGCCTTATTTAAATGAGCTTCATTTAATCGTTTAATCATCAGCGTCCTTTTTGATTTAGACACAGCTCTAGGTTCCAATAAGTCCACCAATAATTTGCTTAGATTCTGTATAGAATTTATCTTCTTCAGAAGAAGACATCAGTTAGTTTAATATAAACAAAATTTAAAAATATATACAAATACATTCTGGAAGCCAACTTAATTCACTAACGGTTATTTAAACAAAAATAATTTGGAAAAAATTAATATTAGAATTATTTTCAAAATCTTTAATACATAAACTATAAGGGCTTACCTGTAAGCTGATTGAGAGGCCTTCCAAATTACTTGTGGGATAAGGATGTCCTAAATATCCTCTTATAAAAATATTTTTAACTCAATATATAAATTAAAGGTCTAAAAAAGTCTAACTGAACTAGGCTACTAACCTAACTAAAGTACCAATTATCATATTAATTAAATAACCAACAATTGTAATCAAAGTCAAGTGGCCTAAGTTAAGCAAAAACATACAAAATACAAATTAGAGAAGAAAGTTCAGTGTATAT
Source organism: Ceratothoa steindachneri (assembly GCA_963969495.1). Lineage (NCBI taxonomy): Eukaryota > Metazoa > Arthropoda > Malacostraca > Isopoda > Cymothoidae > Ceratothoa > Ceratothoa steindachneri. Next base: position 127,106,719 of record OZ018328.1, on the reverse strand, counting down.
AATTTAATGCCAAAATGTCCAAAAAGCCAGTCCAATAATAATTCCGAATCAAAAGTTGAATCCAAAATGTAAACAAACCAAGCAGTTGTGCTAACTTAACCAAATATGTTTTAACTTACACAAATCAAATAATAAATTTAATTTGAATATCAACAAAGGTTTGAAGTAATTTTATTTTTTTTACGTCCCTGTCATTCTATAGGGAACCAATATTATTACCATTAATAATTCAGATATCAATAAATTACAAACTATAGAGAATAGTGTGTATAAGAAGATCTTGTGAGCTCAAAAATAGAGAATAGTGTGTGTGAGGGTATGAAAAGTACATACTCTCATGCCACCAGACAATCGTGGGAACGAAAAAATTTGTCTTTTGAGTTGACCTTCGTCTCCTCTCTCTCTTTCCCCACCCTTTCCCCAACTGGCGACAGGAAGTTGGACGAAAGAACGCCTATCTCTCAAAGAAGCAAAAATCTTATTTGCCTTCTTTATGATACCATGTAGATTGTCCAGAAGGCGCTCCGATAAGCGAATTGTCGTGAATGGAATCTCTCTCTCGATTTCCCACAATCCGCGGTATAAATAACAATTTCGTTTACCCCTCTAGCAGCAGTGTCCCAAATCTATTCACGCAATCATCACATTAAACGAGAGTCGTTGCCGTAACGTATCGACTACCAACGCACCGTCGAGTCAATTTGGTCACTGTCTCAAAGTGTTCCTGGAAGTAAATCCCACCCCGCAGAGTCTGTGACTAGAAGAGTTCGCTCTCTTGCTCAACGTAACTTGAGAAAGAAAAAGGAACATCCAAATAGTTACTGGAAGTTACTCTTTGTTAGTGTCACCTCCAGTTAGGGGTGAAATAACCGGAACTGCAGCCAGCAGCCCGAACCCGTCGTCTTATCCCCCCTCTCCCCGAGAACTCGTGTTAACGCCACCCGAACCACCCCATCTGGACCTGAGTAGTTGTCTCTCCAATCCATCACAATTAATAGTAATCTGTAAACCCAGTGTCCCTCTATCTTAAATTACCTAATTAATTAACCGTGATTGATACTCGCATTAAGTCATTATAAATCTAGACGCTTAACGTCAGTGTTTAATATTTAATCCTTAATTTTGCCTGTTAACTATTGCTAATTATTATATTTGTGTAAAGTAAAGTTTATTTTTGAGTACGTGTGATTTTTTGTGGCTCCTCCCTTTTGACGTACCCTTGGCAAGACTTTAATTAAGCATCCCTTCGGCTAATTTATCCAACCTGTATTATGCACTCTTAGAATTCAACAATCGCAAACCTCCCCCCAGTAACAAGTGAGACTTTTATAGTGAGAATCCTGGCTACGGCACAACACGCCTCTAACCAGCTTTCGCACATTTAGTACGAATTAAAGCCTACCAATATATATATATATATATGATCGTAGGATTGAGTCATAGGGTCAATACCACCGACTAAAACAACAGTGGTGTGTCCAGATCAAGGACTAGAATAATTATTGGACCAGACTATGAGCAATTCTACGACATTGTGTATAGGAAGATCTTGTGAGCCCCAAAATAGGATCATCTTTAATGAAGAAAAGGATAGTAAAGGATAAATATATGTATATTAAAAGTATTTTGAAATATGAATTGAATTATATGATAGAAAAGAACTTTTTTTTTCATATACGTTACATAACTATCAAAGATATTAAAATTCAAAATAACGCAGACATAAAAGAAAAAATATGAGGGCCACGTAAAAATTTGGAAGGAAGAAATCTCAGCAAAATCAACTCTTGATGTATTGATAAATTGGGAAAAAAAGAGATAAATGAAGAAAATATTCATGACAATTCATATTCATCAGTTATACTCTATAAGAAAGAAAAAATACTCTGCCACTTTATGACAGAAATAAACATTGAAATAAAAATACAATGCGCCCAATTTGTGATGATGAGATAGAGAATCTTAAGTACTTTTTACTGCTCTGCCCATCCTATAGTTTGAATTCGAGGATAGAATTTTTGGAAAACTGCCCTTTGAAGAAGACAAAATCGAAAACAAAAAATAAATAATGCACAAAATGTGGCAATATAGAAAAAAATAATACAAAACGATTAAGAGAAGAATTTAGCCGAGGAGAGGGTAATTTCTGCTGCGAATAGCGAGACTTCCGATACTGCCCTAAAAGTTAAAGTATAGTGTTCAAATAAGAGGAAAATTATCACACAAAACATAACTCCTGAAAGTTTTTGAATATATTTATGTAAAAACCTATGCCTTTTTTCCATACGGCTTCAGCCTACCACAAGGGTGAATATTTCTTTAATTTTAGTACTGAAGCTGGTGCTTGGCTATCACGATGTGGAATTCAGAAATAAAATCCCATCATACAACTATTTGAACTTTTCTAATTCCTTAATACCTTGAGGTAATATTTTTCTTCTGTTTCTTGGATAGCCTAAAAATTTATATAAAGTATAATGTTTATAGTTCATATATAAAATTGAGATATTCATTGACCATCTTAAAGTTTAAATTCTTAAAGCAAGTTTACAAAGGATTTCACTGATCTTATTCGTTATAATATAAGCTTCTCAAATTTATGCATATGCCACTGAAATTGAAAGAGGATGTTCTTCTCATCCTTCAGGATATAAGCGTTTTTTCTGATGTCAGAAGAGAGATTTTCTCAAAGATATTTCATTAAGATTATACCTGAATAAAAGGCAAACAGAACAAAATTATTATCATATACCAGGGAGGGGATTGAGTGTTCCAATAATTCCAAGAGCGACGCCGTCGCGAGTTTCAATCTCCTGGCAGGGTCCCCCAAAGTCGAAAGGTCGTGGATGAGGTTCCATACTAAACGCGGCTAACATCAAGACACCAACGGAGGACCAAACAGATATGGATCATATAGGATTTCTATCTGCCAAGGCCACACAAATAGACGTTAAAATATTTTATTCTTAACTCTTTTCCAAAATTTTATTATTCAAAAGCTTTTGTTTTCTTTGATATTCTGTCGCAACCAAGCTGTGCATCTATTTCACAGAATTAATATTGTGCGACGCATTTTATTCGTGGAAAATGTTAAAATCAGCCTTATCTTGAGGACGTCAAAATGAAATCGGGCGAGGTTCAAATATAGCTATGAACACCAGGCTTTTCAAAAGTCCTGTTAGAGTCGTTAGGACTCTTTCAATAGAGGAGACAATAACAGTTTTGATCCATGTAGACACGTTTTTATTGTTTTAACATATGAATATGTGTTTAAATTGTAATATTAATCGATATGGCTTCCCTCGTGGTGAGCACACTATCCAAGCTAGACCTAATGACCGCGCCCACGTTGCAGACAAAGTCCTTTTTCATGCTGGCCCACACGAAAGTGACGTAGGACTTAGGCTCGTTAAAGTGGCTGTAGCGAGCATTGAAGTCCTTACCTTCGACATTAGCACACACGCTGTGGTCGAGGAGATTGAGTTTGGTTAGCTGCGTCCGCCAAACCTAATTCAAGCCGAAATGCTTGTTCGGCCCCAACTATTATTGCAAGTTTTCACAGTGTGAACCGGAGCAGCGTCATGCTAAATGTGGTAGTTCGCCTGCTTTCGGAAATTCTCACTTAGGGCATGAATTTTGTTGAAAAGATTTCCCTTTAATCGGCCCCGCTGAACATCAGCACTGAGGCCTGGTTTTTGGTGTTGTACATGTACCGGACCTCTTAGGCGTCCCACCAGAGCTTAGCACGCGGTTGTTCTGCTTCTTTAAGAGCGGATTGATCGTGAAGGTTTTTTCATCAAAGAAAATGAGAATCCAATTGTTGTAAATCTTCAAGTCATTGAGAATGAGACGATAGCGCTCTCGACCTTGTTCTCGCACCTCAAGCTCTTGAAGCCATCCTCCTTGACGGTCCTTGTGGCCACCGAAATCTTCTTCTTCTCGACTCTATGGACTGTCATTCGCTTGACGATGTCAGTATTGTGGTGGACAGTACATAGGAGAGCAGATATCTAGATTCCTTTAGATTCCATATTGACACAACTGCACACATTGGGAAAACGTATTAAAGAAAAGCGCTGAAAAAGTTAACTTATAAGTCTGTTTGACGGAACCTTTACTGAACACTAGCAGTTTGAGAAGATCTTGAAAACTATTACTTTTCAATGAGATTAAATATTACGGACAATCCGATATGCGAAGATAATTTTTTAGTTTCATTCTTATATTCTATAAATAAAATTTTATCTGAAGACTTTTAATCAGTTATAAAAATATAAAACCTACTAATAATAACTCTGACTCTTTTGACAATTTATTACCTTACCATAGGGATAATGTTTGTGAGGGTATGAAACGTACATACTTGCATGCCGCCAGACAATCGTTGTAACGAAAGAAATTTGTCGTTTGAGTTGACCTTCGTCTCCTCCTCCCCCCTTCCCCCAACTGGTGACAGGAAGTCTGACGAAAGAAAGCCTATCTCATAGAGAAGCCAAAATTTTATTTGCCTTCTTTATGATACCATGGAGATTGTCGTGAAGGCGCTGCGATAAGCGAATTGTCGTGAATGGAATCTATCTCGATTTCCCACAATCCTCGGTATAATTAATAACGCCGTTCATCCCTCTAGAGCAGTGTCCCAAACCAACTCACGTAATCCTCACATTGAACGAGAGTCGTCGCCGTAACGTATTGACTGTCAACGCGACGTCAAGATAACTTGGTCGCTGTCTCAAAGTGTTCCTGACGTAAATCCCGCCCCAAAGAGTCTGTGACTAGAAGAATACGCTCTGTTGCTCAACGCAACTTGAGAAAGAAAAGGAACACCCAAATAGTTACTTGAAGTTACTATTTGTTAGTGTCACATCCAGTTAGGAGTGAACTAACCTAAACGGCAGCCAGCAGCCCCGAACCCGTCGTCTTATCCCTCTTTTCCCCGAGAACTCGTGTTAACGCCACCCAAACCACCCCGTCTGGACCTGAGTAGTCGTCTCTCCAATCCATCACAATTAATGGTAATCTGTAAACCCAGTGTCCCTCTATTCTTAAATTACCTATTTAATTAACAGTGATTGATACTCCCATTGAGTCATTATAAATCTAGACGCTTAACGTCAGCGTTTAATACTTAATCTTTAATTTTGCCCGTTTAACTATTGCTAATTATTATATTTGTTTAAAGTGAAGTTTATTTTTTGTACGTGTGTTTATTTGTGGTTTCTCCCTTTTAACGTACCCTTGGCAAGATTTAATTAAGCATCCCTTCGGCTAATTTATTCAACCTGTATTATGCACTCTTAGAATTTAACAATCACAAACCTCCCCCCAGTAACAAGTGGGACTTTTATAGTGAGAATCCTGGCTATGGCACAACCCGCCTCTAACCAGCTTTCGCACGTTACGTTCAGTAGGAATTTAAGCCTACCTATATATATATATATATATATATATATATATATATATATATATATATATATATATATATATATATATATATATATATATATAATCGTAGATTGAGTCATAGACTCAATACCATCGACTTAAACAAAAGCGGTGTGTCCAGATCAAGGACTAGAATAATTATTGGACCAGCCTATTAGCAATTCTACGACAATGTTATTAAAAATAAATAAGAAAAACATAATTAATTTATATATGAATAAAATTTAAAGAAATGTATTTATCTCTTGGGTATAACAGATGTATAAATACAAATAATGAGTCAATAACTCAAATGAGAATATCAATTAGCTTGTCGAAGCAGAAGTTGTTGAAGTGGTTCGAATGTATCAAACTTATATCTTATTAATCAGGAAATGGAATCATATACACTGATTAATACAATGACGGGGAGGTATAAACTTTTTTTAAAAATAACCTACGAAACTTATTAAACCCAATGTTTTATAATAACCAACAACCACTCAATTTTAATGCCAAAAAAGACAGAAAAAATGGGTGAAAATAATGAAAAGAAGAACAAAAGTTACTCATTGGAGATTGTTTCTTTGGAAATATAAAGCAAATGATAGTGGGACAAAGTTATATTTAAAAGATAAAATATCAAACACACACTATTCAATACCTTAAGGATTTAATCATAAACTTTAAGAACTTGAATGATTTATGACCTGCCATTAATGATCTTTAAATTAACTTTCTAAAATTAATGCGAAGTATTTGCTATCAATTTATCTGAAAAAATAAAAAGAGCGATTAAATATTTTAAATGTTTTCATTTCTTTGTGACTCAGAATTTAATTTACAATATATATATATTTGTTAACAAAGGAAAGATTCGATTATGTATGAATGGAACGAAGATACTAAAATAAAAAAAATAACAGACAGGAAACTGAAAAATCCCCCAAATTTGGGGCGTCAAGTAATTTAAAGCAAATAATCTAATCTTCAAATAGAATTACTCAATATTTATCACTAGCGTTGAATGAAGTTCTTTTATTCCTGCAACTTTTGTACACTAATGTTATTTATAGTGCTGTCTAGTATTAAATATGAATAAAAATCTGAAACTATATATAAAAAATCTTTTTCAATTTAAGTTTTGCACCGTTTTATGTTATGTATATATGTTAAAATATTCAAACGCCATAAAAAAGGAGATAGGCATTTCACTTCCAAGTACTTCTAAATAGCGATGTGATATGATCGGAAACTCCTGATCATATATTCCTCAAATTTCTTCCGATATTAAAGGCGCTGTATAAATTTTTTTTGAAGTGAGTGAAGGCTTTCTTTTAAGTTTAGTAGTATATGGCATACTCTGGGGAAGAGGAAAGGAAAAGAGAGCATAAAAATAATAAAATTGAAGGAATAGTGAAAGATACTCGAAGAATAAAATAAGGGATGAATATTTAGAGCAAACTCTTCTGCGCTATAACTCTTTGCTGAAAGAAAATAGTGGAGATTTAAGGCGACAACATTTTATGAGTAGAAGAGATAATGAAAAAATATGGTTTTAATATCTCTATACGTAGCAAGGATAAGCAGGGAGAATAATAGTTTAATATTTCTGCTGAAATGAAACTTGAGTTTACTTAACTTTTACTCTACACAGTTACAAATTATTGACATTATTTATGCACACCTTAGAATGGTTGGCGGCAATTAAATAAAGTTTATTATAATTCAGCAATTTAATGGCTAGTTTCATATAGGAATTAATTCTAGATGATAGAGTAGATTTTCATGATTTCTAGCCTTAATTGGAGTTAGTAGAGTAAGGATTCCATGAGGTTTCGCATCGCAAACTAGGTGGATAAGGCAAACGATATCTTTACGTAGAGACTGTGCTCGATTCCATGCGAGGGAGACAAAATTTTCCTCACTCGCCGGGAACCGCCATTTGCACGGTAACTCTAATCTGAGGCAAACACGTGGATATCTCCGGCCAACTATGTCACCACACACGCTCTGCACCCCTTTCCTTTACATTAACTAAAGATCTCCCTTCGTGCCTAAGGGGATTTCTTATACACAACCTCCTGTGCAGAACAGGTGACTATTCTTTGAACCCTGAGGACTTCTCTACTTGCTGATTTGTAACCAAAAAAAGTACCACTAAGTGGTGGTACTATGTTTTTTGACAATTTATGATGCCTTCAGACTTGATAGCCATTATAATCTGATATTTACGTCAATTTCATTATCTGTTCAGGAGAACTCATTCAGCATTAAAAGTTGACGAGGGGTGTAAGTAACTAACCTATCCTGACAGAAATGTCCGAATTACTTTATTTTGAAGTCTATTCTTGCTTATATTTATATTTGATTACATGTAAATTTAAAGTTTAGGTTAATATAATTCGATAAATATCAATGCAAAAGAAATTCGATATCGAACAATATGGTTTCATAGCTGAATTATGCAAATAAGCAAAATCCGATTAAAAACCACCTCATTGATACATTCGGAGCTATGCATTTTTTGTTTAATACTTTCGACACATTCTACCTCTAGGAGTAGTTATTAGTTTGCAATCAAGAGATAGTTCCGATAATCTTAACCATCGATTAAATCTCAATTTTCGTCATGAATCTACCGAATAAATTGATTTAATCCTTTTGACAAAAGCTTTATTATTTACTTAAAAATGAGAAACGATGAGAAGTTTGTAAAGGTAAGAGTAGCTGAAGGGTACCCAGGGTCAACAGAGTTACACCAAATGTGTGCATTTCGGAAATGATCTGGAAAATACAAACTTTTTATCAGGAACTTTGCGTATATATGAACATTTGGGGAAGGAATCCCACTGTACTTCAGGAGATTTTCTGAATTTGGAAAGGCAGATGGCGCGATTCTGTCCAGGACAATCAAACACTTCAACAGCTTTTTGATGACTATAACAGTTAGTCTTCGATGGGTGCTGCGATCCGGAGATAAGGAGGAGACAAGAGAGTAGAATATTATCATGGTGAAATTGCTTAAGGTTAGAATGACTAAAAAGAATTGAAAGGAACTTTGACTCTCCGCGAATACTCGAGCTGGCTTGAGGAAACGGCTTAGGGATGAAATTAAGTAATTTATGAATATCCATTTGCAAGAATAGGCCGTTGAATTGCGTGGAAGTTATTGAACAAATTAGTAAAAAAGGTAGAATACTTGGGGCGCTCAGAACAGGGCAAAGACGCAAATCTTTGGTCGTACTAACCGTTTTTCCGTACAGCCCATAACAGGTCGCAAGTCTAAATTAACTTTAAAACGAATGACGGCAGAGATTGCTTCAGAAATGAGTGCAGACCTTGAATCTTAATGTTTTGTGCTTTATTATTTTTAAAGAGGAAAGAGTACGGATTAATTACGCGAGTTATTACAGATGGGTGAATTATGAAACTTACAATTCAAGATACGCAATGTTATCGATGACAACAAATTGTTCCAGCATTGGTTGTATTAATAAATTATATAGACATAGTTTATTATTAAAAGATTTTGGTAAAATTAGTAGACAATTTCAACTATTTGAAATTATGACTTTTTTATAAAAATAACAAGAGAAACGGCTTAGTTGCTTCTCATGTAGAAGAAATTAAGTTTAGCATGCATGCTTCCAGTCTTTGGCCCTCGACCTATCTGGCTCGGGCAACGGGCTTTTGGTAAAAAAAAAAATTGAAATGCTTCCACTACATATACCCTAATAATTTACTCTTTGTCTATCTTTTTTCACACCCATACTAATTTTCTAGGCTTAAAGACGAAAAAAACATCGGAATTCATTTAAAATAGGAAAATAACACGACTCTTTTTATTTCATCTAAATTTATTCTATCTAATAAATTCATTTTGTGATAATCATTTTTAGGGGAGAGTAGTTATTTCCTCCTGCTAAAATTAAATTTAAAAATCTATTTTATAAATAACTGCGAATATACACAAAATAAAACAAAACCTTCGGCCATGTCGATATCCATATCACGAAATTTTCTTTTGGTCTATTACTACATACAAATATTTTTTAACACGAAAAAATTGTTTAAAAATTCCATACTTAAAATATCTGTAATATAATGGAGTACTTAGCTGAGTTAGATTTCATTTGACTAAAATGGACTTAGTGCCTGGCAGCTCGTATTGAGTAATTGATAGAATTGTATCAGGAAACTCAAGTTGTTGAAGTCGGGCAGTTGCTTGCTCACGCCTTAACGTCGTCATGCGTTGGGACTGACTAGATTAGAACGAGACAACGAGATCGAAAGGGATATAGAAATAATGAGAATAGATCGTTATATCTGGATGAAAAATCTTGAGGGTCTGCGTCTTGGAGATAAATGAAGATGTTGGAGACTGTTTTAATCGCGCGTAGGCTAAGCGGGTTGTCAACTTGACTGAGCATTTGAAAGTGAGTTTTGTTACTCACCAGTTGAGACATCTCAAACTCCTACGCCTGTTTGAAGGAATTTGTGTCATTGCAAGAGTTAGCGATGAAAGAACATGGGATCCACCAGATGTCATCAACAGCATGGCTGCTGCTTCTTTTGTTTTACATAGCTCCAAATCTAGTTAAATAAAAATAAATATGTAGACCATATGATATTAACGATTTACTATTAATTATAACTTTGTTCATGTACAGGGTTTTTACTTTCACCCTTTTAGTGAAATGTCAAATGTCATGTTGTCAAATTCTGAGTAATCTAATATTTAAATAACCAACTATTCGACTAGTAGTCAGTAATATCATGGTTTTTATATTATCCAAACTAAAGAGTTTATAAATAAATACTTGCATTGAGAATATTTTAATCAAGGATGCCGATTGGGTGTAAACTCAGGCTGAAAGAGGCCATTGATTTAATGAGAAAAATCTCTGACTTTTTCATCTTTTAGAAGAATTAACTAAGAGGATTTTTAGGATTTCCACAATAAATGGAAACTTTCGCCCATTTTCTCCAATTTTTTCCAATCCTCCGTAGAATCCAAATAAACTTTCTATATACTACGGTTTATATTGCCATCGACGCCACTAGTTATAGTTCTTAAGTGTGTAGAATGATTTATGCGTCGGTAGATATATGAGGTGTGTAGGTGAACTAAAATGAAAGTTTTAATTGATATCATTTAAGTGAATGAATATTTTATCATTTCAGTTGCCATAACTATCAATGAATGTGTAGGGTTGCATTTATCTTCCCTCATTTGGGAATTGGTTCCATTTAAATTGTTTACCGATTGAAATAAAATGATATACAAATCAAATATATTAGAACTTAAAAAAGTAGAGAATTAGAACAGCAACGACCTTAATGCCCAATCAAGGCCAGTCCGAGAGGTTTCATGGGTATGGAAGTGAAATGAAGCGCCTCATTTATTTACTTCTTGAGCGTTTCTTTCCTCCGTTTCAAAAGATTTGAAAAAAAGAAAAAGAAAAATTTTGAATATTTCGATTCACTGGAATCTTAAAATTTTAGGATGAGAAAATAGATTTGGATAATTATTTTGACATACTTTAAATGTTTTAGATGAAATAGAGCTTATAACAATCGATAGTACCTTGGCTTTATATATTTTAACAAGAGTTTGGGAAAGAAACTATGGATAGGACATAACAATAGCACAATGAATTGGAAATTAAAGACTGAAATATTCAATTGGACATAATAATCATAATCAAAGTGAAATAGTACGAAATTCTGTCGTAATATCAATTAATATCTCACAAGGCGTACATTTCTATATCAAGGCATTGCCATTGAAGGAACTTGCAAAGACCATCGGGAAACACGAGGACAAACCATCAACCGTAATGTTAGATTTTCATCACTCGCAACAGTAGGACCCACAATTATATGCCACATTTTATTTTATATAACGTTATTATTTTCAAAGTAACTGGCAACCATATATTGAAAATGTTTACTGGAGTATTAATTACTCAGGTTGCAGAAAAGCTATTCCAAGCGGTTATTATCTTAAATGAAAAAATATTTCTTGCTCTTTCTGTATTGACCCTAGGATAAAATGACTTAAAATTATTATTTCTACTAACAAATTCGTTATTTAAGCTAAAGGTCTCATGAATAATGCTATCAAAGACTTTTAAAAAACCGGAATCAGTTTAACACGCATCTACATGTTCTTACAGTGCTGACAAAAAAATAACATGTAATTTTTACATAATTCAGAAACCTGTAAAATATGTTTTAATGTAGGTATAGACTTGAGATAAACTTCCCTTTGTAGTGCAGTCACGCGGCTTGCTGTTCGTCTGTTGCATCATTTAGCTGCTAGCATCGGTTGTGAGTTGACGTGTCGACAGGTTCCAGCGCATACTATGTGTTCACAAAAATAACTGTGCTTTTTACTAAAGGTGCTATATTTTCAGAAAGGCAATAATGTCTGCAAAGAAACAACTAGCAAGTGACAAAATATGAGCTATTTTTGCATTAAATAAGGCTGGAAAATCACAAAGACAATCGAAAAAAAAAGAGATACCTCAAAGTACTGTTAATTTATGAGTTCTCCGCCATATAAGTGATGATATTTCTGGTACTCCACTCCGAAAAAGTGGTAGTGGGAGACCTAGAAAGACGAATTTATGTACTGATAAATTAATAAAACGTACTGTGTTAATGAAGCCAACGATAACAGCAAAATAAATTAAGTGTGAGCATCTTAATTTGCTTAAAGATTTATCTGAGCACAGAATTCGACATCGGCTGCAAAAGGAGCTAGGATTTTCATTTTGGCATGCTGGCAAGAAACCTTTTGTTGAATGCCGAAATGCGAAAGAAACGGGTTGAGTTTTGTAAAAATACATCAATTGGACATTTGATGATTGGAAACCCGTTCTCTTTAGTGATGAATCCTCTTTTTTTTAATTCATAAGCTGTCCAATAATTCTGGGCCGCTTGCGTGGCTCAGATAGGATGGATCCTAAATACACTATAAAGACAATGAAACACCCTCCAAGTATGATGGTTTGGGGTTGCTTTAGCTATCTTGGTATAGAGACTTTATTTTTTCTTCCTAAGAACAAAGTAATGGTGATCGCTATTTGCCATGCTAAAGGAAAAATCCACTGACACTGGCATTTCATGAGAAAATAACTATTATGGAGGATGAGGCACCTTGTCAAAGAGCAGAAATCGATAGTAAATGGCTCAACGATAATGAAATTCGGTTCTAAATTGACAGTATAATAGTCAAGATCTTAATACGATGGAGAATCTATGGCTTATTATAAAAATAATGTCGAATTTTACAATACTGGTTTAATCCATAATCTCACATAAGCCATCAAAAAGATCTACTGCACTGATATATCACAAGAATGGGCCCGAATATGATCAAATCGATGCTAGAATATATTAAACAAGTTATCATGAACACAAAACATATGACGAGATGCTTTTAAATATTGATTCTGTATAGAAAATACGTACAATTCTCAAGATGATCAGATTCTTTTTGCCAGCACTGTATATATAGCGAACATGTATTCTAATCTATCTTTGTATATTTTATGGCAGAGATTTGAAATCACCTTAGTGTCCCTATGTTGGACTCTCTCCAATCACATACTTTAGATGGAGACAGACGAGCGTCTTGTATAAGGTCAAAATATTTGGATTTATATTCAGAATTACGCAAAATAAAACTTCAAACCTCGTTTGCTTTTCTACAAGCACTGATACACTGTTTTCTTTTACTCGAAGTGGTTAGTAAAAATGACTCTAAGGTCTTTTATCCTCTTACACTACACAAATACTCTTCCTGAATCTCACTAGAATTTAAATATTAATTCGATCTCTCCCAGTCAAAGCACTTCACAAAAGCTTAGCTTCATCAGAGAATTCGCAAATTTTCCTAACCAAACTAATATCTAAGTCAACAACATAAACCAAAAAAAAACAGGCCTAAAAACGGACAATTGTGGCACCACGCTTGTTACATCTAACCAAAGAGATTTTTTCCCATTTAAGATCACACGTTGCTTCCTATCTAAAAACCAGTTATTTATCCAATTTAACACTTTACTACACATGCCATAATCGTGCAGTTTGTTTACTAATGCTTTATGTAGTATCTTATTTAAATTCCAGGTATATTATAGCAACGGCGCTTGTTTCATCGTACGGTTTAATTCCATTATGAGGGAATTCGTTGACGTTTATTAGACACTTTATTTTTTTCCAAACCCATGCTGGCTACCTATTATTAGCTTATTGCTTTGGAACTTGGCGTCAGCTGAGGTGCAAAATGGTTAAAGAAATCTAGAGTCTCCTCGATCTTCTCCACTAACTTGACTGCCATAGCCTTTCTCTTCTGTTTGTCTAATGATATAAGGGTCTTCTTAGTCGCTATTCTTTATGGACAAGCCCTTATATCATTTACTAGTACTTTGCTGAAAGTCTCACGGGATATAGCGAGGGACTGACTTGACTTGTGTACATAGCGTTTTGGACTCCGCTGAACTCACTCTAGCACGCTTTCGACTAGCCTGGCTGTACGTGCCCTGTGAGATCTTGTGTAACTTGGGCGATTTTCACTGGCTGCGTTGAAATTCTCTACATTCCCATTCATCTCAAAGAGTTCGACTCATTTCTGAAATCTGCTTTTGGAGGGGGCCTACTGGCATTCGAACTGATGGATGAAAGTCTCCTACAGTTTATTGATCGAACCTGTTATGTAGTAATGGTTAACGTAGTATATTATTTGTGCGAGCTTCCATTGAGGTCTAGTTGTATTCACATGCGTTGTTTCTGCCCTGTCTTTGACAATTAGGGTGATTAGTGAATAAATGAAGGAAATATCACCCAAAAGTGGGCATGGCCAGTTTTGGGGGTTGACCTTGTATATTTTCATGCCCTACCGACTTACTCCTTTTTCCTCTTATCTATCCAATGCTTTATATTTTTATGTATTAAAACTATTTAAATAAGAACAGAAGACAAATTGTTTAATATTTCAGAGGTTTCCTGAATAAACTCTTAATTGTCCATAGTAAACATTGAATCAAAGCAGGTATATAGGATAATGGCAATAATACATTTTGTATGGCAATTAGTTCTCCACTTCAGTTTATAATTGGTCCAATATTTTCTCGTAATGGATTTCTATTGCTAACATATGGATATATTTTTTTAAGATTAGTCTTATTATCACAAGCTATGACGGATCACGTTGGTCTTTTTGCCCTGCGAATTCAACGTTTACCCTTTATTCTTAGTTTAATTATGAAATTCTAGGATCAATTCAAGATACTTTACCTAAATTAGTTCAATTAAATAATAGGCACCTTGAGGAACCTAATTTCAAGAATAGGCACCTGGCGTGGAATCACTTTAAGATGATAAGGCATTAAAGCCCGTTTATTTAGGTAAAGGCGGCGCCTTGCGTAAATAAAAGCCCCTGTGGCCTGTATAAGACCCACAAGGTATCTGGTATGGGGGAAAAATAGTACCTTATAAAAATGAGTCATCCTAAGGCATTTTCCACCGTGATATAACTTAATCTAGCCTAACCTAAGCCTATTATTTCCAATAAACTTGGGCTGCATCATCTTTACAATATCCAAGAAAAATATACAGATATACAAAGGACTAAATTATTGAATCAAATGGAACAAATGAAAAGGATCTCCATATTATAAATTCAATAGAAATGCAAAATATTTGAATCACATTTAAATATCATGTTCTTCAGATATATGATTACATAAGCTCTGAAATTGGTTTGATGAGAACCTGTCTTGCCACATAAATTGGAACAAATATGAAGCCTAATGTCGTTCAATTCAAGAAGAGGCATCTGGCCTAACCTCAATTTCTATTTTTAGGAAAAATTAACAAAATTAGCTTGAGTTTAAGAGAACTAATTTACAAAATAAATAATAAAATTATACTCTTTATGCTATAACTAATTATTTGTTTCCAAACGATATGTGAAAGGTAGAAAGAAAATCAATTAAGGTAGAGTCTTTGACTTGCCGTATCATGTTGTCGTTGGTCTACGAATATATACAAATGTTTCTTCGACCGTTTACTTAATGGTTTAATGATGGTAAATAAATTTCTGTCTAGCCATTTCTTTTAATGTCTCATGTATATTTCATTGGATATAAAGAAGATTTATATGTTATTAATAATCACAAAGTAAATATATTAAAAAAGAAAGATTTAAAACAAGCGCACCCATAAAATAGATATAAAGAAGAAGGTAATAAAAATATCTCTAAAAGAAATAAGGAAGAATATTAATTCGTTAGAAACTTAATATGAGACAAATAGTAATTACACCTTCCATTTGGTCATGAATGTTAGCTTCTGCTAAGGATTTCACTGCACAGAGTTGATTAAAACAGTTTTGAAAATCCTTTAACCGAATAAATGTATGTGTTTCGAATTCTAAAAGTTCTTTGTCATGATAATGACATCGAAATATCCTTATTAAATAATTTAGAAGCGCACAAGTTATTAAATTTAGTATCATAAAACGCCCAAGTTTCTTAGAAGTTTAATGTAAAGGAAGTTTAATGAAAATTTAATAAAAGTTAATGAAAGAATAGGTTTAATGAAAGTTTAACGTAAGTAAATTCAATGAAATTTAATAGAATTATAATTAAAGAAGAAAATTAGGAAACAGGATGCTTAATGGAAATTTGATAGATGTTTAAAGAAAGAAAAAGTTTAATTTGAAAGGAAGTTTAATGGAAATTTGAATAGAAGTTTAATGTAAGAGAAATTTTATTTAATTAGAAAGTTTAATGTAACATGAAATTTAATGAAAACTTAATAGAAGTCTACTGAGAGGGAAAGTTTAATATAAGCGGAAAGGGAATGGAAATGAAGTTTAATGGAAATATAGTAGAAGTGTTATAAAAAAGTAAGATTAATTTGTGTTTGCTGCAAGGTAAAATTGAATGGAAATTTAATAGAATTTTAATGAAAGAAAAAGGTTATCTAACAGGAAGCTTAATTGAAATTTAATATTAGTTTAATGAAAAAGGAAGTCTAATGGAAGTTTAATGTTCGAGGAAATTTAAAGGAAATTTATAGAAGTTAACTGAAAGGGGAAGTTTAATGTAAGAGGAAATTTAATTCAAATCTACTAGAGGTTTAATGAAATTTTAATGTAAAAGGAGATCAGTGGAACTTTAATAGAACTTTGATGAAGAAGAATGTTTAAAGAAAGTTTATTGGAAATTTATTAGATGCTTAATAGAAGTTTAATGAATGTTTAGTAGAAGTTTAATGCCAAAAGAAGTAATGGAAGTTTATCAAATGCTATTTGATAAAACGCGGTAGTTTAATAGAAGATGCAATCGGATGTTAGCTTGAAAGTGCAACTAAAATTAAATCGGATGTTTTCTTGAAAGCGCATAGGTACTCTTCCATTCTCACTCCAACAATAATTTTTTAATCGCACTGAGTCGTGTTAAACAACTACATTTTAAAACTTTAACTCAGGATTCTTGAACATGATGTACGTGTTTCATTCTTTCAATGTAACTCCAAATTTACGGTCAAACATAGGAGGAAGATTTTCTTCCTCGTATTTAAAGCGCAGTAAGAATGAAGAGATATCACTCAGAGAGATGGAATTTGTGGAAGAAATATGAGTGTAGATCACCTGGCATGCATTGTGGCAGAACGAAAATCCTGTGGGTATTGGAAACGAGCGGGCAGACAATCCTCCATTTGTTAGCCGCAGGAATGTGCCCATTAGGGAAGAGAAATTGCAGGCATATTATAAAAACAATCACTGCAACTGTATCGAAACAAACGGGGTGAAAAACCACCCCCTTTTCACTAAACAAACTGGGATGAATGTACGAAAGCTTATCGGCACCTAGCCTACTATATTATCCTCTCGCTGAGAAAATAGGAAGTCAGCGTGATATAAGGTACGATAGAAATGCCTAGAAGGCATAGGGCCCAGGTAAACTACAACTAGTTAGAAACCTCCTGGGGAAATTGCACAGAGAGAGCATGCTACTCGTCCTAATAAGAGGTGTAGCAATCAATGCAGAGCGAGAAAGGAAGTCTACCTACTTCACTTAAAGCATCCTAATAAAACTTCGAGGTTTAAACCTATTGATTCCGCTTTTCAAGAGTTATCAAATGAAGATTGAATTCATTGTTTTGTAGGCGTTTCCCTACTGATGTGAATTTATCTACGCCTTCAAGTCAAAGCTTCTCGTCTTCATCCTTGAATATAAGCCAGAAATTCTTCCCCTTTGAAAGAAGTATAAAATGGGTTGAACCAGCAGAGAGCCATTTAAAAATAGAGTCCTTAATGGTCTTAAACCAGCAGTAAAGCCTTATAAAATTGGTCTTATAGCGGCAGTGAAGCCTATAATAAATGGATCTTGAACCCGTTGTGATCCTCTATATAAATGGGTCTTGAACCGGCAGTCATTTTCGTAAAAATGGATCTTGAACCGACAGGGAAGCCTTTAAAAAATATTTTCTCTCTTAGAATCGTGTGGCTCAGTATCCCTCAAAGGCAAAACCTTTTTTATTTAATTGTCGATATAAAACACGTTTTATTACTAAGATTAAAACTTTTAGCAATCATTCTACTCGGAAAGAATGGCAGAGTGCCCAAGAAAATTGAGGAAAGCAGAAAATAAATTAATTAAAAACAAGAATCTGACTATAATTGCGTAAGAACAAGATTAGATTTATAAAATAAAATAAACGTATTAAATTGGTAAGAATAAGGGAACGTTGTGGAATCCTAGGGTCAAGAAGAAACTTTAAATGATAAATACACTGTGTAACAAAATTTGACTTTTTTCTTGCTGTTTTTATTTTCCAGTTGTATTTAACTAAAGTAAATGAAAAAATTCTACTATAATATCCCCCAAAATTTTAGGTTGGTAGGGAATGAAAATTCTAAATTCTTCCATTCGGAACTTAATGCTAGTTTATTATTAATTTCGGGAAAAATCGAGAATACATAAACGGAGGTAGGTGTTAATTTTTCTCAAAGCATGGAAGCCAAAAAATTAAATATCTTATTTTTTTAAAAAAAGAGCATTGGAATGTTGTAGAATAATATTTGTTTTAAGGAAAACTTTCTAAACATTATAGATTTAATAGAAAATTTCTAGAATTTAGTAGAAATTTTATGAAGTTTTAAGAATAATCTATAATTTGCCAGACCCTTCTCACATATTAGGGAATGTTACCTCAGAAATAATTATACAAGGATTCACAGATCTGTTATAATTTTAGCTCTTGCTACCATAGTGAAAAACTCACAAGAGAAATGGCATCGAGAGGCAGCAATTATTCTTCAAATGCTTTGCGTTATATCTGCGAATAGTTCATCAATGCAAGAGTAAAGATTTGGCTTGCCATTTGGCCACCAAGATTAACTCTGAGCGCATTATTTTGCTTGTGAATAATGCAAGAAAACTTTGAAATGTAAGAAAATTATTGCAAAGAGTCCAATATTTGAGATCACAAGTATTGAAGTTTTTATGTTTGCTTTTAATCCCCCAAAGTAATAAAGCATATTCTTTTAATCTGAGACGATGGTATAGATGGCCAAAAAATCCATGAAGTTTGCCATTCCCAGCACGAACCCGCTGACCACTCAAGCAACTGCTACTTCTGCATGGTGGACCCTTCCAAACGTCGAATTGCGAAAAATGCACCTCTTATTTCCTATTCTGATCTTCCATACTCTTTTGCACCAGTACAACACAGTGCTGATCTCCCTGTATCTACCCCCCAGAAAGTAATAAGCCACCCTCAGAATAAAAAAATAATTCATCACCTTGGATAATCAATCAAAATTTAGATTACCGTGTCAGAGATATGGCTGTTAAGAGAATTTATACTATCCAAACCAATAAGACTTCAATGAATTTGTCAGAGATCTTATTTTCTCAATGTTTTTGATTCCCAGGTTTAAATAGTAGGATTTGGTGGATAAAAATGTGCAGCAACAAGCAAAAAGATATTTCTTATAATTTTTAAAATGTCAAGCTGGGCTATTCTACTGCAGTGATGTATCTGGTATGTTTGATGTAATTGGAATTAAATGTAATACAGATGAGTGAAGCCTATTCATTGACAGCTACTCTAGGATCATTAAAGCTGTACTTCACCATATTTTCAATAAGCAGCTATCTCTTCCCTTGGCTAACACAGTATATCGCAAGAAGGACTACAAAAGTATCAAGATCCTGTTTCAAGCTTAGAATTATAAGGAGTATAGCTAGAATATTATCAGAGACTTCAAAATGATAGATTTTTGGTTGTTTCTCCAGGAATATTTTACCATGTATTTATCATCTCTTTCTCTTTGGAACAATGGTAATACCACAGCACATTACCACAGGAAACACTCTCCACAATAGACTGAGTTTTCTGTTAGATGCATAATTTCAATCTTGAGCAATTGATAGATCATTAAAATGTATTGTTCCCTCTATTGCATTTTAAATTATTACATTTTAAGCAGTTTGCTAGAGCTCATAAAAAAGAGTTTTTACCATAAAGTACCTTCAAAATATGTTTCCCAATGTCTCAGGAAAGATGAATTCTGGATTTTTTGTTAGACTACAAATCAGGAAAATCGAGTGTTCAAACGTTTCTGTGACGCTAAGTAAAATGGAAAAGGAAGCCAGAAAGAGTTTGGTTTCGGTATATCAATGGTTTCAAGCAACCACAATTGCGTATGGGGAACTGATTTAGAAAAGCTTTAGGTAAATGTGCTTCAGGATGTCCCTAAAGATGCAAATAATTGATGCTCATCCTGTAAAGTTCAAAGAGAATATGGTAGCATATTCAGAACCGCAAGGGGTACTTCCATCAAAATATACTAAATTTGAATATAAATACTTAGGAGTATACAATTTAAAAATAATGAGAGAATACATTTGGGGACGATAACGAGAAAATACTTTACATTACAAACGGAAGTCGAGGAAACATTTTCACTAACTTCTTTATTTTTTTTTATATATTCGTTGTGGAATTTTCAATAAAATTGTAGAAATTTAACTCTCTTTTGTTTTTAGCCCTAAAGAGACTTATGTCCTTTCTAATTTTACTAATTTTTTCATTATACAATCTAGAAAAGCTATGTTTAAACAAATAATGGCATTATATATTGTTTTGCAATAAAAAACTTGGGGTTATAACGCTTATTAGCCAGGAAATAAATTGTGTTTACATAGTGTTATAAGAAAGCGAGAGGCTAATTAATAACCAGCTGATTCATTAAAACTAATATAATTTTTTTAATGGTTAACCTGACTGGTTCTTGAAGGCAGTTGTAAAAATTATATCTACTACCATTTTTGCAAAATATTTTTTAAAAATCAATGCTTAATATGAAACAAAGCATTCCCAATTTTGTATCAAATCATGGGTCCATCGATTCTTCTTTTTAAGGTGATGACAATCAAGCACCGGAATATGAGAATACAAATGTCGATTCGAAAACTTTGCCAATTAAGAGCGTCAAGTGAACGGCCGATGAATGCGCAATAAAATTCATCTAGCTTGTCGACAAGCGCCTTTAAATTTGCCATTATAATATCTGACGTAAAAACATTGCAAAGAAATTTAAAAATGAGGCAATTTTAGATTGGAAACTACGTTTCTAAAATTCTTTAAGTAATATATTATTTGAGAGCCTGAAGAATTTTGTATTTTCATGGCTAATACTAAAATTTATGACCTCAAAGCGTGTAGCAGCTCAAATAATGAGGCGGTGCTTCCAGGCTAAGGCATAGGCGTAGACTGCTACATTCTTTAAGTCAAAAATAACGTAGCGAATCACAACACCGCTGTGACGGAGAAAACATCTAAAAACACTTGGATAGATTTGTCGAATTGTAGGAAAGATGGCGATTTAGTTCAATGTGAAAAAGTGTATGGTAGTGCGCATAGGTTATGGTAACCCCACTGAAGAGTTTAGAATATATTTGGTCAAAATTTAATCTCCAGTGAACTGAAATTTTGAAAATAACGAGTTATAGCTTCACATTTTACATATTAATAAGGCGCTTGGTCGACCTCATTTGGAGTATTCATTTGGAGATATTGAAATATTGGAACGCGTTCAGTCACAAGCTACGAAATTAATTCCTGGAATTTGAAATAGATTGTATGAAGAGAGTCACAATTTGCGCTCACTGGAGTATTTAAAATGATAAATAGGTTCACTATTATTATCTTTAATTCAATACTTGAGCTGGATAGCTGAGTGCCAAGTAAAAATAATGGCCAAGCTAACCTACGAGGCTTGCCACCTTTATCCTTCTCTAATGAACTAGCTTCGAGCAGATATTAATGACGTTTGCTGGTTTTTAGTCTGTGAATAAATCTGTAAAATATCAGTTTTCCTAAATTGGGATGTCGAGGGTCTTCACAGTGATGGTTATTCTAATTTTTATGTAAATTTCTTTATCCTGTTAGAGAACCTCCGTCACGATTTAAAAGGAAAGGAGGCTGCAATTAACAATACATTTATTAATAAATTTGAATTTAATTCTTACATGGGTAAATTTTTTAAGATTCAAAATGAATTATTTAAGTAGGAATTAATTAGGTTTAAATTTTAGGTCATCAAAAGGAACATCCTACTTTAGTTATAACTTTTTTATAAGAAATGTATTGAGAGTAAAACTACAAACCTAAAATGAATATGGATAAGTGTAAGGATATAGGGATAAAAATGCAAGCAGCAAGCGAAGTATAACTGGATGGGAAGATGAGGCATTGCGAGAAAAGATTAGATTTAGTTTAGGGTGAAACACAAGTTAAACTAGGAGGGGAAAAATGTTTAACCATTATTGGGGGAAGACCTTAGAATATATATGTGCGTGTGTGTAAAAAGGTGAAAACCAAACACGCTATTGTTAAAATCACCTTTACTTATCTGTATTTGGAAGTTTAGAAGACCTATTCTCATCATTAGCAATAGAAACTAGAGGGTTTTCGGTTTAAATTTCTAATTTAAAATAATACTAAAGAATTAGAGTGAAAGTTACGAATAAATTTACAAATAAATTTACGAAGAAATACGAAAAAATTTCATTATTTAAAATGCAATTTAAATATTGGATACTCTTTGGGTTAAATTTAAATTAGGTTTTAATTTTAGGCTAAGCACTTTAATGTTTTCAAAATTAATTTCAGACTTACATATTTTTATGTGAACTCGTATGGTCGAGGACTGATTTCTGTTTAGAACCAGCCCCGTGTGAGTCGTCCTTTCCCGATGCTGCTCGATGCTTCTATGGTTTAATCTTATGGTCGAAGCAATATACGATGAATCGCAAGATTCACAAATATATTTATAAATCGCTGAAGAGTGGCAAGGGGATGGAATTTGGTCCTTAAACCTGAACAAGGACCCAATATTACGTGCATTTTTAATACCAAATTTGAGGTTGAAATATTGATAGAATTTATTTTCCTTCAGCTAGTTAATAAATTCGATCGATTTTCTACCAACATATGGCAGACCTATAAAAATGGATAGGTTAAATATTGTATTTTCTGTTGGATTTACATGATAGAGAGAATTAAGACGCTTTTTAAATGTGTTTCTCACCTACTGAGTCAAGTCAGCCATCGTTTTTTAAAAAATGTTTTAAGAAAGGTGAATGCTTAATGTAGTAGTCTTTATGAGGAAAATAGTTCGGAGGATTGAAGGATACGGGTTTAAACCGAGGACAACTTACGGTTTCATGCTATGAAACTAAAGAATTTTCTGCATAAACCTGTAAATGTAAATTTGCTTTCACTGTAGTTTCATTATTTGTTTAGAATGCTTTTAAATCTTTATGCAAAAATGGTAACCGAACATTTTTCTTGACCTCATTGTGAATTTATACCTCCATGACTAGAAATTAAATGTTATGGCATTTTTCCTGCCTCTTCTCACGATTTCATTAAGACAAATGTATCATTCTTATAACTCCTGTAATAGATAGTTTTATATTCAATAGGTCGGTTATTGAGAAAAGTTTGGTCAATGGCATAAGAAGATGTTCTCAAAGGTTGGCTCAAGTGTTATTCCCATTCCCACTTATTCTTTGTCTACGTAATACACCAAATATAGAAAAAAGAGTATAACTCAGCCAGTTCTAAAAATAAAGTTCTAAGTATAAAGTTTTGTGGCAGTGGCGTTTATGAGATAAAAGTCGTAGAAACATCCGAATAAAGAGGAATAAAGATGGTTTAAAAAATAACTTGCTTAGTTTCCACCTTTATATTGAAAGTGATTTGAAAGAAGGTAATTACTGAAAAGAAATTTGGTAATAAATTTTTATTACTTACAGGTATTGTACATATATATATATATATATATATATATATATATATATATATATATATATATATATATATATATATATATATATATATATATATATATATATATATATTATATATATTATATATATGTATATATATATATATATATATATTATGAAAATTAATACAATATCGCAAGAAAAGATGAGGAATTAAACCACATTCTCCGAAGACAATTTAATTCAGAACAGTTTCGGTGTATTTCACACCCTTTTTCAACTGACACTGGGCAGAAAATATAAGAGAAATGCATATAAGTATAACACAAGATCCCCTCTTTTTTCCCCAATCCCCTACTTGTGGCTAATCTGGAGGGGGGGGGTTGTTAGGCCTAAACATATTGAAGGGCTAACATTTTACTATTTTGTTTATTTGCGATCTTATTACAGGATTAAAAGAAAATTGACCATCAGATAGATTTAAATTAGGAACTGAGGATATCAATCTCGATTCTACGATTCTTCTCTTAACATAGTTAGCCGATTTAAATAACATTTTACTTCCATTGAAATCGATCGTTTGATTCGTGTCTCTAACATGGCAAAATATTCCACTACTTTCGCTGCCCACTCTAATATCTCTTTTGTGTTCGTACAATCTCTTATCTAGATTTCTCCCCGTTTCTACTATATAAACTTTATGGCAATCGTTGCATGGTACTGCATATACTCCTATGTTATGATGTTCTTTGGGTTTTCTGGCCATCATCAATTGGTTTAAGGAATTAAAATATATTTAAAGGCTAGATTAATAACCGCTTTTCCAAATATGTCCTTTAAACTATTCAATTTATTATTAAATGGCATTGTTATACAGTTGTTGAAGTCGTTAGTGCGGGAAGGCTTATTACCATAGAATGTTTTCCTAGCTGCAAAATGGGCAGACGATATGAACCAATCGGAGTAATACAAATTAGAAAAAATGGTCCTGATAATGAAAATTTCTTCATCTAAATAGGAAGGATGACATATTTTGTATGCTCTAAGGAAAAGGTTAGAAATTACCGATTTTTTAACAGTATTATCGTGAAACGAAAAACATTCTAGGAAAACATTGACACCTTTGATGTCCCAGCCTCTGTAAGCCCTACTTGCCTCAACATTCAATTCGCCGATGATTTCACTCACATAATCACTTATCCATGAAGGAATGCACCTTGGCCAGCTCGTATGAAAGCAGCAGGAATTTTAAAAACCTTAACACCTACGATGCCCGGTGGAAGATCCGCACGAACCAGGAAAAGTTTAAAGCAGTCACATATGCAGGAGACTACTATACGATGTCAGGGTGGGGGATAGACGCTATCCCTACACCACGGAGTGCAATGTACTCTAAATGAAGATTACTTCAACCGGGTACAAGAAGTACGTGTATGAAAGAATCACCAAGGCCACAGCTGCAGTCCAACTATACTCATGTTGAGAAATATCCGTGAAAGCAATAAAGAAAGATCTACAATGCAATTGTAAGATCGATGCTGCTATACCCCGATCCGCCCTCTTGTGTGTCTCGAAGACACAAAAGGAAAAAAATACAAGTAGTGTAGAAAAAATATGTATACCTAATTACAGTTACATACATACAGACGAGAAAGAAGACGCCCGTAAGAGCTGCACCGGAAGCGGAATTAAGTCCTATTAACATTGTCATATAAGAACGGACAAGGAATATGCAGGAACTGGTTAATCAAGAATTGAACGATGATATCGTCCAAAGGATTAATCAGAACAGAAGAGGTATAAGTGGCGCCAAATTTAAGAGCTCTGCTGGCCTTTCAGCTGACAGAGCAGAAGTGCCGTTCTATGCATGAGAATAAGAATGTTCCTACCCAAACCTAGAAAACAAACCAGAAAAGAATACCTAATTACGAAACCTGACCAATTTCTACAAGAATTCTCCGATGAAGACCCAACTAAAACGAAGAAGACATCAAAGAAAAAGGAAAATAGACGATTTACACTTATTACAAGATATACAAAAAAAACTGATTATAGTAATTTATTACTACAACAGCAAATGCGCATAACATATCCAAGAACATTAAGTTTCTGAAGACAACTGGCTTGAACGCTCTGCTAATATAAACTATCCCAAAGACAACAAAGGAAACGCCAAAAAATAAAATATTTAAAAGCGATAGACCTGATCAACAGACACTTATCATCTCTTTGCACCCTACCACACTTCTTTCTCTTTTCACCATTTATCCATTCTCAGATATCTGTCCCCACACCCTTTTTTCATCCTCTATCCACTTACATCGTTCATAGTTCAATATGAAAATACATGGATTTGTTTAAAAATATGCTCGAGAACAAAAAATTGATGTTGGCTATAAACAAAAAGAGGAAAAGGTTCAAGTTAATTGGGTTTCCATGCGGGGGCGTTGCAGATTCTGATGGCGAGTCGTTGGGAGGATAGTCTCTGGTTGGAGTTTTGTATTGATTGAAGGTCTGTGTTTGGAGATCATAACTGCTTTGGTCATTCGGAGTCTTCGGTGGTCAGGATCACGGAATATGACGGAGGTGTTTTGTATGAGCGTTTCTCTTTTAATTGAAGATGGTGCGTTGCGGCATGTTGCTTGATTGTCCCGTCCTGGAGATGCATTGTCAACCTGCGTGACAAGGTTGTAGAAGTCATCCCTATTTATTTAGAGTTGCGCTGAACGCAGTCACCGAACTTGCATGAGTATTCATACAACAGGTTGGCCTCTTGTAGGGGTTCGTCACGGGGAGACGACTGTTCTTCATTACGAGGAATCGTGTTTTTTCTGGTCTTGTAATAATTATATATATATATATATATATATATATATATATAGACATACTCCATCCCTTGATCTACGGTGTCACGGTTGTAAGTAGAAGACCTCATAGAAGTCAATTTAACCTAGTGAATCTAGGGTGCTTAATGATTGTAACGACCTACATCAACCAGACTTGTTAATGAAAAAAGCAATAACACAGGGATATATCGCATCCAAATTTAATAAAAGAGGATCAAGACGCATATCCATGAAGTCTATGAGATATGGCATCAGTAAATCCCCGTGAGCTCAACTGTTGACAGCACGACACCCAAAACAACGCAGCATATGCACTCGTAACGTCACTTCTCGCACCCTTGAAGACAGTTGGCATGAAATAGTGACAGATGAGTCATAGTTCCAATTGTTCTTGGCTGATGGTAAGGTTGGATAGGGTGCAGATCTCATTTGGCCATGAACCATAGTTGTCAACAATGCAAGCTGTAATGGGGTGGTTCTTCCATACTGGCGTGATCTGTATTTGCGTGGAATGGGTTTGATCCGCTGTTCAACTCAAGCATTCGATATTGGGTCTTTCAAAATCTCGTTGTAGTCATAATTACATCTTAGATATTCTATTATATTACTATCTCCTGATGTCCGTTCCTTCTTTTCATAGCAACATGACATACCAATTTTTACGAGTGAAATATTTTGCTTTTATATTTACTCATTCAAAGTTGACTTTTTTCCTAGAAAAGAAAACTTTATAAGTGTATTAATGGTTTACTGTCATCGTGTAGTCTTTCCGTTTTAAAAATTGAAAACACCCAATATTTATTTCGAAGAAATATGTCTAACAAAAGATTGCTCTAATTCAACCGCTGATTCTTATCCTATTTAAGAAATAAGAAACCTCAATCTGATATTGACATTTTCTGATGGATATTCTATATGTGATGCCTTCTTTGATTCTCTCTCGTGTGGTGAGAGCAATTTTCTCGCATTTTCTTTCTTGAAATTGACATAACTTAGATTAATGGATCAGTGTGGGGTATTATGACATGTTTTCTTATACATGGTTGGAAACTTAAATATCGGACATGTATTTCTTGTAAATCCTTATATATGAAGGGCGTGCTACGGACCATCTTGCCAGAAATGAGTAATGACGACTAGATGCTCGAGTCATAGTACTCAATCAAAATCAAAGGGTTACGTTGTGGAAAAAATGATGGGTGATCTTCAGCTAGGTAGGACATAAAGATGGTAAGAGTATTGAGTAAGTTTAGTGGCATTGAGGCGTGCCACCACCACTTTATGAGAAACTCGTAAATATCGAAGTTTTGGAGACCATTTAAATGAATTGGCCGGACTTAATTATCTGGTCTCTAAGATCATCATTTACAACTCTAACATATATATTATCTCCAGTAAAAGGAGATAAAAAACAACACACTAACCACAATTCTGACATAATCTTCACTATTTTAAATACATGTGCACGGTGAGGATTTATTAATATTTCTTATAATATCTCACATATCTTTCTATAAAATGCTATACCATATTTGATTTACAAATAATTATACATAGTTATTATTTTGTCTTGGTCGTGATGAAGATTTTCCTGTTGAAGTGTTTGACAATGTTATTTTATAAAGCATTCGCTTTCACAAAGTCGGTTATCTTCATCATTATTTTATTTAATTCCAAATAGACTAAAAGCAGTAAATCATGAAGCGTCAACTCAAGGTTATGAACGATGTAAAGTTGTCTTGACGTTGACGAACCCATTCCCTTGTGCTACCCGAAAATGTCTTTAGCAAACTCTTGCTTTCTGGCTCCCTCCTTTCTCACATGTTCTACTCGCGTCGCTCTCTCTCTCTCATTATCCAGGGCTTAATGGATAATCACTTCGTATAAAACATTAGTGTGTATTAGTACACCAATCATTTAAATTGTGGACTAACCACAAATCTGAATCGTGAGGTAACCCAACTTGCTCCATCGCAGTCATCGTATTCCGACTGGCCCTTTCTTGCAACGAGCACGTAAGAAATTGCAACTGCTGCAGCCTGTAGATTGTTCTAGAGTCTGTCTTACCCAATAGATCCATCCTTTGTGTGCGCGTTCGGTTTAAAATCCCCCTTTAATCACCCACCTCAACCCGACCACTTTATTTCCCTAATTAACCGCCTCTGTATCGTGTATACATTTATCTTCGTCTGTGCGACCATTCCCTTTAAACCCAATATCTGTGTATATTTAAATATTATTTTGGTTGCTATTAAATATATATTTTTGTTATTATCTTTCTTTTGCAATCCCAATGTATACCAGCTACCTGTTAATAATTTGCCAACCTGCATTCTGAAATATTTGTTTTAAAAGAATCCCGCAAACTTGAAAATAAACCATTCCCACTGAAGTAATAACAATTTCTCCATTCACTAACGGTTTTCAACCAACTTTGGCCCAAAGCCACAAAAGTACCTACGTATATATAGAGAAAGAGAGTCTGGCCATTCCACGACAATCAAAAAGCGCTTTCTGGGCTCAGTGACGGAAAATCGCTGATCGACCTTGAACCTGTAACCCCTGTTGCTAGGTCCAGCAGTTTGTGAATAAGTTTAGCGGGTGATATGCAGGAGAGCCCGTGAAAGATTTTACAACACTTAATCTTATCCACGCGCAAAAGCCTACCCTGAAATAAGTAGATATTGAGTCTAGCTAAGCGATCAGCATTTTGAAGGTCCTCAAGCCCCTCGACATGTCTGGTCCATCGTCGCTGAACCGATTCTAAAAGCTTGAGATCTTAAATATATCCAGTATTCCAGACGCAGCATCATCAATGAGAGTCTTGATGATGCTAATGAAGGCAGTAGTCATAAAAGTAGGCGACCTTCATATGGTGGATTTAGGAATGTTGGAGGCGACGCCAGAAGCATTATTAACTGTAGGTTCTTATGTGCTGGTGGAATTTCAGGCTGGTATCTATCAAGATGCCAAAGTCTTCATTGGAAGAAACAAGCGAGATTTCACGCCCTTCGAGGTCATAGTACTAAGCATACCAAGTTTATCCCACTCGATATGGCCACGATAATAACGCATGACCACGCATTTGCTGATGTTAAAGCTGAGTCTTCAAGAGTGTGCTACAACGACGCTGGTGTTAATGTGCCATTGGCAGGAGGAGATGACAATGGCAAGAGATAAAACAGTAACCGCTTGAATTTGATGTAAAGCTTTAGGTCGTCTACAAAAATTTGCACAAATTCCTTATGTGAGATGGCAGATGGTTCACATAGATAATAAAAAGGAAGGGACCGAGCACAGATTTATGGCAAACAACCCGTTCAAACTATGCTGCAGGAACTATGTGACCCTGCTACGGACACATACTTTGATCTACCTAGTAGGAATGAATCAAACCCACTCAGGAGGTTTCTAACAATGCCAAGGCTACGAAGCTTACAAGGAAAAACAGTGTAATTGACGACGTAAAAAGGTTTGGAAAAATCCAATAGAACAACGTCAGCCACTGAAACTTCATCAAAGCACACACTCACGGAGTTATAAGCAAATAATAATTGGTCCAAGATAGAGCATGAGGTGTTCTGAACTGATCCGTTCAAGTGATTTACAGCAATTAGGACGAGACCCTGGTTTAAATAAAGGCACAGCCTCTGATAATTTCCATTTATCGGGCAGACACCCGGTGAGAAGACTCGCTGTGTAGATTTTCTGCAGCGGATAAGCCAAGGCAGGACATGATTTTAACAGACCAGGATGGATCCCATGAGGACCATTCTCGAAGAAGCATCAAGGTGAGATACATGGACAAAAATTCGTCATGCGATATTACAATATCTTTTATAACATTTTTGCATTGCTGATGAGGATTAGGTTGAAGCTGGGCATCACAAATTACTGAGAAAAGACTGTTGATAAATAGTTCAGCAATTTCAGTGTTGTCAGTTACGAGAGGACTGAAACAAGAAGCATTTATAGGGCCAACCAAAAGAGTACTCACTTTCTTGCTGCGAATATAATATTGAAAGCCCATGGGATTTGTTTTAATTAAGTCCAAAAGTGAGATTTCAAAGTTATTTAAATGAAAAAGTAGTGGTAGTTGTGCTGCCTGGTGATTCTGATGAAGTTAGCAAGAGCAACTGATGCGTCTAGAATACAGGGTGACCCCCAAAACGGGCCTGCACACATTTTTTTTATATATCCTTCATTCCTTCACAAATCACTCTTACTTTGCACAACATGACAAAAACAACGCCTCCTGTGAACACAAATAGATCTAAATGGTAGCTCCAGCAAAGAAAATACTACGTCAAACATTACTACGAGAGGGGCTCGTTCAAGAAAGTGCAGGACACTTTCTTGCATCAGTTCAAATGTAAAAAAAAACTCCAAGCAGCAGAATTCAAGACTGGGTGGACCACTTCGATAACTATGGGAAAGTAAAAAAATTCAATGCAGCCAATGACAGCCGTCCAAGCCATTGGGGATGCCAAACGAAGCTGAGCTGGTCGAGAGCGGGAGAGAGTCAGTTCAGCAGAGTCCAAAACGCTCTGTGCGCAAGTGAAGTCAGTCCCTTGGTATATCCCGTGAGACTCACTGAAGTGTGCTAGTAATGGATGTAAAGGCCTAGCAATACAAAATACAGAAAAAGCAGACTCTCGCCGCCTCAGACAAGGAGCAGTCAAGATACTGGAGAAGATTCAGGAGACCTCAACTTTCCTTAACCTCCTTTGGACATCAGATGAAGTTCACTTCCATCTTGAAGGTAAGGTAAGCTCGAAGACAAATGTCTTCTGGGGGACCTCCACTCTAAATAAGGTAGCCACCAAGCACCTACGCCCCCCTAAGTGCAGGATATTGACTGCAATCTCAGCTAGAAAAATCATCGGACCATTCTATTTCGAGGAATATGACGCGACAGTGACAGTCACCAAGTAGCGGTATGTTGAGGTCCTCAATACCTTCAAAGGGAGCTGCAAACCATTATCACGTCACCTATGGGGAAGTTCCGGTTCCAGTAATATGGATCAAGCTCTCAAACCTCAATCCTGTCTGAGGTCAGTGAAGAAGAAACTTTGGTATCCGTGTGATCAGTTTCAAGACTCTTTTTTAGTGGGCACCTCACAACTCAGGCCTTATTTCTCCAGATTTCTTTCTTTCGAGCTATCTTATAATAGAGTATAGGCACGAAGACCCAGGACCATCGCGTAACCTAAGGATGCTCTTAGTGAGGAGATCAGAGTCATTAGTCGGTTGGTTTGTAAGGACGGCATGGACAACTTTGTGCTGTGGCTCAAGAAATATACAGAGCTAAATGTAAGTCATCATGAACATGTGCTCTAGAATAAAGAAGAAAAATCCGAAGACTTCCATATTTTAATGTAATGGTTTTAAACACAATAAACTAGTTATGACCAAAGTTTTATTCAATCCTTGCATAAAATTAAGAAATGAGGCCTATCGAAAGTTGGGACCCGTTATTTGGGAGTCACCATGTATTTTGACAATATTAATCCTTGACTTCCATAAATACTTGCCATGCACGCATGCTTTCCCTCGCAAAGTGCGATGGAGGGTTATGGGCGCAAGAACGAGAGTGCAAAGAATTTTTATACAATGCCGGGATATACATCACAGTAAGATGACCTAAACTACCAAAGAATGTTTATTTCTAAATGATTAAACTCAAATTCCCAATTGATTTCAAGTATATGAGAATTTATCCTATTGTATTTACCTCGTGACCAAGCCGTTTTGTTTAACGGTGCGTTATCAGGAGAAGAAGCCAAGTTCATAAAATAGTAGTCACATATAATATAACATGGGTGCAGCCAGGAAAAGGTGGAAAGGCAAAGACATTTCCTACACGATCAGGTTCAGCGGTTAGAATAAGTTCCAAATTGTTGTTAGATATGATGAAGGTCGGGAAGTTGAGCCATTGACTTAGGCCTAGAATGTCGAAGAAAGAAGTAAACAAAGAGAGAAGATAATAATTCCCACAGAGAGCCTCACTTAGGGATCAGTTAACGGCTGGCAGATTAAAGTTGCCCAAGATAACCACTTCTTTCTTTGGGCCAAAACAAAGCAAGAAATCAATAATAATTTGATTTTCCTCTCGGCTGTAGAGGGATGCAAGTACAACACTATGAAAAAACACAACAAGAATTCCACAAATATAAGGTGAACATTTGGACAAGAGCAGTTGATGGAAATAAAAGAATACTCCTTTAAAACATAAAAACAAACTCCGTGCTTATAGAAATTGCTTTGGCTTTCAGTCCTTTCAACAGCCTGAAATCCATCAACAGACACACAAGCATCACTTAGAGAAGAAAGCATCCAAGTTTCAGTCACAACCAAAATATCAACATGACTTGTATTCAATATAACCGAAAGCCGAAGAACATTATTTACTAGATTATCTATTTTTACCAAACCAAGTCTTAACATCAAAACGTTTTCACCAAAATCAGAAGGAGAACCAACACCTTATTAGAGGATTTACAGGACTCCCAGAGACAGCGATACTACCTTCCGGAGAGAGAGGATTCCAAGCCGGACTACCAGATAGGGTGTCAGAATCTGCAGGGGCATAGCATCACGAGCAAAAGAGGATAGAGAAGAAAGTAGATCATCAGGAAGGGATACAACCGATGAGGCGTTATTTGAAACTCCCGGCGAAACTTCAGCACCAACAAGTAACACCTCCACACAAGCGAAAGAAGTAGGAGTTTCAACCACTGAGAAGTCAGCGGAAACATCAGGGAAGCCCAAAGAACCGACTGGGGGCAAAGCATCGGCTGGCACTGAAGCAGGGGCAAAATTGGAAGAATGGGTATGAGCGACCTCAGCGTTTTCAGCATTTGACGAAGAAGCAGCAGCCTCGGAAGATGGCAACAAAACAGCAGGATGATTTTTACCGGTGGCACTAGGCTTATTTGAGATAGATTTCTTAAGCAAAATTTCCTGTCTTTGCTTGAAAGTTAACTCCCTACGCAATGAGATTTCCCTGAAATCTTGAGATTTAGCCAATTCCTTAGAGTTATTGATAAGACTCTTTATGGTTTCCAAGTCACTCAATTTCAGCCTGTATAGGCGATTATCCCTGCTAATGCAAACACTATTGAAGTCAACTGGAGCACCAATCAAAAACCCGTAAACTCGCATTAAGACATCAGAAAATAATCATTTGTTGCAGCAACAATGTCTTGCACTATGATAGAGATAACCTGCTTTTCCCTTTCTCTCATTTATATAAGTACCTAACGAATAAGTAACCTAGTCGTCTCGACACTATTAGGCCTAACATATTAAACAGACAACAGAAACCCAGATACAGAGGCACCAGCTGTAGCAGCCGAAGAGTTAGACAAGCTGGGTAGGGGATGGATATTAGACTCAGATCTATTAGCAATTTGCTCAACCTGGGCAGATAGGGTTTTGTTACTGTATTTCTGATTATTCTAATCAGCTGCTTGCCCATAAGCTGCAGTTATAAATCAACAACAGTACAAATGTATACAACAGCATCACCGCCATGTTCAAAAATAGCTTGAATAAGAATGTCAGAGATACGCATGCACATAGTTTTAGTGCACAAACAGATCATCTATCACACCTGAGGGCCTCCATACCAACCATTTGACTACAAAACACAAGTGCAGGATAATTTCATTATCAAAAGATGATGAATTGCCAGTGAGACGAGGAATATCTACAGCATTCCTAGTGGAATAATCAGAAGGTTGTCGTACAGGTTTACTGATAGAAGCTATAGAATTAACATTCCTGACCCTGGCGGAAATATTTGGCTGGCGGAGAGCAATATTTTCATCTCTCTGAACATCCGAGGCACTCTCTTTGCCCATTCCTGGTGCCTTCCCAGCTTCTCTAGGTTTGCCTCTACTAAAGTTCAGAGAAGGGCTTGATTCTTTCACTATGAAACTATTTTAAAAATAGGCAAGTAATTATATGGGAATTTATCTCCACCAACAAAGTTACACAATTTACTAACAAAAATTACTTGCTTCACCAAACAGAAAATTAAGCCCACTCTAACTTTAAGGTTTGAGAAACAAGAATTGCTAATGATTCTTTTAAAACACGCAAAGCTTTTACTAAATTTATCACCTACACATTACACCAATTTTACAGAAACACTTGATTATTAAATATAAAAATTTAAAATAATATTCTAAAACGGTAGAGATTCGTTTTAACACATTTTCGCAAATGAATTTAAAAATTCGTTTTTCCTATGTAGTTTTATATGTACTTTTCAGATCTGACACTTGTTATTTCTGGCAATGCATATTTTGCCCATAATCGACCGAAGGTCCATAATAGGAAAAGTAGGTATTTCTAGCAAAAACGAGTTTCAGATCTGAAAACTACACCTGAAACTGCATAAGGAAAACACATTGTCAAAGTCATTTAAAATAACAAGAACCAGACCGTGTAGCGGGCCGAAAATAGATCTCTAATCCCAATCGATAATCGATCCAACCCGCTTCCTACACTGTCCGGACGTGAGAAATCGAGGGAGAATAAAACGGATTGTATATACAGTCCCTTTACTTACAAAAAAAATACAAAAAAAATACTTACAAAAAAAATACTTATACCAGCCAAATCACTCACCTGTTTACGCAAAAACTCAATCTCCCTTTCAAGATCCCCCATACCAGAAACACTCTGCTCAGACTTACTTTCATTCGTACTTGCATTCTTCCTTTCACCCTTCTTTGTACGCTTTCTACTCCTCGAGACTAAGACTAGCTCTTTCGCAGACAGATCCATTCTATCACATTCAATCTCATCATCATGCACTTTACCTCTTTCTCTACACAGTCCATACACCGGATGGCTCACCAGGTAGTCAGGAGGTTCTCTCCATCTCCTTAACTGACTCTGATGAGCCCGCACTCTCTCAGTCATGCCGTCATTCAAACTCTCCAAAACATACGTTACCCCATTTTCCCAAACTCTCACAACTCTATAAGGTCCATCAAACTTCTCACTCATCTTTGATACATTCAACCTACCCTTCACTTCTTTCACCTTCAATACTTTTGTACCTAATTCAAATGAACGGAACCTTTCATGCGCCTCACGCCATACACTCTGCTCACTTTCACTCAAACGAAACCTATCTTTCACTCGCCTTTCAAAATTCATCACAAACTGACATGGGGACATTCCAGTTGCACTATGCACAGTTGAATTATACGCCCACAACACTCTCCCCAGACACACATCCCAGTCATTCACTGTCGTACTCATGATTCTCAACATCTCACACAAGGTTCTTATAGTCCGTTCAGCCAATCCATTTGAAGACGGTACATACGGATTTGTTCTCACATGCTCCACACCATTCTCTCTCAACATTTGCTCACACACTTCCCCTACAAATTCAGGCCCATTATCACTCAGACATCTTCTAGGCTTCCATACACACATAGGAAAGAACTGCTCAACCACACGCGCAACAGTCACACTCCTTTTATCTCTCACAGGCGCTGCATACACAAACTTACTTTTATGGTCAAACATCACAACCATACCAACATTCCCAGCACTCGTACGCGGCAAAGACACACAATCAATCACTACCAATTCAAACGGTTCTTTCGCATCAACTTTCAACATCGGTGGTTTCACTTGCACACCTTGCACCTTTCGCTTCTGACACCTTTCACACGTAGTTGCAACATCATTCACAACAGTTCTCAGAAACGGGTGGAACACATGCTCCCTCATACACTCCCACAGCTTAAATTTACCCATATGCCCATAATTATCATGCACAACCTTCACCAGACCAATCATACCAACTAAGGACATCACAGGTACATACATATCATCACCACCCTTCACATGCCTCACAAAATATACAACATCCATACAAACAACAAAATCCTTAGCATACCTTTTAAAATCACTTAAACACTCTGGCCATTCATTCAAATCAACACGCATCATTACACACCTCTTCAACTCACTAACAAAAGGACACATCTCTTGCATCTCTAGAATATCATCATCACTTAAAATCTCATTCTCATCATCCATGACCAACTCAATCATACCGCAAAACTTGACAACATTTTTTGCACACTCATTCAACCTCATCACCTCACATTCACCTTTCATAAGACGATCCTTATCAGCATCCAAAGACAAATCATTCAATCTCATAAAGTCTACACCAAGCAAGAAACAACAAGGCATTTGCTCACCTTTCAGAATCACAAAGTCATGCTTCACATTCACATCATTACCCAAACTCACTTTCAGACTAACCTGTTCCCATGCCACTATCATGCCATTCCCTAATCCACTTATCCGTAACTTCACAGGTTTATGCTCGCAACATCTAAACTCTTCATACTTACTCAGAATATTCTCATTCACTAAAGACACTTGCGCTCCAGTATCAATCAAACCACAGAACAACCTTTCACCAACTTTCACTCTCGCTTCCATCATATCAGGTCCACCATGTTCGCAATACACAGAAGGAACAAGCACACCAACATCAGCACTGATATCCACACTGTCATTAACTCCCATATCATCACTCAACACACACTCATCTTCATCCAGACAATCATTCTTCTCTCTTATATATGAACACTTTTCAATTACCCAATTGTAGTGCACACCGCTCAAACATTGCAGATGTACCACATTAGGATTCAAACCCTTCATCTTCTCATCCTTGTACACAATCGGTCTCTCACCACCAAAGTGCACATAAACAATCACTCCATACAAACGACTCACTACAATCAACACTTCCTGAAATGGCGGGACCCCTTGCATACACATCGCTCTCAATTCTTTCATGAAGTTCCGCACCTTTGCCATACCAATGCTTTCAGGCTTACTACACACTTCATTCATTACCTCCTTCCTTAAATCATCTACACTATCGGGCACTCTCACATCTACTCCATCACTCTTCAAATCTTGCAAACCATTCCATACACTCTCAAACAAGGAATCACCACCACCCTTACTCTCTTTTCCATTCATAATTCCTTTCGGCAAATACTCAGGATCACTCACTCCACACACATTTTCATCATTCGTACCAGGATACCTTGACATCAAATCAGCCACTCCATTCCGTTCACCAGGCACATACTCAATCACATAGTCAAAGTCACTCAAATCTTCCAAAGTCCTTGCAATCCTACTATCAGCCCACTTCATACGCTGCAGATACACAAGAGGTTGATGATCGGTTTTTATCACAAACCTCACACCATACAAAAATGGACGCAACACTTTCAAAAGATATCTTATCGCAGCCAGCTCTCGTTCCACAGTCGAATACTTTCGTTCTGCAACATTCATAGCCTTGGATACATACCCAATTATTCGCCTGACATTCTCTCCATTCAAACGCTGCTCTTGCATCAGAAAACCTCCCATACAATACCCACTCGCATCTGTATACAATTCAAGCATTTTAGCATTTACACTATAATCTGGGTAAGCTAATTCAACATCTTCAGCCGCTGCCTCCTTCAGTCTCTCATACGCCTCATTCATCTTATCATTCCACTTGACAACCGTACTACCTTTCTTGCCCATCCACTCAGTCAGAGGCTTACTCACACCAGAACAATCACGTATAAACTTTCGCTGGAACTCAATCAAACCCAAAAATGACTTCAGTTGCTTCACAGTCACCGGTTTAGGAAACATTCGCACCTTCTCAACATACTTCGATGATTTACGCAATCCATTCTCACTCACCATATGCCCAAGGAATTCCACTTCTTTCGCAAACCATTCACACTTCGCCACTTTCACCTTCACACCAACACTCTCCAACGTTCTCAACACATCATTCACCAATCTCATATGCTCCTCAAAAGTCTCAGTCATAATCAAAATATCATCTATAAACGCAATCACATTCTTACTCGCAAACTTACTCAACACAACATTCATTGCCCGCTGGAAGGCTCCGGGAGCATTAGCCAACCCAAAGCTGAGGTTCCAGAACTGGTAATGCCTCTTTGAGGAAGAGAAGGCAGTTACTGGCCGGCTCTCCTCAGCAATGGGCATCTGGTAATACCCCCGTACCAGATCCAGCTTCGTAAACCACTCCATCCCATGCATACTATACACACACTCAGATACCACACACATCGGAAACCTTTCTTTCACAGTCCTTTCATTCACCTTTCGATAATCCACACACAGACGCAATCTTCCATCCGGCTTACGTACAGGTACAATTGGACTATTCCATGCACTCTCACTCTCCTCAATCACCCCCAATTGCTCCAATTCCAAACACTGCTCCTCAATCTCTTCAGCAACCGGACGTGGGAAATGCCTTGGCCGCTGATAGATTGGGGAGTCCTCCTTCAGGACAATCTTGAATTCCGGGAGCTTTGCAACCCCGAAATCCAGATCACCCTTACTGAGGGCTCCCTTTCGCTCAAATATCATTCGATACACATCCTCCCTTTCATACTCAGTCAAACATCCATCCAATTTCACCATGTCCTTCACCTCATTATACATCCATTCACATGTCTTTTCATTCGCAACATTCACCCTGATATCCGTACTATCATCCATACCTACCTCATTGACAGTGGAGAGGTGGCCCAGTACATCTCCGACTTGGATTCCCCTCACCTGCCCTTTCACACTGGGGTCTGCCTGCACACATACAAAAGGATCATTCATTCTCATCAAGCCATCAAACACACAAGCAACACGCCTTACCTTATAACACGCATCCTTTCCATCCAATATCACAGTGTTCTCACTCACATTCAAACTAACATCCTTACTCCAACTCACTCTAACAGACACCCTTTCACCCTTCACAAGCCTTACATTCTCCATAGCAGTCACCTCAATACCAGTAAACACACTCCTCAAAACGCTACCATCTTTCCCTACATACAACTTATACACCCCATTTTTACCAATCTTTCTCTCAATCTGATCACTCGCAGGATGCACAACCATACGATTCATTTTCATAAAATCATAGCCCAAAATCACACCATACTCACTACTCACTTTATCAATCACAGAAAATTCACATTCATTCATCATCATACCATGCATTCGAACAGGTGACCTTATCATTCCAATCACAGGCACTCTCCTATTACCAATACCTACTAAACTACCCTTGCACTCAGACAGGAGGGCTTTCTCGCTAAACTTGTCATACACATCTTTATACACCAAGCTCGCCTTGCATCCAGAATCTATTAAAGCCAAACACTCAATTCCATTCAACTCCACCTTCACACTCAGACACTCATACTTCCTACCAGAGAGCACTTTCACACTAGACAGACTTACCAACACATTACTCACACTCATGCACCCAGAGGATACTTCAGCAGGTACCCTCTTACCATTCAGTTTCCCGCTTCAGACTTTCCATTCACACCTTGCGCTCTCAGTCTAATCCAACACTTTTCACTTGAATGTCTTTCCATCGCACAATAGCTACATACATTCCTCTGGTCACGACACATCCTTGCATAATGACCAGCCTTTCCACAATTACCACATGCATATTTCATACTTTCCCCAGCAGTTGCTCCACCATTCAACCTCGGACAATCTTTCTTCAAATGGCCTATTTCTTTACACTCGAAGCACTCTTTCACACTTTCCTGGCAATCCTTTATCATATGCCCTTTCTTACCACACCCAAAACATGCACCAGATGTCCACCTACATTCTGCCAACATATGACCTTTCCTTCCACACCGACGACATTCCACAATCTTTCTCCCACCATTCGGTCTCTCGTTTGCTGGGACATACCTCGGTTTCTCTCTCATATATCCGTTCCCACGCTTGAAATTCATCTGCCCCCTTCCATTCAACCACCCTCCATTTGCCCATCCATTCTGCCGGCCCAGGAAGTTTGACATCACTCCAGCTGGTGCAGCCTTCAGGGCATCCCTGTAGCTGACAAACTGCTGGGGTGGATGAAAGCTCCTGGGCTTCTCACCCCCAACATTCACACTGTACCATCCATCCTCTTCTAGATCGCTTTAATCATCAAATCGTCCATCTTCTAACAGTTCCAACACATCCTCCCACATCAACCGTTCACCTGTCAGTCTCACTCTCTCCTTTCTCTTTCCACTCAGCCATTCACTCACCTTTCGCGGGATCGTGTCCAAAAACTTCCTCATGAGTGGTTTACATTCATTTACATCATCATCACCATACCTCGTTCTTGCCATACTCTCAAGCCTATGTGCATACATATTCACACTTTCACTCTTCCCAATTCGAGCCTTCTCAAATTCATTCACCCTCTTATACTTCACACTCTCTTTCATTCGTTTCACCTGCCCAATCAATCTCTTCTTCACTACATCGTACTTTGGCTCTCCCACACTCGTTATCACTCGCAAGAACTCCAACACTTTCCCATCCAAACAATCTCCCAGAACACTCACCCAGTGACCCTTGTTCTGCGGGTACTTGAGCTTGCAGTACCGCTCAAAATCCCCGAAGAACTCATCCATACTCTTTCCCCCATGCAATCTAAACTTATCAATCCTTGGCACTTCCCTAATCAAAATTCCTTTCCCCACATTCACTTCACTCTCCGAAGAGCTACTCTCGGTCTCACTCATTCCAATCATATTGTCACTCTCTCCCTCATCTGAGTATAGCGAATCCACACTCTTCCCTCTCGCCTTCCTATCCTTAACCTTAGAACCATGCTTACTTCCTCTCTTACTTTCCACTCTCTTCCATTCACCCCCTTTCCTACCACTCACAGTATCTTCTTTAGACTCAACCCTACTACCATCCATTCCATTTAGCGGAGTCCCTTCAGTAGGAGCAGGGGTCAGGGTTGTAGGTCCTGGGACTGATCCAGCCCCTGTCATCATGTTATACAGGTCCTGCATCCGTCGGTCCGTCTGATCCTGTCGGTCTCCCATTTCCTTCTTCATCTTATCAGTCTTTTCATTCATCCCTTTTATTTTATTTTCCATTCCCTCCATCATTCCCCGCAACATTTCACACTCCTCTTCTTTTTTTCTCAACTCCAGTCTCAATCGCACTACTTCTTCATTCAACGTTTCCGCTACAGCCATTGTTCCCAAGTTAGTAAAAAGATAGGAGAAGGGAAAAATCAATCAAACTACTTGTCACACTAATTGGGTATGGACTGCAATCCAATCCAGTCACGCTCCCAGTTTCGAAGTCTCACGTCCCTATTCGGGCCCCAAATGTAGCGGGCCGAAAATAGATCTCTAATCCCAATCGATAATCGATCCAACCCGCTTCCTACACTGTCCGGACGTGAGAAATCGAGGGAGAATAAAACGGATTGTATATACAGTCCCTTTACTTACAAAAAAAATACAATGATAGTTACAGTTTATATTTACAAAATTTTATATTTACTAGGGAAGTGTGCACACTTCAAAATGAGGCTAAATTCCCCAATCAAAATAACGATACCAAACGAGAATCTTATAACGGGCGGATACAACAATTTACGTAAATTCTACACAAAACAAAAAACACAACCACAACCGAACGAAAAGGGGACACGCGCTATGACTTGCTGGAGGTGGGTGGTAGTTGGTTAACTAGAAGGAGGCAGGATTGTCAACGAAGGCAGGTATGGCGGTTCAGGTGGTTAGAGACACGAAAGCCCTCCTCTCAGGGCTGGGTGGAGCACTCTTCTATAGAACCCCTCTTGCTGCCAGTCCACACTTTCACTCTCTCTTTCCAGAATATGACGCTTTGATAAAAGTTAATTTAAACAAAGAACTATCTTATTATAGTGATATTTCCAAATTAGCTATTATCTTTCCAGAATAACGCCTGGAAAGAAAGAAAAACATGGTAATCATTTTATACATGAATTAAACAAAAATAAAACAAAGCCATTCCCATTCACACACATTCTTACAGAGGGAGGGAGAGGGTACTGAGAAAAGGGGTGGGAGAATGGCCCTTTTACACACACTCACATTCGCCCCACCACAACCGGACCTAACCTGGTAATTTAAGACGATAGCGCCGCCTACTTTAGGCTATTTCGGGTAAAAATTAAAAGAAATAGTTACTTTCGAAATTGGGGGCTTCTCCCCCCATACTCCCATAGTTAATTGTTGGGGTTGCACCCCCCCACAACTTTTAAAATCTTTAAATATTCCTAATTTGAAAGCCTCTAGTTTGAATC
The DNA here is from genome assembly GCA_963969495.1 of Ceratothoa steindachneri. Lineage (NCBI taxonomy): Eukaryota > Metazoa > Arthropoda > Malacostraca > Isopoda > Cymothoidae > Ceratothoa > Ceratothoa steindachneri. The sequence goes on along the minus strand of OZ018328.1, from coordinate 127,063,907 downwards.
AAAGCTTTCTGCAGAAAACAGTTTATAAATATAAGGCTAGCACCTGTTTAAATGCGGGCATTAGAAAGCCACGTGCCCTTAAACACACCAATGGAAAATTTCCACTAGGTTTTTCGCCCTTTCGAATCTCTTAATCCAGGCTTACCACAGCCGATGTTCGCCTTTATACCATATAAACTAAGAAAGAAATACAGCCGTAAATCGTTCTAAATACAGGGGAAGGTAACATGAAATGCTATTGGTTCATTGGCAAAGGACACATACACAAAGCGCCTGCAGATCTGAAAAAAAAAATGGTATTGGCTGAATATCACCAAAAGACGCATGCGCAAATCGCCTCTAGATCTTATAAACCCAGGTTTAGGTGATTGAATCAAGGCAAAAGTTGAAGATGCTAAGTCAAAAATTATGGAGAAAGGTTCGAAGTTAGCCAAAAAGCAATATATTTTCTATAAAAGTAACTACGCTATTATTAAGTTCCGGGAGTTAAAAATGGTATTGGTGAGCATCATTTTAAAATTAGAAACGTTTATGTCTTTGAAAAGTATAAAATCGTAAATATGTTATAACGAAACTTTGCCCCTCAAACTAGTTTAAATTAAATTGATTGCATGGTATTGATTTTTTAGTTAAATCCATTTGGTTCTTTCTATGACGAATGATAAAAGCAGCTTATGCAACCTTAACCTGATTTGCTACCAATTGCCTAATCGTTTGATCTTTAAGGTAAATTGCCTTGGAAGAAAAAGGGGTGTTATTATTTACCTTCAGTCGGCAATGACGAAGGAAATCCCTACCTCCATATTACTTAGCTAAAAAAACGTTTTCACTTTCTTGGTTGGTTAGCGCCTGACTCCGTACATTTAACAGGGCTTGGATAGCTCGGAATGGAAGATGGCTGGCTTGGATTATTTTTAGAATCCTAAGAACATGTTCCCAAAACTCAGTAACGACAAATATAAGTCAAGATTTTATTCCGATAGTTAGTGATTTCATGGAAGTTAAAGCGAAAGTTTTCAATATTCCAAACTGGCTAAGGTTGGAATATTTAAAAAGACGGAAAATAGCTTTATTAATAAACTCAATATTCTTATGAGCTATTTCTCTCTGTGGCTCTGGTAAAGATTACTTTTAATCAGTTGTTGAAACAAGAAATAGCATACTTGTTTTAAATATATTCTGAGTGCAAATTTAAACCTTTCCTATGGGACGGAGAATAATGTTTTAAGTGGTACATTTTTTTAATATAAAAACTGGTTCGAAATTGTATATCCTCCCGACAAACAATTCTAAACATACAAAGCTGTCTTTAAAACAATTATTATTTCATATTAACGATTATTAACAAACCACAGAAATTTCAAGGCCGTAAACCCTATTTCAATACTACTAGTATTTCTTATATATAATACATAGAGGAAGTGCCCACTGAGGATATTTTTGCTTATTTAAATTACTTACATCTTCCTTTCACTTATTGTTAAGTTAAATGAATAAGAAGATGAACAAGTAGAAAATATCTCGTATATAGAAGAAAGAGATAAAGGTTGTTTGAGAATAAATGTGAAGAACATTTTAAGGAAGCTTAGAAGAATATCTAATGAGTTAAATATGGCTGCTGAGACAAATATGGAAAGAGAAGTTAGAAATTTTCTAATAAGGCGTAAATAAATAGTCAAATGATATTGTAAATATAAATAATATGAAATCAACTTTTCTCCCACGATGAAAAATATGTTTGCGCCAAAAAACTCGAATTTGCTAGGATAAGTACGGATTTGGAGCCTTTGCCGGATACTCCTAAGGGCAAAACATTATTTTTAGATACACCTCTTATGTAGTTTTATATTATTAATTGTATTTTGAAGTTAGAGAAGGGAAAAGACATGTTCATAAAAGTATTCTTGTAAATATTTCAGTTATCTTTATCCTCTATTGGATTTCACAAATTTTAAGATAAGAATTAGTTCCCAGAATTTCAGAACCCAATTTCCCCTACGCTTTGTGCCATTTGATAAAATTACCATCTATGGAAACTACTGAACTAAGTTTAATTATATATAGACCAGGCAATGGCTTTGCTACTAAGATTAAAATATAAAATCTAAAAAAAAGCAGCCATGGTAAAATTTTTATAAATTTTCTGAACTTCGCCAATTATAATAAAATATAAAGCAACTCTAAACTAAATTTCCCCACTTTCAAAATATCACGTTGCAAAAATATAGTTATAGAATTATTGAAGAAGATAAATTTTCTGAACTTCACCATTTGCAATTCCTTGGGTTTAAAAAAATACACAAAATTTCGATACTTATATTTATTTCTGAACTTCACTATTTTGTTTTTTTTTATATTATAAAAGAATTATTAGAAATAACTGATAAAAAACATACGAGTAAGTCATAACCAAACTAAGATTTAATTATTATTCAAATAATGAAAGAAATTCCCCTCTTAAATTTTAGAGTTAGTGATGATAAGGGATATTTTAATAAATAACAAAGTAAATAATACGAAATATAAATAAAAAATATTGCAAAAAATATTATAAAGGGTAAAAATAACCATTTATAATAGATACTGTACGTTCGCTTCAGTTACCTATAGGTAACTTCCGAGGAAATCGTGTTTTAGGGTAACATTACCTATATTTTACTATTATGTTTGTTGCATTTTCTCTTATGGTTTGCCTCATCCAAACACAGTTTGGGTACACAAATTATAATTAATGGTTGAAGCGTATGCGTTATAATAGATATAATAATTCTCAGGGAATCCTGAATGGTCTTACATAGTTAGGTTTGTGCCTACCCACCCTAACTTATCGCTACTTTTATACTTTTTTGTTCTAGTTCATATCTTGTTGAAAATTAAGACAAAAAGTCAGTTGCTTTACTTTTTTTGTACTAACTGAGCTAAGGCCGAGCCGAGTGGAAACACCACTTTCGATTAGAGTTAAGTTGAGCCAGATCAAGAGAGGTAAATCGCGGGATGGGTAGCAAATTCGGATCGAATTCAAGGCAGATGTAATACACTGTGGATATCCGTCGTTCAGATCCCACGTTAAACTGTAATTCCTAAATGATAAATAAAATGCTCTAAATTGACGGTAGATCGTTAAAACCTTTGGCAAATTTCTAAATGCTCTAATGTTCCTTATCTTTGTTGAGCAATCGATATCACCTCCTTCGCAAAGGTTAGCCGATTTAATAATCTTTGTTTTTCACAATGGGAGATACCGTCGTTCTCGGCATATGGTATGCATCAGCCAGGTCATTTTAAAAATCCTTTTAACAAGCTCTTTTTTCACCTCTATGCTAATCCTACCCATTTGTTTTCGTTTCTAATTCTTATCATTTACTTTATTAGAACTCATGGTTAATTAATTTACTAAAGAATTACGTGACAGAACACAAATTTCTGTGAAAATTCAGTTATATCGCTGATTGTTCACTGAATGGTAGCAACTGGCGAACAGACTCTCATTGGCAGTTCTAGCTTTTTCTCGAGAGAGGTTTGGGAGTTTTGTCGTGACTCATCTTGATTCATACAAGTTCTAGCACGGCAGTCGTATCCGAACAAAGTCATATACGAAGCCAAAATTTTGCGTCTCTACAGGACGTATATCGAGCAGACTTGTAAAGAAACGAAGTACAATTGCATAAATATTGTACTTAAGTAACTTTGTTATAACTATAATTACTAAAAGATACAAACTAATTTGAGTACTTTCAGTTCTACTTGCCTATTTTTTCCTGGGTTACTTTTACTTCATTACATTTGAAAAACATAGAAGTATTCGTTAATTCTCAGTTAATTTGGGTTGATCACAGACGTAGAAGCAAAGGTCAGACGATGACCAATCACAAACGTCTACTCTGGTTTGAGTCAAATAAGCGCTTGTTGATGTTTGGATCAATCACATCGTCTATCATGACCGATAGACAATTCATTTGTCTCTTCCGATTTCCCGCCTAAGAGAGGGCGTCACTTTATTAAATTATTCCTGATTGTCATAGTATGCTAGTCTGCTGCCGTGCCATTACTGGACCATCATGGATTCTACTCCTTCATTGAAAATAAAAATAGAGGCAATTCCCAGTCATACCATGCTTGGAATTATTTTTAAAGTACAAGAAGAATGTGGGAAGCTGCAATGTTTGTTGTGTTTACCGAAAATTGGATGGTTTTATATTCTGGAAATCTGTTAAACTGGATAATATTGTAGAGTTAATTTTACTTTTCATATAAATTAGAGTTTCTGATCAATAGTGAGATAATTACATTTTGATTTTTAAGTCCAGTTTAACTGAATTCCAGTATATAAGGGCCAGTAAAGCGAGTATAAAAAGGTTTAATTTACAGTATACTGAATACTGTTTGTGGTGATGGGCACTTAACTATTTACCGCTACTTTTTACTTTCACTGGTTAAGTATTTCATGAATAAGTTACTTTATTACTTTTACTTAAATACATTTAAGTTTGTGTAATTTTACTTGTACTTTAAGTGAAATGTTGTCAGGGTAACAATACTTTTACTTTAGTATCAAAGCAGGGTTCTTTTTACAACATTGATAACCGAGGTACCACTGTGAGAAATAAATTGGTATAATTTACTCATTGTAGGTTTCCTAAACTATAACAAGAAGGACTACTTTAATAATTAATATCTACAGATATATTCTAGAAAATCGGACATTACTTTGGCTGCAACCCTTTAGTTGAGCCATCAAGAAACTAGTCTTAATATATAGTTGTTATGCTTCATATAAATGTAACATGGTTATGTTTTGGTGTTTTCTAAAAGTGATTTATTCTCGAAAAATATACAAAAGCAAGAAAGTTTACCCAGTTGAAAGTTTTGTTTTTGTTTATATAGGTTTATTATGCAATAGATTTATACATAGTACGTAAATATAATATAATATATAAAAGAATATACAAATACGCCTTAATACATTGCACCCACGCGAGGAGCCCTGTGTTGGCCTGCAGCAACACGCGGCGGAGTGTCTTACGTGTGGCTTGTCTGCTACTAGTGTTTGGTGGCGGTCCTCACCACCCGTCGCCCCGCTGGGCGTGGGTGGCGATCAGCGCGGCGGTTTGCTATTCTCAGCATCTCCAGCAGCTGGATTGTCGGTGTGTGGCGGACCAACTGGGTGGCTCTTGTATTTTGCGCCCTAAGTATAGCGGCTCGTGCTGGCTCTGGCCTGAGGCAGGCGGTAGCTAGGCAGGAGAGGAGGTAGTGCACCAGTTGGCGCCGGGAGCGGACACGGCAGTGTTCAGACCTCCCTGCCACAAATTCGGTGTGTAGCTCTTCCAGCGTGGAGTATCCCAGCCTGATACGCTGCAGCATCACGCCGTTCGCTCTGGGCTGCTGGTTGGTGTCCGATAGGCTGTGGCTTCAGCGTACCACGCCGGTTGCCTCTTGGTTAAAATATTGTTTTGTTTGTTTGTATAGGTTTATTATGCAATAGCGTACATTTATACATGAACCAATACAAATACAATAATATTTTCATATGATAATAATATATAAATACACATAATATAAGCGTACACATTACACAAAGCAGGAAGCCTGCCAGTGTTGGCGTGCAGTAAGACGCGGCAGGGCATCCCACGCGTGTCTTGTCTGCTGCAAGTAGGTGGCGGCGGTCCTCATCACCCGTCGCCCGGCTGAGCGCGGGCGTCGGTCAGCGCAGAGAGGGTGCTGTTCTTAGCACCTCCAGCAGCTCGTTTGTTGGGATGTGATGGACCACCTGGGTGGCTCCTGCCTCTTACGCACTCAGTAGGGCGCCTCTTACAGAGCAAGAGGCCTGCGCTGGCTCTGGCCTGAGGCGGGCGGTGGCTGGGCAGAAGAGGAGGTAGTGCAACAGTGGGCACCGGGAGTGGCCGCCGCAGTGTTCGCACCTTTCTGCCACAAAGTCGGCGTACAGTTCTTCTCGCGTGGAGTAGCCCAGCCTCACACGCTGTAGAAGCGCGCCATTCGCTCTGGGCTGCTGGAAGGATGCGTTCAGTAGGTGATAGGCTGTGGCTGCAGCATACCACGCCGCTTGCCTCTTAGTTGCTTCCCATTCTTGGTGCTGCTGGTGGACGTTGTAAGCGGCCCTGCGTTTGGCCTACACCTTAAGCTGCTGCAGACTGAAGCACACGGTCCAGGTGATGGTGGAGCCGTGGGCGGCTCGCTTGGCAGCCTCGTTGCTGCGCACCCCAACGTGACTCGGAATCCAGTGGAGCCGGAAAAGCCTGGCCCTGAGCTGCCAGGTCCTGCAGGGTGCACAGGATGGAGGGGTGAGGGGGATGTTGTCCCTGGTGTTAGCGTAGCCGTGGGCGTGCTGGAGCGCCTGCAGCACCGAAAGAGAGTCCGTATTTATCAGCACAGTGGCCTCTTGGCGGAGCAGAGCGTGCTAAAGGGCGTGCAGGATTGCTACCAGCTCCGTCTGGAGGGTGGAGCAGTGGTCTGATGTATTCCATGCCTTCGTCAGGCCGCTCGTGACAAAGGTGGCGCTAGACCTCCTGCTGTCGGGGTCGACGGAGCCATCAGTGAAGTAGACTGCGCTGCCAGGCTCCGTGACCTCAGACATGTCTCTGATGGCGTGTTGGCGCAGTTCCTCGGTGAGGCAGTGCGCTTTGCTGGCGGGAAGCTGTGTGGCAGTGAATTCGGTAGCAGGGGGATTCCACGGTGCTGGTGGAACGTAGGTGGGGTTGGGGGTGTTAGAGTCGGGCCACAGCCAGTTCTCTGCCTGTTTGAGGGTGTTAGTTGAAAAGCTGACGTTTACAAGCCACCTATTGTTAGGCAGGCTGTCGATGCCCTGCGCCACGGGCATTCGGAATCTACTCTGCGAAACACGCTTCACGTCGCTCTGAAGCACTCTGGCCACCCGACAGGCCACAAGGCAATCCACCCTGGCGGTGAGGGGCACCAAACTGGCCTCGCTCTGCATGACACAGGCACTGGACCACCTCGGTGGCCCCAACATGGTCCAAATGGCGGTGTTTTGCACCACCTCCAGGGGCTGTTGCTGATGCTGGGGTAGCGCTACAAGGACCGGCGCACTATAGCCTACTAGCGTCGCACTGCCTTCAGGTAGTAGAAGCAGAGGACGGGGAAGATTGTACCAGCGCTTGGCCGCGTCATGGCGCTCATCACATTCAGCCGGGCCTGTTTCCGCCCTCTCAGGTGCGTGACATGCTGCGTAGAGGACAGCCGCCTGTCCAATCACACTCTGAGTTACTGGTAGGAGTCAATCCAGGCCAGCCCGACTCCTTGGAGGCGCAGCTGCTGGCCAGCAGGTGTGGAGGTCTCTATGGCCATGGCCTGGGACTTCTCTGTCGAGATATTGAGCCCCAGCTCTTCGCACTTGGCAGTGATGAGGTGCAGCGCTTCTTAAGCCCGCGTGAGCTTGTCGCCGCGCCAGGTCATGACGAGGGCCAGGTGGTCGGCGTAGCTGAGGAGCATGGTTCCGTTCCGATAGGAGAGCTACCAGCTGCTCCATCAGCATGTTGAAGAGAAACGGGCTGAGGATGCCGCTCTGGGGCGTCCCGTTTTCGAAAGTAAGGTAGGGAGACTTATGACCCTGGAACTTCACACGGGATCAGCGTTGGTGAAGGTAGTCCTGGAGCCAGCCCAGCAGTCTCCCTTGGATGCCCTTCCTCAAAAGGGCGGCTAGTATGGCACGGGGGTTAGCCAGCTCAAAAGCCTTCTCGAGGTCAAGGAAGACTACGATGGTGGGCTAACCGTTGGCGTAAGCCAGGAGGGTGATGAGGCAGTCCGCCGTGCTCACCACCCTGGTGTAGTCTAACACGTGGTGGTGAAGGCTCCTCCGCTCGACTGTAGGCAACTCAGCACCATCCTTTCCGCTGTTTTTCCAGTGCAGCTCAGGAGGGAGATTTGCCTGAAGGTGGTGTGATCCCTTGACTTGCGGATGGGCTGGATGTCGGCGTCCTTCCAGGAGTGTGGCATACGGCCTGCCAGCCACGATGCGTTCAGAAGGGCTAGCAGCGCGGCATCCCCGGCAGGCCCAGCGTGCGCCAGTATGAAGTACTGCACTCCGTCGGCCCCCGCCACTGTGTCACGCCCACGCTTCGCCCTGGTCAGCTCCTCGAGCGTGAAAAGCTGGTCTGTGGCGTGCGGCTGGCCCGCGCCTCATTGCACCTTCGTTGCGCTGTGGGCGTAGCTGTAGCTGGAGGTGGCGGGTATGGGGAGGGAGTAGCTCGCTGGAACCCCTCCCTGTGAAGCAGTTCGCCAGCCGATGTGCCTTTTGCTGTGGGCTTGGGTGGGCAGATAGGCTGGTAGGGGCAGCGCCTGAGGCCATTCTGAAGCACCCACACAGCTGGCCAAGGGAGGTGTGTTGGCTGAAAGAAACGCACCACTCCAGCCACTTTGCCTCCCTGGCGCTCAGGGGCCCCTGTCACTCACGGGCTACCACGTCCTGCAGGAGCTGCAGTTTGATTGCGGTCGGGCGCTTCTCGGGCAGCCTCCTGTGGATGTTGACTCGGTGATTGTGCTCCCGGACTTCCTCGTTATAAAACCACCAGTCCAGGTGCAGGCGGCTGTTAGAGGCTGTTCTGGGCATGGACGCGTCTGCTGCACTCTCTATTGCTGCCATTGAGTCCCTCTCCTGCTGGTGCACGTCCGCAGGAGGCACATACGTGGACCACCATTCGTCCAGGGTGGCTTGGAACTTTGACCAATCCGCCCTCCTGACGTTCCACTGGGACGGCGGGAGAGGAGGATTGGGTGGGGCCACAGTGAGGGTGGTGAGGGTCCCGTAATGGGCGCTGGTGAGGGTACGGTGGAGCTGCCAGGTGGAGCCGGGCTGTAGGTCGACCCGCCCCCATGGACGTGCGTGGCCTCCCCGGTGTTCAGTAGTCGGACGTCAGGGACTTCTTTAAGGCAGGTCGGTAAGGTGGTGCCCAGTCACGTTAGTGGGTGGCACAGAGTGCAGCACGGGGTGGTAGGCGTTGAAGTCGCCCTCCACAAGGCGGCTGGAGTGGAATTTGATGGAGAGCAGCTCTCCAGCATCCAGCAAGTATCGCTTGCTCATGTATATATTGTATACCGTGAGAGTGAGCAGCCCCAGTTGCACCTCTAGTGCCAGGACCTCCACGCCGTCACCACAATACACGGGTGCGATGATCCTCTTGTGCAGGATGGTGTTCCGTATAAGGGCTGCACAGTCATGCCCATTTCCGTTACCAGCCGGGAGCGAGTAGAGGGTGTAGCCTGCTACTCGCCATTCAAAGCCGGCGGGCGTGAGCGTCTCCTGTAGGAGAACCAGGTCCAGGTATTCTTGGGAGACGGCTTGCAGCAACCTGATGTTTCTTGGGGAGGAGTCTTTGCACATTTCACTGCAGCACCTTCAGCGTGGGCACTGGCACTTGGGCTTGGTGGACGGGGCTGTCACTCTGCGCCTCCATCTTGGTTGTGGGAGTGCAGTGGGTGGAGAGGGTGTTGGGTGGGCCCCATCGGCGTTGGAGATGATGATAGGGGCTGGAGCGCACGCCCTGTGACTGCAGTGAGTACCTCTTTGCGGAGAAGTGCATCGAAGTCTTGCTCGTTGGGGGCTGCGGTGCCCTGCCGCCGGTCGAGCAGCCTCTTCACAAGTTGCACCACACGCACGAGGATGACGTCTACAATGGCTCTGCCCTCTTCGTTGAGTGCCTCGCCGTAGCTAAAGGGTCCACATGGAGACTCTGTCAGAGGTTGTGCATTGGGAAGCGTCGTGAGCGGCTCCTCGACGGGGCGGGCGCAGCGGTCCCGAAGCCTGTGTCCCCCCTCCTCTGTGGCTTAAGGACACAGGAGGTGGGTGGCTGGGTGGAGGTGGAGGTGTGTGCAGCTGCTGGTACCCCCTCTCGCTCCCTGCCCGTCCTCTTCCCCTATCTTGACCTGACTTGTGCCGGGCTGTTGAGGGGTGGGGGTGGGTGGGAAACCCACGCCGGCCTGTTTGGTGGTGGTGCTAGAACAAGGCGTCGACTGCTTTGTTGCTCGGGGGGGGGGAGCAAGTGGTTCCCCCTGCAGCTGCTGTTGCCCGCTCGCTGCTTCCCGTCCTGTATATTGCCCAGACGTGTGCCGGGCAGGCCGAGGGTCGTGGGTGGATGGGTAACCCACACGGACCCGACTGCCGGTCACCCAGTGACATCCTCCTCATTTGGGAAAGTCCTTTGGCAGGGCGTAGTGACTTGATCTTCGTGATGCCTGCTGCTTCTTGCAGTGTGATGATGAGTATGTGTAGGTTAAAATATCATAATGGATTACTGTTGATATTGTATCTTTTCTTATGTAATCTCAATTTAAAATTGAAAGAAAGGGGCAAATTTCTGATTAAAATACGAGTATATAATAAAGACATTTATGCTAAATTATTGTTTTATACTCCTCAAATAAAGAGTCTAACTATTATATTTTAAATTTTGTTACAATTTATAGTTTCCACTGAAAGTTGTGCAAAATATTGTTCACAATTGGATCTGTTGCATATCAAGTAATCTAAACGATTTTATGCCTTTTCATTGATATAAATGGATTTCCGCATGTTAACTAATCCTTCTCAACTTTGTGGTTTATGAGGCTTTTCATGATCTTCAGCTTGAACTGATCGACTTCCAAGCGATTTTCAGCATTCAGATTATTTTAAAACTGTTCTCTTTGATGAATTTTCTGCCTTTGAATGATTAGTAACTTCCACGGTTGAAGAATTTTGATACACTTTGGCTCAACTTATACATGTTTATGAACAAACATTGTTAGTTGTATGGCACGCAATCTTTTAACAAAGTCAAAAATTGGCCCTCTGTGACATAGATTTTGCCCATCCTTTAAGATGTAAACATACAATGAAAAGTATCATTGCAAATGGATGATGCATAATTTATATTCTCTTTGCTATACAATCTAATCTTTTCTCCTCCATCATTTTTTCTTTTTTTGACTGGCTTCGATGATTTAAAAAAATATTTGCGCAAAGCCAGCCCGCAGCTTCTTTTTGTGATTTTCAAACAATGACCCTTATTCGAGTTTCCAACCTCTAAATCAAAAACTTCCCATTTTTTTTTAATTTATCTCTGCCATGGAACATTTTAAATGTTTATAAGTTAACTGCCTTCAGTTAATCATTATACTGGATAATATCATTTGTATTGTTCTACTCTGTAGGTGCCTCAAATTTCGGATATGTGGAGACCATGCCTAAATGCAATATTCCAAATGTCGGCTCACTTATTTGTTATATAATTTAAGAACAATCAAACTTTCTTTTACATCTAACATTCCTATAAATTAATCCTAATAAATACTTTATTTGACAGATTTTCTGCTTCTCCGGATATATAATTTTTATCTTTTCAGCGAACAATCAGTTTTTACTCACACATCCTTCGCTTCTTCTATTTAAATAAACTGCAATTCTTCTATTTAATAATTAAACTTAATGTTATAATTTTGGAAATACAGAACCTTACACCCTCTTTAGGTTGAACGACATTTGCCATCAATGGGACAAAGATACTAAACTATTTCAATAACTTTTTTAACTTGTTTTGTGTCTGCCTAAACTTAATTAAATTTCACTTAGAACATTTAGATATATTAATCAATAATACCACTTAAACTATAATGTATCTATGTGGTAAAGCGCTAATAATATAGATCACTTATGTGTTTTTCACATTCAATACCAATCCCTGTTTCATATCTTTAAAGCTCATTTATCCAATCCAATACTGACTTTTTCTCATGTATATTCAATGTATGAAGTAGACTTATGTGATGAACCTAACAAATTGCTTTGGTTAAGAGTAAGTAAATCACATCAATACTTTCTATTTCTTCTACATAATTCCTTTGGGCAATTCTATAGTTGAAGGAAAAAGAATTTTCTAACAATTATATGTTTGACCAACGACATGTGTACGACAAATTACTTTTAATGTATTCTGAAATCACTTTATAATAAAAGCAGCCCAGAGCGAACGGCGTGCTGCTACAGCGTGTGAGGCTGGGCTACTCCACGCGGGAAGAGCTGCACGCCGACTTTGTGGCAGGGAGGTGCGAACACTGCGGCGGCCGCTCCCGGCGCCCACTGGTGCACTACCTCCTCTCCTGCCCAGCCACCGCCCGCCTCAGGCCAGAGCGAGCGCCAGCCCCTCCCCCTGTAAGAGGCGCCCTACTCAGGGCGCGAGAGGCAAGAGCCGCCCAGGTGGTCCTCTACACCCCAACAAACGAGCTGTTGGAGGTGCTGAGAACAGCACCCCCTCCGCGCTGATCGCCGCTCGCGCCCAGCCGGGCGACAGGTGATGAAGACCGACGCCACCCACTTGCAGCAGATAAGAAACGCGTGGGACGCTCCACCACGTCTTACTGCACGCCAACACTGACGGGCTGCCCGCTTTGTGTAATGTGTGCATTTATACATGTATTTATATTATTGTATCATATTATTACTGTATTTGTCTTTTTTGTTTGTTTTTTTGTTGTTTGTTTGTTTTGTTTTTATTTTATTATTATTTGTATTATGACTATGTATAAATGTACGCTATTGCACAATAAACCTATACAATCAAACTTTATAATAATCTTATCCTGTTTTGTTCATTTATAAAAATGCGAACTATACATTCTCTTTTCCAGTAATCAAGGATTTCAAAAAAATGCAAGTTGCTTTAAAAAGTTTGGTGAAGCATTTTTTATCTTTCCTCTAGTTCGAAGGATATTTAAAAGTGAAAACTCTGAAGCTAAGACGGTAGGAGAAGAGATGGTGTTATGCAGCAAATCTTAATATTTTATTAGCGAAAAATCAGTATAATTAAATAACAATGGTTGATACCACGTTAAGGAATGTGGTTTTCACTCGGTGGAGGAGGCACTTTTATCAATTTATTGCTTACAACATACTACTATATTAATTCAAGAAGCAAAGTGTGACATTTTTGCTGACAAAAAAGAAATGTTCTATATACCCAAACAGCCAGATAGGCTTGCCTGGAAATGTTCCACCTGCCCCTTCCCCCTCAATTTACAAACACTTTAAAAACCAAGCCAGCGTAGAACTGAATCTTTTGGGGGTAAATCAAAGCTTCAATTAAAGCACTGGATTCATGTTATGCATTGGTGGATGAAAAAGCGAATCGTCAATTGGGATATTCGGAGTAAATCTCAATATATGTGCAAAATATTAGGTTAAAAAGTAATGGTGTTTTATTAAAACAGGAGTAAAATAATTTTGAATGAACATAGTATATATTTATATAAGAAAAATAGTTTCTATCATTATTGAAAATGCTTTTATCATTTGCTTCGTGAGCGAATAATTTAATTGAAAATTTTATTCAGTTTTGATAAAACATGATTTCTCACCCTCTTTTGTTATCTTTCATATCAAAGTAAAATCATTCATAAATGTGAAGTTGTAATAACTTAAATCTGTTAAAAGCACTTGATGAATAATGCGGATAAGAAAGAAATTCCCAATCTAAATCATTCATTTTAACTTGGTTAAGCTTGCCACGTGAGGAAGTGTAGGGAAATGCAGTAAAAGGACATCCGTTTGGTTCACCATTGAAGTACATGTATGGTCTTCAGATTTTAAACTGTCAATTGTTCAAAAAAAGAGGTCTGCAGTAACAGTTTGCTTATAATGCAAGACCTCAAAATGAGCAATTCCTTTCCCATCCCCCCAAATGCAAACCATAGCTTTCACCCGTTGAAGAAAACGACTAGGGGTAGGAGTAAATATTTCTTCGATCATTCCTTTTCTTTTGCGCTTTATATTGTCGTGAAGAACGCACTATTTATCTACCATAATAAATATATGCCGAGATATCTAAAAGACATTTCGAGCCAATATCTTCTCCTTCAAGCAGTTCATCTGGCATCCACCCTTCATTCTTTTCCTTAAAGTACTCATAACATTACTTTAATAAATAGATCAAAGTATTGCTTGTTTCAAAAATTCTTAGTTGGTTGTTCAGCTTTAAAAATGCATAGACATTAATAAAGTTATCTTTATACAGCAAATTCGGAGCAATTTAAATAACTCAAAGAAGATATTTATTTAAGACTTCTGAAACAAACATCAATTACTAGACAATTTAATATTTCGCAGAACTCCATCTCCCGCGAATCGGCGAAAGTGGTGTATTTGTGGATATGGATAAGTCGTCCTTTTCACATAAGCTCAAATGTCACTGAATAAAAGCCCCAGAATCACTTATTTGGGGAATTGTTAATGTAGGTGGATAAGTGAAAATGTGGAATTTTGTAAAATTGGGATTCTTGGATCGACAAGGCTTCGTTGGTGCTGCAGTCCTTTCGGGGGTACAGCATTATCAACCCTAGGAGATGGTCTATTGGCCATACTGACGAGTGAAATGCTTACCAAACCTTTAATGGGATCTGACTTCAACACAAAGCAGTTTATTCTCCAGTGACTTTCTTCGACCAATCAGACTAAGTTTTTGTGTACTCGCATCAGTCAACAATATCTTTATGATAATAATCATTGGATTTTAAATAAGTTTATTAATTTTTAATTTTCTTATTAAAGTAAATGTTAATTAAATATTTAATCAATATTTTTTAACTTTTTTGTCAAAGCTAGGGGAAGGATGTTTAAATTGGCAAAACTTTGGGGAAGGAATATGCTAAAATGTTGGAGGGCGGAATTTAAAATAGATACGCTCGGGGTACGAAACAAAATAGCAAAACCTACATCACTTTTAATCCTGCCTTAAGCATTCACACAGGAATAATTTTTGGGTTAATTAACTTAGTCATATTTAACTCATAATGAATTATTTTCTTTATCAATATCATTACTTTTCTAACATCCCAAACTAGTCTCGAAAATATAAAAATTAAAATTATCGTTTTTTACTTTGCAAATATAGAACAGAAATGCTCATATATTACCTCATTTAATTCCTTCTTTGTTTATATGTGTGTTCCTTTCATTTTAGAGGTCTTATCTTATTACGCTTAACTTAATTATAGAGTTTATACTAAGTTAATTAGATTCATGGAGCGTTCTGAATATTCTGAGATCATTTTATTTCCGACTGCTCTTTGCTTCTTTTTGATATTCATATTTAATGCATTTCCAATCCCTCTCAAACTGTTCAACCTCTTCACACATTGCAGTCTGCTCGTTGCTTCTCAGCATTTTATTTCCTTCTCTTTCTGACTTTAATAAAGTAAGGTAGACTATTATGGGGAGGGAGGATATTGCCGGTAAAGGTTACCAGTTTATGCGGTGGTATAGGTTGCCGGTTTGTGGGTCGTGGCTGTTAATAATAAGGGCGTGTATTGAAGAGTCCTCGTTGTTATTGCGCTCGAAGGGTGAAGAAGACTTTAGGCAGTGGGCCTACTTTTCTCAGGAAATTTATGCGCTAGGCTAAGTTTACCGAATGTGGCTCGGTAATCCGAGTAAGTAAAGGACTTTGAAATGACGCTGTAAAGAAAATATATCTTTATTCTTGAATTGGCATGTTAAAGATGCAAGCGGAAACGTTTCGAGTTCTTTACAGTCAATGGGTAGACTTACTCTTTTACACGAAGCGTCGAGTCTAGAGGAGGCGGGAGTTAGGCAAGGAAACGAAATACCGTGACGCTACTAAGGGAATGGAATTTAGTTAATGAATCAGGAATAATGAGAGTCTGACTCTCTCTCTCTCTCTCTCTCTTTCTCTCTCTCTTATATATATATATATATATATATATATATATATATATATATATATATATATATATATATATATATATATGACTTGTCCGTGGGGAGGACCCAGTCATCTAGTTTGTTCGTTAGTTCCACCTCGTGGGCGGATTGTCCGACAGCTCTGTATACCATTAAGCCTACATATTTCCCATATATTTAGCTTTGTTATAGGGAGTCTCTGTGAAATTTCTTTGGTCAGAGCCTATAATTCTTCAGCTGCTGATAAATGTTCCCACGACGCGTCTGTTTGTTTGTGTGCAATCCTCGTGTTTGATATCTTTGTATTTTCGTGGGTTTCCGCGCGACTCTAACGACAGCTTGCCTCAGATCTATTTGTACAGTTTAACATATAAATATATATAGTTTAATTTCCTAATTCTCTTTGGTTCTTTATTTATTAGCCATGGTATATTATTTCCTTAATTTACACACAGAGCAATTTTTCGGATTTGATCAATCGACCGAGCGTCCATTTGTGGAGTTCCTCGCTGAGCCTTACTTAATCCTGCAATTTGGTGCCATAGGCCTACTTATTTTATATAACGAGATCTACAGACTGCAATGTACGCAGTGATAGTATGCGGTTGGTATAGCAATGAGAAGCCATTTTTACACTGCTTAGAAGAAGAGCGTCCCAATATATCCTTGATGCATAGTGAAGGTGGGATGATCATTGCTCTACAACTGCATGTCTTTAATAAGTTTATTTATCCCACCTTTCATCATTATTTCTTCAGCTCACCTCATACTTTAACAAACTAGTTTTCTTTGGCTTAATTTTTGTAAGAAATTAACCTAATCGTCTCTGTCAATAATAAACAAGGTCTCCGATTAGAATGACAATCACTGACAAACTTCCTGCCCCAGTAGCAATCCATCCCGATAAGCTGAGCGTGGATCTGAAACAAATTCGGCAGGTTTCAATAGTTAAATAAGGAATGAAAGGGAGAGTTTTGTTATTGTTAGCTATGTGTTTAGTGGCGGACGTCAATGGAGTTACTTATGCGCAATGGCAAATGGCACCGATTTTTTTACCTCCATTTTCTCTGGGAATCGTACCTTGGTATGTAAACCCAACGCCTTATACACTTAGCTAGCGAAAGTGTTCTCTGTCAAAAGTACATATAAATATGATAACTATTAAATAGAACTATTTGGTATTTCTCCACCAAATAGCGAGCAGAGACCTTTTTGTGGGGCAAGGAAGAGCGATCCATCCCGATAAGGTGAGTGTGGGGCTGTGTTATAGAAAAAACTAGTTTCTATAACTAACTGATTATTGTTGTTTAAAACTAGGCCAAGAAAATGATTACACTTTGTAGGATTATTAAATTCTGCCTCATGTCATTATCCTAAAAGTATTCAATAAACGTCATACTAACCCCCTATTCTGCAATCGTATTTTCCATAACGAGTGAATTTAAATTAAAATTGGGTTAGTTTATGACTCGTTCTAATGCTGTAATTAGATTTTCTAGTACATATTTGAAAGCTCAATCTCTCCGAGTCAAGATATATTTACAGAATTTTCTCTGGAATTTTTGAATATGACATATATTTGCAATCTTGAGTAAATTCATGTCATTTACACTAACTAAGCTTACTTGTACATAAACTCTTCTTACCATTGAGCTATGCTGTTACTGGGGTCTTAAATATAAAGCTAACCATAATTCTTTGAAAAAAATAAAATAGACCTATTTTGTTAAGGAATAAATGCTTAATTACGCCATAATTTCAGATTTTTATTTTCGCCAGTTTCCACTGCTACACAAAACGATGTCTACGTTGTGCATATCTTATGTATGTATATTTCTTAGGATTAATCTAATCATTAGCTTTTAAATGGATATTTTATTACTTAAATTTGAAAAAAGTGTTGATAACACTAGTCAACAATGATATTGCTACTTGGATATTAGCTTGTGCTTTATACTAAATCTAGTATGCTGATTCCGAATCTGTAATGAGAATTGTTCTAGCACGTAAGGTTCTTGAGTTACACACATATTCTTTAGTTACATATATGGGCAGTGTTGCTACGGCTACCTTAGTGAGAGGATGTGTTGTGTGTTTTTGGTTACTGCGTTACACTCATGCTTTAACATGTTGTCGAATTTAGCCATTATACGAGTAATAGTGGGGTGGAAAAAGTATTCACATACAGTGATTAATTGCATTTTTCTTTCAGATTTATTTCTCAATTAATTTGTAAATGAAATAAGATTGCACAAAAGTATATAACAGGATATATTCAAATTAAGTTAAAAACATGTATCGGCGAGGATATATATATATAGCCCAGACAACTTTTGAAAAAACTGTGGAAGATATACTCCAAGCAACCAGCGGAAAGATTTGGCTAAAAGAGTGCAAACTGCAAACAATTATTATTTTTGTTGTAAGGTTGGTGACCAAAACAAGCCCTGGACACCTCACACATCTTGTACTTTGTGTTATACGGGGCTCACAGAGTGGTTAAATGGCAAACAGAAGTGTATGCCTTTTGCTGTACCAATGGTGTGGCGTGAGCTAACAAATCATGTTTTGAATTGCTACTTTTGTATAACAAATTTTGCGGGATTTTCAAATAAGAACAAGTCAAAAATTGTTTATCCAGATTGTAAGTCAGCTATAAAACCAGTCTCCCATAATATGGAGATGTCAATCCCAGTTCCTCCATCAGCTAGTGCAGTTAAAGAAGATAAATTCATCGCCTGAGAGAAGGATAACAATGATGATAAAAAGTATGAGGAAGATTCTAAGAAAAAGAAGATCCAGTTGATAAATCAAGAAAGATGGAATGATTTAGTTAGGGATTTGTCATTGTCAAAGGAGAACGCAGAACTATTGGGCTCCAGTCTACATCAATGAAATCTTATAGAGGAGGGTCTAAAAATATCTACCTTCCGTAAATGCCATGAGGCTTAGCTGCCTTCTATTTAAGAAGAAAATGGTACTTGTTTCTGTACTAATGTTAATGGCCTTAT
Source organism: Ceratothoa steindachneri (assembly GCA_963969495.1). Taxonomy (NCBI): domain Eukaryota; kingdom Metazoa; phylum Arthropoda; class Malacostraca; order Isopoda; family Cymothoidae; genus Ceratothoa; species Ceratothoa steindachneri. The sequence goes on along the minus strand of OZ018328.1, from coordinate 127,045,196 downwards.
GAATTAGCTAGGAAACCAGCATTTACCTGATGAATGGAGACTATTCATCGATTAAGGCACTGCTAGCCTGAAAGCTGTTTTGCTACACAATAGTAACAAAAAACCTTCAAATCCTATCTCACTTATTGTTGGGATGATAGACACATATGACTCGATGAAATTTATTTTGGAAGATGTTTGTTACTCGCATCATAAGTGGAATATATGTGGTGATCTAAAGGTAATTTCTTTACTTCTTGTACTGCAGCTAGGATATACAAATAATATGTACTCCTTATGCCTATGCAACAGCTGTGACGACAGGAATGATTATAGTGTCAAATAGTGGACCGAAACAGAAGAACACATAGTTGCCGATACAATGTGAAGCACATGCCTTTGGTACATCAACGGAAGATTTACCTTCCACCATTTTATATCAAACTTGGCCTTTTCACTAATTTTTTTTAAGCAATGGCCCATGATTACGATGTATTCTAGTATCTCAAGGAGAAATTTGGTGCAAAGAAAACCGATGCTAAACTTTAAGCTGGCATTTATGTAGGGTTGGAGGTAATAGAATTGATACGTTACAGGAAGTTCAGCAATAAAGTACCTCCAATTGAGTTTGCAGCATGGAATTAATTTGTCCATGTGGTGCAGAACTTCCTTGGTAATCTTAGGGCTTCAAACTATGAAGAACTAGTGCACAACATGCTAAAGGCCTATCAACGAATAGGGTGTGGGATGTCTCTTAAGATGCATTTCTTGCATTGGCATCTAGATTTTTTTCTATCTAATAAGGCTAATATTAGTCACAAACATGGGGAAATGTTTCATCAAGATATCGCAATGATGGAAAGCAGGTATCAAAGCCGCTTCAACAAAAACCTGAGCAAGTGTCTCAAGCATTTTTGAGAAAATTTATATCTAGGTAAGTAGTACCTCGATAATATGTAATACATATCTTTTCTGGCTCTGCAGAGTGACGTACATAATGCCAAATACGGTGTCCCGATTCCAAAACTTTGCCCAGAAAAGTCTCATTCTTCTTAAACTCGTAATAATTATATCATTAATTGATTCAAGGTGACAAAGTGAGCTATATCACCTGGTTGCATAACTCAGGAACCTTACGTGCTAGGACAAATCTGAGCACAGATGTAGAATCACCGCACCAAAAATTAGTTAGTTAAAACAACATTTACACAATTAGCAGAGACAAAGTTAAAAATTTTTGGCTAGTGTAATTTACTAGTATTCTTATAAAAAATTATAGAATAGTTATTCACTAATGAAAGTGGTTAACGCTATGCTTTTAGGAAACAGGAGAAATATAATTTAATAATAAAAATGTGGAGAAATAGCTATCATTTATTATCATTCGTATTATATTTTACCTATGCTTTCAAAAATCTCAAATATTTTAGTAATAATTGTCATTATTATTATCGTTATCATTTTTAATAGGAGTAAATTTTCAAATTATTTTCTTAGACTGGTGAAGGTTTTACTTTGCTTTTTTATTTAGTTTATTAAATATAATTCACGACAAAAATTATATGATAGATAAAATACATATTTCTTCATACTGTCCGAACTACACCGGGAGCCATTAGCGACTAAACGAGGTGCCGAGCCTACGTGTAAAAGCGCATTTAGAAGTGTGCACTACACAAGAAGAGCTCCTCTGGAAACACGAGCAGGCTATTATCAAGGAATGTTTGAACACTGGTCACCAAACGGAGTCCGGTTTACTGGATCAGGTCAACATATGGAATGAATGAATAGTGCCAACAATAAATGCTGCAAAGCCTAAACGGACTAGCCCGCAGCCAAATTCAAGGAGGGCTAATTTGCCTGAAAATTTTCAATAAAAATATAGACATCTAGAGAATATACAAAAATATAGCTATGTAATTAAAATCAATAGAATGGAAGTACAGGAATTTAAAACCATCAAGGGGTGTAGAAGGATATCAAAACTAAACTATTGGGAACTCGACAAAGGGTAAAAACATAGAGTATAGATGGATCAACAATAGATACAGAAATAGAGAATATAAAATCATGAAACAATATATTAAATTTTGACTAAGAGATTTTATTCTTCTAAAAATTTCAAAATTCTATTCACAATAAAGCAGACATGAGTCTCAGGCAAGATGCCCCCCTGAAACTGCTGGGGGGCCATCTGCCTAGTAATTAAAGGAAAGACCCTCCTTCTAAGATTTCTCAAAAGGGGACACTCGTCAAAGATGTGAAAGATGGACAGTTGCACCCCGCACAGAAGGCACAAAGGTGGGGCTGCCCATTCATCATATGCCCATGAGTGAGGCGGCAATGGCCTATCCTCAGTCGGCATAAAATAACCTCCAGTCTACGTGGTCTTATGGCACGTGGCCATGGGAGAAATAGAGATTTTATGGTATGGAGTTTGGTAGGAGAAAGCTCATCCCACATCTTCTGCCATAAGCCGACTAAATATTTGGTGATGAGAAGATAGACATCACGAAGTGGGCCTGAGGATGATGGAGGTGTCCCAATGATGCCACCTCCTTGGCTGCATCATTTGCCCTTTCATTACGTGGCATGCCCACGTAGCTTGGAACCTAGCAAAAATAAATCTTGTGAATAGAAAAAAGATAAAAAAAAACACCGCTGGATCTTGAAAACGAGCGCATGGCTAGAACCAAAAGCACCTAATGCCTCCAGAGAACTAAGAAAGTCAAATGAAATCGTTAGACTTCCAGATGTCATAGGAGCAATAAAAAAGTGCGCAGCAAGAATGGCAACAAATTCTGCTATGAAAAAAAATGCTGCACTTTGTAGGCCAACCCAGGCTGTCTAAGATTGGAAGACAGCAGCAGCTCCAACTCCGTGCGATGACTTGGACCCATCGGTGAACACAAAGGTAGTAAGCCTATGATAGGAGGAGTGTTGATCATACATGGTTCTCAAGGTTACAGGCAAGAACTGATCCTTGGGCCTACCAGTAAGCCCCTTGCATGCCACTACAGCTGGTATGAGCCATGAGAAAATCTTTGGTAATGAAAACGGAATAACAGAAAACTAACTCCCTTAGACGTCCTGTGTGCTCGGTCATGCGCACAGCAAAGGAGCGAGCCAGAGATGGAAATCTATCACATGAGGCCACTGTTCACAAACTGAACGTGCACTCTTATACTGGCAACCATGGTAATTGCTCAAGACTAAAAGATATTTGAGGTTAGACTTGAGCTTGTCAAAAGGAAGAGGAAGGGCCCCATTATCTTTATAGACTCCACACAGGGGAGGATTTGAAGGCTCCAGAAGCTAGGCACAGACCCTGGTTTCGCACATTATTTATTTTTTGAAGAATAAACGGCGAGGGAGAGGATTACACCTGTCACTCATAGTCCAGCTTCGACTGGATCAATAATGAATACAAAAGCCACAGGGTACGTCGATCACTTCCCCAAGAAGTGTGTGACAGTAATTTCATTATGTCCATTATCTTCAGACAAGACCTTTTCAAGGCGTCCAAATGAGGCCTCTAAGAAAGCCTTAAATCAAAGATCACGTCAATAAATCTGAAATGGGGCTCAAAGGTGACAGGGACACCATAGAGTGACAAATGGGGAGGGTCCCATGTCAACAATCTATGATGGTAAAAGTGGAGAGCCTTAGTCTTTACTGAGGAAAAGCGGAAGCCCTTGAAAAAATCATTATCAACTCCGGTATTTATAACCCGCTCGAGCTTAGGATGACAAATGGAAGTCTAGGCGATAAACAGATTAGCGCTAATTCATCCACATATAAAGTTGAGGAAATCTGAGCTGGGAGATTTGCGATAATGGTATTGATGGCCCCAGAGAAGCAGGTGACACTGAGGACACTTCCCTGTGGCACACCCTCAAATTGCTCTGCGGACTCTGTTAGGTCATTTCCAACTTTTACACGTAGTGTGCGCCACATGTGGAATTGCTCGACAAACCTGTGGAGAAAGCTCCACCGGCATCAAGCATGGAGTTGATTAGGGATACCAGGCCTCCAAGTGGTATCATATGCTTTCTCAATATCAAAGAAAACAGCAATAGAATGCTGCCTCTTTGAAAAAACATCTCTTATATAAGACTCCATTCTAACAAGCAGGTCAATGGTACTTTCTTTTTTACTGAACCCTGATTTAGAGGGAGATATAAGATAGTTTGTCTCTAAAAACCAGACGACCTGGATTTATCATCCTCTCAAACAATTTACATGGACAGCTAGTAAGGGCAATGGGGCCGTAATGGTTGTGTTTCGTCCCATCCTTTCCTGGTTATCTAAAAGGTAAAACCACAGCCTCCCTGCTCATTGAAGGGAAGCAGCCCCTATTCCAGATGAAGTTATAGATGTCCAGAAAATGCGAGAGGATTGGTGGGTGCATATTCCTAATCATATCATAGGTAATGCCATTCGATCCGGGTGCAGTGGATCCACAGTTCTTCATTGCATTATGTAGCTCATGGATAGAAAAGAGCCGGTTATAAGGCTCATTATCCATGTTAGGCTCCATAAAGTTGATAGGATGCTGCTCCTGTTGGAGTGTAAAGCGCTAAAATTGGATGTAATAGTTGTCTGAGCATGAAATATTAGTGAACGATCTGGCCATGACATCGGAAATATGGGACAAGGTTCCCAACAGTTCTCCGGCTTGAATGATGTTGGGAGCTGTAAAGCTATTAGATTGTCCCAATAGCTTTTTGACCTTCTTTCAGATTTTGTCTACAGGCGTCTACCAACATATCGACGCGATGTAACCATCCAACGAGTTCTTTTGAGCTCGTCGAACGGTGCGTCGCCGTGCTGCCCTTACTCGGTTACGAGCAAGTTTCTTTACCATCTTAGGGCACGGATGGTAACGTCTGCAAGCCTATTTACATTCAATGACAACTCTCGAGTATTCAATCCTTTCAAAACCATCAGTGTTTTTAACGTACGTATGATGGGTAATCTACGAAAAATTGGAGGACCTTAGAAAGAAACGGATGTTATATTCGTAATTTACGCTAAAAATATCCTTAAAAAAGGTTATTCTCATTTACGTTTGTTTCATTGCTTTCAGTGTTATTAATGAACTCAATAGACAGGTTCAATTACCTGGATCATAACCAAAAACGATTTTACTGAAGACGGCTCACCTGTTAGTAAGAGCAAGGAGGAAGTTGCTTAGGACCACAGAAAAGAGATATCAATATTGAATGAATGTACTTTGGTCTGATGAGATTAAAATTTAACGCGCCAATTTTGCCACCTTCATGGAACCGCCTATTAACATAAAAAAATCATCCTTACAGTAACCACGGCAAATATTAGCCAATAGTTTAACGTTAAATGTCCTGAAGTTTGGCATGCAGGATGTTTAGTTGTTATAGCAAGAAATTTATAGCAAGAGTTATATATATATATATATATATATATATATATATATATATATATATATATATATATATATATATATATATATATATGTATATATATATATATATATATATATATATATATATATATATATATATATTTATATATATATATATATATATATATATATATATATATATATATATATATATATATATATATATATATATATATAAATAAAGGGTCTTTCAACAAGAACACTCGAGGTTTGTCAGGCAATAGTGGCCATGTTGTTAAAGCGACATCTGGCAACCTCACTGTGAATTGTTCATAGTACTTGTCAAGTCAAAATGGATGGTTATAGCGTTGAACAGAATGTGAAAATCAGTGCTGCGTTCGACAAACGTTCCGCGCATTACATGATTTCTATCCTCTTCAGAGACGAGGCCCATTTTTGGATGAATGGTTTTGTGAACAGGCAAAATGGTCGGATTTGGGACGAAAACAATCCACATTAAATACACCAGCACCAATTTCATCCTAACAAAGTCACTGTTTGGTGCGGATTTTTGTCTAACGAAATCATCGGTCCGTATTTTTTGGAGAACGAAGGTAGGATTGCCATAACCGTCAACGGCGAGACCTACAGATCGATGATAAGCAACTTTTTGTGGCCTTAACTGGATTAGATGTCTGATATGGATACTGACGACATGTGATTCCAACAGGATGGCGCTACGGGCCACACTGCGCACGCTACGATAGAAATTTTTTCACCAGCGATTTAAGGGCAGGGTCATCTCTCGCGGCGGCGACGTCAACTGGCCCCCGAGATCATGCGATTTAACGCCATTAGACTGCTTTCTTTGGAGCTACCTTGAATCGCAGTTCTATGCGAATAATCCGCAAACAGTTGTTGTCCTCAAAGTTAACAAAACGAACACCATCCACCAAAGTCATCGAAAATTGGACCTCCCGAATACGTTCCACCAAGCGAAGCCACGGCGGACCTTTGAACGACGTCATATTTCACACTTAATGCCATAAAATTTACTTTCAAATTTGACATAAATTCAGTTCATATATCACACCCAACTTGTTTTATTTCCACTTAAAAATCGAGTGAGTAGTAAAATAATCCAATACAGTATTATCAGGCCAAGTTAATTCTTATAAAAAACGCCTGACTACAGTTATAACGACCAATAGTCGTGCATTTGTAGAATATCTTCATTGTTTCTCTTTAATTTTATATATAGCAAATAATTAATAATATAGTGGTATGATACACATATATTATAGTTGGAAATAATTTAACTACACCTGATTTGAGCGTCCAAATATTTGTTCCTGCTCAGTGTATTTTAATCTTTTGCTGAAAAGAAAACGTTAATACGAGTAGTGATACTGGGAAATTTATACATACCCAGAATAGAATTTAAAATCATAAATGCCTTTTAGGGGCACCTTTTTCTAATAATCCCTCTAAACTCGGTCCGTTTATATATTTCCCATATTATCACTGAGCAATGAATTGCTGACTCAAAATTTAACCCTTATATAGTCATTTTTTTATTAATCCATCAAAGTACCGCAAGATAAGGAAATAATGTCTGAAAAATGCCTGTCACACTCCCAATTATCTTTGACGAGAAAAATGAAGCAACCTAATGCGTGTAAAAAATGTATACAGTTAACGTGCATAGTTTAACGGGAGTTTCGCGATATTTTACCAAGCCCAGCTAGAATAATGCATTCATTATTTATTAGGACATTCTTTACTGGAAACTCGTTCAACGTATCGGTTTCATTCGAAATAAATATAGTAGGTTGTTAAAAGTAATATTCACAGCGTGATAAACTGACTGAATCGTAATAAGTTTCAGGAGGTGGGAACATGATACAATCTGTTAGGGATTTTTTAAGGGAAGCATTTTGGTATGTAATTATGAAAAGGAAACTCGTTGATGAAATGAGGATAAATTTTCTATAAAATGATGTCCATGTTTAATCCACCTAAAATGACCTGAGAGAAACATTTTTGGAAAACAAAAGAATTACAGGTTGGTACATCAAAATATTCTAATAAAACCGATTAAATAACTATGCAGCATCGTCAAATAGTAGTATGTATACTGATTAAAAGTAGTTTCTATCTAAAGGTTATGGAGTGCCATCTCTAAAACTACCATAAATATGAATTCGACGGTTTGAAAATTAACCTCATACATGAATCTAAATGCATACCATGAAAATAAATGAGGTTGCCTTATAAGTAAATGTTATTCGGACGTTTAATTATGTGTTTTGATTGGTTTAAGGGCTAAATTATAAATATTCATTACACTTATTATTCAAGAAACTTGTGATATTTTCAGTGAAGGATAAATTTTATAAAATTGCATTGTTCTTATTAAAAAGATTTATAGCTAAATTTTAAAAGGGTATTTCTAAAAGGAATGAATAATAAATTATAATCACTCATTACCACTTAAATTGTAGGGGTAGTGTTGTAGGTTTGTGACAGATAAATTCCAAGTTATCAAGTTATCACGTCTTCTGTAATTATTATAGAATTTTTGAGACAAATTTCTATTTTCAGGCCAAATGTGTCCCAAGAAAAATAATTCCCTAATCTTCCCAGACTTTTCATTACATATACTTTTTAATTTCCGTTAGTCTTTTCACAACTACGTGAAAACTTCCGTTACCTATAATTTGCCCAATTGTGTTTATGATAATAATTTACTAAAAAATTTAAAGCTAGTATGAAGATTTTAATCTAAATTATTTCTGTTGGTCATTAAAAAGTATCCTTTAGGATTATAATTTCCACTTAAATCTAACATCTATCTCGGTATAATACAACTATAAGCCTATAAGTGACTGGAGATATAGAAACTGATTAAAAGTTATTCAACAAACATTGAGGCCACTCTAGCATATTAAAACGGTATCAACATTTATGTGGTTAGGCCTGAACAGACTCGTTCCTCTAATAACATTCGCAATGGAGAAAGAAAAGGACTGCATTTTTCAGTTTTTAGATGCGTTAATTTATAGAACCTCCTACGGGCCAAATATAAAGTGTATCACAAAGCAACACACTAACATTTGTTCGTTTATTTCTATTTCCGCCACAAAAATAATGTCCAACGTAGTATTTTTAATTCATTGTTTTTACGTGCCTTCAGAATTGGCTTCCTTTAATTCAGGAACCAGAAATTTTCAATATTTAAAATATAGCCCCCAAACTTTTATATCACTCTTACTGGACAGTTAATTGTTATAGTCTAGCTAAAAGAATATTCTATTTTCCTATTAAGAAAAAAGATACTTTTAAATCTAAAAATATCCTTTGTCTGTATTTCTATTAACCATTTTAATATCTTCTCGACTTTTTGTTATTAAGATATCAACTTGGTCTTTTAATTCCCATCCCTTTAAGACTCGTTCTTTTAAACAACGCCCCTTCCAAATTATTCCATGTCTATTCTATAAAATGTAAGGATTGCCCATAAGTATACATACATGTACGTGTTAAAATAGCACGTGAAATCATAATCCATACAGTTATCCTCAGATGAAAGCAAGGGGAGGAAAGCTAATGTTGAATAGATTGTTGACATGAGGGCTGATCATGAGCACAGACAGCGAGATACTTGTCTTTGTCACAGGAATATACCTTCCATCAACCCCAGTGCTTCTTTCCTGTTGCATCTGAGAAAGTGGTCAGATGAGGTATTCAAACCTCCTTTGACATGTTAACTGACTAGAGCAGAAGTAAAGAAGTTCTTTGACAATCCTATGCAAGATCCGTTGTGGCCCTCTTCTGCTCAGTCAATAGAGAGGTGTGAAATGTGAGGGCAAAGTCAGGAGGCAAGAAGCAAGTCGGCGGTTGATATCTAAGAATGAGTCAAAGCAAGACTTGATGGAACCTGCTTAATTATTTTTTTACTGAAATCATCAATTTCTAATGTTGTAATATTAGAAAGATATGTTATATGCAGATGAGCTTAATGGCTATAGCATTAAGAGCCATTTTGAAAAGATAATTTATTAATATTATCTTTTCAAAATGGTTCGTTGTTTTCATAGAGCACTTAAATATGTGTTTTTTCAAACCTAGATTTTTCAAGCTAAATGTTGAGCAATTACAAAAATAACAGCAAATTGGAATTTTTGTATTGGTAAGATATGGTTAATGACCTCTGGGGTATTTTTTACTCAGAAAAACTAAATGTGTATAACATTAACTGCCACTTTGGGAAGCTAAAATTAATCAATGTTCTTTTCATAGAGCAATTTATGAGTTGATTTTTCAAACGTGAATTTCCAAGCTAGATATTGAGTAATCACAAAAAATTAATAGCAGATTTGAAGTGTATCATTCTTAGCATATGTTTTGTAATTACTGGGATATCTTTTATTCAGAGAAAATAAATGTCCATAGAATTGCCTTCCATGATATCCGTGCTAATTGTGACTGCTGAGCAGTTCGATGGCTTTTTTGTACCTATACATCGGCTTTAACACCAATTTATCAAGCCTATGTTCTCCAAAACTTCCATTATTTTCACCGAATAGCACACATTCAACGCAGTATTCACTCACATTCAGCAAAGAGTACTTCCGAAAGGGGTATGTAATTCACCAGCTTGGAGGGAATCGCCTTTTATGACCACCTTATTCAATGAAGGTTAGCGATTCGACAAACGGAGTAGTCTGGTTGATTAAGGCCACTTTCTCGGAGTCTGTAGCCGAATTGTTCCACATGAAGTTGGCAACGTCCACTGGAGCTGCGGGAAGTGTCAGTGTGACATGCCAAAAAAGAGAAGTGAGTTCCATGCCCTGCTGTTCCTCATGGTGAGATTCGGCTTCGCTGTCGTATCTGCGGGCTGTCGATGTCCAAGTGCTTGGCTGTTCGGTTGCTCCATCTCAATGACATCACGTTCGATATCACCACTCGTCTTGGACACTTTGATCTTAAAGAACGAGCTGATCTTCATAGCACCGGCTCACTTCATGATATATCCCTGTGAATGAGAGGGAACCTTGCACTGTTGTGGTCCAGAGAGAGGATTACGAGGAGATGATGCTGGTGTAACTGCGAGGTGAAAGAAATGAGAGGGAGAGAGAATGCTGGTATTAGTTCCGAAAGTGAAAGATGCCAACGAGCACATGCCAGGCTCTGGACATCTGACAAAGAGTGGAAGGGCCAGGCGTGTGAGTCAGGATGAGCTATCCGACTGGTCAGCGATTCAAGCACAACGCAGTGTGACCGCCATGACTCAAGACAAGAGGGGTCGAGTCGAAAAGCGATGCAAGCCAGACACTAGTGTCGAAATTCCCTCTGGTCATGGGAGGGCCCGGTAACCCCCCCCCCCTGGAATCTCCCCTAAAAATGGAAGATATTTTGCAATTTTTTTCTTCATTTCAGGATGATTAAGTAAAGAAATATTAATGGATTTCTTTCAATGCCTAAATCTTTTTCTCACTCTAAATATCCTTAACTATCCTCGTAATATGTGAAATTGGATTCAAAATCACAATATTTTTTTATAGATATATTATGTGGAGAATATAGCATCATATCATAATATCATGACGTTCCATGACGATATAATAAACAGGAAAACATTAACAGTTGTGTGACAAATTTTACACCTCGGCTTCATGATTGGGATACTGTTTAACGCCGTTTACTTGCTAGTATAAGCAGATATGCTAAAATTTAATATGTTTATTAACATCTCAAATACGTCATAAATAGTTTTACTATTTTTGAGTCTCAAGGTTTTATTTATGTATTGTCAATCTCAAATGGGTCCAACCCGTTTTTCAAAATTAGGGAAGGTGCATTTATATAATCTAATTTCCTTACTGGTCCTTGATGTCAAGTCTTAAATTTTCAAGGTTCGTCAGGTTTGGTACGTTCCAGGCATTAAATTTCCCCTAAACTCATCTGCATAATTCTTTTTGGAAATTCTTTTAAAATATCAGCAATGCGTTCTCTTCTTTTCAACTCAGATTTTGGTTTATAAATAAAAGTGAAACAAAATAGAGTATTATTATTATATTTCTGTCATTATATGTATTATCATATTATTATTTGTGATAGTGAATTTGAGGAGGGTGAGTAGAGGTATACTACTGTCTAAAGGTCGAGAACGAATTACTAAAATCTATATTTTCTTGAAACTAATCGTTTAATTTCCACAAAAAAATTATCAGAATATTCTTTGAAGTTTGAATCGATAGTGTTGAAATTACTTTGAACTGTGGATTAAAAATATATGAGGAAAGTAACGTATATTTGAAGAAAAGAGTGGTCAATAATTTTGCCATTCGGATATAAGGAAACGGGATATGAGGAAAAGTGTTTTATTATTTTTCAATATAACGACCCTCGACTTCAATGCACTTGCGCCACTTGTCCCTGAGGCTTTGAATTCCCGACGGCCAGAAATCTCTCAACTGCTGTTCAATCTACTCCTGGACGGCGAACTGGACATCTTTATCGTCCCCAAACCGGCGTCCACGCAATGCAGCCTTGAGCTGGCAGAATAAAAAAGTAGTCGCTAGTGGCCAGATCTGGACTGTAAAGGGAATGGTTGAGCTCCTTGAATTCACACTCGCACAGGGCAGCTTGCGCAACTCTGGCCTTGTGGACAGGGACATTTTCGTGGAGGAGCAGGACACCGCGTATCAACTTGCCGCACCACTACTGATGGATGCACTTCTTCACCTCAGCCAGTCCCTCGGCGTAATATTGGCCTGTGATGGTCCTCCCACGAGGCGCATAGTCCACCATCAACACTCCTTCAGAAGTCCAGAATATGGTGGCCATGATCTTTCCGGAGGAGGGTTGGGTCTGGAACCTGATGGGATCGGAGAGCCCCTGTGATTCTAGGCCATGTTTTTGAGCTTGGTCTCGAGATGCCAGTAATGGACCTACGTTTCATCACTTGGCACTATGCGTGACTCGAATCCCGTCAGGTCTTGGTTGTACAGGAGCAGGAGCTCCTCCGAACTTTGACCTCGTTGAAGTCAATCATGGGGCGTGAGGTTTCGTGATGTTTCTAGGCACCCAACGGGCAGAGATCTTAGTCATGGCCAAATTGTCGTGGGCGATGTTTATAACACTTCCATGTGATATTCCAAGTTCTCGCTTGATTTCTTCGACCTTCACCAGTCGATTTTAGAGGATCATCCTCTCCACACGGGCCATATTGTCCTCGTTGGTCACGTCTGACGGGCGTCCTGGACGGGGGTCTTTTTCAAGGGACTCACAATCATAGCAGAATTCCTTATAGCAAGGGGCGGTGTCGGTGTACAATGCAAACATGCGTTCATGCATCTCTTTTGCATCCTTGCCTTCCTAGGTCAAATATTTGATCACTGCGCGGTGCTCAACCTTCTCCATTGTTGAAAAGATTTGTGACAGACGATCTGCGATCAGCTACTGCTTTTTAAATAGACGAGGCAGGAGCGTGCGGCTGCAGGTCCTGACTTTTCATAGCTTGTTTTAACACCCACACAAACAGCCATTTCCCGTCCTCTGTTTGCCTTACCGATTCGCAAAACTTATTGACCACCCCTCGTAGTTTAGAAGGAAAATTTGTTAACCTATTCATGGCAATACTTTCTCACATGAATTGTATGCTACTACTGCTTATTTGACTCATATATAGAATAGAGAATTGAGTTCTTGTTGAAAAATTCTTCAGAAAGTAAGTAAATCCACTTAAAGTGTGTAGGAAAGACACTGTGCGACATTTCGTAGCATTGCTAACCTGGTCAAAAGGTTTGATTTTGCGCATAATAAAAGTGTATGACAATACCAGATAATTCGCGTCGACGATGAAAACAAAAGCCATTGAATAACCACTGCCAGGAAAAAATGAACAGTTCAATAGATAACGATGAAGGACCGATTTGTTACCAGGTGTTTTACGTCAAATCGCCGAGGATCTCACCTTGAATATGTATGGCCAGGTTGTTCTACGCTGCTTGAGAGAGGTGGGACTACTAGGTAGCTCACTTGTCAAGAAACCACTCATAATTCAAAGAATAAAGCGGCCAGGTTGGTCTTGCCTAGTGAGCATGACTTAAATATATAGTGCTGAAGAGTATTTTTCAGCGACGAAACAAAATTAAATTTTTTCGACCTGGATTGGGAGTAGTATATAAGGGATTGTATATGAGAAAGATTGAAACCGACTTAAACAAAAAGATACCGTTAAATTTTTAAGTCGTAGCAGTATGGTGTGGAGTGTATGCTAAAGCGTTGTAGTTTTCTCCTTCTTCCATTTACGTGGCAAAGTAAACACTGCAGTATACAAAAATATTCTTCAGGACCATACGTTATCTCTTTACGAACATCGGGACTTGTTCACCTTATTTTCATGCGGGACAATGCTGTCTGCCATACAACAAAGACTGTGAAGCAGTTCCTGGTCTGCGCAGATCCCTCATTTAAACCAGATCGAAAGCAAATGGAAGATATTCGTTCAGAAGATTGTGGCTCAGAAACCGACGAATATTGAATATCTCTTATTAAGATTGGAAGAAGAATGGAATAAAATCGCGGCCCTAACAATGCAACAAATTGGTGGTCCTCTGGCCGAGGATATATTTAAGTCATTCAGAAAAAAAGGGCATACTTCTTAATATGAATTCAATTATCTTGGGGATAATTTTGTTGATCTTTTCTTTTGGCAGAAATTATATTTATTGTTCTCTACACTTGGAGCCATCATTACTTTAAATATAAATTTCTTTACTTATAACATTTTTATCTGCTGTTCGATGGAATGAAACTTGAACACTATAAGAGGCAAATTTAAAGACAATTATGTGCAATTATCATGTAAATTAAATTAGTATTTCAAAGAAAATGAAAATTGTTTGTATTTTGATCTCAAGTTTTGCACCGTAATAGTTAATTGTTCTTAATTCTAGCGTGTTTTACGTGTTCGGACGTGAAACGTGTCTCAGAATTTTCCCTCAAAATTTATGCAATTTTTTTTCTATTTAAAAAAAAAATGGTGATTTCAGAATACTTGCGTTAATTTTATACATACTTTTCAAGTGATATTTTGGCTCATGTTACGAAGGATCTTCACGCCACAGTTTTGGTACACATCGGGCTGAAAGATTTAACATCTCGTGGTGCTCTTTCAAGATTGTAGGAAATCATCACACGAATCAGTAGTGTTCCAGTGCTATGATTATCATAGTGTATTATACATCATTTTATATACGTTAAATGATTCATATTTTCTTCGTTTACTTAGATTGATGGATTGCAACATCAATTGACACAGTTATGATAAGATTTTTGAATCAAGAATCGATGCATCCCTTTCATCAAATGTCGCTATAGTGGGAGCAATTTCATCATAAACCTTCATTATACTAAAATTACGTTTGCTATGTCTACATATCCTTCTTCCCCTGAAAATCCATGTTAGCTTCATTCTCAAATTTATGAGAAACCAATTTGGCCCTATACTTAAATTTAGGAGAATTCATGCTGCCTTTATCCTCCAATTTCTAGAATTCCTGGTTGGCTCTATCCTCCAATTGTGAGATTCAAGTTTTCTCTATCTTCCCATTACTTATAACCAATAATGGATCAATACTCAAAATTGTTGATAATTTCTTATGTCTCTATTCCCCATTTTTTGATATTCCATGTTGCCTATACCTTAGAATTTCTCGGAATCTATGGTGGAAGAATCCTCTAATAATTCTCGTAATCTAATAATTCTCTAATAATTCTCGTAATCATTTTTGGCTCTATCCTCTAATTTTTGAGAATCCATGTTATCTCTATCTCCCAATTTCCTGTAATCCGGGTTAATTGTATCCTTAAAGTTTAGGTATTCCTTGGTGGATCTAACCAAATATTTCTGAGAATTCATCTTGGCTCTAAACTCCAATTTATGACAATCAATGTTTGCTCCTTTTTCTGAGAATCCGTATTGGCTCTATCGTCCAATTTATAAAGAGTTAGGTTTGTTCTACCTATGTATTCTCAAATTGGGGTCCTTGCTCTTCTATTGGACTGCAAAGCCGTTTTAGGGGGCCCTCAAAGGGGTCACTTAGTTGAAATTATGGCCTATTTACAATTGTTGCCAGTTCTAATTTTTTTATTTGCATTTCTTTCATTTTTTCACTTTCTTTTTTTTGGGGGGGGGATTTCTGTGTCTGAATTCATTAAGCTAGTGAATTAGAGAGCACTGCATAGGTAAAATATTATTTCTAAGTGTTAGAGGTGTAACACGGTAAAAGTGGTTATCAGTTAATTATGTGGCGAAATAATTTGGCTTACGTCTGGCAGTCATAATGGCAGCGTTGTGGTTGGAAATTGGGTGTTCTACAATTTGCGTGATTGTATTTGAGTTGCTTTGATTAGATGAGTAAGAGTGACTAAGTGATACTGGTTATACTTTGGAATCTAAAGTATAACCAGCGTCACTAGATTAAGTGGTGTAGGCTACAATGATTTACAACACGGTGATAAAGGTTTGCATTTTATTCCTGCTATTCAAGTCGACCACAGATTTTGGAAAGATTTTTTCAAGCTTAGAGAGTCGACTTGTAAGCCGCAATTTACAGTAATTAAGATAATCGAACATCCAAAGTTTGGATTATCTTAATTAATAGGCCTATTTAATCGAGTTTTTATTTTTTAACATAAAAAATTATTTATTCTTTTTTCGAATTAAATTTTGTATTCCCCCTTCTTAGATTTATAATTCATCCAAAGAAGATGAGATATGATGACTCAAATTTGAAATTTGGTTTTACTGTAATATAGTCTAGTATGAAAGAGAAACTACAGTGTGTTTTGTGTTCAGAGGTATTGGCATCCACTTCTCTAAAGCCCAGCAAGTTTAAGAGACACTTGGAAAGGAAGCATCCGAGTTCAATAAACAAAAATGTAGACTTCTTTAAACGCAAAGCCAAATAATTGCACAATTCCAGGTTTGATGACAAAGGAATGTTTTCACAGAACATTAAGGTTGGTCTGAAAGCCTCCAATAGTGTTTCAGGAAAAATGGCTGTTACCAAAAAATAAACAACTTCGGAGAACAGTTAATATTATCTTGCTGTAAAGATATCATATCGAATGTGCTGGGAAGTTCTGAACTCGAAAAGCTAAAGTATGTGTCACGGTCAAACGATACTGTTAGAAGGCGAATAGCGGAGATATCTAATAACATACTGTCACAAGTGATTTCAAAGATTTAGAATTCGACTTTTAACTTTTCTGCGTTCCAACCCGATGAAACAACAGATGTCGCCAACTTAGCCCAACTTTGTGTCTACGCACGATATGTATATCACAATCACCTGGAAGTTGAAATTTTGTTTTGCGAAACTCTCAGCATCAGCACAACTGCAATGAAAATATTTAATAAAGTGGACCGATTTTTTTAGCCACATGGTATCAGATGCAAACATGCCACTGGCGTACGTGCTGACGGTGCCCCATTAATGCTTGATTGCCGTTCTGGTTTTCAAACTTTGGCTAAGCAAAAATCACCAGATATTATTAGTACACACTGCACTATTCATCGCCAAGCTTTAGTAATGAAAAGCGTGCCTGATGAGTTGAAAAATGTTCTCGGTGAAGTGATTAGAGCAGTTAACTTCATTAAAGCGAATACACTAACTCTCGTTTAGTTTCTGAGTTATGCTAAGAAAGTGATTCCGAATTTGAAACACTCTTACTGCACTTACACTTTAGGTGTCTTTCTAAAAGGGAAGTTTTGTAGAGGGTTTTCATACTACATCAATAAATGCAGCACTTTTGGGAAAATTCTTTGATATCTGCTTTCTTTTTTCTCTGTCATTTTTGGTGGACATATCCGAATTCGTGAATTCCATCAAGTTGGTGCTGCAAGATAAAGAGGTCACAGTGCTCCATTTTCACGAAAAATGGACAGCTTTCAAAATGAACATCGAACTATAGCCTTTAAAGTTAGAGAAGAACTTCGCCCCATTTCCAAGGCTAAATATATATATTTAAATAAAATGAGCGTAACGTGGATGACGATATACTTGAGGTGAAGAAATATGTATCAATTCTTAGTGAAGAAATTTCTGATTATTTTCTTAACCTACAAGAACTCAAAAATAGAATCGGTTTAATAACAACGCGTTTGTGCTCTCCATTAATGATCTGCCTTCGGGGCACATTTTAATTCAAAAACAGTTTATTGATTTGATTAATGATGCGGGAGCAAACCATATTTTCCGTGAAATGTATTGTATTGATTTTTGGATTGAAATGGCACATATAAGTGTGAGACAGCGTTTTCCCTACTACTTTCCAATAAAAAATCATGAAACAGATTAGAAGTGACAAGTGTATGATAGTTGCACTGGCCAAAACAAAGCTAAATCTAGAACTGGTTCAGCCAAAGCAAATGTACCCATCCCATTGAATGTCCATTTGATGATTAAGATTGCCATTTTCTCAATAAATATTTGATTGCCAAAAAATGTTTTAGGTTCCAGTATATTAAGTTATCAAATTTTTAATAAATAATTGTTGGCCAAAATGTTTTGTTTCAGTAGCCTTTATGTTAATTTTAGTTAAGTAAAAAGGGTCCACGAGCTATCTATGAAACTATAAAGAGACCAACATGCATCCTCTAATTTTTAAGATCTTTTTTATGATCATCTATTTTGGCTCAATCCTCAAAATTACTGATTAACCTTTTTAAACCTATCACCCTATTTTTGACAAACCATTTTGCCACTAGATTCGAATATGTCAGAATCCATGTTAGATCTATCCTTCCATTTCTTATAATCAATTTTTCTTCTATGCTCCAATTTGGCATTATGGTCAAGATTTCTGACAATCCATTTTGGATCTTTCCTACAATTTCTTACAAATTATACTGGCTCTATCCTCCAATTTATTTGAATCCATGTTGGCCCAGCTTCCAATTTTTGAGAATCCATGTTGACTCTATCCTCCAATTTGTAAGAATGATAGCACTATTCTACAATTCATGAGAATCCAAGTTAGCTCTATCTTTTAATATCTGAAAATCAATACTGGCCCTCCCATCCTATTTTTCATGAATCCGTGTTGGCACCTTATTCAAAATTTCTGAGAATCATTGGTAGATCTATCCTATAATTTCTGAGAATCCATCTTTTCTCTATCCTCTAGTTTATAAAAAGCAATGTTGGCTAAATCCTCCAAATTCTTATATTTCATGTTGGTTCTAACCAGAAAATTTATGAAAGTCCCTGTTGCCTTTATCATCCAATTCTAACAATTCATGTTGGCTCTATACTTTAATTTCGGACGATCTATATTTTCTCAGTACTCCTGTTTCTGACAATCCAAGTTGGCTCTATCCTCCAATTTCCTAGAATCAGTTTTGGATATTTCCTCCTCCAATTCTTGAGTTCCATTTTGTATCTATTCTGCAATTTCTTAGAATCCATGTTCGCTTTATCCACCATTCTCTAAAAAGCATGTTGGATTTATTCTCTTACTTTTCGTACTAGCTGTTTCATGCAATTTATGAAAATTAAAGTTAGCTCTATTTTTCCATTTCTGAGAATCTCTTTTCGCTCTCTCCTCCAATTTCCCAGAATCCATGGTTTATCTCTCCTCCAACTTCATAGAGTCTATTTTTTAACTAGCCTCAAATTTATAAGAATCCCTGTTGACCTTATCCTCTTATTCGGTCTATCTTTCATTTTTTGAGAATCCGTGTTGGATCTAATCTCTAACTACTTAGATTCCATGTTAGTTAGTTAGTCAGCACCAATCCTTCTATGATACTGGCAGGATCCCCCGATCGGATAAGAAATTTATATAAGGTTAGTATGACAATCGCTGGTCGGCCCGAGGGCCTCTGGAGCCGATCCTCTTTTAGGGAGAGGTGCCAGGAAGTATTATCTTGGGACAGCAAAACAGCATTCAGGTGGAAGCCTTCGTCACCTCGGGGAAAGGAACCTGTTCCGCGTCAGAGGTACGTGAATATAGATACCCATCGGCAGGATTCCTTGAAACACAAAGTTTGTGTTTGTTGTGTTGTGAAGGCGGGAAAAAAAGAAAGCAGTGTTGTAATTGGCTATGTGTGAGGTGAGATGTGTAAGATCTACCTACCCGAAAACGGGGTGGGCACAGCGCTTTCACTAATTGGTAGCCAGATCTCTACGTGCACTGAAGTTTGTGTGCGCTCATGCCGGGATTCGAAATAGAACCTGGTACCACGACGTTGAGAGGCCAACCCCGAATCTACTCGGCTAGCAAGAGCTCTTTAGGTTCCATGTTATCTTTATATTTCAGATTCAGATATCTATGTTGGCTCTATCCTTCAATTTCTGAGAATTTATGGTGGCTTCCTCCTCAAATTTCTGGGAATCCTGTTTCTAGCAACCAATTTATAAAATTCAATGTTGGTTCTATCCACCACTTTTTGAGAATCCATGTTTGCTGTATCCTCCTATTTCAAATAATTCATATTGCTTTTATTCTCAAAATTTTGAAGAATCGATGTTGGCTCTATCCTCTAATTTATATGATCAACGTTGCTTCCATCCTCGAGTTTCTGAAAATCAATTTTGGCTCTATGCTATATTTTAGGAAAATCCATGTTTTTCTATCCTCCAATTTCTGAGAATCAGTGTAACCTATATCTTCCAATTTCTGAAATTTTTTGTTGGCTCTATTTGCATTTTTACAAAATCCTTTGTGGCTCTACGCTCTATTTTATGACAATGTATTTATTTTCTATTATCCAATTCTCTCGAATTCCTGTTGAATCGATCTTCGAATTTACTAGAATGCATGTTGGCTCTATCCTTCAATTCATGAGAATATATTTTGCCTCTATCCTACAATTTTGGATAATCCTTTTAGGATCTCTCCTACTACAGGATTCGGTTTTCTTGGACAAGACGAAAGCGGCGCACATCTGCCACCATCCAGTGCTCCACCCCGACACAGACTTTTTTCCAAATTTGGGTTATTTTTGAAATGTTTGACTCGCACAGTTTCCTTGGTCTTGTTTTTTCCTGACCTATAAACTGGGAGGCTCATATTAGCAGCCTTACGATCTCTCCTGCCAGCAACATGGACATTTTTTGTTCCTTATCGTTTAGCATCTGGAGTGCTAATAGGTCTACTGCCTTACTTTTCTACGGAATTTTGTTCGTTCGGAGCTTGACTACGGATGCGAGTTCTATTCATCCGCAACCAAAAGTTAATTGCGCAAGTCAGCCTCCGCCTAGTGACCAGTGACTTGCGCACGTACCCTATTGGAGCTTACCTATCGATGTTGGAGATATGCCACTTGCTCGGTGTCGGGCAAAGTGCATTATTTGTCTGTACGCCCGAGCCCTGCGTCTCCCTCAGTCACCAACAAAACTCTCTGCATCTGCCCCAGATCTCGGCGGTGCCTATGCCGTCAAGACACGCCAGTCATACATTAATCCATTTGAGTTTAGAACTAGGAAACTCGTGCTAGAGCTTGGTGTAGCTCTCTGGCTGGTGACTTAAATGGTTCTGCCCAGTAAGCTACTCAAAAGGTACCACCTCCGACTATTTGATGTCGTAGCTCTAATCTAAATGGTTCTACAGCGCCGGGAGTATTTCATTTGTCCTTTTAGAGCAAACATTTTGTCACGCTGGGACCGTGCCAGTATATATGGATGCTTCCAAGTCCCAAGAAGGGGTCAGTTTCCACGCTGTAACTCCTCTGTTTAAAATAAGCAGGGCTGTGCTAGGCGCTGCGTCTGTCTTCATTGCCGAGCAGGTTGCACTACACCACTCGGTACAGGAGATAACGCTTGTTGCCTGTTCCAGAGAGCGGATTGTAATTTAAAGCCACTCATAAAGCCACCTAAGAGCTTTCAGGGCATTGGAATCACCAAATCCACTAGTCGTGGTATCCATTACGCCACGATATCGGCAAGCCCAGCGAATTTCGAGATTATCTTCTCTTGGGTTCATAGATATGTGGGAATTGCGGAAAATGAGCGCACCAATGAGGGAACCAAAGAGTCCGTCAAGATTGGGCGACCACCGAGTACATGGAGGGAATACGGACAGCCTTTCCTGCTGCTTGGCCAAGAAGATAGAAGACAGCCAAAGGAAACTAAGAGTTAAGTGGCTTGCGCCAAGAGTGTTCCCATAGACTTACCTCCCAATGCCGCCACGGCTTCAGGTTGCCTTCTGTCGTCTGCGAATTGGACACACTCACTGGATGCACCGACATTTGACGGACTGCTTACCGCTACCTTAGCGCGACGACTTCATAGGCCCTCCGACTGTTCGGTACATTCTTGTTCAATGTCCCGGTATGGGTGATCATCGCTCTCGTTACCTGTCCTGGTACTGGGAGGGGTGGGGTCGTTACAGTTTGTTCGTTGTACTCAGGACGAGTTCATGTAGACAGACCTTTTGATTATATTAGTTTTTGTAAGAAAGTGTCCTTCTCCACTTTATTTGACTTTTCCTTTGTAGGTCGCTTGTTACTGTGCCGTGGGTAGGCGGGCTTGCCCCGGACGCCGGAGCGTGATTCCTTCTTGTTGCTTTTTCACTTATCTTGTTTTTTTTGGTTTTATTTGTTGTTGTTGTTTTAGCTTGTGTCTTAGCTTTCGTTCATTTTTTATCTGTGTTATTTGTTATCAACCTGTTTTTAATCTAGACTTGTATTAGGCTATAGCTTGATTACGGTGAATTTTGCTCTAGTAGATAGTCGCCAGATGGGCTCTTAAAATTTAAAAAAGGCCAAAATTTAAATGACGCCAAAAAACAAAGTGAAGACACTACTACCAAAATGATATTTACAAAACCTTTAAGAAACCCTATTAAATAAATCCCCCCAAAGTTAAACATTAAACTATTAAAAAGGTAGATACATGTCTATTTAATCACACGCCGCACAAATGTAATCATTTTCAACGATACAGAAGGGCTTAGACCCACCTTATCTTACGGAAATTATGTTAGGGCATAATCCTACTGGAAGATCACCTGCCTCTCTTCGTGATCTCATCTATCTTCCGTCAAAAGTAAAGCTCTCTAATTATTCGAGCTAAGAAGTGTATGCATCCTGAGGATTAGTGAAAAAGATAGCTCCCAAAATATTAATAGGAAACAGGGAAGATTCTGATTCGTGAAACTGTACACATAATCAATAAAGTTAGATATTACAGAGCAAGTTTGAATTTCCGTATCTAATTTATCCCGAGGTTTCATTTTCACTATAACTTTAAATACTCGAATGCACACTCAGAAACTCTGAGGTAGCTATTGTTTAGTTATCCCTGAGAGATTTTTTGGTATAAAATTAATTATAATTCTCATTACGCTTGATATACTGAGGAGTATAATAACATATGCAAATCTGAAAGTGTTGGCCCAACAGTTTCGCCTAGATATCCTGGCTTACGATCAAATATGAGACTCCATCCCGATTAAACATTATTACCTACGTACATTTTTTAAAATTTCGGGGATACGAAATGACAGGGATTTACTTTATACTCGATTGTTAGAAAGAACTTTTTCTGTGGATATCCCTATCTTATCATGCTTAGTTTCCTTGTAAACAAACATGACGTCGTGGAGTCTATCTAATATATCTAATTAGTTTACCTCAAACAAACTCGCATTTAAAATCCTAAGAAAGATATCATCACTTGAAGGATGATATGAAGTCCCTTATGTCTTTTGCATCTTTTTTTTATAGGGGGGGAGAATAGACATGCCCATGTATTTTATTTTTTTGTTTAGCAATAACTTAAACAGCCTTTTAATAACCGATGGAAAAACAGTCGCTTAATGCTTTTACTATTGCTCAGCCGAATTTAATCTTAAATGGATTCGACCAATCTATAACTGAGAGAATGCATTAAAGCCAATTGTAGTTTCGGGCTTCGCTACGGTATCCACATATATAATTGAACTGTATAGGGTTTCTTCGATGTTATAAGAACCACGTATTTGCGGCCATGGTTATATTATGCAGATTTCTATTAAGTTATGTCTCCTATTTAGGTATAAAACACAAACTCGGCCATATATCCGCCTGAACTCAGCCTGCATACATGTATGCCATCCTCGAAGTTTCCGACAACTCTCTCACAGATGTATGGGTCGATGCCGCCTATCATACGCCTGATTTCAGCTTTGAGTGCAGGAATTGTGCGTGTTTTGTTGGCGTATACCTGTGACTTTACATACCCCCGTACGATTAAACTACAAGGATAAGATCGCAGGACCTTGTTGGCCATTCCTGGTAACCATATCTCTCGTTGCGGAATTTTTCGTGAAGTAATGGCACAATATGTAGCAGGTCGCTCGATCCTGCTAAAACCAGAGGTTGTCAATCTCCTACATTCCATAAAGATTCAGCACAAATTTTGTAAAAAAAAAACTGTACTGCTTTCAAGATCTTTCTAGAATTTTTATGTTTGAACAATTTCTAGAACATTCTGACAACGTAAATGACTGTATAAATACAAAGAATGTCTACTGAAATTATTTCCGCATATTTTTCTTCTACGACTTCCTGTTTGCCTGTGTTACACAGTGATCCCTCTGTGTCTTTTTTATACACATATCACATCATCATCATCATTATCTCAACAGATCAGTTTAACTCTAGCCATCACAGCGCAGACATCGTCACTCATGATTGATAGAAGCATTCGTCACACATGGTATAAGAGGTTTGTTTGCATCGGAAAACGTATTTTGCTGTGTTGCGGCGAATGTATTAAGACAAGAGGAAAAAGGTACTCTGTATAGAGATCTGATAAAATGTGTGAGGCCTACAAAGCAAATTTCGGCATGCCATCCGGAGATCAAGATCAAGCTCTGCAAAAGAACTCTGGAAGGTAATATATATATATATATATATATATATATATATATATATATATATATATATATATATATATATATATATATATATATATTATTAATCAGTAATATATAATATTTCAAAATAGGGCATGATTTTGATAATAATATTGCTAAAATACGACAGTGATGTGAATCGAAGAAATTAAAAAAACAGTGAGGTATTTGTATTGTTTATTAGCAATATCAAGTTTTCTATACAATTTGGTTGATAAAAATGATTTAAAAGAGATTCAAATGTATTAAAGGAAACATTTGCCTTGATAATGGTATCTTAAATCAGAAGAGACTGATATACAAAATATTATTGAGATGTAAATTAATAAATTAAGGACACTTAAGATTTCTGGTACAAGAAAGGGGGTGGGTATGAGAAGGAAAAAATTCTAAAGAATTTTACGAGGCATTGTTTCAATTGGGTTGCTGGTTTAGCGTTAGAAGACAAGATATTTTCATGTTTTTCGAAGAAAGATAGGTAGTTTGTTGGAAAAGCAGGGGGCTAAGCCCAGATAGTCATACCATAAGCGATTTTAGATAGAATAAGTGATTTTTCAAGTATGAGTTTCCTTTTCAAGGAGAAAAATTCGTTTTAATGAGCCCAGATTCAGGAGCAGGATTTGGATATTATTTTATTGTGGTTCGGAACTTTATTCTATCGTCAATGAGAATGTCAAGGAATGTAGTCACGTACGTAGGGCTAGTAGGTTGTTTTTTAAATAGTGTAGGTGACATAATAGTAGTTTATTGAAGGAGACTCTTACATCGTTGCAATACTAAGGACTGACCAACTGATTAACCTGGATAGAACGTGAAACGTAAAAGTACTAACTTGCATCTTACACGTGCACGAAATGATCATCGCGAATCCGGGAAGCTACACATTAACACTCAACAATATGTTAAAGAAAACCGCCTAGAAGCCCTGAAATTCACAAAGAAATTCATCGACACTATTCAAAATTAATGTCACAAGGAATCCAATCAAGAACAGACAGGGGAAACAGAAGAAGACACAAACAGCGAAGACACAGAAGCAGATAACACCCCTTAGCTATATGGAAAAGGAGTTCACCTGAGTCACTCGTGGGTATGAGATAAAATCCAATGGATAAATAGCCTATAAACAAGAAACAGAAGAGTTTCCTGAATCTCCCGCACAATTTACCAACAGAGAAACATCTCATGCGAATCAAAATATGAAACACCGCTAACTTCCTTCAAGAGAAATTATCCAGAAGAATATAACTAATCAATAAAGGAATTGATAATAGGATAATGGAAATCAAGAAAATAAATATACTACAATTGAACAAAAACGGTCAGAGAGACAAAGAAATTATATATGTTGGAATTATTTAAGAACAATTGGAAAACGGGAATAACTTAGAAAATGACAAAATCAAGATCAGTAACTACAATGTCGTTGCTAAGATCCACCTGGAGAATGATTCAATAGAGTATAAATCGTTATAAAGCAAGAACTAAAGTACAAAACAATATAAAGATTGGAAGAGTCATACTTAGCAATAGAACTACAGATGGAAATTAACATCATAGCTACACAGGGTTACCATCACCTAGACGCCCACAATTACCGGTACCAAACATTAATTGACTATGTAATAATAGCTCACCGAATATCTTAATGGGCGAATATAACGCCCATTGCGCCGAATCTGGGTATAGCTCTACAAACTGAAATGGAAAATGACTAGATACAATGATTACCAGAGGAATACCAGAAAGACTGGAATCTAAGTTCCCCACTTACTTTCTAGGAACATCTGCTACAAAACCAGTCATCTACCATGCTAATTTCAGTCTGCATTTCGAATACTACATGAAACAAGTAGACATACCTTGCAGTGACACACTGCATCTCTAATGTATGTCAATAAGCACCCTTTACAGATAGAAACAGAAAGGTTATCAGAGAGCAGATCAAGAAAATACACGGATAAACTTCGAATGTATTTAACCAACCCTCTCAATAAAGCCACTCTAGAAGAAATCAATGATGAAGAGTATTAGAGAAGAAAATACAAATACAGATGAGTGGACCAACGCATAAATCTTGCAGAAAACCATCTAGCTATTTAGATAGTCACCATAAATGGTTGAAAAGAATGACGGGATTAGTCTGGTTGCAGAAAGATATAAGCATACTCCTATTGTATAATAATTCCCTGGAACCTTGGAAGTTCCCAGCATGAAGAGGTACTGGGTTTAATAAGGTAACGTTTCTGGATGATTTGAGTTGCCGTACCTCCTAGCTTATCCATATATATATATATATATATATATATATATATATATATATATATATATATATATATATACACAAAAAAGTACAGTAACATACGTGTGAATGCAGAAAAGATACAACAGTGTTAGGACCGATTTATTGCGAAACCAGGTTTTCGACGGAGACATCCGTGATCTTCACTCCCTGTCAAACTACAAAAGAGGCTTAGCCTAAGGACATACAAATTTACAGGTCGGAATGTGATTTAGAGGGGGTGGTATGGAGAGGCGCCATTATGGATCAGAGGCATGACGAGTCCTCTGCTTATCAACGGATTAGTGTTGAATTGCCCATCGAAAATATTAAAGTTTGAAATTTCGTTTGTGAGAGCTGATTCTATCAGACGCCTATGTATACAGATGCGGGAATTGTAAATTATTTTTGCATTATTAATGTCAATTGAATGTTCTTCATTTGACATATGTAGGAATAGGCTAGAAGATAAGCTACCACGGCGCATGTCGCATTTGTGTTCATTCATTCCTTTGGAAAATCTGATGCTTTCGACAATGTACATATATTTGATCACAAATTTTGCATGTAAAATAATAAACGCCTTGTTCGTTATCGCTCGATCTTTTTGTAAACAGACTATTTCGGATGTTTTTTTTTTGTATCGAAAGGCAACATTAATGTTATTGGCCTCTGTCAGTTTTTAAAAACTAATTAATTGGCGTGAATTTGGAATATAGTATAATAATTATTACATAATTTTCTTTAGGATTAGCTGGTGAGTAAATGTTTGTTCTGGATTTATAATAACATTTTTCTATGAACCATATGGGATATTGCAGCTCATTGAATGTTTGAATGATTGTGTTAAATTCATCCTGCAGGGAACATGGATCACATAGGCAATATGCTGTTAGGAAAAGGGAAGAAATTACAGACTTTTTAAAAGATTTGCGGGGACAAGAGAAATAATGAATATAGGCCTTAGAGTTGGTTGGAGCCGGGTAAAAATAACAATATGTTTGTTGTTTATTTTAGATATTTTGCCATCAAGTAATGGCAGTAAGTTGTTTCGTTCCCATTCAACTCGTAAATGTAAGAGCGCGATAAATGTTGTTTAATTCTTCAATGAATCAATCAAATGTGTTATTATTAAGAGTTCATGTGGCACATACATCATCAACATAGCGGAACCATTTTATTAGAATAGTTAGGATAGGGGGCAGGAGGTGTTTCTCAAAGTTTTCCATGGAAAGATTCCATAGCCCGGTAAGAAGCTTAACTCAGAGCTCAGGCGCGTGAGAGACATTTAACCTTTTTCTTCGATTGGTGTAGTCCATCTACTGAATGGCTTAGCACGTTGATTCTAGTCTCATATTTAATACAACAAATTTAATTATAATGTTAATCGATTTATGCTTAGTCCTCAAAGCAGATGCGAGATTGAATAAATTATACCACAGTGAGTGCTGAGATCTTCCCACAGCTTGCGTTCCGTGGCATCAAAGCAAGAATTTTGTTATTATACGAGTGTATTGTATAGTGCGATGAGTCTGATGTAAAATAAATTTTATAAGACGCCGATAGCATGAATAAACTATTCGACTCAAAGTAAAAAATAATTTGGTTAGGGATTTGGCCTCTCATCTGTACTAGTTTAGAAACCCTCTATTTCATTGGAGACCTAAATTTTAACATATGATCCAAAATAACTGGTATCTACAACGCATGGCCTCCGTCTTAAACTATACCCGAATCGAGTTTCCACCCGGCAATCCTCTACAGCGGATATGAACAAACTTCAAAGTAAACGCGAAAATGGGAAGGGATTGACCGTACCCCTCATTCATTTTAGTCTTGAAACTATTTCCTTTCTTCCTATTTTTTACATACGGCTTCATTATTAGAATCCATCAAATTATATAACAACTCGCGATTTAGATGCATTGGTTCTTATCTTGTCTGTATTCGGAAAAATAATAATCACTGCACTTTATATATGTTAAATTTATGATATATATTTGCTCATATGCTCATGAAGATAATTTCTTCCAATGGTAATGAATTCTGCTCCTAAATCCTTCCTTGGTGGCATGCAGTATAAAATTTTATGGTTCATGTAATTAAAATCTTTATATTTAAATTTGTTTCATAAACTCTAGGTCGTATAATCTTCACCTGTCGATCGTTATATAATTTTAGCTGTGTAATACTCCTTTCATTTATGAAATATATTCTATTCTTGTTCCCACAAGTGGGCACCCTATATGGCATGTTACACTTAGTGCCTGGAGAATCTACAATTCCTACCGCCCTGAGGCAAATTAAGGATGTCTTGTCTCTGGGTTAACATGAAGTTCCTGAAAGAGCCTGGAAATTCGTTGGTGAGCTTTCAACTCGCTCCGTCTCAAAGCTACTTTATTTATATTTTTGTACTCTACGACTATCGTCTGAAATATTTGCCTACTTGAATGTGAATGATTTCAGAAGGAACTGTACCTGGACAGACTGCAAATTAGGGACACCCCGACATTGGGCTGAATTCAATTCTTTTATGGTGAATTGGGAAGTTGTTGGCACTTTTTCTCCTCTCTCCCTCTCAGCACACCCTTTTATTTAGGAATATCCCCTCAACTCTATTCCTAAGCTTAAGGACATGACTAGCTCCCTCATGTTCTGTCAGAAGAGAGATTTTGGAACATCTATAAGAAACGCCTTTTAATGCCCGCAGGTTGCAAGAAACTAAGCCTTGAGGAAACATAGACATCGTGGTCCAGTATTGAGGTCTTCAGATCCTAACTGCCCTGTCGACGATAATTATGCCGTAGTAAGCCTATCAATCCAGTCTTTCTGCCTATCTGGCTGCCCATTTGGGAGCAGCGACCTTTGGGAAAGGACTGACCGGGCATTGGTAACTTCTGGTTGATGTGTATCACTGTCCTATGCTGCAAATACCCTTCTTTAACATACCCCAGGTGGACCATGTAAAGTCCGCAAACACAAGGCAGCTTAGACGTGACCGGCTAGGCGTGGAATGTATTCAAACAACCCACCATATTTTTTCTTATTCAGTGAACACAAACTAAGGAAATTCCCATGTGTCGCAACGCTTTCCAAGGTCTTAAAAAGTTCTCAGCATTTAGTAGCGCGTCTCTTTCTCTGAATCCACACCCGACTGTGGTGTTTGGACAGACGAGTAGCTTAGATACAATACCACTCTGGCAGCTGTAAGTGCTCCTGACCTACCTTCTGAGTGTGCGAAAAGGGATTCTCTTTTGCCATCGCTGCAGCAGCCAAGGGCGGCTCTACCTCTTTTCTGGAGGTGGCCTCCCTTTTAGGGGCCAATCCATAACTTTTCTCTATGAGAGGGCACTTCTCCCTCTCCATTTTTTACTGGTTGGGGGCTTTCCTTCTTACACTCCTCTGTTGAGTTACTTCCAGGCGACTCTCCACTTGCGGCGGGCCACCCTTTGCTTTTTCAGGGGCAGACCAAGAACGCGACAAGAGAGAAATGCACCGCGTCGGTCCCATGCTCTTTGTTAGCGTCAGCTAATCCACCATGACCCTCTTCTATTAGAGAGGTAAGAAGCGGCTTCGTAGTCCCAAGGTTTATCATATTGATTGTAAGTCGGCATGCTTGCCTCATTGGCGGATTATAGGCCCTATGAGTCACCAATTTAGCTCTCTGACACATTGAAGGGGATAGCTAGTTAGAGGCCCCTGTTAAGGTGGATATGTTCCCGGAAGTGACGCCGTCTCACTTTGCAGGGTCTTCCAAGTCGATGAACCTTAGTTTAGTGCCAGACTCCGGCACGGATACCGAAGAATTTTAAAGAAAGGAGATACCTAACTCCACAGCTGGTACCTCTTTGACGGCTAATATCAAGTATCTGGTCGAGACTGGTTTGTCTGACCTTGGAGCCCTTTCCAGTAGACGGAAAATAGATTCATTCACTGACCTCCTGTACAAAAAAATAGAGAAGTAAGAAGAAATCAAAGAGAACAAAAGATTCGTATTCTTCCGCTGGGACCCCGGAGACAGACGGGACTACGGCTGTTTCAGCAAGTGACTAGGTCAAGAGGGCCATGCCCGACTCCTTCAAGGGGGTCTTAATTAAAGACAAAAGTCGTAATTGCTGTGAGCGATGCCCTAATTACCTAGCGTTTTAGAACTCGCAGGATTCAGGCACTTTTTAGCTATTTTCTTTCCTTTTGGCAGCATGTTGGCCAAAGACCACAAGGAGAGCTGGAGGTAGGTTTAGGGGAAGAGAGCCGAATGTTACCCGTTTCTAGGACCGGAGCTCTCTGCCCAATGCGGCAGACGCTTGCGAGGCGGCCTGAATTAGTACCCTTTGGAAACTCGATGGCTCGCATGTGAATATTACGTGGACTTCTACTATGAATTTAACGAAAGGGGTGGTTTATGCGAGGTTAATCATAGACTAAAGAGCTGTTAAGGTCAAGCGTGTTATAAGCAA
The DNA here is from genome assembly GCA_963969495.1 of Ceratothoa steindachneri. Taxonomy (NCBI): domain Eukaryota; kingdom Metazoa; phylum Arthropoda; class Malacostraca; order Isopoda; family Cymothoidae; genus Ceratothoa; species Ceratothoa steindachneri. Next base: position 127,014,178 of record OZ018328.1, on the reverse strand, counting down.
AGAGAGAGCGGAGTCGAGGACCACCTCTACACTCATAGGTGTGTTCGATAGTGACAAGCCTTCTGCATCAGTTAGGGCCGGTTAGTATCCTTATCCCATGAAGGCATATTTGACACACTCACAGATGTGTTACTACTGTCACCGCTTTAGGTATACGGATCGCTGTGTAGTCATGCAAATTCTACTTTAACCAAAGTCTGTGTAAGTTTCTCGTAGACCAGATACGATAATCCCTATCATGTATGACCCATTTATCTAAATGCGGACAACCGCAGTATACCTTCTCGAAGCAATGTGATTCGCATCTTCTGGAGAAGGAAATCCTGGCACTTCAGGGTGCGGATCCTCTCTACTTTCGGGAGTATATAGACTTAGCTTCATCACGTCAAGTGTTTTTAGAAGGTCTGACGCTCTCTTGGCATACATACATGAGCGCACTAACTGTTTAAACCCAGCTTAAAAAACAGGGTCCTCTCCTATTCCCAACCCGTCGCTATTTCCCATAGGCGAAACACTCGTGCGTCTACACCGACTCGATGGACTCACAGGAGCTAAACCCCCCCAATGTTGTTCTTGATGCCTCCTTCCGTGGTTAGTAAAGCTGTCCCCGAAAAAAGCAGAGTAGCAAAGTCACTTAAGCTCCTAAGCTCTCACCCAAGGCTTGAGAGGGCGATTCGGATACGCAGAACTTTCTAAAAGAGACTCCCCTCTCCACAGCCGCCCTACCTATCAAAGGTTTCGAGACTAAGGAAGTCAAAGATTTCCAGAACGATCCAAACCTCTCCGATAAGTCCTCTAAGGTGACATCGCTTTCAGTAGTTTGTGCGTCCAACACAGCCTGTCTTTCTGCCTACGGGAAGCGAACCTCCATGGTACCTCATGGAGATATGGTAATTTCGTGATTCTCCACTAGATGGGAGCGAGGAGATACTACCCAATCTTTATTTCTGAATTTCTGCAAGGTGTTTGCCGACCCCATAGTCCAGGAAGATGACGTCCCACAGAGATATATCCTCTGTGTCAGAATCTTTGCCCTAAGAATCAACGCTATCAAATCGGTGCTTTTGGAAGATGTTCTCCCTACGCTCTACGTATACCACCCTTCGATCTCTTTTGTTACCGCCCAAAAGAATGAATAACAACAACCGACATTCAACCACAACTCTCGCTATGTCGAAGCACACAGGTCTCGGTTTTCTTAAGCTAAATTAAGGTGGTGGACTTTTCCTACCATCCATGACTTCACCTAGACCAAGACTTGTTTCTAAACGTCGTTTACGTGGAAGTGTTGGATTCACACCTTTCTTCGGTTTCGTTTTTGAACGAACCCTCTCCTGGAAGGATTATATTGGCAGCCTTAAGTTCTCTCACCTAGGTGACATATTCATCGTCGTTGCGTAACATTAAGGACATGCTTATAGTAGGGATACTGCGTTACTTCCTTACTGATCCTTTGTTCGTTCAAAGCTTGAATACGGATTTAGTTTTACGTATATGCGGCTGTGCGTGTATTGCTGAAGTTGGACTAGTCTAGTGACCGGCACCTTCCAACCCTCCCTCCATTGAAAGTCTATTTGCTGATGCCGGGGAGATGTCACTTGCTCTGATGAATTGGCAGTGCATTATGCGCTGTACACGCGAACTGGGCACCTTTCTTAGCCTCCAACAGCTTTCAGTCTATCTACGACCCTTCTAAACAGTGTCTATGCTGTCCAGCGGTTCCATCATACCCTAGGTTGTTTGCCTTAAGTGCTAGAAGGCTCCTTTTAGGCTTTAGTGTGGCGCTAGGACCAGTGTCACCTCTTTTTTTTCAGGACGCCACCGTGGTGTGTACCACGTTTGACCAATTTTTTTTGACGCCTCTGCTCCTAAAGCTTACACAGTGCCGGGAGTATTACTTATGGGCTCTTTGCAGCATTATTCACTGTGGATCCATGACAGTCTGCACAGATGGCTCCAAGTCCAAAGAGGAGTTCGGGTTTAACGACGTATTCCATCTGTTTGAAGTCAGCGGAGCTCTATGAGGCGCTGCTTCTGTCTTTGCAGCTGAGTTTGTTGCAAGATACCACTAGGTAAAGAAGATAAAAGCATCGTGTCCGGTTCGGAGATTGGATTTTATCTCTAGCGACTGTCGAAGCAACCTAATATCTCTCTCTACATTAGAATATCCATACTTCATGGTTCACTATACCCGTGACACCACGGTTGCTAAAACCCGTGGTGATATCGAGATTATCCTGTGTTGAGTTCTTGGATATGGGCCATTGCCGTTGAGAGCAGCAATGAGCATGCGAGGACTAGGGGATTAGACCAGCGTTTTGCTCTTCCTTAGATCGAGTCTATGGCAGTAATCAGGGCAGCCATCAGGATGCAGAGCAAAGAAGATGGTAAAATTTGTGTTCCATTGCACTGCTATTGTTCCCATGGACCGTTCCTCCCCCAATCCCTTAGTGTCTTCAGGTCAATTTCTGTCGTATTCGAAATGGGCAGACTCGAGGAGCGTGATTCCTTTTTGTCCTTGCTTTTCTGTTTCTTGTTTGGTATTATTTTATTTTATTTTGATTTGGTTTTTGTTTGTTTTAGATTTGTTTGGAATATTTCTTTTGGTCGTTTGTATTTACTACAGCCTAGCGTTAAGCTCTGAGATGATTGTGGTGACTTGTTTCCTGGTTTATGGTCACCAGATAGGAATTGATAAAAGATTATATGCTTGTGAGTAGGAAGACGCAGTTTACTCATTTTTTGTTTGAAACGATATATAATTCTTTACTAAGGAGACAAGTTTCGGATGAGACCGTCTTCCATCATCAGTCTAAGAATAATGATGTAAGCTAGCCGCTTCCATAACCTGTCTCCTACGTAAAGAATTATATAATTATATATTGTTTTGTACTTCGTAAATTAAGGCTTTTTTCTCAATTAAAAGCTCAATATTGAGTTAAATTTGATATTCCTGCCACCAGTTTTAAAATTTTCTATACTACCAACTGCACTATAAAATAAGCAAGGAAGCGACAAGGACAATTACAGTGTACAAATAGTAAACCCTAAATAATTTTCCATTTTAGATTGATTACTTCCAATATAATATCCAAATAATTACTAATATTCCTTAAATTTAAACAGATATATTTCTGGAACTGAAATATTTCGTTGCTGCATAGTTCAACTGGATTTTAGAAAATACTTCAAACCGGCACACTCCCTTTGCTCTTCACTTTGCTTGATTTTTACGAATTAAATCATTTTTTGGTATAACACCTAGATTATTTCCCTTTTTACCCTTGATAAAATATTACCTTTATTCCTTCCTTGTTCTACAAAAAGCTTTAGTGATTCTCTTCCTCCATAAAAAGATCCATTTTCATGAAAAGGCAATTTGAAAAATGACGGTACATGAGAAGAGAAATGTACGCCAAAGTAATTTAATTTTATAGGGAGAGAAAAATGAAGACTTTTAGGATAGCTCAGATTCGATTTCCGGCCTGTCACTTTGCTCCTCAGGATGTGCTTAAATATAGGTTCTCGCAAAACTGGATGCTATAAAAATAATGCAGAGCTGAATCAAAAGAATTTAAAAGGTAAAATAGTCCATTTTGAAAAATTAATAGAGTGAGCAATTGAGGGCCGGACCATTTTAAGGTGAATGCAATACCAAATGCATATAGATGGCCAACATATGTATGTATGTATGTATGGTTAATATATATCAAAAGAGTATGTGGATAGTTAAATTTAGTAAGATGGCAATTTCGCCATTTAATTTTGCTTGCGGGAGATTTCGATATATTATTAGCTCATCCAATAGATATTTTCCGAATTTTCTTAGTCTATGGAAAGCTTAGGGGATATTCTTTGTGGTAATCGACAACTTAGTTATCTTTCCCTTTTGTAAGATAAGCTGCATGCAGTGATGAAAGGCGGTAATTATTGGAATGAGTAGCCACCTTCACACCTAATTGGGCATGCTGTAGGATGTTCTTCTTCCAAACCAACTAAGTGACTGTATCCACTAGACTAAGGTTTAAAATACCCAATTGATAGAGTTATTTTTAGGGCTGTTAAATTGGTCAATGGATAAAGTCACTTGTTTGGCGTAAATCAGGAGCGTCCCCCAGGCTGCTTGATGAAATAAAAAGAGGGTTACTCATTGCTTTAATAATCGGATACGGTTGGTATGCAAATGAATTTGGGCTGCATTAAAGAAGGTTTAATACTATATTTTTAAAGATATTTTTTCCTTATTCTAAAGATTTTTAACAATATTTTTACTATTGACTATCATTTGTAAGATTATAATTGTTATAAATTATTATCCTAAATATTCTTGTAAGAAAAGTGCACAACTAATATTTTAATTTGAATAAAACTTTAATTTTCAATGGGAATAGTTTTATAATATATAAATTTGTACAAAACAAAGATCATAATTTCACAAGTGAAAAAAATATCACTAAACCTAAAACAGTAACAATATTGAATATCAAAGGTAGAGATTCTTCATTGTTTCCAGTGTATTAAAATTTTAACGATATCCATGTTTATTATTTTAAGATCCTTAAAATAAAATGAAATACCCATGAATGTCAAAAACAGTTTAACATTATTTCCTTTAGTTAAAATTTATTATTTTATAAAACTGTTTTGTGTTGTAATTTTTAAAAATTTTCAAAAATAAAACACAATGTTGTAATTTTACATGCTTCAGGGGAATAACATGGTAAGTACCGTTACTATTTATGAAAATACAATTGATAATAATATAATTGAATAAGTACATACCGAAAATTGAGTATATGTATTTTCGTTAAAGTTTTACAGCTAAATATATTCCCTTAGTCCTTATTCATTATCAGAAGTACAAATTAGGTACACTTTTTATTTTCATGAAATTCATTTAGATTTTAATAGGGAAAGATATTCCCAATTCCTTTTGCTTCGTTTTTGACTAAAATATTAAAAACTGTATTGAATTCGGTCGATATATTTTGATAGAATATGACGAGATTTGTTATTGCTGCTTTGTGATCCTTAACCTTATACATCATTTACTGCTTCTACATTTTAAATCGCTCATTAACCATTATCTCTTCTATCAGTTTTTCATGTTTAAATAATAATGGCATTATTATCAATTTAATTTTTTCGTTTTTGCTCATTTAGAAAATGTCTTTTTTATATTTGAGAGGTAATTATATATTAACTCTTCAGAGATGCAGATGAAATCTAGGGAATTTTTACCAAAGTCGCTCCGAATTCATTTTATATTGCTTGTTAGGTAATTGCGCCACTATTCCATTTTCAATCGTGACGTAGGCCCCTCCACCTCTTTGTAGATTTCAGGTAGATGTATGACAAGCGGGTAGGCATGCCTCAAAAGTTGCCCGGTACTCGTTAGAAGATAACGTGCATAAAGAGCAGTACGATTGCATTTTGCTAACAGGGAACCCGAATTGGTTCAATTGAAACCTATGAAAATATACCAGGTGTCTAAATAAGAAAGTTTTAAAAAATAACTTCATACATAAACTGGCGAAGGTAGGGCGAAGTGAAACTGTGTGGCTGGTACTTAGCATGAATTGCCACAAGGTAGAATGATGTGTGCGCGATGTACACAGAGTAGAGACAGGCAAGTTTCCTGGATCACTCTCCTAGTTCGACATGAATGTCGTAAGAATATGTTAGATATACGTGTCTAAAGAGCCAAAGAGTGTTAACCTAAACTTACAGTCTTATAATATGCATATATTAAACTTGCTTGAGATTGTATATAGGATTAATACTAAAGTTCAACAGAAGTTTAAGATTTCACAGAAAACAAGTAAATATTTAGTGTTTTGCACGGATAGAGACAAAACCTCCTGTGACCATTAGGGTGGATCGAAAAAGGGAGGTTTTGGAAAGATTTTTGAAATTCATTTTCCCACCATTGTGTTGAAATTTCACACTTCCTAATTGATATTTTTAGGTTCCTTAACGAAATTGAAATTTTTTTAAAAAGCAAAAATGTCGAAAATTCTCTCTATTTGTTTTCAAGCTTCAAGTTGTTACATCAACATTTATGTTCTATACGTGGTATATAATTTCCATAAAACTTGGAAAAAATATATTTCCATAAAACTTTACAATAAATACTTCTACTTCCATTTTATTGAATAAATATAATTTATAAATTACTTGATAAGTTTTCCTTCCGTTTGTTTCCATGCAACCTCAAGATTTTTATCATCATCACTGAAATAGAAAATATTGAACAATTAACAGTTCAATATTTAAATTTTCACTATTATTCATTGTAGTTAGATTTTTGTAGTGTTATTACGTTTCATTACAAATTCCTCCTTGGTATTAAATGAGGGCATTTTTCTCCCGAACTCAATTCTACTCCTTTTGTAGCCGTCCAGTTTTCTTTCTCCACAAACTGCTTGTAACGCTTCTGTGACCAGTTTGATGCATCTCTCAACCGCTTGTGTGTGACAAGGAAACTTTGAAATATCGAATTTAGGTTGTTGAAGAATAAATATTTCAAGTTGATGATTAGACAGCGCCTTAATTGGCAGCTGCCACTTAATTAGGTGGATGTAGTTGTCAGCTTCAAATTTATGTGTGGGATTCTGAAAGTGCGTATTGATTTCCCTTTATAATCTTTTCGTGTTTTCATAATTCTTAACTATATGAGTTTTCGGATATGATTTCTTTCATGTTGAAGCTTACATAGAAGAATGTTTTTCGCATGTGCAAAATAAGCATTGCTTTGAATAACTGGTGCAACTATATCTTTAATCTGTTTGTTCATCCCTTGTAGTGATTGCACTGTCTTGAAGAGGTTGACTGCTCCATCTTGAAAAGAAGAGTTAGCTTCAATTTCAAGTCAGCATGGTGCATACACCTTCGTGATGAACAAGACAATAGATCTCAGCGTGTCAGAAGGGTTGGAAGTCGAAACATATAATCTAAGTATCCGATTTGCCGTTGTAAGCCATCGTGCATGCGACATTTTCCAGGACTCTTATGATCTATTTCAGCATAAGATTCATCTTGCAAAATAGAAGGATATCAAACAGATACTTTTGGCCGGTGGTCAGATTTCTTTTGTCAGCAGAGAGCAAGTTAGGCGGTATTGGCTCGAATTTAACAACAATTAGAGTCTCACATTTATCCAGTTATTTCCATAGAGGTCTGACAAATCCACGAGGCCCCGTTATTTTCCAATAAAAATTGTTGATGAGATGGTGCAATGGGAGCTCATTTATATGGGGCTGGCAAATAAATCAATGCAGTGGTCTATTAACCTTTCTTCTAACATTCTGATCACACCTCTTTTTGTTCCTGTATTCACTACTGTTCCATCGCATACCACAGCAACGAGCTCATCAGTTGCGATGTTATTTGCTTCTAGATACGAAAATATTGCGTCTCATATACTCGTAGCTTTTGCAGAACTTGTTTTCATTGTCAGGTTTCCAAGTTATTCGAACCCAGGTTCTTCTATCATAGAGATGTGCTCTTCCATTATCTTCTTGGTGTGATGGGTTCCCTCCATCGTGTTAACAACGAATCTGCTGTTTTTTCCCCTATCAAAATAAATAGAATATAATGGCTTATCTGATCTACTTTCTTGCTTCAGTGTAGTACGTTCTTTGACACGCTTTTTTCTAACGGTTGACATGTCAACTACTAGAGAAGTTTCTTTTTCTTTAATTGAAAAGGAGTCCTTAAGGATTGAACTTGTTCTCAAAACTGCAGCTTGATCATCAGACACTCCAGTGCGGTCACAGGTCAACGTAAATTCTGACAATTTTATTCGATAGGATGGAGTATTGGATGCAAATCTTTTGTTCAATTCTTTGCGTTACACGGATAAAGGAAACACATAGTCGGTACTTTCGTCAGCAGATTCTGTTTCTGTGTTGTATGAAGGAAGAATCAATCCGATATTATATATCAAAGTTGATTTTATAGACAATACTTACGATTCTTCCTAACTGCACTCTGAATATTCTTCTTTGATTGAATTTGAGCGATATTACCCATTACCATTTTCCTATTTGTTCGTTGGTATTCCAAAAACTTATGCTCCAATGGCGACACCTTCTTTTCTTTGCTACAAGAACAGTTTTCAAAGTTATCGCATTTATAACACTAAATATCAGACAATTGTTCTGCATTCTTTGTAAAATTGTCACATGTCTGTTTGAATGATGTCTCATTTTTCCTGCTAATATTTCTCATTACAGCATGATATTTTGAATAATAATTTAAAATTCTTTTTCTAACTGCCTCTATTGATACAAGGGATTGATGCCGTTTTCCAAATAGAAATTAACTTCTCCACCACAATGTGATTATTTGTTCAATTGGCGGTTCTTTTCTATTGCAGTTCTTTTTCTTTTCTCGCTCAAGCATAAGATATTTTATAGCATTTTTATAAGTTGGCAACACTCGTTCTCTAATGTTGTAGGGTGCGCCAAACAAAGAGCTTTCAATTTCAGGAAGCGTTGTAGGTTTAAATGTCCTAATTAAGTATTGTTTTAATTTTATGCCTACATATTATTCATCTCTGAAATATAATAAAACGTGTATAAGTATTTATTGTACCCTATAAATAACTGTTCTTAAATAAAATAGAAGAATGTGATTAAAACAATAGACACTAGACAGAGCCACAAACACAAACACACACAGACATCTACACTCAACGAGATCCTCCGCGCTAGTGAAACATAATGGTCAAGTACGCCGCTATAATATGTCCTTGAGGAACCTCTAAATATCAATCGATTACTTTCACATTTCGTTTACTTGTTGTTTAAAATACAAATTCATTTGTTTGGAGGTATCCATTCAAAATTCGAATCTAATTTTCAGATATATTCCACAGAAGTCAAAATTTAATTAAAAATTGCATTATTTTCAATTTTTAATGGCGGTGAGGAACCTTCAAAAATTGTTATATAAAAAAATCCTATTAAGAGATTTATTTGACAGATAGCCCCTTAAAAAAAATCGTGGTGAGAAAACAAATTTCAGAAAAAATGTTTTTTGCTCCACCCTAGTGACCATGTAGTACCAATTCACCCCATCTCTTGTACGGCTTTGAACACCGACAACATCTCTTATTTCTATGATCGGGAAATATTCATCTCCATCTACCATCAATCATTTCATATAATATCTAATATTGCCTATCATAATTTTTATTTGCCCTCCCATTCTTCTTATCTTTAGTTACAATCTCTTCATTCCTCACACGCTCTTAATAGCGATCTTCTCCGGCCCCGGCCTCCTCCTCGATATCAGTAGTCTCTGGACAACTCTAGAAACTACAAAACTTTTTTGGGCACAATTAAATTTGGCGCTTAATTGCCCTTACCATTTTATATTAGTAGAATGTTCACTAGAGCATTTCAATATGCATAATTTGTTGCCTACTAAACATTAAAGATAGTTGCATGAAAGACTTAAATTCTTTGAGGTAGTCGAGGTCCAGCAATATACCCTAACTAACAACTGTTGCGATAAAATTCCCACCGCATTCAATGCAATGCCTCCCTCCACTCTTACCTGGTCTATCAGGACAGTCACAGGGAAGGCTTAGGACCATTTAATTGTCATAACATTGGCTGAGTCTATATCACAGGTTATAGGATCAAATGCGCTCTAATCTAATCTGACAAGAGGTCATAGGGAGCAGACGTAATCTACTCTTGGGAAGTGATGCACTGAGAACAATACTCCAACGTCCATTTGATCCAATCTCCCTAAGTTGATCGAGGTCAACCTAATGTTCAAATTTACGAATAATTTTGTTTCTTTCTTGCGACAATAAACTTTAAAACAATCCACTATAAACCTTGACACAAAATTGTGGCAATTGTGGCAGTCTCTCTCATATGCTCTTATATTCCTCTGCTGGATGTTACTCAGCTTTTATTGAGGAAGATGTGGAGGTAGTGATGATTTATTCTATCTCCAGCTCCCCCTTACTTCAATTTGTTTTGTTGCTTGTTGTTGTTTCTTTGGTTGCTTTAGTTTGGTTTTGTTTGTCTTGTTTTTATGGAATTATTTTGATTATAATGAAGTCTTAGTATTAGGCTAAAAAATTAGTACGGCCACTTATGGTTTTGATGGTAGTCACCAGATTAGCACTATTGGAAAAAAACATTCCTCTCACTTCACAACTTTCTTTGCCAACTTCTCATCACGAACCTGCTTGTAATGATGCTTTCGTTATTTTACGCGTCCTAAAATTAAGTAAAGTAAAGTTGTGAAAGTGAAACTAACTCTCTTTCCATGAGGAGACCCAAAGAGGGTTGTGAAATGTAGTATGGGCAGCCATGCCTGCCCTAACATTTGTGAATTTTGTACCATCCGTGAGTAAAGCCTTCAGACCACAATAACTAAATGGAATCTAGGGTTATGTGTACGGCCTCATTTCCTTCACAGATTTCTCTTTACAAACATTCTGGGGGAGATGTCTTCGTTGGTATTACTATTTAGTTTAGAGGAGAAAATGTGGACAGAAGAGCTAATGATTGTTTCAGTGCAAAAATTAATTCTGCCCAAACATGGGAGATAATAGAAGAGGCAATGAAAATACTAATCGTATATTAGAATATTGCGCAGAAAGAGCATTCTTATGAAAAATCCTTTAGGCTATTTTCTGGTCTTGTAAACAACCATATTCGCATTTGTTAAATTCTGACCCAAGTGATTCTTTAACGGTCTCGGAAGAGGAAGAACTCACACGAGATATTTGGGAATTACTTAATTTTTAGTCGATATAATTATATGAATTTTATTAGTTTATGCTAATGGTAGAAAATAATGCTTATATAAAATTACTAATTGATTATACGGAGTATAAGCTTTAATCAAGGGTAAAGAGTTAAGACTACCACAGAGAAAACTTACTTAATAGCGAAGTACTTAACTAAACTCAGGATTCTGAATTATCAATAGATCGGGATAGTTTATGGAAATTGATTTGCGTCAAATGTTATTATGTTCTGCGGATTATTATGGTCGTCATTGTCTACACATTGATGACAAAAATAAACAAAAAAAGAAGTAAGCTCCGGGCCTGAGCATAAATGTCAAGAGAAATTGAAAGTCATCCATAGAATAATTTGGCAGAAAAGAATCGATAGTAATCGGTTTAAATTTTTGCTGATTGAGATGATAATCAAGAACTGAGAGTTTGACAACCATCCATAGTCAGTAAAATAGGCGATAATGAAGACACTCAGGAGGTAAGAAGTGGGATCTATATCTCTCAAGGATTATGACTGAACTATTTTAAAATATTCGTGTAACACATGTCTTAATTTATGGGTAACATTATAAATTAAGTGGAATGATTGACCATGTTTGATTTCGTATTGTCGGATACTCGTTTTCTCTCCATCTTTAGATGCCAGTTGTTTGGCGACTGGTGGCTATATTCTTTGCGCCAGTATTAACTATAACTTTTGATTTTATTCTATTTCGAAAACAACAAAAACATTGAGTACTTGGAGAGTATTTGCAGAACATTGGATAGATACTCTCTACTTTGAAAGGCTGCAATGCAAACATTGAAAAGTCTGCTTTAATACAACAAATAATTAATCTAATCATTTTAATAAATTTGGACAAATTATGTATAACAGAAAAGATGAACTCAGAGCTTTCAATGAGAATTGCTACTGAAGAAGCAATCGCAAGTATTGCACATGAGTTATTCCATTCACTTTAGGCTGCGAAAACACTAATTAGATATCAATTAATAATTATGCCTCACAGTATTCTTAACTCTGTGAAGGTGCGGAGTGAATTAAATTTTTGCTGACTTTGATATAATTTAGAAAAACGCAAGCCGAAAACATGCCAGTCAATGGGGATGTTTCGATTTGGAGTCGTTCGACGAGAGGAGAAAAGGAATGAACGATTAGCAGTCAACTTTTGAACATGTTTTGCAAGGAAATATAGAGGTGATTGGCACAATTAACAGAGAGAAGTTTCCATCCATAACAACAATAAATTGTAAGACCTTTCAGTGTCAGGCTAGTTATTTCGGCTCTTGATCCCATTGTCGCATGGGAAGGCCCCTGTGAGTCTGTGTAATTAGTGTAGGGAAAGCCGTTAGGTGGCGTCCTCCACTATCTCTTTGATTCTATTATGCAGTAGACATAAAAGAAAGAGTAGGGGATATTCCCTTTTTCTAAAAAAATGAAGCCATTCCCTAGTAGGAAGAATTAATTTTTTAGTCATAATCTGAACCGCAATTACAGATCACCCGAAAAAATAAACTGTAAGTGTATAGTGGATTGTGCTAATGGCCCATTGTTGGGTAGGATATGAATTACCCGATGAGTTTTGAATGCAGGGCTTTAGCTTTGTGGGTATCTACGTTTTAAAGCAGAGGGATTCCGGTGTAGCCATCAAGTCATGATTTTCCCTCTCGCGTAGAAGTCAGCGTAAGGTCACCCGATTTCTTCTCAATTTCTCTGAAAATTCTAGCACAATAAATTTTCTAGTCGATGAAAGCCCAACCTTTTTTCCTATTAAATCTTCAATACACAGGTTACCAAACCCTGTTGTGTCCCTGGGAATCAGAGATCATGATTACCGCGCGTTTATAGAAATCGCCTGTGGCCGCAAACTCATGGATCTGTCCTTATGGCAGCAAATAAACAAGGTAAAGTTCCTTCACCTGAATTAATCACGTTTTAACTATGGATAAGGGCAGCAAATAACTAGCTAAACGTGCGATAACGTTAGTAATGATGGATACACTACAACCAAAAACTAGACGTGATATAAGCAACATTTGTTCCTTGCTTGTTTCAAGTTTGATCTAACTTGCTTTATTGATTTAAAATCATCCTTTACTAAATTATCAGAAAAATACTGTAATCACTGACATAAAAATGAGCGTGAATATAATCAGGAACAAATAAATAAGAAGGATCAACAGTGTGTATTTTAAATGTCGAAAAACATTTTGATGTATCCATATGAATTATAAGGGGCTTCTACGCTATATATTGCTATACTATTTAGGTTCACATTTTCCCGAGGTGTTAAAATACTCCAATAGTTTCTGCAGCAGTAAATGCAATCAAAGGTTTTGGTTTGAACACTTAACCAGATAGGAACTTATAAATAATAGTGAGCAAGTTCCTTGCTCATATTTGCCTCTTTCCCTACTTAAACCAAAATATTTTTTTTTCAAACTAACATTTAATTACGCGATCTATCGTAGAAGTTTTATGAAAGACTTATAAATCAATTAGTATTTAAAAACCAATTGAAACTGAATTTTGAATGAAATAATGAAGACTTATTGAGCTTTCCTACATTTGGTTGCCAATTAATTTGATTTACCTTATTCAAGAGTAAGGAGATCAGAAATGTTGTTTTTTGTAATAAATATTGTATTTTAAGTTTAATTTTGCTCAAAATGACTTCTCGATGAGTGAGAAGTCGCATTAACATTGCCTATATTCTTGATTTGTACATAAATATCACCGCTAACGTGTAATTCAAATTGACTTGTCATTAAGAGGTTTTCGTCGCAAAATGACCTACCTTGTTCTACTTAAATTATGGTAAAAATTGAAACACGTAGAAGAAATAAATAAGTTTATTTAATGAGAAAACATTCGAATAATATTAAACACATGTGAACAAAGAACTTACTGATAATTTCATCATGTAATATTTATGTATATTCTTCATAGGCCCCCCAAAATTATAAGCTGAATTTTTCTGCGATGATTCGATTACATTCAAAATACCACGAAATTTCATGAGCAATTAATTTCACTGTATATGGTATTTGAGGCCAACTTAAAAAAAAAGGCAACCAGATTTTGTGTGATTCGTAAAAAAATAATAATAAATATTAATAGTCTAGCGTTCACCCAATATTTAACATTAGATGATAATTTTATTTCTATTTAAACGTTTATAATATTTAAAATCTACTAAAGTAAAGGTGTTGAAATTTTATTCTTTTTTACAAGGATTCGTAAATGTCTCTTTTTTTATTATTACCCCTATTCAACGGGAAAATATTAAATAAAATAAAAATGAAATTATATTTACGAATTTTATTTAGTGGCCCGTTTTATATGGGTATGCTATCTATCACAATTCAGATATCTATGAGTAACAAAGGAAGGAAGCTTCAGATAGGATCTAGTTTCGGGATAAGAAAGTGGTAAACAAAGATATCAAATGCTGATTGAGACACTGATTGACTCTTCTACGCTCGCAGAATGTTTTTAAGGAAAGCTACGTAAAATAAGTAGTGTAGGTAGAGGAAGTGAAGATTTGTGGAATATATATAGCCTAAGATGAGCTTATGAGAATTGGGGCCATGAGTGCACACAAATAAGGAAATATGTATGGGTGAGTAACTATGGATCATAGGTTTATTGGCGAATACCGATTGATAAATAGTGTTGTTTCATCCTGAGAGAATTATTCGATATGGTCCGAGCCAAGGCTTTATAGACGTTGTCCTAAGTAAACAAGACGTTTGCCAAAGAGAAAAATTGTTTGCACCGTCCGAAATTGTGTCCACCAGCCAAAAATATGTGCGCCCCACATATTTATCTCGCACATGCGTTGCTGTCTGATTAAGGATTGCTGATACATTCATGTTCTTTGAATGGTTGGAAATTCGAGTGGCTTCACACTAATTCACCAAGACGTCGGAATGGTAGTCAATGTCTCTCCTACCCAATACCGGTAAAGGGAATAAAGTCAAAGAGGGGGAGTTGAGTGAACTGACCCAAGATTTTTACTCCTGTTGCTGGGCGACAAAAATAAACTTTTTTAATTTCAAGTAATCGCAGAGTTGAAAATTGTGCCTGCGGTGTTTGTGAGGGAAACATTGTTAGGAAGGAAACTGCCGTAGGTCGCTTGCATTGCTGAGGGGAAATATACAAAAAGCGTGTGATTGGTTCACCTTCGTTGCAAAATAGGTAATATTTGCGTGAAATCAAAAGTGAGATCCACATGAAATTTTGAAACGTCGAATCGCATTTACAAAATAATTTGAAGCACGAGAATTCAAACCCATAGGCAAAAGTAGACTATATATGTACGTCCCTGAACGAATTTAAATTCATCACTAGAAAGAAAGGTTCACCTCTTGCAGTATTCCTGTCCCAATTGACCAATTTGAACAGTTGTGGACCACATTTATGCGTATTTGAGAAATTATCATGAAAGAGGAAATCCGAAACTAAATGGCCCAAAAAGTTCTTTAAAGGTTATTTTAGGTTTAGTTTGAGGAGCTGGCCAAGAGAAGGAATCAGCCTATAGAGTGTTATAAATATAAATATTGGTTAGCTTACCTAAACCAAAGAAATTCCAACAAACTCACGTTAATATTGAAATAAAATATAATTTTCCCCGAGTTTGGGTATGCAACACCAGGCCGACTGAATTTTTGTTGTCACTGGCTTATTTTAGATGGCTACTCATTAAAAGCTGGAGAAATAGATAATCAATAAAAATAGGATTAACGAATTGCCACAAAACGGAGCCCATAATTAGGGATATCAGAGAATGAAAAGTAAAATTATCGGAAAAAATTCCAATTTTACTATAGCAAAACTTGTAATATCGGCATAAACATTTATTAAGACAAAGTTAGCCCAACGCTACTAAAAATTCTGCGTTAAAAATCTAAGGATAGGAGAAACCACTAATAAAACTCAAAATTTTTATTAGCTGACGTTTCGCTTTTCTCGAGATTTCTGGGTTAATAAAAAGTTTCGAGTTTTATAAATGGTTTCTGCTATACTTCCCTTTCTACCTGTCATCGCAACATGTCAACTAGTTAGACGAAGCGAAAATTGTGTAAGATATATTATAACCGCAGCTCCTCTCACAGGTTTGCGGCCAAGAGGGTTGACAATTACAGTTATGGCCCCCTGCTAAAAAATACACCTCCTTGCGGGGAACTTAAGTTCGGATAAAATGCACTTTAGTACCGTCTTTATATCACATATCTGCCCTCATTTCAACGCCTATTTCTTTCATAGTTGGGGAGAATCAGTTTAACAAGGGGATCCAAACCTCGGGTACAGGATATGCCACTCACTGTAAAGTCGAAACGAACCGAGATTCCATTTGACGTGGTTTGACTTGGTTGTAAGCGGTAGCGGGTTTTCGACTTAGCTAGCGCGTATACTCTAAATTAGGCCAGGTTAAGTTAGCATTTGCAGACGAAACGAAGAATTCATTCTATTGCTACTCTCTGAAATTGCAAAGGTATTATTTTGAAGGAAAGTGATGAAGTCAAAGGCAGTTAGAACGTGGAAGAGATTCTAACACTAACCAATTTAAATGACTTATTATAGACATAGTAAATTGTGAGGGGTGTTATCAGCAATAGAATTTTAATTTTATTTAACTGGAGGGGAATTCTGTTTCGTTTCATTCTGATTTTGTACTTTTTTCTGATAACGAGCGAAATATTTTCTTTTCACTATCTTCAAGTAAATGACTCGTAACTCAAATTTAACTTACATTGAGATAGACACTAAAGTGCCCAATACTTTAGCTGTCTATTTAAATGATTATAATGCTTACCTTGTCGCTCTCTATCGCCCTCCCTCTAATATTTTTGGGGGATAAACAGGTTATACTTGATTTTATTAATAAATTCTCTCTAAATAAGGACATTATCCTTACAGGGGATTTCAACTTTCCCTCAATCGAGTGGGTTCAGGTGTTTCCTAAGGCAGGCATATCCTGCGATGATTTCAAATTCCTAAACTGTTTTACCTCACTTGGTTCACACAGTTAGTATTGGAACCAACTTTTCATTCCTCCAGAAACATAGTGGATCTAATTCTTGCTTCTGAGTCCGATATAACAGGTGAGACTGAAGTCCTACTCCCTTTCTCCAAATCTGGCCACTCCAATTATCGCCAATTACATGTTTCAATTCCTGAATAGTACTGATAATTAATTCTCCAGCTAATAAATTGTGGCGACATGGAAATTATAAGGCAATTAATCACCATCTCAGCTAGGTCGACTGTGATTTTGAACTTGACCACATGAGCCCATACCAGATGTTCACCCGCTTCACTAAAATTTTAGATCCCCTGTTAAAGAGGTTTGTCCGATCTATTCGCCTATCAACCGTTACTTCAAAAAACCCTTGGCCTATTACACCGCCAGTGCCACTTAAACGACGTAGGGCTGAATTATGGAAAGATTATGAAGGTCTCTGCTAAAGATGTAGGAGCACTAATTGACACTTCATTAAAATTCGATCAACACATAATAAATATTGTTTGCAAAGCTGGCTAACATTTCCTGGAACATACTCAGGTCTAATCTGAATAGAGACCCATCATTTATGGTACCTCTATACACATCACACATTAATCCTCTATTAGAATTATCTTCTTCCTTGTGGAACACTGGTTACATAATGGACCTCCACTTACTAGAATAAGTTCTCTATAGGTCGACTAGGAATGTACGGGGATTGGATAATATGAACTATTCTGACAGATTAAAATTTTTGCATCTCTTCTCTGTTCAAGGGACACTGCTTAGGAAAGAACTTAAGTATTGGCAAATATTTCAGGGTAAATCCTCCCTACACCAATCGAACTATTCCATCGCCCTCGACACCCAGGTACTAGAAGTCATCAGTTTAAGGTGGATCATTTTCCATGTCAAATGGAAATACGTAAAAGATTTTTTACTGTAAGGTGTATTCCAGTATGTATCTCATTACCAGGATTGCTTGTAGGTATTGCTGATTTGACCTCATTCAAAAGGCTCTTTCTGACAATGTCGGTGACCTACTATTTTTATAAGTTTGAGTGCTGCTTCATTTAACACTACTTTATTGCCCATTCAACTAGCTACCATGATGCACCATCAAACCATTATAAAGTATTTACCGATCCGTGTATTCCCTTACACTGAGGGTTGGTGCATCAGTATTGTGTGGCTTCCGTGCACCCTGTCTGAAGTGGTTAGGTCTGAAAAGTCCATCAGGTGACAAGATCGAAGGTTTGTGCAGTTATCTAGCTCTAATCTCCATTAAAGCGTAGGATTACCACGTTTTTGGATTAATTTGTTTGGCGGTAATTTTATAGCCTTCTGGAGTAACAATCTTCATGATATCTGAATGTACGCGGGCTGCTCGGGATCTGAAACTGAAAGCAACACGACAGTGTATAGAACTATGGTAGCATATGCTATAAAACTGCCTACTAGGCTCGCCAGTGAACCAGGTTGGGACCTATCAGGGACGAGCAAACGCGGTACCGCGTTCAACATAGACCTTGTAGGCTCTTTCTCACATTTTACAGCTAGGAGGATTACAAATTTTGGTTTATTAATAGCTAAGTAGTACATCATTTAAGTGTTTTTGCCGTTTCTGCATGTCGTAGGTCAGGTCAGATCTTCTGATCTCCGTTTGCTTGCCATACCTCGGAACGGTTGGCAGATAGTACGCAGGGCATCTCTGCAATTTAACCTTGCCTCGAATAATGCAATTGAACTTTGAGATTCAATAAATCTCTAAGAGTTACTATTTATACTTGGCAGAATTAATTCAACTATCTAGAGGGTTCTTTATATCAAACTGGGACAAAAAAGTAAACTTAAATACTGTACAAACAAAAGTAAAATACTGCACATGGAAAGATAAATAAAAAAATAAAATAATGGATGTTACCGAAGAACCGGAAGTGGATTTTACTTTATCTATATAGAGGCGCCGAGAGTGAAATTTAGACCTCTACACCATCTCGCGGAACCTCTCGTTGTTTCAATTAGGCTCGCTATAGGGCGTGTTATCAAACGGAAGTAACCTCAAAAAACAGCCGATTACGGGTTCTTTCAGTTCTACCCGTCTCTCTCTCTCTCTCTCTCTCTCTCTCTCTCTCTCTCTCTCTCTCTCTCTCTCTCTCTCTCTCTCTCTGACATCTCCTTCCCCTCAAGATGGAACTTCCGGGTAGGTGTGAGATCCAATAAAAACTCAATCTTAAGGTGGCACCTAAGCTAAACAAGGGGTATACAGGACATCGTAATTTAGAAAAAACATATGAATGACAATAAATTCTTGGGTAAAATTCACAAATATAGAGACTGGAGTGTACATATATATAAAGATTAATATTACAAAAGAAAAGAATAGACAATAACCACAATTATCAATGAATACCTTTAAGAAGGAGTTTCACTTGCCTCAAATGCATAAGCAATAATGTTATTACAATCAGTACAGAGAAAAGAAATAAAAATAGTACATGTTTCCTTAAACTTAATTGGATATATTACATAGGTATATGTACATAAAAATAAAATCAATCTTAAAATTAGAAAATTACTCTCAATCGGGATCTGTTCGAATGGGAGGTCAATGGATTCCAGCTTATGGTTTCGGCTATACAGTTTTCGGAGCCTTTAATATACAGGATCCTGAATTGGAATTCTTGTAAAAACAAACTCCAGCACATTAGTCGACCATTATTGTTTTTTTTTACATTCCGGAGGTAGCATAAGGGCTTATAGTCAGTTTCTATTATAAATTCTTTGCCTACCAGAAACATTTTAATTCTTTTAATTTCCCAGCCTATCGTGAGGGCCTATCTTTCAATCACAGCGTAGTTCTTTTTTCCTGGTAGCAATTCCGACAGGCATATGGAATGTAAAAGCTCGCATCATTTTCCCGGTATTGAACGAGAACACAGCCTATTCCATCGTTGCTGGCATCTGTACGTATGCCAAATTGTTCTTCACGATTGAGCAAGCGTAATATGGGTGCAGATGCAAGTTTTCCTTTGAATTGATTGAAAATCTTAATCGTCAGTAGGTTCCATACAAGGCGCTTGGGAGTTTTTTTTTCCAAAGTTCACACAAAGAAGCGGACAGTGAGGCAAAATTACGAATAAAACGACGGTAAAAGTACGTGGAACCCATAAAATATCTCCATTACTTTTTGCTCGTGGGCATAGGCATTTTGACAATAGCTCGAACTTTATCCTCCTGGGGAACTAGCTGGTTATCTCCAATTAGTAAGCCTAACTAGTCGATTGTATTGTAGGCGAAGTGACACATACTGAGGGCAATGATAAATTATGTCCTCGGAGTCTTTGAAGAAGTGTTTGAAGATCATTCAAGTGCTGATTCCACTCATTCGTAGCCAGATAAATATTATCAAAATAAAAGGATATATTTGGCAACCCAAATAATTATAATTTTTGCATGCAGTGACGAGGCCAAATGGGAGTCGTCGAAATTGTATCAGCCCTTTTTTAGTTGGGAAAACTGTGTATATTTTTACATCTTCTCGTAGTGAAATTTGATAATAGGCCTTGCAGAAATCCAGCTCAGTTATGGATTTGATTTTCTCAAAAAGATTAAAGTTCTAGTCGATAACAGGGATCTGCTCTGCATCCAATACGGTTACTGAATTTAATTTCATAAAATTGATGCACATCTGGTATGATCCATTTTGTTTCTTAAACATAACAACTGGGCAGAAATAATCTGATTTTGACGGTTCTATTATTTTTAAATTTAACAGCTTGTCAACCTCAGCATTAAATGATTCTCTCAGATGTATGAGCAGCGGATAAGGCTTAGATCGGTTAGGTTCTTAAGTGGTCTAATGAATGTTGTGTTCGAATTGGGCCTCACAACCAGGAATTTCAGAGATGACGTCACCAAATTGTTTGAGGAGGGACTGCAGTTTGGTTTCCTGAAGAGGCGACAGCTGGTCGCTGATCTTTAATTCAGACAAAGAGAGTTCGGGTTCGTCTGGCAGGACGTGGAAGGGATATTCCCTTTCTTGCTCTATGCTGGCGACTTGCACTACACTTAGAGGGTCCATAGAATAATTAGACTCCATAGGTGATTCTTCATCTATAGCCACAACCTATTAGTCCAATGAGTACAGATGATATTTCTTGAGGAGTTTTACGTGGAAAAACTTCCTTCCTGTTGGCATTCAATCATATAATCGACTGGTCCGCGTTTCTCTATCACTTGATAAGGGCCCTTGCATTGGCAGAGTAATTTGTGGTTTTCTGTTGAGACACACAAGATTTCGTGGCCTGGCTTAAATTTTCTATCTTCAGATTTGAAGTCGGAGTAAATTTTATATTTATCCAGGTTAACATCCACATTTTAGTACGCTATTTCAGCGGATTTCTCAAATCCCTGTCGTAGCTCAAGCAGATATGAGTACGTGGAATGGATTTCCTGATCCAGTTTCTGGTTCGCATATAATTCTTTCAATATGCTCAAGGGGCCTCGTACATTTCGTCGATAGAGTAATAAAAATGGAGCGAAACCCATGGTGAGATGCGGAATTTCTCTAGGCGCAAAGAGAGCTGCCGGAAGAGATCTGTGCCATTTTCTTGCCTGCTCGGCACATAATTTCTTCAGAATGGCATTGAGACTCTTATTTAACCTTTCGAACATCCCATTTCCGGCTGGGAGGAACGGGGTCATAAACAGCGGTTTTATCATGAGCAACTTTCCCACATATTCCTTTAATTGGGACGTTAATTGGCAACCATGATCCGACAATATCTTTTTCGACAGCTCATAACAGAAATATATTTGTGATGAGTGCCTGGGTACAAGAAATGCTGTCAATATTCTTAAGTGGCACTCCCACTGGGAATCTAGTAGCAAAATTGACCAGAGTTACAACATAACTATGGCCCTCAATTGAAGGTGTGTGAATCGGCCGGATCAAATTAATTGCCACTGAGGAGAATGGTTCAGAGATTAATGGGCTCCTCTGAAAGGGACCAGGCTTGACTCGCCCTCTAATTGTGGTCTTTTGGCAGATGTCACACGAATCACAATAACGAAAAATTTCGTCCGATGCACCTAGCCAATAGAAATAATTAAAGACCCGTTGGGCCGTCTTAATGTGGCTAAAATGATCCATCAAGAGAATATCGTAACGGTTGAAAGAAGGGGGCTGACATGGGAGCGCGTCACACATAATACTTGGGACTCTGTGCTAGTGTCTGCTGAGCACACGCGGATAAGAAGGTCATCATTAACAATGTAGGAGATTATCTTGTGGCCTCTAATGGTCTCTTGCGTCTTGTTTTGCGCTTTTATCCATAAGTTTCGGAGGGATTCACAATTTTTCTGATTTTACCGAAAATCCTCGTTCACGACATTTGGGCATTCTGAAGCGCCAGTGGTTTCCAGGGTTGGGGCGCTTCCGAGACTTTAATTGATTGAGTTCTGGTGGTCACGGGTTGAGCTACGGTAGAGGCAGATAACCGTGCACTCTACGCCAATTAAAGCAGCACAGAACTTGATGGGCGCTGCGACGACCTTAGCCCAGCTAGTGAACTAGGCGCACTCGATGTAGCATTTCACAATGGGGAATCTGTTAGCGCGTCCCAGTTAATCGTGCACTCTTGCAAACTTATCACGATGAAAGGCTACAGGTGGAAGTAACCTGTCAGATTTCACAATGCACGTGCACCCTCTGTCGCGCACGAGAGTTGAGATTCGGCACCCGGTCACCACTCCATTTTCGAATTTGAGACCACCAGGAGTGCTTTTGTCAAACAGAAAGTTCACCTAGTGGCCGGCCGGACTCGGTTTGCTTGAAGAAAGGGGTGCTTCTGGGTGCGACGGTGGTTGAACTGGCGTAGCTCTTATATTGTTTATCTGGTTGAGATAGCCGCCTCTAAGCTGAGAATTCTGAGGGCAATTAGTTCTCACATGACCCTCTACTCCACAGGAGTAACAGACGACATTTCTTCTGGGGAACGACGAAAGAGAGGGATTAGAAGAAAAGGCTTTGACCTCACGTTTGCCTGTCATGGAAAAAGGTTTAGGCTTAAATGGGACAGTCATTTTGGTGAACTTACTCCTGTTGTGGAGAAAAAATTTGGCCTTATGGGAGTTTGCTTTGGGAGAGTGCGGTTCAGTCTTCTTCCCTTCCTTGGGATAGCAATTATGACTAGCCGCATATACATCTGCTTTCCTCGCTGCACTATTTCAATGTCATTCCCTTCCGGTCTTTCACAAAGGATCTAACTCCTGAGGGAAGTGACGCCAAGAGTTGATCTTTGAGGACGAGGTCAACCAAAGCATCGTATTATTGGAGAACTATGGAAGCGTCCAGCCAGAAATTTAAATTACGCTGCATGAATATCCAAAGTGTTTGAATGTTTGGTTAGGTTGGATGCAACAGGGCCGTAACATTGCACAATAAAACTTCGGAGATATGTGATAGGCAGCAAGCAATTCGGCATTTAACGTGTAATAACCGAGGGTAGCTTCTGATGGGAGCGAGATGAAAATGTTCTTGAGCTAGATATTAAGTAAAGGCTACGCCTTCGGTTTCAATATCCAAATGATTCAAGTCAAAGATTTTCTTGAAGTGAGTGAGGTATGATCCAAAATCTTGTCCTTCCTTGGAAACAGGCAACTTAATGGATGCAGGATGATCATTTCCAGCTAATGCAAATGAGTTTTTTCTTTTTCTTTCTCTTCTCCTCTTTCTTCACGTTCTTTCTCTTCTCTTTCCCTTCTTTCTTCACGTTCCTTCTCTTCTCATTCCCTTCTTTCTTCACGTTCTTTCTAATCTTTTTTTTCTTTACGTTCTTTCTCTTCTGTTCTTTCTTCCCGTTCTTTCTCTACTCTTTTCCTTCTTTAATCTTTTATTGCTCTCTCTTCCACTTGGATGTACGCCATTAAATTCTTTCCATTTAATTCGAGAGACTCATTCTTGTACTTAGAAGACTTCGATAAACGACGACATGGTGACGTCTTCACAAAACCTTTACTCAAAAATTAAAAAAACACAACAAAAGAACGAAACGGGATTGTCAAACCCAATTTAATTGCAATTCACTTAGATTAATTTCTCAAAAGCACAAATGGAAGTGCAAAAAGGTTTGGCTTAACCCGAAAGAAAAATACATACGATAACACCCCCCCCACACACACACACAGCTAAATATTCGCACAATTCGAATTTTATTCCATTCGCTCACTCGGAATAATTTCTTTGACGGAATTCGAGATTTTAGCCCTATCTCCTTATTTTAACCTTGCTATGATTGAGACGCTATGCCCCCTCCCCCCCCCCAAAAAATAATAATTCCTACTGAATCTTTCTAATATGGCAAAGTATATGGGGCCTGAAAGAAACACAAATCCTGCCGGGGAAAATTAGTATAGCACAGTCACAAAAAGAAATAACCCCCCGAAATTTCTTTAAATAAATTCCAAAAGACACTGAAATAAAGTAAACAAAATCTGATCGTAAAAATTATTTAAGTAGATTGTATCTCCACAGTTTTCTGATAGCCAGAACAAAATCCAATGAAACCTTGAGTCAGGTTAGATCTGACCTCCGTTTGCTTTCCATGTGTCGAAACGCTTGCCTTGCCTCGAATAATGCAATTGAACTTTGTGTTTCAATAAATCTCTAAGAGTTACTAGTTATATTTGGCAGAATTAATTCGCCTATCTAGAGGGTGCTGTATATCAAACTGGGCGAAACAAAATAAACTTTACTACTGTACAAACCAAAATAAAATGCTGGACATGAAAGTTAAATAAAAAATAAAATAATGGACATGAAAGATAAATAAAAAAATAAGATAATGGACATGGAAGATAAATCAAAGTATATACACTCGGACACACATGACCGACAAAAGGGGATTCCCATTTTGGGTGGATTTGCCAGCCAAAGATTCGACTGCTCGAGAGGAGCATGAGGGGTAGCAGTACTGAAATCGAGTACTTTCCAAAGGCACGGGTTGGGTTTGCTCTTAGGGCCGATTTTTATTCTGCCTGTTCGAAGTTATGACGGAAATTACAACCGGTATTCTAGTAACCACAGTCAGCCTCGAAAGTAGGTATCGAGGGACTATTTGCTGGGGTGGAATCTGGGCTCGAGAGATCTTTTCTCGTTTGTTTCTTATTTCTTTTTGTTTTGGGGCTTTTAAGATATTTGGAAGACAAGAAAAAGAAGCTATCAGAAGAGACAAAATAGACACTCGTAAGGATAATGAAAGCGATCAGGGCACTGGGTCGTATTACAGTAATTATGGCCGGGTCTTATTTAAGTAAGGATTTATTCAGAGGGCAATGGAGGTTTTAGTTGTCACCTCAAAAAGCAGCCGATCGCGGGTTCTTTCCGTCCTAACCGTCTCTTTCTCTCTCTCTTTCTCTCTCTGACACTGCATATAAACTTGATTCCCTGATAAGCAGTTGTTTGGAAACAATGGAAAACGCAACTACTGAAATTGGAGTCAAGTGCCTATACTTCCCCTATTGACATTCTCTGCAATGACTCCACTTGAATGATCGATCATCTTAGTGGCGCAGCTTTACATTCAGCTACCGGACGGAGAGATGCGTGAGATTTATTTAGGCTGTTACATGGACAACAACTGGAATGAAAATCGACCTATATAACTAAAATGGTAGGGAAGATAGTTTCTATCCAAAAATGCCAGTTCTCTCTCTTTCTCAAAGCGTTGCCATCATTTTTGACACTTTCTTTTATTAAGCAAATTGCTTATCTGCAGATTATCGGACACAAATTTTGGAAACATTGGATTTTTCTATTAAAAGCTATGGAAGGTGTTTTGGATTAAATGTAGGGTTGTAATTAGAGGGGATAGTCCTGTAGAATAGTTGTACAGCACTAAACATAAATTTGTACATCTTTGAGCCTGAGGGTTTGTATGCCTTTGGCAGGGATTCGTGAGAGAGACTGACACAAAGATAGCTCAGCAGATATATAGAAAGATGAACAGAGTGCAAGAGAAGACAGGATGTTGAATAAAAAAGTGCTTTTTTTAATTGTCTGTAAGGATTTATTTTTTGTGTTAAAATTGTATCAGCCAATTTTAATAGATGGAAAACTTTCCATTGAAGATGCCAATTGAATTCCCAAAACTAATAATTTTTATTGTAGAAAAACATTTATCTGTGAAGTACGTCGCTAATAATAATCAATAATTCATAATAGTCAACACCACAAATACTTCAACTTAATTATTTAGGTTAAAGCAAGAATGTCTTTTTCTGCATACATGCTATATTCGTCTAAAAGCTATCACTATCACCACTGTACTGAACTGCATTAGCGTAACCTTGACCATCGATGTTGTGCTTATATTTCGTGTATCAATTTAAAGTTTTCAGAAGTCATCGCTCTTCTTTGTATTTTACTAAATATGTTCACCATGTAATCTAACTTTGTTTGATTCAACATATTTTCAGCGTTTATATTTATATTTGTCTAATTGACACTTCAATCATTTATTAAATTTAAAATTCAATTTCCTTCCTGAAAATTTCATTTATATATAACCCCTACCTATCTCTTATTGCTCAAGAAAGACGTTCTTATTAGGAAATGTTAGAAACTATAGAAAAGGGGAAAGTTAATAAAAAGGCCTGATTGACTCTAAAGCACAAGAAACTTTGCTGAATGCCAAACAAAGTGGGAAGAATCGACCTGTATGTATGGAGTTCTCGATAATTTTGTTCGCTGACGGATATTTAAAAAGTGACAGTGAAATAGAGAATCATACATTTGTCAAAGAGAATTTAAAAATATTTCGCCGAACTTCTCGAGCCAGCGGTGGCTGTAAAGAGAACTTTGATAGTCTATCATCAATTTGTTTCAGGTTTTCGATCGTCTGTTAACTCCAGCCTTCGAGTTTTATTTGTGTTGATTTACTTTATCTTATGTAATGTTCGTTATCCATTGTGCGCGCCAAATGTTCTTTTTTTGAGTGATATAATTGTCAAACTCTTCCCAAGGTTAGCCAGAAATTATTGTCCAATAAATTCATAACTATTAGGCCGATTCTAACGAAATTTGGATCCCTCGTATTGTTTTACATTCTCTTTTTATGATATAATTACCAAGATCCTCCCAATGTTAGTCCAGGAATTATCAAATTTTTTGTAGGTCGTGATGTCATAAATTAGAATATGTGAGAGGACGTAACTTTGGTCAGCTGACCTTGTTGAAACCAATGCTGACATTTATAAATATTCCACAAATTTACATACAATTCTGTTTTTTTTTACTGTCAATGTGACACTATCTTTTATTGTATTGGGAAAGCTTGATGCCTCTTATGTGTGTTTCACTTGTCGCTATCACTAATGAGATTTAATAAATTGAATCTTAAAAAAGGCAGCCATTGATAGCTTAGGCATATATTATAGTGATCTTTATACAGTTTTCAGTATATTAGAACAATTTACGTAACTCTAAGAAGAAATTTTTATAAATATTGTAAACTCGGCAAAATATAATAAAGTAATCGAGATTAAAGGGAAAAGTAAAATAATCAAGGATGAAAATGTATTGATGAGCATAACTGAGTAACCGACAATGTAAGTCCTAACACTTAAGAAAAGACTTTTATAACCAATAATTAAACAAAATAATATGTAAAAGGCTAATTCGAAGTGATAATAATAAGAATATAATAATAGAGGTTTGATATAGCGTCCTTTAAGTCTTGCAAGGCGCCCCTCCATCAAAGGTGGGTTTTCAGGGCCAACTTGAATTTACCAGGCGAGCGTATGTTTGCAGACAGTCCATTCCACAGCTTAGGAGCAAATACAGATAAGGTACGAACACCCAGGCAGCAGAGACAAGTGCGAGGAATTTAAAGCAAGAGAGCCCTTCCTTAGCAAAGTGCTCTTTGTTTTCGGAACACAGCCAGTGTAGAGGACAGGTAATGGAGAGTTGCGGTGTTTACGATTTTAAATATGAGAGGAAGGAAATTAAACGCCATTCGAAATTTAATAGACAGCCAGTGAAGTACATGGATCAGAGATGTGGCACGACAGAAGTGTCCTGAAGGGTGGAGGACTCGAGCGGCAAAGTTCAGAAGAAGTTGAAGGGAACGATTTGTAGTGTTGTGGCTCCAGTGAGAAGAGAGAGTAAAAAGAATTCGTACTGCTACCATTCCAGGTAGTTTTTTTTATCTCATCAAACTATCGATTGTTCCAATAATTACATTAACTACACTACAGTTAATCTGAATCGAGCAGCCATGTAGTGGCTCGTGAAATAAAAAATAGAGATAATTATTTCCCAATACTTAATTTTATCTAAGGCAGAAAAATTAATCACCTACTTATTTTCCCTCAGAAGGACAATTAAATCTATGCTTCTTGACCGAATTAAATCACCGTCCGACCCCCAAATTTAGGATTTAAAAAAATTGTGGTAATATCTGTTTTCCTTACCGTTACATTCTCCTTATGCTTTGTTTGTTCCTTATTGTTTACTTTATTTCTCTTATTATTTACTAAGAGTGAATAGACTGCTTTTTCATGACAAAAAACAGTAAACCCTTTCGTTCTTTCATTCCTACTGGTATTTTGATCCCTTACTTGTTTAACTTATCACCAATTCGTGTTCCTATTGAACTATCTGCCATTTGGCGAACTAAATTTGGTTCATCGTCAGCCAGAAAGGAAGATCAAATTCTTTATTTGACTGCATATTCTCTATATCAAACTTGTTAATGAAAGATTGTAATGTTCCAAACAGGATCTACTCTATTGGGATGACAACGTATGATATTGTAGGTTAATTATCATAAAGAGTTTTCATTATCCCCGATCCTTTCATTGCCGTTTTTCTTATATCCGTTGTGCTTTTCATACTTATTGAAAGATCTTCCCATTTTTTTAGTCCACTTTCATTTCTTTTTTATTCAAAAGGGATTGTTTCACTTTTTTATTCCATTATGCATTTTGATCTTTGGCTTTTCGCATCTGCACTATTTTTTTTAATAATTTTTTCGACGAAATTTACTTTGGTTTAGAAAATAAGTGAAAACAAAAAGGAACTATAGAGCACTTGTTTTTTAAAATAATGGCTGGTAAAGGAGTGAAATGATAGACACAGCCGGAGAAAAGCAGACACCTCGGTTTCTCGACTCAGCTCCGTTCTTCCTACTAGAGCTCAAAAGCAAGAAATCTCACCAAAAGAATTTAGCCCCAGTCAATTAAATATCATTGGATTCGGGTTTAACCTCGTCTGGCGCAAGTAAATCATTGAATTCACTCATCGAGGTTAACCTTATCGAGTACGATTTACTCTTTCAATCACCCATCCTCTGCGTCGTTTCATAAAGCCTCAACACTCAAGCTAGGTTTCAGCGACTCAATTGTGGTTTCTTGACAAGTAAATTCTTTTCATCTGATTCCTGTAAACATTAAGGATCCGTTTGCAATATTTTCCATTTGAATATAACATATAGCTATTGAAATTATTAAAGATTATTTTGGTACCCTCCTTTCCATAGTCCTAGAGTCCCGCAGCATCCTTTAGTATACTAACGGAAAATTGCACTCGATTCTGTAGATAAATTCTTCCACACACTCGATTGGGAACCCCGTTCCCGCCTACTTAGCAACCCCCTCGACTGCCACTGGTGGGAGAGGCGCGAAGATCACTCAATTGAGCTTGACCGCCCACTCCGTCTAAATATAGTATATATATATATATATATATATATATATATATATATATATATATATATATATATATATATATATATATGTATATATATATAAATTATAAATACTGGTGTCCGGTTTAGAAGGGTCTTAGAGGGTATTTTAAAGGGTCTTTTAAAGGTTTTCTTTTCTCTCTTTTTTAAGTAGTTATAAGGCTGAAAACTTTGGATATGAAGAAGGTACGGAGAAATAATCTTTTGCATTTCAATGTCCCATTTGACACCCGCAAACCACTTTCTTCGTGTAGCCACTTTCTATTTACCCTGTAGGATTATTGTGTTTAATTTTTGAAGACAGTAGATCTCATTTATTCTGCAACAGAATTTTATCTTTTCAGACCTTGAAATGCTCAGTAAGAATTTTTCTTTGTGTTAGTTGGGCATAGGTAAAGTCTCTAGCGTCAAGTTTGTTGAGGCATTTATATCCAAGTGCTTATACGAAAAATAAAAATCGCATCGGTGTGCGTAATTTTGTGGAGGTTTTTTAAGTTCGATAATACGTGATAACATGTCTTCGTTCGACAAATTTAAATCGTAAGGCGAATTCCTTGGACTAACCGGCATGGATCTTTCGTCATACATACAAGAAGACGAGAGAGCCGAGAGAGTGGAAAAGAGAGACAGAAGATTGAGGGAGAGAAAGAAGAAATAAAAAGAATATCCCAGCATGAATTGGAGATGAATAGAGCGAGAATCGAAACGCTCTCCATCAACTCGAGAAATGAAGTCCAATAGTTGCGTCTGTGTAGCTCCCAGTTTACAAGGAAGGTGAAGATTTTTGCTCTTACTTAATGCATTTCGAGAAAATATTCGAAGTTAACAACTGAGATATTGAAGCCGACGGCGTCGCCAAACTCCTGCCGTTGCTAAGTTCCAAGCCTCGACATATTTTCATATCCCTCCCGTCCAATTTATTATTCGCCGTTGAAATTGGAACTGCTGGCTGCGTATAATATGACTCCGGATTTTTATTGCGCTAAATTTCGCCACGCCCGTATTCAACCCAATCAAACTTTTCGTCAGTTTGGGTATAGACTTAAGAGGCACTTCCATTTCTGGCTCAATTCGTCTAAAGTTCACCACGATTATGTAGCGCTAGTCGACTTTGTCCTGAAGGACCAGATTTTGGCTTCGCTCTCTTCGAGAATTAGATCATTTGTGAAGGAGCGCAGGTTTTCCCCCTTCAAACAGTGCATCGAAGAAGCCGATGTATTCACAGCGAACCATAAATGCTACCCTAAGGAAGGAAGAAAGACTGAACCATCGTCCCCTAAGACGAAAGTGGCAAACCAAAATTTCCTCACTGTGACTTAAGTAAGTTTGTTAGGGTAACTGGCCCCTCGAGGCCAGGAAACTTCTTTTCTCCTAGACCTCAGGACATCAAAGCTCTCTCATCAAATCCCCCGGCGTTATCTTTCCCCAGGAGACCTATTGCGTGCTTCTCGTACGGTAATGAAAATCATGTTAACACCAACTGCCCTCAGAACTCTAAATTTCGCAGCCTTTCTCACTACGAAGTGCACCAAATTAGTGCTACCCCTTCGCCACTACCGTTACAAACTGAACCGTCTTCCTCTCCGTCTGCCTCTAATGCCTTTGGCCAACATGGTAATTTCTTGTTTAAAAAAATCTCCCCTAGAGACTTAAAGTTTGAGACCGGAGCAGTAAACGGCTGCCGACTCTCTAACCTTGTCCGAGATGCAAAGTGTACTTGTATAATGGTGTCGGGCGAGCACTTTCCCCAGTAGCTCCGAACCATGTCAAATTTGCGGTAGTACATGACTACCTGGGGCGTGAAAACTGGTTCCCCATCGTGAAATTTTTTTCATCAAGTGTGCGTACTTTAGTAGCTTGGCTGAGGTAGTACCAGCACCAATAAAATTTTGTGCTTTTTTGATTGGGCAGCAAACCAGGGTTTCCTACACCTCTGTGGCTCAACCAGTCATCACGCGATCTCAGATGAAGAATTAAGCAGAGACGCCCGCTCTGCTTAAAGCCCCCTACTTTGTTTAACAGCGTTATGATGAGGAATTCGCTAAAAATCAAAAAGATTGTGATTCACTCCGTCCCCTTTGGACCAAAGCCAGGAATAAGGTACAAGAATTTATCCATGGAAACAAAGTCATCCCATACAACGTGAAGGACGACTTTTTGTACCGCGCTTGCTCAGAAAGTAATAGTTCTGAGGCCCATGCGTTGTGCATTCCCCGCTCCCATGTCCCACTCATCTTAAAGAATGCCCATGAAAGTTTATTCTCTGGACACTTCAGCCACACTGGGACGGCTCAGAGAATTTTAAATATTTGTATTCAACCGGTGCTGCAGATGACATTTCGAGTTATTGCCAAGAGTGCGATATATGTCAGAAGACAGCCGCAAAAAGGACGTGCCAAATCCGCTCCGCTGCAGAAGGGACCCATCATTTCAGAACCCTTTCCCCGTGTGGCAATCGACCAATTGGCCCCCAGGAGGACCAATTCCACGCAGTTATAGATATGCTACTTCCAATCAATAAAAAGCAGTTGAGATCGTTCATGGGATCTGCTTCCTTCTACCGCCGCTTTGTCCACATTTTTCGTCGGCCTCTGCCCCTCTGTGCAACTTGCTAAAGAAAAAGTCCCCCCGAACACCTTGTCTGGACCCCGTTAACCATCGCACACTTCAACCAGCTTAAGGGAAAATTGTCATCCGCCCCTATTCTCCAGCTTCCCATCCCTAACAATCCTTTCGGTATTAGGACCGACGCGAGTAACGAAGGGAGGGGATTCGTCCTACTCCAATATGGTGATAAAGGTGAAAGCTTCACCGTTGTGTACGCGAGTCATAAGCTATTTCCTCGGAAAAAAAATTATACCGTCATCGAGCGAGAGGCCTTTGCCATCATATAAGCGGTACAAAAATATAGGCTGTACCTCTTAGGTAAAGAATTCTTTATTGAGACCGATCCCAAGTCCCTCTCATATTTGCGAAATGTGAAAAACAATAATGGTAGTCTTATGCACTGGAGCTTATTCCTCCAGGAATTTCAATTTAAGATTGTATCTACGAGTAGCAAAGGCTCAGATAATTGTGAGGCAGATAACCTGAGTAGAAACCTTCTAAAATCTACCACAATCTAATCTAAAGGAAATTTTATGATTGATTTTTCTTTTCTTTTGGCTTGTTTGTATAAATATAGTAGTAAATGTTTCTGTTCGCAAACTGAGAACGATTCTGTAACCGTTTGTATTTTCAAGTTCAATTGATTTCCTTTTAATATATATTTCCCTCTTGTATTTGTTCCTGTATTACTTATTTTATGTGTATTTATGTGTGTTTATTTGCTTGTATAGCCCTATGTCGTTATTGAACTGAGCTATCGAGCCTCTGGTGGAAACTAACGTTAGTCCTTGTAAGTCAATATTCTCTTTGTCCTGTATCAATTCATTTATTCCTTCTTTGTGTACCTGGATACTCGTTTTATTTAAATATGCCTTAGCCACTTAAGTTCGTTCAAACTAAGGTCAGGTATCCCTCATTGTTTCTTCACTCCCTGCGTCGGAAAAATTGAGACGCTTAACCCTCATCCAGCGATTGTCATATGTCACTTCTCCCCCAAATGTTCCATCTTAGGAAGGAAGAAGATGTCGGGAATAGAGGTTTATACCGCCATGAGGCCAAGCAGAGCAAAGTCGAGGAAACCGTGAGAGAATCGAGCCACTTGTGCTGATTAGGGAAGCGGTCTCAAGAAGAAGATGCCCGCCTCCCCGGACGATATCAAGAAACCCCACTGTAATTAACCCCTATCCGCCGGTGGAGTGTTTGTGTAAAGAGATGTCCCTGCTTGGCATAAGTCATTTTCGCTTCCAGCTGGCCCATATATAATGCTAGGCACAGCCGGAGAAAAAGAGTATAGGCTCACCTTTCTGGCTGAGACACGTCGTTTTCTCAATTCAACTCTGTTCCCCCTTCTCGAGCTTGAAGATAAGAATTCTCACCGAAAGAATTTAGCCACAGTTAATTGGCTATTAAAAGTTTGGTTTGGGGAAATTGCTTATCTCCTGTTCTTTCTAAAATATATATGGAATTTTTTTAAACTACCTTCCTCCCCACCATTATCGAGTTACCCCCTGTTGGTTCCGATATATAGATCATATTGTTTATCTGTGGCCTTCTTCTAAACGTGTTAATAGTTTTCTTTTTGAATTGAATTCTCTGGTTCCTTCTATTAAATTTACCCTGGAACTCGAACAAAATGGTTTCCTCCCGTCCTTAGATCTACCTATTCGTAGAACTCCAGCTGTATTCAAATTTTCCGTCTATCGTAAGCCTACCAACGCCTGTTCTTATATTCATTTTTACTCAGGTAATAATGATAAAGTCAAACGGTCACTAGCCTTGGATCGTGAGATTTCTAAGATCTTTAAAATTAGGACCAATCTTTGCTACCCTCATAAATTTTCTGCAGGATGCCTAGACTTGGCAAAAAAATCCTTCTATAGAACTGAAATCCCTCCCCCATACAATTTTAAAAATTCCCTTGTTTTACCGTTTTCTGAGTCCTTTTCCTTCTTACGCGCCTTTTGAATAAATTAAATATTTTTTTTATATTCATATATCAGTCTACCATGTATAAAATGTTGATTCATAATAATAACAATAGTATAGGGGGGTTTATTCTGTTTATTGTTCAGTTTGCCGTAAGCAATACTTTGGGCAAACCGGCAAATCATTAAGTGTACGCTTGATGCAACATAAATACAATATTAGGAGGCAGGGATAGCAGTAGTGGTTTCATTGTCCATTTATCGGAAAACAGTCACCATATCAATTGGAATTCCGTTAAATATATTTACAAATCTGATGACTTTGTTCAAAGAAATATTGTTGAATGCTCATTCATTAATTCCACGCCTAATTTTAATATATCCTCTGGTCTCTTTAAACTAGACCCTGTTATTAAAAGGCTTATTTATAACGAAATTGTCCATTTTAAATCTTAGCCCTTTGATTTATTAATTTAGTTATCTCTCTCTTGTTTATTCTTATGTATTCACAATCGGGCATGTATGTACATAGTTTAGTCACATAAATCTTTAGATTCTTTGTGCCAAGGTTAGAATTTTCTGGAAGTAGACCTTATCTCTTTGGTTTTATACTTCACATCTTTGATATTATTTTCTATTTTGGGTCCTTTGTATAATTTTTCGTTATTCTTTGATAATAAACTGAATAAGCTTGAAAGTACTTGGAATCTGCCTTTCATTTTCCTGTGGGAATTTTTTAATATATTGGGTTGAGGAATATGTTCCTGTTGTTTTAGCAAATTTATTCATTACCATTAACAATTTTTGAAAAACTTCATTTTTAATTGATAACAATATGCAATTTAATCAATAATGTATTCTCCGCTGTTATTTACGACTTCTTCCTAACGTTCAACTAGTTTTTCGATAAACTCGTCTAACCAGGTTCTTAATTCCACATCAGTAATGAACGAAACGCCGCGCCAATTGTTGGAGAGAGATAGCAACAGATAGAAATCAGCGGGAGCCAAGTCTGGCGAATATGGAGGATGTGGCAGGATTTGCCAATTAAGCGTTTGGATAGCGTCTTTTGTCATATTGGCAATGTGAGGACGAACATTGTCGTGTTGCAGAAGGACTCCATAACGTCGATGAGGTCGCTTTTTACGAATAGCTTCGGCGAGTCGATACCTTTGTTGAACGTAGAGTTCTGCATTGACAATCTCGTTGTTCGCAAGGAGTTCATAGAGAATGATGCCTCCACAATCCCAGCAACACACACAACATCGTCTTTCAAGGATGAAGTGCATGATTTAAACGCTGAAGTTGTTTTTTTATTGGGGCTAACCCATTGTTTTCAATAATTCATGTTGACATAAACACAGCACTTTTCGTCGCAAGTGATGATGTGGTGAAGAAATCTGTCCTTATATCCACGAGTAGCCTTGTGACGAGCAAGCAAACCTACGGCAATCGTGGAGCGTTGAAGTTTGTTGCTTTCGCTCAAAGCGTGCAGGACCCATGCACCAAGTTTTTGAACTTTCTTAATCGAATGAAGGTGATTCACTACAGTTTTCTGATCATACACCAATTGTACAGCCAATTCTCTAGTCGATTAACAATGATTTTCATGAAGAAGGTCGTTCAATCGATCTTCATCCAACTTAATGGGGCGACCAGAACGTTCTTCGTTATTAAGATTGAAATGACCATTTTTGAAACGTGAAAACCGCCATTGAGATTTCCTCTCTGATAAAGCATTTTCTCCGTACACAGCACAAATATCGCGACGAGCTTTGGCTGTGTTTGCATTGTTTCCGTCTCGATTGAAAATGAATAACAAGAAGTGTCGAAAATGCGCCTTTCTTTCAACTTGACATTCGATTTTAAGGGTACAGAACAAAAATTAAATTAACACAACTTTTAAATAGACCGAAATGACTTATCATTCAACTTCAAGGCGTAGCCTAAGCAAAAGCCTAATAGTCTACGCTGCTAAGAGACGTAGCCTAACCTTTGAAAATTTTGCTCTCATTATTTATTATTGTTTCTTAACATGTGCACAAATCACGTCAACAAAACTTAAGTCAACACAACATAAAAAAAAACGCAAGAACTTATTCCCCCACCTAATATAATATATATATATATATATATATATATATATATATATATATATATACTCTTCATGCACGCACCCACACTTCAATACTGGCATATAATGACTAGTATATATATATATATATACCAGGAGAATATAGAATGAGAACTGTCATCTTTATGCGATAAAGTTAGCTTTCCTTATGCGACCATGTGAGTCAGTGTACTAGGCAGTCTCACAAGCTCCATTTTATTTTCCTTTTGCAAATTTATTGTAAGAAATAAAGGAGGTAGGGGATGGATGGTAAGTGCTAGTAAGCGAAACAGGACACTACATATTATGGTTAGTATAGTTCCAGAAGCTAAATATGATTTGAGATTAATTGACATACCTTTATGTGGGCACGTAGTCAGTGTGCAATGAAATTCCAAGACCCCCTGAATATTTTAATTCTTGAATTACCCAACTAATTTTAGAAGAAGAATACTTCTTTTTTAATGAAATAGAAAAAAAATATAATATATGATTAAGTTAACCTTTTATCACAAGCATTGTATTCTAAAACGACGAAGAACAGCAAATGCAGAAGCAATCAAGTAATAATTTTTTGCCCTTCCTAGCTTTCTCTATGGATCAATACCAGAGTATTGATCTCTCAACGAGACGGCTTTTGAAATCTATGTACTTTTGGTCCGCAGTGGAATATTTATTATTCTATATAAGAACGTTTTATACTATGATCCTATGTGTTCACGCGCATTAAACTAAAAACATACTATGATCTAAGAACATTTACTTGACTGAAAACAATGCATCATGCAGGGGGAATTTACAGAATAGCTTAGAATACGCTCTCTTAACCCATTAAAGGCCATAATTATTCTGTAATGAATTTTCATTTTATCTCGGCAGATTTTTTCTCCAGAAGACCTTAGAATAAGGTTATAACCATTGAATAATTAATTTTTACTTATCTTGGGCCTAAAAGATGGCGTCCCATTTTTGGGACATTGGCCGTCACACATAGTTTTTAGGGCAAAAAAGGTCAAAAGTTTCAGATTTGTTCATTTCTATTTTTCTATGAAGAATAAAAATTCAAACAAACTATATATCAAAATGAAATTATGTTTCAATTCTTTTCATAATGTAAACGTAATAATGAACAATGGAAAATAATAAACCAACTGGAATAATGAAAAATTAGTGAAATAAATTGAAAAAGGGAAAATATTTAGTTTTGAAACAGAATTATATCGTTCACGCATAATAAAGGCCCTTCTTGATAAGTATGGTCATGGTGAATTGCTGTATTTAATCAATATTATTTAGTGTGGAAAGTTGCAAAGCACAGATCATAGAGTGGAACATCACAACGACTGCAAATTCTCTTTGT
Source organism: Ceratothoa steindachneri (assembly GCA_963969495.1). Lineage (NCBI taxonomy): Eukaryota > Metazoa > Arthropoda > Malacostraca > Isopoda > Cymothoidae > Ceratothoa > Ceratothoa steindachneri. The sequence goes on along the minus strand of OZ018328.1, from coordinate 126,976,639 downwards.
TTTCTTCCCACACAATGCACAGCGACGTTGTGTCTGAATTGGCATCACAAGGTGATTTCCTTGATCAAACCTGATATCTTCATTTAACATTCCTCCCAAAAACCTACTTCTTTGTGGGCCAGGGCATTTACGGTTTGATGGAGAAGGCTTCGAAACATAGGCCAAAACAATTTTCCTTCCTGAATCTAGCAGGGAGAGTGTCTCACCTCGATTTGCATGTTTATAAACCCTCCAAGAGTTCACAATAGCAATGTCAAGCAGTTGCGTAAACAGTGGGAACCACCATTTCTTTCCACGTATTCTGACCCTATATAAGGACACTTGTTTGTTTAGGAGGTCCACCCCTCCCATTGATATGTTGTATTCTGAAATAACTTTGGGGATTTGCACTCCTATTTCCTATTTGAGTTTCTGAGAATAGCGTGTAGCAGTACCAGTTCGGAAAATCTGACTTTAATTTGTAGCAATTGCAACTGGAGTGTTGTAATGCCATTTTGAGACTAAAATTTCATTGCTAGAATCAAATCTATAGTCTATGAGCCCTCTTTCTGTTGTTTCTCCATTACTTTAGATGGCATAAGTGGACATTTTTTGTACGATTTTCACGAATTGTGCCGGTTGCCTTCAAACTCCTATCTCCCAGTTCTTTCAAGGTATCAATGCTTGCAAAGAAATATTGAAAAAGATTTCGTGATTTGCAGCTTCAGCTTCAGGAATTACTGCTGTTAGATTATTTATAACCCTTATTCCTAGAGGTCTACTGTTAGGTTCACTGCCCTTACCAAGATATGGCGAAAAATTGTATAGGTATCCTTCGGAACCAAAAAGACACCAAAACTTGTAGCCAAATTTGATTGGCTTACCCCTCATAAACATTTTAGCAGTATGCATGCCATAATACCTTATCATCATTTCATCGATTGACAAATGGGATTCAAAAATGCCAAATTTCTGAAGGTTTTCTCTTAGAGCATCTAGATATGGTCTCAGCTTATACATTTTATCATTTTTATCAATGTTGGCATTGTCATTCAAGTGAAGGAACCTTTTTATTTCCGTGAACCTTTGTCTCGACATTGGATTGCAAACAAAGGGCACTACTGCATCTGGCGATTGCTTCCAGTACATATTTTGTTGAGGAAGTTTATGATATCCAGTAAAGAGAATAATTCCTAGAAATATTTTCATCTCTTCAATGTTGACTGAAAAATTAGGATTATTTTTCTGCTTAGCATATAACCCTTATTCCTAGAGGTCTACTGTTAGGTTCACTGCCCTTACCAAGATATGGCGAAAAATTGTATAGGTATCCTTCGGAACCAAAAAGACACCAAAACTTGTAGCCAAATTTGATTGGCTTACCCCTCATAAACATTTTAGCAGTATGCATGCCATAATACCTTATCATCATTTCATCGATTGACAAATGGGAATCAAAAATACCAAATTTCTGAAAGTTTTCTCTTAGAGCATCTAGATATGGTCTCAGCTTATACATTTTATCATTTTTATCAATGTTGGCATTGTCATTCAAGTGAAGAAACCTTTTTATTTCCGTGAACCTTTGTCTCGACATTGGATTGCAAACAAAGGGCACTACTGCATCTGGCGATTGCTTCCAGTACATATTTTGTTGAGGAAGTTTATGATATCCAGTAAAGAGAATAATTCCTAGAAATATTTTCATCTCTTCAATGTTGACTGAAAAATTAGGATTATTTTTCTGCTTAGCATATGTCATACTATGCTCAACAATAAACTTCAATAACTCATCAGTCAGAAATTCTTCAAAAATGTTACAAATGTTCTTACCCTGCAGTCTATCTACTTTTTCATAACTATTTTGAGAGGGCAGATTCATTACACCTTTATATTTTGGAGAACATTTTTTTCCATTTGGAATCGAACTGGTGCCAATTTTTCTACGCTTACCTGAAGGAGGTTGGGTTGCTGAAACACCAGTTGATTCAATTTCTTCACCATCATTGTTGTGAACAATCAACTCCAGTCTACCTGCAACATCTTGAAGAATGCTTTCTTCAGGGAGGTCTTCATCATTGATAGCTTCATCATCTGTCATTTAATCTGGACTTGGAAGAATAATTGCAACCTCCACGTTTTCATTCAATGCTTTATCATCACTCAAGTTCATTAGCGCATTGCCAACTTCATTAGTCGTCACTATAGATCTTCGTGTCATAATAGTAAAGAGTAGGCCTCTAAAAAAGAAATAATAACATCATATACCAAGTTTTCATTTTGAAATGTGATTATATATATATATATATATATATATATATATATATATATATATATATATATATATATATATATATATAATATTATATGTACATATATAATAATATATATAAATCATAAATGTTGGAGATTACTAATAAAAGGCCTAGTGTGTTAATTAATTATAAATGATAACAAACAAATGACTAGATCATTTAGATCAAATTTTCAATATCTGGCCAATGTCCGAAAAATGGGACGCGAAATTATAAACATCACAATACTTACATTTTATATTTTACAAATCAGTTGATGCTTTTCTCGTGTTCTCTTATAACCAATGCCCACCATTAACACAACCGACCTTCATCCTAGGCAGATAATGAGGAACTGAGGGCATTCATGCGTTAGCGTGTCTTCTCACAAAATTCGCGCGACTTCGGCGCCATCTGGTGATAAATGTTGTCAACCATATACGATTATTTTTATTGGATACTTTGATATGATTGTGAAATACATTCTGAAAAATAAAAATAAATAATTAATCATTACCCTAATGATTCTCCTAACCTAAAAAGTGGTGTCCCAAAAATGGGACATTAGCCGTTAATGGGTTAATAAGAAATAGGAAAAGATTAGGTATAAAGCATCTCAGCCTTACAAAGAAATTAATGTATGAGATTTCATATAAATAAACAATGAATGGTGTTCTGATCGACGAAGCTTCCAGGGATTTTTCCTTCATAAGGCAATAATTTATGTGTCAAAAATATTGAGGAAGGCATACATATGCATGCAACTATAATATTATTTATTATTTTGTACGACTAGTTTCATTTAAACTTAGCTGTATAATGACAAATGATTCCCACCGGTATTATTTTATCATATTTTTTGACCAAGCTGTGAAATAGAACTAAAACAAAAATTAAAATTATAATAGTCAATGGCACGACTGTATTAATAGATTTTAGTGGTTGAAAGCTACTTAAAATTTATGAAGACATAATTTCAATAAATAAATTCCTTAATTTCTCTCATCACTTATAATCAATTAATAAATTTGTGTAGATGAGAAAGCTCTTATCTCTTCATGTGCCCTCTATGTATATTTAATATAATTTTCTCCTCATTCTTTTTATTTTTCCATCATTGATATTTTGACATTGATGCTCATACGGCGATCTCCGTGGATATATTTCGGTGTAATTGTATATAACATAATATTTGTAGGAAAACTAATGCACAAAAGACACAAAAATTGAGTAATTTCAGGATGTTTTTCAAGTCAGAATGGCAGACATATTGGGGAATAGACAAAAAGAAAGAACCTCATCCTCTCCCAATCAAAGCTCTTTTGTAATGAAAATTAAGGTCGTCCATTTTGACAATCCATTTAGCTGTCTTCCTTCATAACTCATTCAGTAAATGAATTAGTATTTAGACCACTAGCTAATATGCAGCTCTATATTAAATTAAAGTAGAATAAAAATTATTCTAATTTTCTCGTGCTGCTAGAAGTAATAATTTATTTACTAATTTATGCCAGCAGCTCAATTAATATTTCGCGTATCATAATATCTGCATATAATAAAAGTAATTTCTACAATTTGTTCCTTGAAGTTCCATAGTGATAAAGTGTAATTCCATGAAGCAGAGTCCAATGAAACCACACGACAAAGAAACAACACTGATCATTATCATGATTCTATTGTTCAATAATCCTTTTGATTAAGCTCATCGTGGGAAATTATAAATAATATCGTAAGAAATATCTTCTCAAGAATGAAAAGTGAAAATGTAGTTTGCAAAAAATAGATGACTCAATAATTCCAACGGCGTAATCCTAAATAAAAAAATGTGTTAGGATAACATATATAAATGACCTAAACTTACTTAAATGATGTCACAAAGAAAGTTTTTAAGCGAGCCAAAGTAACACTTTGATAACACCGAGAAAAAAGCTGAAAAATATATCTTTGTCTCGTCTACCTCAATGAATGAATAAGGAATGAGGCAGATACTCTAGGAAATTATCTATAAACCTTACATGTTAAAGAATCATTTTACATCGCAAATGGAGGATACGAATCTACAGATACCTTAGTATTCAAGAACGAGGCTGTTCTGTAAAAGGCATCCTTTAATAAATGGCAAAAGCTTAGAATCAATAATTAATCAAGGGTAAATCTGTTTAAGGTTCTTATCGCTATAATCCTATGCACGATTTCCTTCAGATAAATCTGGAATTTTTCCTCAATGTTTTTACTGGATAATCTAAATACTTGGATCTCTCTGTGAAGTCTATATTGGTACTAATGCTTTGATCTTTCTCACATTTACCACGAGTTATCTCTTTATTTGATTAAATAGTTAATCATTAAGATATATGTATATATCTTGGCAAGTTAGCCCAGAAATTTAAATTAGGAACCAATCAGAATCCATGAGTTCTATAACAAAAATAGAGACACAAAATTAGTCAACAAATTAATTAATGAGAACTTATATTTGTCAACTATAATTAACCTTCAATCATAATTAATAGAATTACAGTTTATTTGAATGCGTTTTCTACGGTATTAATTATAAGAATATGTATACCATTTATTTTATGTTAGTTATCCCAAAGGTTATGTATTTCTTTCCCATTATGGTAAATTAAAGTGGATAATCGCTAACACCTTCTTTAAAAATATGAATTTGATATTAGAAAGCTTATTATGACGTCAGACGTCATAAGATGAAGCCCCTCATTTCGATAATAGCTAAAAATGTTAATTTGGGGTGAAAATAGCCTAAAGTAGGCGGCGCATTGTCTTTATTATTTCGATAAACGTGCAAAGCAGAGCGCACGTTTATCAAAATAACCAAGACGATAGCGCCGCCTGGTTTAGGCTATTGCCACAAAATCTTTTAGAAATTCAATTACTTTCGAAATGGGGTGCTCCCCACCCCCTGCGACTTAAAAAGAAATCGTACTATTCCTAATTCGAAAGGTTAACAGCAGATTTAAATGCCCAAGGCGATTGCTAAATGTCGGCGGCCCTATCGTTGTCTTAAATTACCTAATAACTAATCAATTCACGACAAATTTAAACCAACTCCACCTTTCACTTCCATAATCGAGCCGCGCTTCTTTTCCACTCCTGTGGCAAAAGTCTTATTGAAGTCGAACAAACCAAGTTAGCAAGAATCACGCTCTTTTAACTGCTTGCCTTCAGGCTTTGCTAATGTTTGAATTAATTTTGAATTAAGGGTTGCCAGTGTGTGAAAATAATGGTTTAGTTTCACAAAAATAGGTAAAAAAAACTAAAATTTAATACATTAGTAAACATAAAAAATCAATCCATGACTAAATAATATAATTGAGTAGAATAAAAGTTAAAAGAAACAAATACAACGCCCTAATTGGCCACATTCGAAGCTACCGTCTGACGTCATAAGGCCTAGATTGTAGCCCAAAATTGTAACCCAGAAATAGTGCCCCCTATCGTGCGCCCCTAAACTGAACTATTACCATTATTACTACTAAGTTCTAGGTTTAGTTACATTAAAATTAGTATCATAATGTTATATTTAAGTTTAACTTAAAAAATATGCATTAAAACTTAATCATTGACATCTCCTACTTCTGAAGGATCATGATTCTTGGTCTTATTACACTGTAATTTACCTTAAATTGAATTTTAATGATTTAATCTAACGTTAATTAAATTAACTCTATGCCTAATGCTTCTTCAAAATTATATTTAAACTTTACTAATGCACATAATATCTATAACACGCACAGTATACTCCTGCTTTTAATAAAAGCTCCCAATTATCGACGCAATGGTAAAAAATAAAAAAAACAATTGCACGAGTATGACACGCTGTCAAAGTTGAAAGGTGTTGTTGCCATCGCTACGATCTTTTCAGCCCTGCAACCTTAACCATTCAAGATGAAATATCAATTCATGTGAGCTAATTATTTTATTAATCAATAATTCATTTATCAAATTTAAAAAAAATATAGCTCAAAACATATCTTAATTAAACTTTAATGTTATTATAACTAAAATATACAGGTAACAGGGCAATAGACCGGGAAGTTCTATGCCCCTTTTTCATTTGAGGTATGGCTTCCACAAATTCGTAAAATCTTCTGTAACCTACCTATAATTTGCCATTTAATTATATCTTGACAGAAAGTTATTTTAAAAGAATTACATTTTTTTGTGACACTTTTACATATTTCAGCACTTCTGGAGTACCTTTGTGAGCCAAAGAGTTAGAGGAGTATTTCAGGCTGCTTATGTAGCGCCAACTGTTAAGCTCAGATGTGGTTGTATCATGGGATGCGGCTGCATGTCTTCGAAATAAGAGCCATGGGAAATGATTTTATGCAAGGGAAAAATGAATTCCACAACTTATGACACCATATCGTCACAAGTTTTAAAGCTATCTATTATGAAATTGCATCGCGGAACACTAAGAAAAGAAATTGTATTCCAGTAGAACAATGCCCCACGCTATAAACCCTATCACATCAAGAATTTGTTTGGAGAAATAGAGATCACTCCTATGGAGTGACCACCACAAGGCCCAGTTTTAAATCGAATAGAACACTTGTAAGATAGCGGTTGGGTAAGCAATGAGAAGTACCGCAAATAGAAATAAAACGGAACTCTATGAAAGATTACAAGCTGAGTGTGGAAAATATGAACAGATCATTGTCACGGAGAATTATGTATCTAAATAAAGAAAAATTGTGGACCTATCAAGTCTTAAAATAATTAAATTCATATATATATATATATATATATATATACATACTCGTATATTGAATTCATTTTCCTCATATGACATCATCCTTTTACACTTAAACATTCGTAAACAAAAATATAAACTTCAATATGTTGATACAAGTAGGCCACGACATTCTAACGCATCTTGTCATGTGAAAAAACTATTCCCTAAATTCTGGAGCTTTCGTGAGCTAAGTGGCTACGACGCTTAGGTACGCGCTTTAATCCCAACTCGAGCACTTCCAATGCACGGAGAGGATTGCGGCTTTTGGCCAACAAACTGGGCTTTGCCTTAGGAGCAAAAGTCTCCTACACACGGCATCTGGCACATAGTCGATCAAAACATCTGGCTCTTCCACCCCGTCTTCACACACACACACCATATCCAGTCGTCTTCCTTGGAGAAGAGGAGGTATTTATATCCACACCATTTTGCGTAGCTTGGGAAGCCCCCGCCCCCGCTAAAAGAGAAGAAACTTTACTTTTTGGGGGGGCTCAAAACATAATACAACACTGCGAATTCTCCTGCAAAGAGGAACGGTTCCTGGTGCCCTCGGGCTTGCCCGCCCTTCTCCTTCTGATCTTTATGCGAATTTTATTTTCGGATTCCGCCTACGATCAAAAATTATGATGTCTCTCCTAAACAACACATTTCCTTCACAAGCCTCTTCCCATCTATTTACTTGGACGGCGGATAACTTCGTAGGCTAGTCGCTGACTAGCCTTCGCCCCATCCTCCCTGTTCGGGTCTGGAAAGAGGAAAGTTACCCTATCCGCTTGTCTTGTGTGATTCAACGTGTGTGTATTTTTCCGGACTTCTTATTCTTCTACTTCCCCCCCCCCCCTCCCGATCTTTCTTTTTTTCTCTATAAATTTTTGGCACCTGCAAGAAGTTAGGGATAACCTGGGCAAATTTGTTGTGGCTAATATCTGCAGAATTATTCACCCTTCTTACCACAAGGCTTGAAAAGGGATCTTCCATAAATTTTTACTCTGTCTCTTCAACCCTTTCTTTACAAATCTCATCTTACAAACTTTCTGCGTCATACTTCCTCGTTGCTATTTCGCTTTTGACTCGAAGGAATAAGTCCCTAACTGGTTCCTATGAATCACTTCCCTTTCCTCTCTAATTGCTCAAAGGCCTCACACAATTTTATAAATAGAATAAATGAAAAGGGCAAAACCTTTTATAATTTCTCTTTCCCTGCTGTTCCCAATTACTTAAGGTTAATGAACTACGCCTTCCTTTTCTCCCGTTTTTAGCGTGGCTATTTCAATGAGAGCGAGTTAGAAGCCTTGATTGCTCAAAGGCATTTTAGAGTCAGTGATAGCCGAGGAACAGGTTTGCAAAAGTTCTGTTACACTTGATTTTTTTTTTTATCTTTCTAGAGGTTTACGTGTGTGCTAAAAAAAGTTACGTCAAACAAACTTAAAGTTCTACCTTTCCAGCATGAGTCATTAAAACGTCTTTTTCTTTGTGTGTCGAGATGGAAGTTAAAAGAATCAAGATCTGCTCTCCTGCGAGCGGGCCATGACAATTCCGTCCTTATTGTCGTAGAGAGGCTAAAAAATGGAAAACACCTCAAAGATCGAACTCATTCAGGGAGACTCCAAGTTGTCAAACGTTTGAATGTGGCAAAGGCCTTAGAAATGGAATTCAAAGCTCATAATCATTGCACTAACGAAGAAGAACATCTCGGTCTTCCCAATGTTCAAGGTAGTCAAAGAAAAGAGGCTCAATATCTTGCCGTGCGGAAAAAGGCTTCTGCTGAAGGGACTTATGTGAAAAGAATATCGGGATGGCTGGCGTCGTCTTTTTAACGACTTGAAGTGTCATGGCAATCGAATTCTCATTTTATTTAATAAAATCCTTCGAAGGCGATCTAGTCATCAAAAAGCAGAACCCTTATTTCCTTAGCTTCCCTTAGGATATCTCCAAAGTTCATTACGTGCCCCCCGATCAATTACCTGGCCTCCGTGATGATGCAACATGTCATCGAATCAATAAGTGAGAAGATGCCGCCGGTGAGGTTCGCGACCGATTATAGGGATAGCTTGTCAAAAAAAGTCCTGCCCATTTCTGAGCAAGATTCAGAAGAAAGCGAACTAAGTCCTTCAACAGGATGGTACTCCGGCCCACATGGATAAGACTAGTGGTTGAGATCAAACGTGAACTTCTGGTCGAAAAAACTTTGGCCGGCACAGTCGCCGACCTCAATCCCATCCTCCAAAATGTGTGGGTTGATGTCGATGACAAGGCCTGCAAGGTTGCCACTGGAAGGTTGACGAGCTGATGTTCTCCTTAAACCTTATGTGCGTCAACCATTCGTCAACCCAGCAGGAGTAAGGAGCTTGTCCTCAACGTGTGCGCGGCCTTTAGGTGTCGCCTGTAGTGCGTGCTCTCAACCAAGAGCGGCCATATTGATTACCTAGTGTAACACATTTTTTTTCTCCCGGTTCTAAGTGTCATTTCCTGTTTTTATATATCCCATTATTATAAAAAACACTATCATTTAATCAGAAGTTTGGCTCTGTGATCACGACTATGATATTTTGAAATTTTCATATTTTTCAAGAAAAGACACTTTTTTTTATTTATCTGTTCATATAATTAAATCAACAGAGTATATATTTATTTTATGACAGAAGATTATCAAGAACAAATAAGTTAAAACAAATAACAGTTATAAAGTATCTTAAACACGTCAGAACTGAGTGGATTTTCTGGATTTGCGCTTGTAGTCCAGGTGGCACTCCCGCACCAGCCCCCAGATACATTTAGTCCCCGATCATTTTCTCATTGTTCTGGCCCTGGTACCTCTGCTATATCTCCTTCACATCTTGGTGGAATTGCTCTCCTTGTTCTTCTGAGTAGGTACCCATATTGCCCTTGAATTTTTCCAGGTGAGCGTCCAGCATATGAAGTTTAAGGGACATTCTGCATCCCATGGCGCCAAAAGCCTTTATCAGATCCTGCACCAGCTGCTGGTAGTTTTCAGCCCTGTGGTTGCCCAGGAAGCCCTTGACAACTGTTATGAAACAGTTCCATGCTGTTCTCTCAATCCAACTCAACTTATTGCAGAACTCGGTAGACTCTAGCACCTTCTTTATCTGAGGTCTAAAAAAAAGGTCACCTTTAATTTTGGCCTCAGATAACTTAGGGAAGATTTCAAGAAGGTTTTTAAAAGCGGCTGATTCCTGGTTAAGAGCTTTCACAAACTGCTTGATCAACCCCAGTTTAATATAGAGTGGCTGCATGAGCAGAATCCTGAGGTCGACCAGTGGCTCCAAAATGATGGCCTGGATCCCAGTTAGGAAGCATTGGAATTTGATAAAACCTCCCTGGAGACCAAGCAGGAAAGCCACTATCTTGAAGTCTCTGAATGCAGATCTTCCAGGAGGACCTTTATACTGTAGTATTCCTGCTTCAGGCTGACTGAATGGGCTAGAGGCAGCAACTAGAATTTGTTTCCATTGTGGGGGAAGCCAACCTTCAAAATTGTGGTAGAGCTGTCTATGAAAAGCCGCCACTCCTTGGGCACCAGCAGCATGACAATAACGTCAAACAGTCCAGGCACACTATGGCAGGAGCAGAGGCCACATTTGAGAGTGTAAAAGCCTGAGAAAGGCTCGTGCTGACTTCTCTGACTTGTCACCCCCACCTCCTCCTTGACTACGTTCCACTGCTTTATCCTTGAGATGAATAGCTCTGCATTTGACTTGGGCCGACCCATAACCCTCACCAAGTCATTTAATTCTTTTTGATTTGGGAAGGGAAGAACTTTCTCTGGTACCTGGGGCAGGTAATCCAAGTCATCAACATCAATCTCTTCCTTTTCATCAGACGACTTCTCTTGGACTTAAGCTGGAGCAGGTGGTACTGGCGCGGGATATTTGGAACAGTGAGGAATTTGAGCAATTGATGATGAAAGATCTGGGGAATTCACAGCAGCAGCATTCTTTCCTGTCCGCCGCTTGCTAACATCCACCATGGAACCCCGTAAGAGGCGCGGCGATTTGCCATCTTGGCCGCCGTGCTCCCCACACATGACTGGTGACGCTGCCAGTGGGACCTGCGATGTCCTGGGAGGCGATGGCAGCCTGGAGGGCCCTCCTGTGATAGACATGGTCATTGAGGCAACCCAGCCTCAGACGGTAGGGCTTTCCATGGGGTGGAATCAGGGCTCGGCGCCAAACACCGAACCTGAATCTGCCCCTATCTCAAAGGAATGAGGTCTCCGAGGCGGTACAAAGAGAGGGGGGGATCTCCTCCAACCGGTGCCCCTGCGACCAACAAAACCTTCTCCATCTCGGACAAGGACCTGGCTAAGGCAGGTCCATCTAGCCTATGGGCTTCTGCCGGCGTAGGGGAGAAGCGAGTTCAGTCCCAGCCCTCCTCTCTTCAAAAGAAAAAGACTAAAAAGACTCGGGGCTCCTCTTCAAGCGCGGTGGCTGCGGGGACGGATGGGTCTGCTGCCACTTTGGTAGGCGACCAAGCCAAGATCACCACATCCGGCCCTTTCTGCCCCCCCTATGCCGGAGCCCCCGACTATGACTAAGACGAAAAGAGCGCAGGGCGGAGCCTCGATTACATCAGGGCCCCTCATTCAGAGGCTACCTGGCGTTTTCGAGCCCACTGGCTTTAAACGCTTCCTAGTTATTAGTTCCACTGATGGCAGCATGTTGGCCAAGGAAAACATGATCCATCAGAGGAGAGGATTAGCTAGTGCAATGGGTAGAAAGCCGAAGGTGACCCGTTTCTCGGACGGGAGCCTTCTGGCGAATGAGGCAAATCCAGCCAAGACGGCCAAGGTAAGTGCTCTTCAGACACTTCATGGCACCTCGGTGAGTGTGACGCGTCACTCTACTATGAACTTTGTGAAAGGAGTAGTTTATGCGAAGAAATTCGTTGAGTACTCCATAGAGGACATCACCTTAGAGCTGGCCAACGATGCGGCGGTCAAGGTCGAACGTGTTATGAGAAAACAGGGAGGGGTCTCGAGACCCAGCCCTACACTCTTCGTCACGTCCGACTGTGACAAGCTCCCTGAGTCGGTTCGTGCCGGCTGGTACCGCTACTGCGTTAAGGCATTCGTGCCACTGCCAGGGCTGTGCTATTACTGTCACCGCTTCGGCCATACTAATCATTCTTATAGACGTTCAAAGTCGAGGTCACCCGAATTCTGTGTAAATCGCTCCAAGGACGCACACGATAAGTGTGGTGTAAATCTCCTTGAGAAATAAATCCTGGCCGTTCAGGTGAAGGATCGACTCTCATTCCGCGAGGCTAAAGACTTGGTCCTGGCACGCTCGGCTCTGCATTGGATGTCTTATGCCTAAATAGTTAGAAAGGCACCCACTGCTCTTGGCCCATCCAGGCCAACGATCATGGTTGTTTCCACGCCCATTCGAAGCCCTTCTGCGGGTTCTACTTAACCTGGGCGCTCCCCTAGGAAAGCTGGCTGCAAAAAGGGCTCAAACTCAGCCCCGGCTAAAACCAGGGCTCCCGCCTCCTTCCCACAGCGTGACCGTTTCCCGTAAGGCAAAACGGCCACGCGCCTCAACAGAGTCGTTAGGCTCACAGGAGGCTACACCACTCAATTTGGTCGCCAGGCAATCTTCCGGGGTTCCTAAAGCTGTCCCCCGAAAGGAGGACAGCAACAAAGGAGCTTCGGCTCCTTCGCCCACGCCTAGTGGTGGGCTGAGTGGCTCGCAGAAGGTGGTTCCTCGAAAAGAGGGCCTCCTGCCTCCAAAGCCGCAACGCCCTCCTAAGGTTTACGAGCGGAGGAAGTAAAAGACTCGCATAGAGAGCCCAACCTCCCCCAATAAGTCCTTGAAGGCGACAGCGCCTTCAGCGCTTTCTCCGGCTAACAGCGCCCAGGGTTCTGCCTCCGTAATGCGTATGGCCATTCCCTTGAGGGTCTTCTGTTCGAAGAGGGCCCCTGTGTCTTCTCCGAGCTAAGCTTGGAGGGCATATTCCTTCAATGGAATTGCAGTGGACGCCTGGCCAACTGAGAGGAGCTACGGAGGCTCCTCTCGTCCTGTTCCCCGTTAGCTATTTTTCTGCAGGAGACCATGCTAAGCGCGTGCCCCCTGCCCGCCCTCCAGTAGTATAAGGGTCTTGCGACCTGATCACCGCGGGATGGTCGGGCTGGGGAATGCGCGGTTTACACCCGGCATGATGTCCCCGTCCTTTTTCGCTTTAGATACCTCCTTTCAGGCAGTGACTGTGCAGCTTCACCTTTATAGGAGGTATACTATCATTTCTGTGTACATTCCACCGTAAGCTGACTTCTACGCGGGGGACTTCCACCGCTTCGTGGTACGGTTGCCGAGGTCCTTTCTCTTGCTTGGAGATCTGAATGGCAGGCATCCTCTCTGTGAAGATTACTTGATAAATCTCAGGGGACAAGTCCTTGCCGATCTGATCGAAGAGCTTGAGATGGGTTTCCTAACTGTGGATGAGTTTACGCATCGCTGCCCGAGAACCGCTTTATTTTCTTGCCTTGAACTATCTTTTTGCTCCTTAGATACAGAGCCTGATTTTGATTGGGAGGTGGTCGATGACCTCTATGCTAGTGATCACTTTCCCATTCAAATGTCATTTTCAGGGCAACTTCCGCCTGAGAGCCCACCTCAGTGGTGCTTGGCGCGGGCGCCGTGGCCTGCATTTAAGGAAATGATTGAGTTCTCTATCTTAGTACAGGAGTTTAGGTCGAGAGATAAGGCCGTTGAGTTCTTCTCCGGCAACCTCATCGTCGCGGGCCTGACTACTATTCCTAGAACGTCTATTCCTAGCAGAGGTTTCGAAGTGGGTCAAAAGGATTCAGGGCAACTTCTCGCAGGACCCCCATCCCGCTCTCCAGGAGAATGGGACCGCAATCTCTGACCCCGCGTCCGTGGCGGAATCCTTCGCGCCCGCTTTTTCCGCATTCTCTAGCCGGGATGCTGCTCTTATAGCATTCAATGCACGTCGTGATGTCGCGGAAGGCCGCCGGCTGGACCTTTCCTTCAGAGACGGAGAACCCTTCAACGATAGGTTTACTGTGAGTGAGTTGCGGTCCACTCTTGATTCGTGCGCGGACACCGCCCATGGTCCGGACGATGTCCCGTACGCCATGCTTCGACACCTGGGTGAGCGAATCATGGCCTTTCTGTTAAATTTATTCAAAAGGATCTAGGTAGAGGGTCTCCTCCCAGATTCTTGGCGAATCGCTACTGTGCTTGCCTTTCGCAAACCGGGGAGATATCACTTTACTCCGGCCAGTTTCCGACCAATTTCTCTAACTTCTCGCGTGTTCAAGTTGATGGAGAAATTGGTATATGTTAGATTAACCTTTTTCCTGGAAAGCGAAAGCCATCTGTCTTCTGCACAGTGCGGCTTCCGCAAGTTCCTTTCCACGTCGGATGCTCTGCTTTGACTGGAAAATGCCGTTGCGAGGCCTTCCTTCGTAGACAGCACTACGCCAATGTGTTTTACGATCTGCAAAAGGCCTATTATACCGCATGGCGATACGGTATCATGAAGACTCTCCACACGATGGGGGCAAAGGGACGCCTTCCAATCTTTATATCTGAATTTTTGCGAGATCGTGGATTCCGCATAAGGGAAGGGGGAGCCTTCTCCGGCCCAAAGGAGCAGGAGAAGAGTCTCCCGCAGGGAAGTGTCCTCAGTGTCACACTCTTTGCCCTGAGCATCAACGTAATCACCTCGGTGGTGCCGGATAATGTTCTCGGTACGCTCTACGTGGAGGATCATTCGATCTCTTTTGGCGCGGCATAGATGCCAACCTTGGAGCGTCGACTCCAACAGGCATTGAACCGCGTCTCTCGCTATGCCGAAGCGCACAGGTTTCGGTTTTCTTTGGCCAAGACTAAGGTGGTGCACTTCTGCCGCCATCCACAGCTCCACCCCGACTCAAATTTGTCTCTTAATGGGGTGCGCCTGGATGTGGTTGAATCTCACCGTTTCCTTTGTCTTGTATTCGACCGACGCCTCACCTGGGAGGCTCATATTCGCAGCACTAGGGTCTCTTGTACCCGCGCCATGGATATTCTCTGTTCCGTAACGTTCAGTGCTTGGGGCGCTGATACGGCTACTGCCCTTCTTTTTTATCGATCCTTTGTTCGGTCGAACCTCGACTACGGGTGCTGCGAGTTTTATGCATCCGAAGCCGAAGGTTTATTGCGGAAGCTGGACTCGATCCACTACACCGGCTTCCGCCTTGCGACCGGTGCATTCCGAACTTGCACCATTTGGGCGCCTGTTGGTCAATGCTGTGGAGATATAACTCGCTCTACGCCGCGTGCAGTGTATCACTCGCCTGTACGCGCAAGCCCGGCGCCTCTCTCAGTCGCTAACTGCTCTCACTGCATTCGCAGCTGATCTCGACAGTGCCTATGCCGCCGAGAGACGCCAGTCTTCCTCTAAGCCTTTTGGGTTTAGGGTCAGGAAACTCCTTCAAGAGCTAGGTATAGCTCTCGGGTCGGTGGCGCACCTGGTTCTACCCAGGATGCTACCCTGGAGGGTACCACATTTGGTTATTTGTCATATAGCCTCTGCTCCCAAAGCTTGTACAGCGCCGAAAGTATTGCGTTCGACCTTTTTTTGAGCACTCCTCGTGTCATTCTGGAACCGTGCCAGTGTATACGGATGGCTCCAAGTTCCAAGAGGGGGTCGGCTTCCACACCGTATCCTCTATGTTTGAAGTCAGCAGGGCTCTGCCAGGCGCTGCGTCTGTCTTCACGGCCAAGCTGGTGGCATTACACCACTCGGTAAGGAAGATCACGCAACGTGCCCGTTTGGAGACCGGATTGTGATCTATAGCGACTCACAAAGCGCCCTGAGTGCTCTCGGGGCATTGGAATCTCCGCATCCCCTGGTTCGCGATATCCGTGACGCCACGGTTTTGGCGCGCTGGGCAGATGTTGAGATTATCTTCTCCTGGGTTCCTGGACATGTAGGAATTGTGGGAAATGAGCGCGCCTATGAGGGCGCCAAAGAGTCCGCGAGGACTCTGCGACCGGACCACCGTTTTGCTCTTCCTCACACCGACTACATGGCAGGAATACGGGCAGTTCTTCTGACTGCTTGGCAAAGAAGATGGGAGACGGTCGAAGGGAACTTAAAGTTGCGTGCCATTGCGCCGCGACTGTTCCCATTGACCTATCCCCCAATGCCGCGACGGCTTCAGGTCGCTTTATGTCGTCTCCGAATCAGACACACTCGTGTAACGTATCGCTATCTGATGGAGCGCTCGCCTGCGCACTATTGTGACGACTGCGTCATCCCCCAGAGCGTTTGGCACATTCTGGTCGAATGCCGAGTCTGAGGGATCTTCGCGCACGTTACCTGTCCCGGTACCAGGATGGGTATGGTCGCTACCTCCTGTTTCTTGTACTCGAAATGACTGGTGGACTTGATGACTTTTGGGGGGAGGCCGGCATTCTCCCTATTATTTAACCAGGTGGTTTTTTTTTTGCTTTTGTTTTTTTCCCTTATAGGTCGCACGCTCCTGCCCTGGGGAGACCTCCCCTCGACGCAGGAGCTTGCTTACTGCTCGCTTCCTTTTTCAATTTTTTTTAGGGGGGTTGTTTTTGTTTTTTTCAAATTTTATTTTAAGTAGCCTAGTACTAGGCCATTTTTTAATACGGCAACTAATGCCCACCTAGGCACTCGCCAGATGAGCTCTTAAAAAAAAAAAATTCCACCATGCAAAAAAGCAATTTGTGGAGTGGTATGTTAGCTCTAGCTAGACCCATGGGTAGGAAAATTTCATGGACCTTATCTTACCTCGCAGCCACCCTTCCAGCTTCTTCTTACAGTGCTAACAACAGTAGTCAGGGGCCCAGGGCTTGTCCTGGTCCCCAACTAACTTTTCCAAGGATAGTTTTGCCTCTCTTCTTTATATACTCCCCATATATATAAAAGAAAAGAGTCAGGGTGGTACCTACAGACCCTTGAAGCTATCTTAAATGATTGAAATATATACAATCTGAAAATATGGATCTTATAGATCTGAAAATATAAATTATAAACATGTTAAATGAAAATATATGTATAAAATAAGTAGGGTAATTCAGGCTATAGTGATCATATTTTGAAAATAATTGTTTTTTAACGAGTTTATCTGAATATAAAAAAATAAAGGAAAGTGCATCGACCAGTCATTTAAACACATGGAGCATATAACTTTAATTGCATTTTTTTTTTTATTAGGGACCTAAATAACATCAAAAAGTGATTACAAGCCAGGAACAGAAAATTGTCTTTTGTTATATGGTGTTAGTATTACAATTTAATCACATATAGTAGTGTGTAAACAAGAATATACTCTAAATTTGAGAGGGTGTGTGGGATGTAGTCTGATAAGTGCTTACTGATTGACTTATAATTTCAGTTTGATCCAGTTACGGGAAGCGTCCATCTTACATTTCAGAATTACAAACCAGCAAAGACCTTAACATCCACTTGAAACCAAGAAATTTGTGAAAGGGTGAAATTCAAAATGACTTGACTCGAGTGGGGAAGGAAATTGGAAATAGGAATCTGTAGGTGGTTATAAGAGATATTAAATGGATGCAAAAGTGATATGATGATCTTCAAAAACACCTCGAAAAAATAAAATGAAATAAATGTGGTTGAGTTTATCCTGAACTAAACTGATGTACATATGTCAACATGACCCCTCAGTAAAAGTATGTACATAAATACATCAACGGGTGGGTAAGAGAGAAAGTGAAACATTAATAGAATGTTCCATCTGCGTGGGGGAAAGAAGAATATGTTGTTGGATGTATTCGATGTAAAAGCTGTGAGATGTATGAATATGGGACTATCCGACTATTTGATCACATGATTATGTTGTGCAAGATTGAATTGGTTGGTGCATGGATGGAAAGAGTTGAGAAGGTGAAAAGAAACTGATAATTAAGAGTGAAAAGCTGTTAAATCTGAAAGAAAGCGAAATAAATGTATGTGAGTATACATAAAGTAAATGAAAGGAAAAAAGTGTAAACATAGAGCAAATAAGGAAAAATTTAAGTAAGTGGTACTTATTAGTAAAAGGTTAGTATGCAACTGTGTCACCAATAGGAAGTAAATGGAAAACAGTGAATTGTGGAATAATGATGTAAAGGTTGAATTGAGGGGTAAAAAGGAGGAGTACTTGCTTTTTTCCATCGAATTTAAGGCACAGAATCAACGAAGGGAGTATCACGCAGAAGATTTGCAGGGCGGAGGAAATTGGAAAGAAATCAATTTTATTAAACCGGTGAAGTTTCGGCCAAAATATGGTTTTAAATATAGAAACAATATGAATGCCAAGCCTCATGGCAATTCCACACATCACTTTATACGTCTTAGTTGTATAAAGACTTGATTACCTTTGAAATTATTAAATTAACTCCCAAAAAAACATGTTCGAGATACTTGGCAGCAAATAGATGCCTACCAACTTTCTCTCAAGGATGGCATATTATTTAAAACTATCGAACCTTTAATCCTATCACAACTTTTAAGCGACATCATGCAAGCCCACACTCATAAGATGAACACCATTGGCATAAACTCCTCATATATTTTAGATCCTAACAAAGTTATAAGAAATCTTTCAGATTATATGAGTATATGTATATTATCAACACTTCGACCTGGAAAGATGATTGCTTTCACTTAGGTCAGATTTCAGACTTACACACTTTTCTTACTCAGAGTCTTGATGTTCTACATTGAAAAAGTAGTCAAGGTCCTAAAATCTAGTCCATATTATGGCTCTTTAAATAGATTTTTAACTTAACTTTGGAATATTTTGCTCGAAATATATGAAAATTTAGGTTGTAAAACTATCTTTATCCTTTTTTTGTTAACCTAAATTTTAGTATATTTGGAGTAAAATATTCGAAAGTTCAGTTATAAATCTATTTAAAGAGCCATACATAATATGGACCAGATTTTAGGTCCTTAAAACCTTATCAATGTAAAACAGGAAGGTTTAAAATAAGAAATTCTTTGAAAACTGACCCCATAAATGTTTACTTAAACAAAAGAAGTACATTTTTGGCACTCTTATCGAAATTCGAAAAGATTCATAGGCCGCTGAAACAAATTCTATTGAAAATAGAAGACAATCTCAATCAGTTTCTTAATAATTCGGAATCTTTATTAAATATCAGCTCTTAACTTTATACTAATTTTCCTGCTGCTAGTGTTTGCTAAGCAAACATGTAGTGTCGTTCTAATATACATAAAGGTGACACAAAATAAAGCCGGATATTTGTCTCCTATAGTTTGCCGCTTACATAATTTCCAAATATTTTATTGAGAATTGCTGTCCCCAATATTAAATAGTGATTACGCGATGGAAAAGATTTGCTATTAAGTTGATTCAAGTGATATTTTTAATAAATCTCGAAAATGAATCACTTTTTACAACATTACTATTAATAAAATAAAGACCTTTATTTAAGAAACATTTTAAACGTTCCCTTACCTTGTATAGTTTTAGTTCACCAAACTAATATATTTAGTATGGGGAAACCATTTGGTCTCCTGGCAAGAGAATTTGTAATGACAGATCTTAAAGGAAAACTTTTCTAAAATCCCACTTTTTTGTGAACTTTTGTTACGTGTATTTTTGTAAATAGTCAATCTCAATTTTCAAACAATGTAATCAAGCTGAAAAATTGAATTTTAGAAACACCATTTCCCCACGTATAAATATTACTATGGAAATTGAAACTTAAAACGCCATTCCATTTAAACATAAATATGCTAATAAAATAAACTAAACATGGCATTAAATCAGCAGCACTATACAGAAAACCTACTAATACAGGGTAGAGATTAGACTTTTTTTTTAGTTTAGCGAACTAAAATACCAAATTTCTTTCAACAATATGTACTGGTTGGTATACAACCTAGAAATGTTCATTCGCACATTTTTAAATTCAAAAACCTAGGCTTAAGCGTAGTAAAAGACAAGTACTCTTCAATAACGCCGGAATTACTTAAGAGAAGCTATATTTATTTATTGTTAAATACATTTTTGGATCAATCAAATTTTTAAAAATTTTTTGTCACGTATCTATAAAGTAAATCATTCTTTATCATATAAGATACTGTTCCACCCAAGGGCCCTTAGGAGCTTAGTCATTTATTTAATAATAATTCCAGGCTGTCCTAAGGCACACTATATTGTAAGATCCGTTTTGACTCTAGAGGCAAAAAACTGTTCCAATATGGGGATTATTAATAAGTTAGATGAGATATTTCACAGCAAAGAAATATTTTTTAGAAGAAACCACATCATTAAGTGTTAAGCAGATATTTCCTTAGATGATCTGACAATTTTAAATTCACAAATGCCTTAATATCCTCCGCATTTTAGAAAAGCTATACAAATATAGGACACTTTAACCCTTTTTGTTTTATAATTTCACCTGATAACAATCACAAACCACTCAGTATTCTTTGCCTGGAACCCGTGACAAAATGATGTGTTATATTCGGTTCTGAGACAAAGTTCTCGCGTACATTCATTCCATCGATTACATATATACTCGTACTACCGAGCAAAATAGAGAATAATTTTCCTTTAAAAAATATTTTTAAAATATAACGAATAGGTAAATGAAATTTCCATTAAAACATTTTAATACGATTTCATATGACACAATCGTATATTTAAGAAATTATACTAAATAAACTAACAAAATAAAATATTGAGACGTATAAGATAAGAGGACGATTTTCCAGAGACATTCTAGAATTTTATTAGCATCATCTGCAACCATTTTTCTCAGTAGGTAAGAACTTCACAACTGCCATTATTGTCTTAATTACTCTTCATAGATGCCACCACAGGTGAAAGTGACTCCTGAGTTTCGTCAATTAAGTGCTCACTTGAAGGCTTATGGGAGAACTCTCTATGTGATTTTAAGAGTGGTACGAAGGTCCAAGGGTATGATTTCGCACGTTAAGGAGTTATATATATGAAATCAAAATCTATAAATCTCTCGCAAAATTTGGTTGACCCCGCATAATGGATCCCTTCCAGACTACAGAAGGAATTTCTTGAAAAATTATGAGAAATAGGGACAAATAACTGAGCCGTTTCACAGTGTCTAGTTGCCTTAATGCATCTGGATTTAAATCTCTTATTTAAAAACCAAACTAATCAACAGTCAGAAGAAACAAAAGGCAAGAATCGAATATGCTGAAGCTCATGCTCTTTGGAGACATGAAGATTTGGAGAGAATTCATTTAGGGGGATGACAGTAAATTTAATTTATTTGGATCTGATGGCAGAGTCTTTGTTACACGCGCGTCAAGTGGCAGACCTAATCTCAATATGTTTAAAGGTCTGCCAATGATGAAAGATGCAGCTTCGTGGTATGGGTAATGTGTACCTACACAGCATACGTCTTGTCAAACATTCACTCCGAGCATCTGTACCGGCCATCATTATTTTAGGCACGACAATATGCCATGAAATATTGCAAAGAGTGTAAAATAATATTTCGAAGAGAAGGTATCAAACTAATGAAGAATCATAGTAGAAGTCTGGGCCAGCATCCAAATTGGGCAAGAATAGAATAAAATAACATCAGAATTTTGCAAGGAAATGGTGAGGTCCTGTGGTCGTCGTTGCGCCGTAGTAAGACAAAATAAAGGTTTCCACACCTCATACTTAGTTTTATGTTTCATCTTTGTAAAATCTTTCTTTGATTCTAGTGTATATGTTAGCTAAGTTATTCTGAGAATGGTCGTTCTCTTATTTTGCACATGTAAATATTTATTTTGTTATTTTATTAGGCCTAATTTCTTGAATATACGATTGTATCATATGAAATCTTCATAATATATATTAAATGCATATCTTTATGTATCATGGAAATTTCGTTTACATACTCATACTATTGTTTGAAGATATTGTAATAAAGTAAAATAGTTTTTATTTGCTCAGTTATGTAAGGCATGTCCATATATTAAATAAATGCTGCCGTCTTCAGTTTCATAATTATAATCATTATTTGTTTTTCAGCACTTCTACCAGTCTATCTTGATTATTACTATAAATTTAAATCCTTTTTACAACCCTATCACATTTTTCAAAATTTAAGTCTCGTTTACCTTAATTCTTTATTTAATTATTAGGTACAATTTTATTTGCCTTAATTCATTATTTTTAAATTTTTAGTACTTTTTGTTCACTATTTATAATCAATTTGAAAAGAATTACGCTGCTATCTGTAGTTTTTCTCTGTTTTAAAGAAATAATTTCGCCTTCTTTGTTTATCTCTATTATAAACAAAAGAAGATGAGCATATAATGATCGAAAGGTCGCTGTAAAATATAAATGGTGGCCTTACTAATTTTCTTCGCATTGGCTTTTCTGCTTCATATATAATTCAAGCTCTCTACAAACAGTCTACTTCGTGTTATATATATATATATATATATATATATATATATATATATAGAGAGAGAGAGAGAGAGAGAGAGAGAGAGAGAGAGAGAGATAAACAAAGAAGGCGAAATTATTTCTTTAAAACAGAGAAAAACTACAGATGGCAGCGTAATTCTTTTCAAATTGATTATAAATAGTGAACAAAAAGTTTCATGTAAATCTTTTAAGATTTAGGAGTCACACAGGGTAGTTGATTTTTCGAGACCATACAAGTGTTCATTTCTCAAGCTTATTTATTCACATCAACTATAAATGCCACAGAAACTAAACTATTTGCTTTGAAGTGAGGTAAATAACTATTCTAGGAACATTTCACGATAAGGCAGTGTATATAGGAGGAATATTACTCTGATACTATACAAGGAACACTTAGAAACAGTGATAGGAATGGTACATTTCCTAGACTTTCTTTAAAATAAAACTGAAAATGGCTGAAATAACGATTAAAACGATTTGTATATTCCTTTGCAAGATCAGTTAGGGTTCAAGTTCAGCCATCGGTGGCACTCGACTGCTCGCAGGAGAGCTTGTCGATTTCTCTCGTCCTTGGTGAGGATCTGGGAATAATCAGTGATCAGTTTGATCGCCTGTTCCGCTGCATCATTGGTCACTGCCAGATGGTAGACGGTCTCCTTTCTCTGGTTGTACGCCTCGTTTTCCTTCCAATTTTACAGAGGAGATTGAAGAACCGAGGCATCCAACTTCAGTGACTGCTTGGCGACAAGGTCGCTCAAAGTCACCGAAGAAGGATCTTGGGGCGCTGTCCTCCATCTCTTCCTATCGAGGTCCCTGTCAATGGCCAGCTTCTCCACTATTTTGGTCTTCTACTCTATCGTGACTATGTCGCTGAAAAAGGTAAGGTCGACGAGGTACGTCCCCAAGTACCAAAAGTGCCGCTTGAAGGTCTTCACCGTGGCCTACGACATCTTTGAGTTGAGATCTCTGTAGTTGAGGAGATCCTGGAAGAGATTGAGATCAAAGGAAGGGGTGTCTGCGGCCAAGGTAGCCTAAAACCAGGCACGGGCATAGATTAGGATGATGAACGCACTCATCTCCTGGAGGCTACGCAGTTTACTCGCCGTGAGTTCGAACTCGTCCTTTAACATCGTAATCTTGAGCATGTAAATCGCCTTCGCCATTCATCTCGCGTGGTGATGAGCTTTGGGTTTGCGGAAGTTAGTGGGAACCTCTTCTTGATGGCATTTCCCGCTTGTTTCGCGAACTCTTTATAAGCGTCTCTTGTCGTTTCGGTCGCCTTAGCAAGAGACTCAAGGGTTGTCCTCTTCCATTTGTCATGGTCACCCAACCGAGGCTCGTGAATGAGCGTAGCATTGGCATGTACGATAGTGGGCTACTTCTTGTGGAACCGTTTGAATAGTTCAACGTCTGGGCCGGACGTAGCGTCGCCGAAGGTGACATTAAAGGCTGAGGCCAAAATGAACTCCATAACGTGATGGCGGCACGCCAAGTTCAATAACGGACGACCCAACTTCTGTTCAAGGAGTGTGCAACAGCCAGCATGGACGCCTGTATTTGAAGCGGTGTTGTCTAAGAAGAGACCTCCAACTCTGTTTTCGAACTTCCAGTGTCTGATGGTTTCCTTGACCTTGCTGGCCATTGCTTATATGGTATCGGATGGCAAGCAGGGATAGCCAGGAGCTTGTCTCCTTGGGGGACGGACTGGTGGCAATGATGGCCAAGCAATCGACATGACCTTGACTTTTTGATCTGGACAAGAGTTTCCCGTCCTAATGAAGGATGAGAACCGCGTCGTACTCCTGTACTTGGATTTGATAATCCTAACGGCTGTTTCTGCTGTCTCCTTCCGCCACACTTCCAGGTGTCGGCAAATGGACGAGGTGGACGGCTTCCGCATTCCCTAGTCGGCAGCGATGGCAGAGAATATGTGGTGTGCTCCAAGAGTGGTTAATTTGACCCTGTCAGCCGCTGCTGCAAGCTACTTCGTGATCTTAAGCCTTGTCGGAGGAGAACCAGAAGCAGCGGCGCTTCCCAAAGCAGGACAGTAGGTGGCGGACGAAGAAGTTGATGTAGAAGCTGTGCTGGAACTCCGGCTCGCCAGCTCAACCGTCTCTTCCCTCTCCGAAGTCTCCGCTAACTCCTTCTCCTTCATATTTCTCTCAGCAGCCGACCTCTCATGTTTTCTAGACTCTTCTGCCACGCTCTCATTGTCAAAAGTACTCATGATTATTTTCCTTTGGCCCCTTTGGTCATCGAGGAAGTTCTTGTTCTCCTGGTTGAGGTGGATCATGTAGGAAGAAGTGGCAGGGGCTGCGATGTCGAGCAGTAATGACAAGTATCCCTGGAGGAGGGTGTCGGAGACCTTTTTCCTCTCGGGTTAACGTTCTTTCGCCTTCTTACGGACTTCATACCTCTCGACGAGGGTTTCCAGTTTTTTCATGATTGATCGCTGCGGGACAACAGGAATTTGGGCACGTTCCCAAACTTTGACGACTTCGTTGATGACAGCTTTTCGGTCGTCCTTGCTGTTCGCTCCATGACAGAAGAGTCGCCACAGAATATCGCGCCTGTTGGAAGCACAATCTAGCTGAGGGCTTCAAGGGATTTTGCCAACAAAACAGCTCAATCTGTTTCCGAGTAGAACTCGCTATTTAGACCTGAGGAGAAAACGAGGATGTCTTTAGCTTAGTTCTGGGTCTGAGAGTATAAAGCCACAGCAATATCATAACAGCAAAAACTACGTCGGGGTATGCACAAAACGAATTGACATCAGCAAGAAATATTTCTAAAGGCATAGCGCCCACAACACAGGTACGCCATGCTAAGGTAGAGCAAAGCAAACTTTGGATTACTTGGTGCGACCGCTCAACATGCTTAGATTTGGACGAAACTCCGGATTTGGGAGTTTCTCACGAAGCCTCATAATAATTCATGAGTGCAGAAACAAAAAGTTCACTTTGAAATTTTTACTATATATCCGTGACCCACCCTCATATATATATATATATATATATATATATATATATATATATATATATATATATATATATATATATATATATATATATATATATATATATACATATATATATATATACATAATTACTTTTAGGAGAGCCATTGCTATGGTAGTTTCAATTAATATAGAAGAATTACGGCAACTAAGAGCAGATGCAAACTTATGTCATTAGGATGTTTTTCCAACGCTCTGTTACACTCGTTTTTCTATCTTTCTAGATGTTTGTGTGTGTGGTAGAAAAAGGTTTTTTAAACAAACTTAAACTTATACTTTTACACGAGGGGTCATTAAAACGTCTTTTGCAGTGTGTAAAATTGTTTTACATTGGAATAAAAAGAATCGACATCTTTCCTTCCCTGCGCGCAGGCCACTACAAGTCCAACAATGCCAAGCAGCTCAACTTCAGCCGGATGACTGTCCATGAAGTCGCAGAGAAGCTTAGTTGAGGCAGAAATCAATTTATAAATCGTTTGGCTGTGAAAAGGGACTTGGAAAGTGCTCCGAAACTCAAAATGCTTCCGTTCCTGAAGAAGATGAACATCTCGGTGGCCACTGTATCAATAGGCGTCAAGAAGGAGGGCGATAAGTGTTTGAGGACTGTACAAAGGCCTCTTTTCAACGACCTTATGCAAGAAAAACCTCCGGAGCGCTATTGTCGGCTTCTCAATGACTTGAAGATTCATAGCAATCTAAAAAAAATTCTGTGATAAAAAAAAATCACGATCGTTCTGGTCATCGACAAGCAGAACGAGCGCGTCGTAAGCTAAGGCCAGGACGTCTCCTAGGTGTGCTACCTATCTACAATGAAGCTTAGCGTCGTGGATTGGAATGGGAAAAAGATGCCCCTCGTGTGGTTTATATCTGGTTACATGCTCACTGCAGCCGAATTCAGGGACATCTTGGCAACAAAAGTCCTGCTCTGTGTGAGTAAGATCATGAAAAAGGCGGACTACGTGTTTTAGCAGGACGGTGCCACGGCTCATACGGCCAAATCAATGCAAGACTGGTTGGGGTTGAACATGAGTCTCAATCACCTCAATTAAATTCTATGGGTGCAATGTCCAGGCAAAGGTCTATAAGGTCTACCACATCAATATCGACGTGCATAAGTCATTCTTTAACCTAGGGCCGACCAGCAGCAGTAAGGCCTTCAAGTCTTGCTTGGAGCACGTGATTGCCGCCGAAAGACGACACTTTGAGTTACAAAGTAGACACATATTTATATTTTAAAACATTAAAAACGTGTCTAACACTATAAAAACTATCATTATATCTTTCGATGAGAGCATCGTAACGAACGTAATAAGGCTTTTGCCATACCCAGTACATTCTTCTCATGTTTATCATTATAAGTTATAGCAATCAAGTAATTTTTGAAGCTATTTATATTAAAATAACTACTTACATTTATATTAATTTTAAAAGTAATATACTTTGCATCAGTTTATACAATTGTTTCTATCTTTTTACTAACTTTTCAATATCATCTTTATAAAAATCGTTTGACCTTGATTAAAAAGGTTTTTCTGGTTGTTTTGGCCTCTTTATCTTTTTGACGTCTTAATTCTTTTCAAGTGATTTGCTAAACTTCTAATAAAAATAGTAATCTAATATGGCTAAGTCTGCCAAGTATGGTATCTATTCTAATGAAGAACACTGCTTCTATTTATTCATGCTGCAATTTTTTCTTAAAAACCCTCTAAGTAAACTATGGTTTAGGTTAAGAAGTTTAAAATGGCTTATGGAATTCATACTAATAAAATAATGATACAAATAAAAAAATGCTGCATTAATCATGAGATCAACAAATAATTATTTAATCCCTGAATCTCTAGCTTCAGGGTACTTGAATCATATCCAGAACAAAACATTTTAATGAAATGCAATGTGTGCCGTAACATTTTAGCAAAGAAAAATTAATTGTAATTAGAGCTATACTTCTACAAATGGGACACGTTTTAAGAGCAATAAGCAAAGGTGCAGAAGGTGAATTAAAAGAAATAGCTTTCAGAATATTTAGTAATTCAAATATACGTAGAAAATTTATATAGGGATAGAGGACATGAGAGAGAATCGACCAAAATTTAGCTGTTTCGTGAGAGGGAAACCTGTTCTACATGACCTTCCAGCGTGTTGCCCCTCTCCCATAGAAGGGTTGGTATAGTTAAACCGATAGAGCTTTCTTCGCAAGAGAAATACCTATTGATAAAATTCCAATGAAAGGGAAGCTAATGTAAGGGTGTCATTTTACAGGAGAAGTGAAGCGATTAAGAGTATATACTGGTTTGGAGTGACAAACTTTAAATCCACAAAAAGGGAAGAACTTCTGGATTAGAAAGCGGATTTCATTGGCCATTTTAAGGTTCTAAGTACTAAAGAATGGAAGAGACAAATCTTATTAGTTTATGAGGAATAGTTTTAATTGCGATGGGGATTAAGTTAGTATTTAATATATTTTTATGAGAAAAACTAAGGGAAGCACTGGGAATCCTTCTCTGTGTAAAACATTTTGAAATAGAATCTTTCTTACAAAAGTATATAAGTAGAGCCTAACTTAATGGTTCTGTGAAGAAAAGACACGATAGAGTTGAGTTGAAAGAAACGTAAAATAAAACTAAAAGGCTGATTTCCAGGTCAACGATAGTGGGATTACGGTATACGGTAGACGAAACACCGGTGGGGCTACAGTTAGGCTCTAAATAAAACAGAGAACCCTTATTTCGTTTGAACCTGTTCAGAGCTATGAAATCTCCTGGAAACATGAAAATATTTGGGAAACTGAGGACTTAAATAGTCGCAGTCCACTTTCTTTTGAAGGGAATGTTCTTTATTTAAAAGGAAATAAGAATGGAAAACTAATAGGTCAAGAAGGATGTGAAATTGAGCAAAATAACCTGAAATCTGTTTAGTGGAACCAAAAAGCCTCGTATGTAGTGCGATATCAATGGTTTCTTATACTGGCATATTAGAGCAAAATACTTGTGACATTAAACCTAGCGAGTACTAGTGGGCGTTAAGAATAATTAAAAATTACTTCAGAAATTCTAAAGAAACCCTAGGGTAAATTTATTGGTGTTAAGAGGAATGAACAGGAGTTTAAAGAAGGGAAATAATGGGACAAAGGGTGATTAAAGGTTTATGTACCGACAACAATCTTTTACAATTTTATTAACAAACTGGGTTAATTCTGCAAGTAATTTAATGTCATTGTTTTGAAAATATTTGAAAGGCCAATATTGTATTAGTTAACCACAGAAGTGGCCTTTATCGTAATAAACAGTAGGGAACTTGTTAATCTGTTGGTTACTGAGGGTTAGAGAAAAAGCAGTATCCCTTTAAAAGTACTGGTGGGTCGTTAATTCATCATATGAATGAATATAAAATGAAGAGTTAGAAAAGGCCCAGTGGATGAGGTGGCTAATCACATTGATTTTAAAAGAAAAAGAAATAGAACGAAAATCGTCTGTGAGCAGGTTGGCGATAAACAGGTAAGGAAGGACCTCAACATAGTTGGACCTAGTTTTTATTCCTTAAAAGTGGCAAAATCCTGTATATAATGACAGTAATTTACTTGGGTAATATAGAAGGAAGAGTGATTCATGGGTGGCACATACATATATGAGACATGGTGAGTCCGAGGGGTTAGTGAATCAATATACATTCTTTTAACAAGTATAACTCATTTTAAAGAGGAAATATAAGTTTGAGTCATAGAGTTCAAGGAGGAATCGGAAGTGGTCACGAGTACAGCCTGAGGAATCATTTGACGAATAAAACCAAATTTTAATTCATATTTGATTAGATTATATTAGAATATTACAAAGTAATATTGGTAAATGGAATTAGCTATATTAAAGCTGGTCATTGAATTTCATCAGAAGCAGTCCTAAGTGTATTTATTTCGACGAAGATCTTTTAGTTAGTTAGCCAGGGTGTACTGATTTTGAGTAAGTCAAGATAATAATGGAACTACAACTTTTCTTCCAAATTTGGTGTATTGGAAGCGGTCAAGTTAGGACGAAAGAACGTTTAGTTTCTGACTCTTGGGCAATATGAGTAGAGGGACAACCAACTAAATGGATGTTATAGCAGAAGCGGTGAGTCTTTGATTTTAAAAAAAGCCATTTTCTACAAATATAGTAATATAAGACAAAGATAAATTTACTTTGTTTCATCTAAGAAAACTATCTCAGTTTTTATATTTGACCGAGATATATTGAGTTGAATCCAATGATTTTACTTAGTTAAAAAATCTTTAGAAAATACAGAGAAAAGATACATTCTAGGACGGCAAGTTATAAAAATTGTACATATGGCTTCGTGGGTGAAAACCACGAGCTGTATCAGGATATGGAATAATTAAGCATACAAGAGGTTTAATTGCTGGGAGATGTCTGAAAATAAGGAGGCAGTTAGAGTAGATTACAGTCACTGAAATTCTAAAATGTGAGGCGGTTGGGTTATAGAATGAATCTGGTGACCAGGTTGTAAAATATTTGTAAGTGAGAGAGTGACAGGGCTGAGACTAGTGCAATAATAGTACCTCTATACAACTGGAAGCGGGGTAGATGCTGAATACAAGAACTAGTGGGGGGTACATATTTATGTCTGCATTGTTGTAAGTAAAGTTCATGGTAAAATTCTTATAAGGCGTATAAGAAACATATGCAACTAAGGGTTAGATGGGATATTTAAAAGGGGGTAAGGAATGGCCATACTTACTTAGTATGTATTTGACTGAGACTATGTCATGGGCAGACAAGGAAACACCTCAAGTGAGAGCAATACTGTTGTTGTACAAACTGAGAGGCATGTTTGTTGTGTGAAAGGAGGTTAGAGTGACGAAGAATTTAATACGAGATTTTATTCGTATAAAAAGGGTGTGAATGAAATTATGACGAGAATTTTATGAAGTATTACAAACATGTAATTAAAATAGATAGAAATTGAATAAACAAAAGGAGGGTCAAGCTGTGTTATGGGTTAGAAAGGGGTAAAACGTGCATGGGTTGATTCTGTGAATGATTAATTAGAGAAAATGGGCTCACCGAGGAGGAAGTGGATTGCTTGTTTATGAAAGGAGTGAATTGAAGGTTTCGTGATAAGTATGGGAAGGGATTTTGGCACAGCGATAAACCCTTAATTGAGGAGATGCTACAGCACATAAAACCTTTTCACTACGAGGAAAATTCGGAGTTGCCAACTTAAAAGGAAATAAAAAGGGCAGGGTGGCGTGTAATTTTAGTTTCTTCGAAGCGCTCCCACGTTTGTGGAAATGCCATTAATGATATGATGAAAAGGAGGAACATGACGGTTGTTAAGAGTAATGACCATTTTATCG
Organism: Ceratothoa steindachneri; assembly: GCA_963969495.1. Classification (NCBI taxonomy): domain Eukaryota; kingdom Metazoa; phylum Arthropoda; class Malacostraca; order Isopoda; family Cymothoidae; genus Ceratothoa; species Ceratothoa steindachneri. The sequence continues at coordinate 126,945,802 of OZ018328.1, read as the reverse complement.
GTAAAATATAATATTTTTCGATAGTTTTTATCGAGTTTACAAACTAAGTCGGATACCTGCGTGATGGCAAATGACTTTAAACCCCGTAGCAACGATAAAATGAAGAGAAAGGTGTTCACCCTCATTTTGAGCTATAAAATCTAAAATCACGACTCAACTTCTCCACACCCACATCCTCAACATAAAAACACAAACTAAACAAACGCTCTAAAACCACCTCACAAAATAAAAAGAGAAGGGGCAACATAAGGACCACGATGGGTTCGTCTAAGAAATCGGGTGAAGGGAATGGCAATACAAGTAATGGGAAAGAAGGGTAATCAACTTAATAGCAGAAAGGAACAATTAAGGACCTTCTGGGGAAAGAATCTTCTCAGTATCCCACCTAAATGCTACAAAGCACGAAATGAAGGGGGAAGAAACAAAAGTATTGCGTCCCGGGACAAACAACTAGCATGAATACTAGTTTTCCGATAACACCCCCTCAATAAGCACATAACCATTTCTGATCACTGTAAAAATCTAAAGTAATGTAAATTCTTTTATTTTACATTTTAAATTGTATCTACAATTCCTTATATTGTTTCGTATTTTACTTTTCCCGTTTCGCTTTAAAATAGTGAATTATCATTTTATTGTTACCTTTTCCCGTCCTTTTTTTTAAATCTGTAATATACATAGTATCATGGTTAACCTTTCGTCTCCTTGCTCATAAATAGCGTAATATACGAGTAGTTCCATAGTTACCTTTTCTAGTCATTGTTCTTTAATAGTGTAATATAGTTTAATCGTTAAATTTTCCTACTCCTTTCTTCAATATTGTTATTTCACATCTTAAGGCAAAACTCAATTTATCTCACCTTTGACTAACTTCCCAGACCCTTAAACCGTAATCCCGTATTTGTAAGGGAAGATCTCTGACGGAGATGATACTTTTCCAATAGCTATTCAGATATAAAAGAATCACCAAACTTCACATAACAATATATCTAAAGCCTATGTTCGATATCTTTTATTATTTAGATGCATTCAAACGCGAAAGTAAGAAAGCAGTTAGAAATTATAGACTCATTTCTTTCTTAAAATTGGGCAAAAGTTTTAGAAAATGTATTCAGCTCATAGTTTATACGGAGAAAAATAACTTATTTGACCGGCACCATTTTTTTTTATTTAAATAAATTAAGGAAAGATGTTGTTTGGAGCCTCTTTAAGAAGAAAATCACGTTTTCATAAGCAACCGACCAAACACAAAGAGGTTTCATGAAAATTCAAACAGGCTTTGACCAACGTCTAGTGAGACCCATTAATAAAAATGAGTCTAACGAATAAGTTAGGGTGTTTGCATTCTAACTTTTTTTAACGACAGTCTAACACAAAATAGTGTATATGACCAAACAGCCTGAGACTTTTTCTATTGATGAGAGAAGGCCATGGGGAAGCTCTCCTTACCCCAGAGTTTTTAGGTCCTTTTCAAAAATGGTCTTCTATTACCGACCATATTGAAACCACTTAGTACATTAACTAGTACTTGTTAGAAATAACACGTACAAAAGAAATGCATAGATTAGAACTCAACTCGAGTGACAAATAGTAAAATTTATAATACTTCTGAAGTGAAAATGGGTAGAAACATTACTATGAGAAATATTTATACTTAAGTAACTCCAAGAGTTAAAAATCACAAAATATGTTATAAATATGTTAAGTGGCAACATATCAGACCAAATTAATTGAGTGTTTATCAATGAAAGCTTCTTGTGGAGTCATTTGTTGACAACTGAATAATTTTAAAGCACTTTTCCAACTTGGAAGGACTTTTCAATTTTTTATTTTCATATAAATTTCCTGAATAAAATTGTAACTCTAAATTTCTTGACAAAGTTTTTGCTTTTCGAAGATTTCCCCCATTCATATCTTCTTCCAGTGAATTCAAATTGCACCAATAGTGCCAATTTATATAAAGAAGTGAAAAATAGTTGCTTTTGCGCAGTGGTTATTCGACAAATGGGAAAATATTCAATATAAATTAATTATTGTATAGATATATGCATTTTACGTGGGTAGAAAAGCTACAAAATTAAAAAAATAAGATTTTTTTCTTCTCAAAAATAGAAATCGACCACTTTTGTCAACGTCCATAAAAAGGATGCACACTTTACTCGAAGAATGAAATCATAAAATATGAAGATACTTTTTGGCTTAACTTCAAAGTTAAGTAGCCACGCGGGCGAAGCCTGCATAAAGTTTGGGTTAAGTAAAGATAATCCTTCCCAGAAAAACTAGTAAAGTTGTCAACTCCCCAAAATGACCTAGTCAAAATAATCTTGTAATGTAAGAAGAGTAAAACAAAGCACCCTAACGTAAAGATTGGATTTGAAAAAAAAAGATTTTTATGTAAACAATTTAAAGGAATTATTAAACTTTAATTAATATAATTATTCATTTGAATTCATTATTTCATGATTGACAGTGTAATGTGCATAGCCAATGCCATTTTCCATGTTTAGGTCACTGTGTAGACTTGCTTCCGATAGCTGCACTCTATCATTCAACACTCTCCAATAAAACCAATGAAGGAAATGTTGAAGAATCAACGGATCATGTCAAGCAAAGGGAACTGAACACCTGCAAGGATCTCCTTTCATGAATCTGGAATTTGGAGGCTCGAGATTTTTGACATGTTAAAATTGAGTTTGCTTTTATAACCACATACGATATGCTTAAGTTAGATTATCACATATTAACCTATCTAACCTAACCTAGCTTAAATATCATCGGAGTAGTGAGCTTATGATCCAAGATTATGTGTTTTTCTCAGTTATTCGCCACCAGTTGGGTAAATGAAGTAGTTGAACACAAGGAGCAAGAAAAGTCTTTGCCAATAATCGAAAAAGTGTTGAAAAACGGATTAATAATTACCAAATGGAGATAGATGGCCAGAGCATAGAAATCTGGTCAATAATCTTAATAACCAGCACAGAACCGTTATCCATTCTTTTGTTTGTTTTCCCCACACAGGCGTTCATACACACTATAGGCAAAAAGGCAAAATACAAAATATGAGATGCAACTGGACATTTCTTCCACGTCATTTAAAACAGTTTACGTGGATGGACAGAAATAAAGTAAACCAATTAATAAGTTTGTGTAACGCAATTGAGACTCATTTTTTTATTAACTATATTATACCATTAATTTTGTTAAACTGAAGATCAGGTATATTTAATTTTTTTCTTACCGCGGTACTTATATTGAGGTTGTTTCTATTGCTATGGTAAAATTGCCTTCTCATGTTTATGATACATATTCGAAACAATAAAGTAGTCTAAGGCGTACGTCTCCAATGATGCCCTGATTTATAGCTAAAGCAAATCGCATCCATTTGCACACTTTCCCCGGAGCTAACCGAGTTTGATGGGGTTCTCGTTAAAATGTTTTACTAATTTCACGGAAAATGCTAAAATGTCAATCAGGTATTCTACCCATACAATCATACAATCTTACCTTATGTTCGAAAGTTAATAAGGGAAGATCTGTAAAGAAAATGGTAAAGATATTGGAAGTGAAAATGTGTATAAGACAGCCCTAGCTCCCCCTGCAGGCATTGAGGACGGGAGGACTCACAATCTTCTAGATGTCGCCTGCATCAGATTTGCCTTTATTAAACATGTCATACAATGTATTTTGTATTTTTCAGTCAAATAACAATTAGGTATTTTTACGGAATTACCAAAGCCAGACAAAGAAGGTACTTTGTTTGGTGCACTCGTGTGTAACTTGTGAATCGCTATTACATTATTTAGATGAAAAAAAGGAAAATGATTGACTTTTTTTGGATGAATGGCGTTTAGTAAATATATATGCTTAAAAATTCAATTAGAAGTTTTATTTGCCTTGTTTTGTATGATTGAATGTTCTTAGATATTAAATAATTTTTGAAGAAGTTTATCAATCAAATGAAAATTAAATTAAATGAAAATTAAATCTTCTGTGCTCAAAATATGACAAAATATTTACAAACAGGTCTGTGTACAAATGAATAAAATGATAAATTAAATGGATTGGTTCTATTGCAAAAAATAAAAACAGCTTGGCAAATATTTAAGGGACAAGTGGGTATCAAAATGTGGGGGTTAAGGGTCAACTTAACAACATCTCTCAAGATTAGTTTGAATTTATGCTGCCCTCAAGTGCGCTAGTCAAATGATTATTTATGCTCATTAAGTAATACAAACATCCTAGAAATATAGAATTATTAATCCACTATTTTTTACTATGTTCTATTCAATTTTGCTAGCGATATTTTTTCTATCGATTTGAGGGCCCAACGCACTAGCATACCCGCTATTTCCATATTTTACTTAAAAAATAAAGCTCAATCATTACAAGGTAGATATGTCCTGAAGCACACAAAGTTACAATTTTGAGAGTTTGAGGAAAATTGACGTCCCATTTGACCTAGAGACCGGTAAGCTTCAAATGGGCAAAACTGGGACCTCTATTTTTCAAAGGGGCAATTTGAAATTAATACGAGTCTCCAATTTAAAATCTATGATAAGGATATTTAAGTATTAGCATAGTTAGTTAGAACGACCCTTCTTTATGAGTTAGGTGGTTGCTATCTCTAAACAAACATGAATCGTAACGAATACTGGAATTAAAAAAAACATATCTTATTGAAGATTCTCTTAAAGTGAATGTTTAGATTAAAGAGCAAACTTATTACTTGCGAAATAAAATGTGCTTCTTGTAACTTGGTTATGAATTAGACGAAATCTGGTGCAAGTTTGGCTAAATATATTGGGAAGTGTCAAAATAGGGACTGTACCAAGCGCAAAAATAAAGAGTCAATTAGAAAGAAGTGTTTCTGTTTTATTCTAAATTGGGCATATAAAAATATTGCTAGGCAATGCATCCTGAGCCAAACGAGAAAACAAACAAATAAAAGAAACACTGCTTTCCTCAAAACACAACCTTCAACACCTTAATGTCACTAGGTAATAGGCAAAATCAAGACACATAATAAACTTGAAAGAGAAAGATGTGGTTTGGTAATGAGAGCTTTTAATGGATATAATGCAAAAAAAACGGCACGCCTTCAATGATCAAGGCTGGTCGGGCAAAACTCAAAATTTTATCCGGCCTTCCACTGCTGCTTTATTCTCAATGTTATCTGATGTCTCTTTTCCTTTTTTATCGTATATTTCTGATAGAATTTTACCCCTCAATATTTTCTCTGTTTGAAATTTTATTCCTAATTTTATTCATTAATAGTTTCTTCTCTGTACTGTTTGCCAATTTTTATTTACATAGGAATTACTCGTATTATAGTGATGCCCTCTTTTGATAATAATAATAATAATAAAAATAATAAGTCTTTTGTAATGCGCTCTTCAAGGCCTGAGGCCTTCCCAGAGCGCACGTTGTGCTGAGATGAGAATGGAAATTCAATGGAAATTCAAGAGGGGGGAGAAGGCAATACTAAAAAGATGCGTTTTCAGGAGACGCTTAAATGTGGTAAGAGAGGGAGAAGACCTGATTTCAGCAGGAAGAGCATTCCACAACTTAGGACCACAGATTGAAAAGGAGCAGTCCCTCATTGAGCAGAGAGATGAACGAGGAATATTCAAAAGAGGGCATGTGTTGACCGAAGGGCCCGAGGGACATGGCGTGGCGAGAGGGCAGAAGAGAGGTAAGACAGGGCCTTGTTGTTTAGGGCATTAAATGTGAAGAGAAGTATCTTGAAGTGAGTACGGGATCTGACAGGGTGCCAGTACAGTTCATGCAGCAAGGATTTCGAGGGAAAGAAGCGAGGGCGACGGAGGAGAAGCCGGGCGGCCTAGTTCTGTACAAGTTGAAGGGGGCGGAGAGAGGAGGATGGCAGATTCACAAGCAGATAGTTACAGTAGTCAAGGCGTGAGGTTATGAAGGCATGAATAGCAGTCTCAAGACTTTGGCGATCAAAGTGAGAGCAAATGCGAGAGAAGTTACGAAGGAAACATAGAGAGGATTTGCTGACATTGCGTATATGAGACTTAAAGGAGAGATGCTCATCAAAAACAACACCCAAATTCCTAACGCCGTCAGAGAAAATGATAGTATTACCGCACAGAGTAAGCGAGGGAAAGAGAGATTTAGATTCTTTGACAAGGGCAGGGGTGCCGACGAGGAGGACCTCAGTTTTGGAGTGATTAAACCTGAGGAAGTTGGTAGAGAGCAAGTCAGAAATGGAGAAGTAGGCAGCCAGGAGGTCAGTGATAGAGTAGGAAAGAGACGTGGGGGATGAGGAAATGAAAATTTGAGTCTCATCAGCATATAGGTGGAAGAAAGGACCGAGATTACGGAGAAGGTAACTAAGAGGAAAAAGGTAGATACGGAATAGTAGAGGACCAAGGACAGAGCCTTGTGGCACTCCAAAGCGAATGGGGGTAGAGTCGGATAAAACGTCGTCAATCACAACAGATTGGCTACAAGACGAGAGGTAAGAGCGGAACCAGTCAAACACGGTGACTGATATGCCGAGGAAAGAGTGGAGACGATCAAGTAGGACGCTATGGTCAATAGTATCGAAGGCAAAGGAGAGGTCGAGAAGAACGAGGATGGAGGCACAACCCCTGTCCGCGGCTCTTCGTAAGCAATCGGACACATTGAAAAGGGCGGTTTCTGTGGAGTGACCTGAATTGAAACCAGATTGATAGGTTTCCTCAATGTTACAGGCCACCACGTGACTGTTGATACGTAAAGCAACCACTCTCTCCAGAACCTTAGAGAGGAAAGGAATTTGCGAAATCGGGCGATAATTGGAAGGGTCAGTGGGGTTCAGTTGAGGCTTTTTAAGAATCGGACGGATGTGGGCACCTTTGAAGGAAGAGAGAACAAGACCAGTTGCAAGTGAAGTGTTGAACAGGTGAAGAAGCGTTATGAGGATAACAGACAGAATTTTGCATAACAATTTAGGCCGAAAAATGTCCTTTGGGGAGCCCGATTTCTTAGAACGCGGGAGCAGGGCTGTAAGCTCCAACGCGGTCAAAGCGGAGAAAACGATAAGCGGCTGAAGCGGAAAGTCAGGAAGAATGGCAGAAGCCGGGACAGAAGGCTGAGGGAGGAAGGCACGGAAGAAATTCAAGAGAGTAGCAGGGCTAATGGGTGGGGAGACCTGAGCTGGGAAAGTAAGACTATGGAGCAGGTGGAAGACGGTACGGGGATCATTTCTATTATAAGTAAGCAGATTACGTGAGTAGGCTTCACGAGCAGATTTTAATTTCGCCAAATAGAAAGCTATCGCAAGTCGGAACGCCAGGGAGAGAGGGGTCGTGTCTTGCCCATGGATGCAAGCTTTTATAAGGACTCTTTCATGGGCACGCATGGACTGCCTAGCACGGAGGAGTTACATAAAGTACCAAGGGGCACGGTGACAACGGGAGTTCGAAGTGGTGACAAGGGGAGAATGGGCATCAAGACAAGTGAGAAGGGGTTGCTCCAAAGAAGAGAGAATCTGGTCAGGAGAGGCAGAAGCATCAATGTGAGGAAGTTTGGAAGCCACATCATTAGATAGAGAGGGAATATCAATGGAAGCAAGTCATCGGAAAGGCTTAGGATTATGAGACCGCTGGGGAGGTGTATGGAATGGGATAGAGAAGTTGAAGTTGATAAAGAAGTGATCAGATATAGCATTGGACAAATTTGTAGTCGTCAGGTTGGAAATAAGACAGTCAGAGATTACAAGGTCTAAAATGTTACCGTGAGAGTGGGTAGGGGAAGAAACGTGTTGGGTGAGGGAGGAGAGATCAAGGATTTCAGAAAAGGCTTTGCAAATTAGGATTTTGGCCAGGAATGTTGAAATCACCGAGGATTAGCAGAAAACCAGTGGGGGAGAGTCCAGCGAGGAGGTTACTTAATTCATCAAGAAAAAGCTCGAGGGAGGGGCTGGGGGGGGGGGGTAGAGGACTAAGATAGTTAGAGAGGGAGTGGAATCAGAGACATTGATGAGCGCCTCAAAATTAAGAAGAGGGGGAGAGGGCAGATTATTCAGAGGGAAGGAGGCACTGTGAATGAGAGCAACTCCACCACCGCGAGAGTTGCGGGAGGTATGGGAGTGGACATAACCATCAGGGGTAGCGAGATTTAAACAGCAAGCAGAAGGGGCGAGCTAAGTTTCCGTGAGTCCAAGGAGAGTGACTCGAGTGTTAACGATCAGGTCATGAATGTAGTCAGCCTTCTTCGAGAGGCTTCTAACATTGAGGAGAGACGCTGAGAGAACGGTTGAAGGGGTAGGTGAAGAAGGATCAGGGGTAAGGGGGGGGGGTGATTCAAGTAAAAAAGTTTTCTAAGAGCAGGAGCTAAACGGAAACCACGTTTAGTGTGGCGGCGGGAACGATAAATTCCCAGTGCATTAATGTGAGTAAGGGTGTTTTGAGAAACACTGGTAGCAGTTCCATTGAGGGCAAAAATCGTTAACCTATCAATCATAGTGGCTAAGCGACACAATAATGGGAGAAAAGCAAATTAACTATATAAGTAGAGTGGCTTAAGCGACACAATGACGGGAGAAACAACAATCGAGACAAAATGAAGAGTAATCGAATAGTGTGAACAAATGAAATTAAGATAGAAACAAGAAACGAGGGGAAAAAATAGTGACGAATCAGAATTAGTGGTCGGTGAAAGGGGGGAGGCGTGGGCGGGAAGACAGAGCGGAAGTAACAACGAGGCAGCTTGCAAAAAAACACGTGGGTGTGGGAAGACAGAGCGGAGGTAACAAGGGGCCGGCTTGAAAAAGCACAAAAAAACAACACAGCAAATGGTGAAAGCACAGGCAATAACACTGCAAAAAACAAAATTAAAACACAGCCCAAAAGACTGGCCCTTAAATCATTTTGTTTGGTAGATACACGTACATTCGATTCTTTCTTTAGCTATTCTATTTTTAAACCTATACTTTACTCTATATAATTAGCGTCAACTAGGGTAGTGAATACGAATGTTAATAGAATGAGAATAAAATTAAATTTGTGCTCGATTATAAAGTGATCGCAAATTTAAGCCCTACCTCACCTATCGAATCTGACACTTGCATAGCTACTTTGGCTTTGTTCTAAACAAGCTTACATATTAATGAAATACACTTGAGAGTGGAATATATAAAAAATAATATAAATCTAATTGAGAAATGAACAAATCAGTAATACAGACACAGAGTCGCTGAATTGCTTACCATGGATATCAAGAGAATTTTATCCTAGTGTGATGTTTGCGGTATTAAACCTAATCCAAGTAGATCTCATAGCCCAGTTATTGGTCGATCAGAGACCTTACAACCGCATCACTCTGACATCATTGTCAACTGCGTTATAGTCCCTAGTTGTTCTTCACTGAAATTGTTGGTGTTACTTTTGATTCAAAGCTGACAATTGGGCTGCATTTGCGCACTGTTGCGTCTTCAATTTCTCAAAAAGCTGGTTTGTTGCGTAAGTGCCGCTAGATCTACTCTACAGGCAGAGTGATTAGTAATTGTTTTTATTCCTTTCTTCTGCCTCATTTTGAATATTTCCATTGTTTTCCTTTCTGAGCCGGAGACCAATTTGAAGCTCTTTGATAGAGCTTTCAAACAGATTAACTATCCGCTATCCGATGTAAAGAGTCTGTCAACAAGGACGCTCGAGCTTTGTCGGGTGAGAGTGGCCATATTGTTAAAGCAACATCTAGTAAACTAAGTGTGAACTGTTCAATAGTATTTGGCAAGTCACGATGGAAGGCTATAGCATTGAACAACGTGTGAAAATCATCAAATGTTATTATCAAAATCAGTGCTCCGTTCGACAAACGTTCCGTGCATTACGTGATTTCTATCTTCGCCACAGCGACGAGGCCCATTTTTAGATGAATGGATTTGATACACCAATTGTATCCCAACAAAGTCACTGTTTGGTGCGGATTTTCGTCTAACAGAATCATCGGTCCGTATTTTTTGGAGAACGAAGATGGGATTGCCATAACCGTCATCGGCGAGACCTACAGATCCATGATAAGCAACTTCTTGTGGCCTCTACTGTAGTATATGCCTGATATAAATACTGACGACATGTAGTTCCAACAGGACGGTGCTACGTGCCACACTGCGCACGCTACGATAGACATTTTGCACCAGCGATTTCAGGGCAGGGTCATCTCGCGTGGCGGCGACGTCAACTGGCTACCGAGATCATGTGATTTAACGCCATTAGAATACTTTCTTTGGGGCAGACTTAAATCGCAGGTCTATGCGAATAATCCGCCAACAGTTGTTGTCCTCAAAGTCAACATAACGAACACCATTCAGCAAATTCAGCCAGATTTATACGACAAAGTCATCGAAAATTGGGCCTCCCGAATACGTTCCACGAAGCGAAGCCGCGGCGGACATTTGAACGTCATATTCCACACTTAATGCCATAAAATATTCTTTCAAATTTAAAATAAATTTAGTCCATATATCACACACAACTTTTTTTATTTACATTTAAAAATCAAGCAACCTTATTGAAAGACCCTCTACATACAGTTGAACCTTAAGCATCGTTGAATCATTGGAGTCTTGACTCTCGTTAAAATCGTTTTTGATGCTAATGATCCACTTCTGTGTTTGATAACAGCTCCTTCAATGCCTGTTCGTGATATGCGCTAGTTGTTAAGGCAGAGTCAACGTGCTTTTTCGGTTGCTCGAGTGAATACGCCGCACTTCTCTCGATCTTTCTCTCTTACGGATACGAAGGGCGGTCAATAAGTTTTGCAATTCGGATATAAGGAAACGAGATATGAGGAAAAGTGTTTTATTATTTTTCAATATAATTACCCTCGACTTACGCCACTTGTCTCTGAGGCTTCGAATTCCCGACAACCAGAAATCTCCCGACTGCTGTTGAATCCACTCCTGGACGGCGAGCTGGACATCTTCATCGTCCCCAAACCGGCGTCGACGCAGTGCAGCCTTGAGCTGGCGGAATAAAAAGTAGTCGCTAGGGGCTAAATCTGGACTGTAAGGGAACATGGTTGAGCTCGTCGAATCTGCACTCGTGCAGGGCAGCTTGTGCAACTCTGGATTTGTGGATTTTGATGATGTTAAAGTCGATCATGGGGCGTGAGGTTTCTAGGGACCCAACGGGCAGAGACCTTGGCCATGGCCAAGTTGTCGTGAATGATGTTGATAACACCCCCATGTGATATTCCAAGTTCTCACTCGATTTCTTCGACCTTTACCCGTCAATTTTCGAGGATCAGCCTCTCCACACGGGCCACATTGTCTTTGTTGGTCACGTCTGACGGGCGTCTTGGACGAAGGTCATCTTTAAAGGACTCACGACCATGGATGAACTCCCTATTCCAGCGAGCAATGGTTGCATAGGAAGGGGCGGTGTCGGTGTTCACTTCAACCATGCGCTCATGGATTTCTTTTGCATTCTTGCCTTCCGTGGTAAAAAGTTTGACCACTGCGCGGTGCTTAACCTTCTCCATTGTTGAAAAATTTGTGACTGACGATCTGCGATCAGCTACTGCTTGTTAAATAGACGAGGCAGGAGCGTGCGGCTGCAGGTCCTCACTTGTCATAACTAATCCTAACACCCGCACAAAAAGCCATCCCCCTTCCTCTGTTTTGCCCTACCGATTCGCAAAACTTATTCACCGCCCTTCGTAATTGTGATGTATTTAAAAGGCGAGTGAATGCCGTTTTGGCTGGTGCCTTCTAACGAGTCGCGTTCATTATAATAATATATATCAAATGGAAAGTTTAGGAAAGTCAGGGAATCAAATCGATACACAAAGAAAAATTCTTTGTAAGAAAAATTATATTGTCTCATAATTGATATATCAGTGCTCAACCTACAACGTATGATTACTCCTACTTGAATATTGCGGTATCCCACAAAGTAAAAGGAGAAATTTTGCACGCAATGGAGAGAGATCATAAAAAGGGAAAATTTCCATCACACGATTTTCAGATTTACAGACCGCAAAAACGCGAAAATTCAATTGAGGCTAGTCAAAGAAAAGAAGAAATGGAGAGAAGATCAGAGAAGACCAAAAAGTATATATATATATATATATATATATATATATATATATATATATATATATATATATATATATACTATATATTGGTTATCTGCATTTTGATTGAAGAGCCTTGCAATAACAGTGACTTTCCAGTGAGAGCAAATTATGTTTGTTCTATGTGGCTTCATATGATTAATTTCTAATTTCAGGGTTTAATTTGGTTGTTAGGCGTTGAAAGCGTTCTAAAGTTAAATATATATTTGGCAAGATAGGAAAAAGTGAACATCATTGCAAGAGAAGTCTGAATAGCGTTTCATATAAGGTTGGAAAATAATACACTACAATCATCTTCGAAGTACTCTTCCTTAGGTTATGGCCACCCATGCCCTAAACTTCCGGGGCATTTTGGTGACGTAAGTGGTTTATCATACATTTATCTACATACTTTTAAAATTTTCTCCTATTTTCATCCAATCCACCTAAATCGCTTTGTAAATTTACTAAATTGACTTAAATTCTTCCCCTATCCAGAGTACAGAGTTGCAAAACCTCCCCCAACTCAACGTTAGACGTAGAATACACCACTGAGACACTCAAAATCCTACAATCTAGCATTAACGGTATATGTAAAAACTAATGTAAGTTAAGCAATTTCTCTTCAAAAATAACATATGAATAGCCTTAATCCCCCAATCAAAACTCACCTTCACGCTCACCTAACAAATACTAGGTTACACGCACATCAAGCGAGATAGAGAAAGAAACGGAGGAGACAGATGCTTAATCACATAAATCAAAAACCACATCCTCTTCATCAATGCCGCTAAATTAATCTAAGCCTCCATCGCATACCAAAACATAATTGAAATCCAAACCATCTAAACACAAATCAATAGAAAAGAGTAAACATTCACCGATCTTTACTTACTGATCTATAGTTCCTATCCTCCAAACTACGGGCCTGAACTCGACCAATTTCACACACTACAAAATTGGACCATCGATTCAACTCAGGGCAATGCTCATGATCCCATCTGGTAAGAATCCAAAGAGAGAGACCATAGAGCCGCAGCATCATGAATTCTTAAAGCACCCATTCATCTTAAACAACAATTCTAATCACACACGTATTGCATTTCCCTACTACTCCTGATCCCACTCACAAACATTCTTCTTTTCTCAGACAACTCATACATAAAAACAAGCCCGCAACCCCATACTGAATTATCTTTTAGCAAGGTCCCAATTATCATACAAATAGCCTACAAGAATCACATTATTCACCGAACTCAATCACTTACATTAGCTACAGCAAAGCTGAATGGGACCTCTTCACCAGGTATATGAAAAACAAGGTCTGCTGACCAAAAAGTCGTGTGCCCTCACTTATTCTGATGTCTTTACGACTTTGAAAACTTTCAATAATTCCCGGAGTAACCTTGGCAGGACCTTGGAAATTCTATCATTCGAAAGATAATGTAAACACCTTAAAGATTTCAAACCTCATTACAATCGGACGAATAGTTATGATATTATTGTAAGAAAACAAACTAATTCATTGGCTAACCTTGGGAGGACTTTTGCAATTATATTATTTGAAAGGGAATGTATAACAATATAAGCGTTTCAAATTTCGTTAGAATCAGCTGAATAGTTATGATGTTAGTGCCTTCAAAATCTAATTTCATAGCTAAACTTGGGAGGCCTTTGCCAATTATATAATTCGAAATAGAATGGAAAACAATATAAGGGTTTCAAATTTCGTTAGAATTGGCTGAATTGTTACAATGTTATTAAAAAAGCAAACGTGGACCGACCGACATAGTGAGATGTAGAGTCGTCCACGACTAAAAAGTCCCAACTTTCTAAAAGCTTATTAAAAAGCAAAACTAAATTATACTAAAATATATATATTTTTAATTAAAATGGCGGGCCTTAACTTTTTGTCACAACTCATTTATATAATTGGAAAGGCGAAAAAATGGTTACACCCTAATTGCATAGTCTAGAATAGTATAGCTTAGCACATTATAGCATAGTATAACATAGCATATTATTACATAGTGGTGCTTATCATATTATAGTATAGTACATATAACAAGGCATAGTATATTATAGTATAACATAGTATAGCCTAGCATAGCATATCCTAGTATAGCTTAGTATTGTCTAGAATAGTATAACATTTTATAGCATAGCCTAGTATAGTCTTGAATAGTAGCCTGGCAAAACCTAGCTTAGCGTAGGATAGCTTACCATAGTATTACCTCACCTAACATAGTATAGACTAACTTAGATTGCCTAACACAGTAAATCCTGCCTGCCTAGTATATCATAGCATAGTATAGTATAGCGTACTATAACAGAGTAGATTATGTCATATCATAGTCTACCATAGTATAGCCTAGCCTAACATCGGATAGCCTAGCCTAGCGTAGCATTTCTTAGTACAACCAAGTCTAGCCTATGATTCCCTATAATAGTAGAACTTACCATACCATACTCTAGCGTAGCTAGCGTAGTATAGCCTAGCCTTATATAGTATACCTTAGCCTCACATAGTGTGACTTAGTCTAGACTAATCTAGCCTAACCTAGCAGAAAATGTACAGTAGGGCCTATGTTAGTCTAGATACCATAGTAAAGCCGAGCCTAACTTAGCCTAGCCTAACATAGCCTAGCCTAACAAAAATAGCCTAGTACAGCCTAGCATATATAGGATCGTAAAGTTTACCATAGTATAGCATAGTATAGCTTATCATAGTAGAGCCTAGCCTAAAATAGTATAGTATAGCCTAGCTTAACCTAGTATAGTTTAGAATAGTTTAACATAGTATTGCTTAGCCTATGCTCGTATAAGATAGGCTAGCTTAGCCTTGAAAAGCCTAGCATAATATAGCCTATCTACTATAGCCTAGCTTGCCCTGATCTAGCTTAGCATATTATAGTATAAGCTTAGTATAACCTAGCTTAGCATAGTATAAACTAGTCTAGCATAGTATAGCCTAGCTTAGCATAGTATATCCTATCGTATTATAACATAGTATATATTAGCATAGCACACCCGACCATAGTCTAGCCTAGCCTACCCTAGCCTATGCTAGCTTAGCATGGTACGCTATAATCTAGCCTAGTCTAGCGTAGTATAGTCCAGCATAGCCTTCCATAGCAAAGCATACCCTTATATAGACTAGCATAGTATATCAACATAGAATGGTCTAGAATAGCATAGTATACACTAGATTAACCTAAAATACCTTAGCCTAGCCTAGTATAGAATTGCATATATAGCCTATCCTAGTATAGTATACCTGAGCTTATTACAGTGTATCCTAGCCTAGCCCAACTTATTAAAGTATAGCCTAGCCTGCCTAGCAGAGTATAAACTAGCCTAGATAAGCGAGGCCTACAATTTTATAATAATACTTAGTTTAGCCTAGCTTAGCTAGTATATTCTATCCTATCCTAGCCTAAACTAGCATAGCCTAGTGTAGTATATCATAGCCTAATTTCCCCTACTCTACCCTACCCTAGTTAGTATAGTATATCATAGTATTGCCTAGCCTAGACTAGACTATTAGATCTTAGCCTAGGCTTGTATAGCATGCATAACATAGCCTACCCTACCATAGCAAAACCTCGGTTATCCTAGCCTGGTATAGCAAAGACTAGCCTAGTGTAGCATAGTTTACTATATCATAGCCTAACCTAGCATACCAATGCCTAGCCTAGTATAGCCTTTCATGCGCTGCCTAGCCTAGACAAGCATTAACTATCCTAGACAGGTATAGCCTATACTATACTATTATACCCTATTCAAGCATAGCATATTATAGCCTAAATTAGCATAGTGTATCTTACCCTTGTACATTTTATCTTAGGATAGCTTAACAAAATATAGCCTAACCTATAATAGCCTACCATAGCATAGCCTATTATAGGCTTGCTTAGCAGAGTATAGCATAGCCTATTCTAGTATAGAGATTATCGCCCCCAAAATTATGATGTTATTGCCAAAACAAAATAATTCCTGAGATAACCTTGGGAGGACTTTGCCAATCATATCATTTAAAAGAGAATATAAAACAACATAAGGATTTCAAATTTCGTTAGAATCGGCCAAATAATTAGTTACAATGTTATTACAAAAAGAGAAAAAAAGCAAAACAGGGACAGACCGACCGACCGACATAGTAAGATGTAGAGTCGCTCGCGACCTGAGTCGCTCGCGACCTGAGTCGCACTGTAGAATCTTCGCAATTCTACAGTTAATCATAAGCTACGAGTAAGAAGACAAGAAGAAAGCGGCTGCCTCAAGAAATGTCTCCATCTCTCCTGTAAACAAAGGTCGCCACTTATCTCAAATTAACGAGCAAAATATCCTCCCATCCTACTTCTCCATAAGTTTCTAGTTTTCCACTCGAGGCCTATTGTCTAATTGAAGAATCTTTGTACATCGTTCGGCAAGTTCCGCACGTGTTTCTCTTAAATTCACTGAACTAAAAGACATTTAATTATCTGCATGTTCACTAAATTTAAATTTGTCAAAACAATACTTATTATCTACCCTTAGCTAATGAATGTTTCTCATTTTCTTACGTGATGCCTTATATTTTCAATAATAGCAAATTGATTCTCATTAGCAATTACTGAGCAATTAAACAATTCTATTTTTATGGGTTATTATGTATATTCCATTTCATATTAAATTAATATCGTTTAATTAATTATTTCTATGCAATCCTCCAGATTAAAGAATATACATTCACTGTCTTACAAATTCACTCTGAGAAGTTAATATCCTCATTGTTTTCAGAGATGAATCAAAGCAGAAGTAAATAGGTCCTTACTAGCATGCATTTTAGTAGCAGCTGTGTTAGTGGTGGCTAGAAATGTAGTTTTAGAAGAAAGAGTAGTACTTTGGTTAACTGCTTTGCAAACTCTCTTTTTAATTGCTGTTGCTTGGATTCAAGTTTGATTTATGTGTGTTTCCAAAAAAACAAATAATTGCAAGATACTCCTAGAGGGAACTTTACTGCCTTACCAATCGAGAGAATGCGCATACTCTTGCCTCTGTACCAGGAGAGTTACTCCTAGATTTAAATTAGGGGGTTTGAATCCATCTTTGAGAGATATAAAGCTGGAAGCAATAAAAAGAAATACGTGCCCTATATCTCTCACTTATCTCCGCCATCCACTATGATCTTGCAGGATTTAATTATATCTCCCACCAGTTTCCGGCTTGTGGTGATAAGAAGATATTAAGCAGACGTTAAAAACAATCGCAACTACATGCACGCGCCAACCTCTAAGGTAGCTTCCAAACAGAAGATCCACAGAGCTGCGGCATTTAATAATACACATCGTTGGTTCCCTTTGAGCTTCTACCAGTGTTAATCTCCTCCGCTAGCTTCAACCACAGTCGCGACACTTAATTCCACCACATATATGGATTAAGTAGCAAAAACAGCCGATAATTTATCCTACCCAAATAGCCCCTCCCTCCCCCCCTCCTCGTTTCCGGATGGTGAGATCGACGCTTTGAAGCCATATCTACATACTTAAAACTCCTCTTAAAGGCATTTGATTTCTTCTTATCTGCGTCCGTGACAGCCGGACAAGCCCCAATTTACACCCTTGTCGCAATTTTTAAGCCGCTTTCGATCCCTTTCCTTCAAAAGTGAAAGTTAAGACCCCTAATGGTACCACCATAAATTTAAATAAAGTCAAATCAGTTTAATAAATTACAGGTTAAAATACTAGCTCACCCTTACCTACCGTGAAAACCGGCTAACACGTTGTCTCGGGTAAGAAACTTTCTTGCCTGGAAAATTCATGTGGCAAAGGTTTCACACGCGATCCTCAAAGCAGATTTTCTAACTCATTTTGACCTATAGAGTGACATTAAGCGGCGTAAGTTAGTCAAGAGGTAGACTGAATATTCCTCTACGGGGATCCAGATTGCACTCTGCCTTTATCTGTATCACGAACATGTCGGCCAACTCCAAGAAGAGGAGAATTTTATGCATTCAGTATCCCACATCAATGAGACGAAATCACGCCCATTTCCGTGGGTGATGGCTTTGTTCACATAAAGTCTCAGAGAATATGAATGAGTTTTAAGAGATAATGCATCCTGGCATCATCCCTTCTTCAAAGAGTAAATAAGCGGCATCTCTGAATATGATTCCCATGTGAATGCAAATTCTTTATGAGCATCATTGCTCAAAAAAGATCACAGCTTGTCAGTGCCAAATGACATGGGTTTTTCTGTCTATCTCAACATGAAATTAATATTTTCGAAGGTTAACTAGTTAAGGCATACCAAAAAATATTTGTTACTGGGATTTAATAAAAAAAGTCAATATATCGCCCTTTGGGCCATTATTTAAGCAGGTCCAAAAACGTAGGCAAAGTTTTCAGCGTTTTATCGAGTTGGTATTAGGAGGATTCGATTTTATATTCATATTTATGGACGCCTTTTTGATGACAAGTTTGAATTCTAAGAAGCACTGCTACCAACTAACACTTGAGTGTCTGCAGGAGGTCATACTTTGAATTACCCGCCCGCCCCCCAAAATTACCCTCGTTATCACGAAGATTATCTTTCTTTGTTACACAGCACGATAGATCGTATCTCCTCCATCAATGAAAAAATCGAAGCCATATTGTAGCTACTAAAGGGTTTGGCAGAAAAACTCACATATTTAACAGATTAAGCAAAGGTAAAGCAAATATTAATAAAAAATAATAATAATATTGTAAAGGTAGAGATATACATAGTTTGTCTTTCTTATGTTTTGAAAATGATATTTTCCAAATGTTAGCCTCTATTTGAGATACACGTTTGTTGTCGATACCTTAAGGTGTTCATCATCCGGCGAGTGAATTTTGGTGGTATTTCTTCAATGTTTGGTTTGTCAATCAATCTATGTCGATCTTAGTATACCTCCGTTTTTAGTTAACACAAGATAAAATAGTCAGAAAGGGCGAAATCGGGTGAGCGTGCGGCTATACCTGTGAACATTTAAGGAGAGCAAGTGTCCGGGAAATATTTTTTCAAAACTTCCTATATATATTGTTGCTGTGTGAGCGGTGGCTCGATCATGTTGAAACTACGCGTTTAAATTTCTAAGGTCTGTGAATTCTGACTTTAGAAAGTACTTTAGCATCTCCATATACGGTTTGAAGGTTTCAATGACTGCTTATTCTACATTTTCCAAAAAGTAAGAGGCCCACAATAACATTTGAAAGAGGACCTCTCACAGTAACTCGCGCTGTGTAGAAGACTTGCATGAAGTTACTTAGGATTAGTTTTCTGCCTATTGTTGCAGACAGACATATAAAAGTAGGTTTCTTCACTTTGTGAGGAGAACATCATATTTTGGAACCTTATTAGTTGTATCTACACAGCATGAAATGCTGTTTTCCTACTCGCTTTCTTGGACTTCCTACACAACCGTCAATCTGTATGAATAAGACTTGCAATTGGTACGTAATATTCTCCTGAATGCAAAAAGTTTTAAACAATAAGATGACTAAATGATATAAAAAAACTTCATTTGCCATGTTACTTCTCTGACATGAATAACAAGGGACATGTGTGGGAATGAGTAAAAAAAACAAGAACACGTACAAGCTTGCTAATTATTATGTGCTAGACTTCGACGGAAATACCATGAACAATAATCTCAAAACTTATTTCCTTAAAGGATAGAATTATTGTAGTTCTAAAAGCCGCTAAGGCGAAGTCCACAAACTATTAATAATATACTTTCATTGTAGAAATTATATTTTATTTATTAAATATACAAACAAATATATTTTAGTAATAAACTGGGTCTATATTTTATTTTATTTATTTTATTTATTAAATATACAAACAAATATATTTTAGTAATAAACTGGGTCTATATTTACGTCTTGAACTTTTCTGTATTTAAGCTTATTTATAATTCTGAAACAGGTAACTTTTAGTTACACCCCAAATTCTTAAAAATACGCAAACTATGCTTGGCTAAAATAATCCTAAACATGATACGGACTAGATTACCTGTCAAACGATTAAGTGAGGGTCACGAGACGATTTAAGTGTAGATCGACCTTCAGAACGAAGTATTTTAGGTCTATATATAAATGAATAAATGAATGAATAGGCTCTAAGTTACAGTGTTTAATTTTGAGTGATCCGACCAAATTGATCAATATTTAAAGATAAAAATATTTCTCGAAATGACGGATGGTCACGCGTCAATTCGAAATAGTTGAGTTGTTTTCCTTTTTTCCCAGATTTGTGAAGTATGAGAATGGGTAGAATGAGAGTTTATTTATATTGTTTCCAACACAGCATAAATATTTAAAATATATTAAACGTAAAGACTAAAGACATAACAGAAAGAGAAGAGAGAAAAAGCCACATAGATTGTGATATATCCATTTATTGCAAAGGGTGAGCGTCTCACTGACTTATTAAATAGTTTGTTTGTTTATTAGATGTTTAACCATGAGAAGGATTCCAATTGCATAACCTAACCTATTTCTTCTACTCTTTTTTTAAAAAAGTGGGAGAGAGAATATCTAAAAAATACGTCCCAATCAGTATCGAATTACTCATTTTTACGACTTAGAAAGTTCAGACCAAAAACATTTGCCGCAAAAAAGCGCAATTCGAATCGATTATCAATTTGATATCAGAAACCAGATTCCATTTCATTATTTTGGGCTTGTGACTTCCTGATGCGAAGATTGGAAAAAAATTTGAAGAGCAAAATTAATATGGTGAGTGGTAGGAAATCTTGCTCGATTTCTAAAAGAGATATACATACTCGTATGTATATCTAATATAACTTCTAAATTATACGAGTAAAATTTGGAATGAATACTAAACATACGATGAAATAAGACTAATTCAGAAAAACATGTAACGATATATATCAGAAAAAAATAGAAAAGGATACAAAGGAAAGGAGTTGATAAGAATAGAAAGACAGATAACATATATTAAAAATAATACATGTAGTAAACTTAAGCAGAAAACATTAGATGGAGTAATGGCAGAAGATTAAATCAAAATATCTTAAACTGGTCACTTTTATAGATAAAATTAATAAGAAAATGATCCTGCAACATCTCAGGTGATGAAACTTTATCAATAGTGGTATTATTTTGGCATAATCTTATTATTTATCTTGAAAGTCCTTTTATCTTTTTGCATAGGCTCAGTTGTAACAAGAGGATGAAACGGCGATTTTTATGAGGGTATTTTCAAAGGGCTTTGATTTCCTTCTACAATGACTCCGTAATAAAAGGTGCCTAAAAGACGATTGTTAGCTAGTTGTAAAGTAACATAACATTTCGCAACCACTGCTAGCACCACTAGCACTGCTGGCATTAACTGTAGGCCAGTTGTGCCCATCTGATTTGGCTTTATTAAACTAAATAACGAATTAATGATATTATTAGAATATTGGAAAAATAAGGCATTATAGATAAAATTGTGCAATTCAAAGAGATTTGATTATCATAAATAATTAGCTATTTATTTCATTGAATATAACTTTATTTTAATTGTGTTAATTATACTTTCTACTGTATGTTAGAAGTAGTGATATACGCGAAGTGAAATGAATGTTATTTGATTTTGTCATTTTTATACGAGAAAGGTTGATTGAAAATATACGGGGTAATGCAGTTGTAACTTTGATTGAACTGTTTCGTCGATAAGGAAAAATGTGACCACCTTTAATCTTGAAATACGGCCAAGAAGGTCTCCATTAACATAAATATCAGCGATCAATGGAAGCCACTCAATTTAAGACAGGAGTTTATTCGAGTCTTCTCGTATTAGGAGAATGGGGTGAACTTTGACTTGACTTGAATCAGCTGAGCTGTCTCTTAACGACAAAGTGGCTTTATTTCGCCCTATATATTAGGAGTCTACTAAGTCCCCTTCTTAGAGAAGAATTACAGTCCCAGGTAAAATTTTTAGTGATTAAACGGACAGTATTACAAAGAATCTTATCTGCTAAGCACGGAGAAGGTTCATTTCTCTTTTTCCCACCAATTAGAGTTGGTTTATCCTAAGCCTAAATTAAATGAGTATTATTGAATGAATTGAAAGTTCCTTAATGTTGATTGGCAAACAAATCGAAAATTTAAAGGTAGATGAATAATGAGATCAAATTTATCATCTAAAAAAAAATTGTAAGAAATATGATCTATAAAATAAACCAAGTAAGATATCTAAGCAAAGAAATCTAACCAGAAAAATGCTAAGGAAAAGTAGAAAATTATCTAAGAAGGTGTCGTAGGTTCATCAACATCTGACAACCAAATTTAATGTCGTAGATTCGAACGTCGATGCTAGCTGAAGATTGACTCTGCGTTGACGTGCGAAGGGAGGATTCCAGAAATTGGGATACAGATCCCAGTGCGAGGGTTAAATAAACAAAATCGAGTGCGGTTTCCCTAAATAATCAATTCTTAGACGTTCTGGGTTTAGAGGAACTGAATTCTAGAAAATAACTTTACTATATACGAAGAAAATATTATTAGCAAAACTGAATAAATGAGAATAAATAAAATGAGACTCGGGGTACCAAACTGGAGGGGGGGGGGGAAATGACTTGATGTGGACGCCATTCAAGAGAGGATGTAAGGTGATTGATTCAAGGGAAAGGAAGGGAGAGTGCAAATGACGGGGAGACTCACGTAAAGCCTAATTGCCTGGAGGCTTTGGATACAACGAGTAAGCCGGCCGCTGCAAAGTTCCACTTGCAAACATCCTTTTCTTTAACCTCGCTCAGAAATTAACGTGGGAGAATTCCAGGCGAGAACGAAGTCGATACCCGAGTGATAGATGAAATGTCCGTGTCTATCGTCTGTCAGGCTGGAACTCTGGCCTTAGGTACGAGCAAGGCCAGGTAGACGCGTTGCGTTCGTAGATGGAAGCCGTTGAGAGGCGGGGCAGAGCGTACGAGACTGTACGTGGCTGCTAACCAAGACGGGGCTGTTTGGTACTAATTTCTTAAAGCTTTTCTCGAAGTATTTATAATGCCTCGGCGGAAACGGGTTGCCGGAAGCCCCCTAAAGCGAAATAGGGATCTCATTAGACCCTCGCGCGCCAGAGAATTTAAAACAACATAAGGATTTTATATTTCGTTAGAACCAGCCGAAGAGTTATAATGTTATAGCCAAAACAAAATAGTTCCCGAGCTAATCTTGGTAGGACCTTGCTTGTCAAATATATTATTCGAAAGAAAATGTAAAACAATATAGGGTTTAATTTTTTAGAATCGGCGGAATAGTTATGATGTTATTACCAAATAATTAAAAAACAAAACAGGGACCGATCGATTGACCGACCGAACAACCAGCCGACATAGAGAGATATGGAGTAGCCCGCGACCATTGAAAAAAATATGGCTAAACCAAAAGCTCGTAAGCATTGACACGAAAATATAAATTCTCGTGTATGTAGATTAAAATGTTTAGTAAAGATAAATTGCCATGTTACGGAGTAAAGAAGACAGCATGTACTTCTCCAAATTTGTTGAAAATAATTTTGTTTTAACTTTAAATCAATTTTATGGACGCTATTTTCGTAAAAAAAAAGAAAAAAATAACAATAGTCTAATTTAAAATTAAAAAAAAGCGGCTAATTTAAAAATTTAACAAAAACTACAAGACCAACAAAATCTATTACATGAAAGGTAGGAAAATAACACGTTAAACTTATGCTCAGGTGCCCAATGAAGACCCGCCTCGAGCGATAAGAAAAATATCCTAAAATGTACTTAGGTTTGGAGGACAAAAATAAACGATAATATTAGATCTTACAGAATAGGCTCAAATATTATCGAACTCTATTGCAGACTCCTATACTACCCCTTAGTTTCATTCTATTAATTTATACCCCCCCTCCCTCATCTGCTTCTTGGAGGAAGAAATTGAACTCAGTATCTTAGGCATAAATCACACAATGAAAACGATGAATAGGATCCCTAAAATTCAAACTCATTTTACTGTACATACCTTGGGTAGAATCTATACACAATAAAGTATTCCCTGGTATTATGAAAGATCCTCAGTTTTTCTCTTTTTTTGAAAAATAATGAAAAATCTTTAAAAAAATATTATCAGCGAATATTCTTAACATCCTATGTGATCAGAATCATTAATTATCTTGATAATAATATCCTACATATGTTTGATTTAAAAGAGTTAATTATGTATCTGTTGTGAAAACATACCAAATTAAAGCGCTATGAGGAATAAAAGGTACCTGACGTATACTTAGTTTTTTTTAAAACCATTTGAAAAAGGTGCCAATAAATTATCTCTATTATAAATCAAGGAAAATTTCGAAAAGAGAAAGAGTATCTGCAGATTATGAAAATATTGTGCCAATGAATCTCGAAAGCAATAGAGATATTTAAAAAAATTAATGATTATTATTAGTGTTAACACATAAAGAAATGGTTAGGGGGTTTTTTGGCACTAATTTAATACAACTATATAAATTTTGATTAACATATAAACATTATTTCCATTTGGAAAAAAATATTTCATACCGTTTGTGAAAATATCCCTTATTTTTAGTTAGAATCACTAGTAGAAGTATACCCCAAATTTAGCAATTAAATGCAGGTTATAAATTAAATTAAATAATATAGATCCAAAGTGATTGAACTCTTGTCTCCAGCCTCAGTATTAAAATCGCGCCACAGTTCATCTACTTCTCATTCGGGACCAAATATTTTTAATCATTTTTTATTTAATCTTGGTTTATATTCACTAATCAGATTACAGAATAGTTTTCCAAATTCTCTCTACTTTTTAATTAATTATTGATTAGAAAATTTACCATAGTTACCCCTGAGAGAAAGATATAGATATGGATCTTAGAGTTCATCTATTTTCTTAAATATGGACGTAAAATTCGTAGTTATGTAAAAGGTTGGACGAGTAACTTTATGTCAGTACCAGTTATGAATTATAAAGATATTTTTGTTATGTTAATATAATTTAGTTCTGTTTGGTATTACGCTCCTAGAAATCGGTGATTTTTTTACTGATTGGTATAATCAAATGAAAATTATTATATCAATAATTGTATATAATTCACTGCTTTATTTCTTATTTCATAGATTGAAAGATTCATCTGTCTGCTGAAGATTACTTTTCCCTTAGTCGTACCATCCTAACTAGTTGGAATAGACCTCAATGTTTTTTAAAACTGGGAGAAGGATAGGATAGAGTGTTTTTGCCTTCTGAACTACCATCTCTGTGTGACGTTCTAAAATATGAACTATTGCTCAATTCTGCAAATGGCATTTCCTTTAAAGTGCTTGAATGGTGGGAACGAGCGAAGTTCTTTCACGTTTTAAGCCGGATACAAAAAAACTGGGAGCAGCCTAAAACATATCTCTTGGGGAAGTAAATCTACATGTCAAAGACAATTTCAGTTCAAAACTTTATTTCATATTCATTGCATACAGAATAATTAGCATTCGAGAAAAATCCAAGATGGATACGATTCAAGATTATTCACCTTTTGTTGGTAAATTATAGAGTTTGAAGCTCTTTGTTCATATCACTTCCCAAATCACGTCTTTGGGCAAGCACGTTGTCGTTAATTCGCAGGACATAAAAGCCCATAAAGCAGGCCCCTTACCTTATAAGTCATTGATATGACGTTCTTTTAAATGAATTGTCAGTTAAAATTTCGCCACCAAATTTGAGTAAATCTGCGATTAAGAAAAGCTAAGAGAAGGTCCGGAGGGAGAAATTGATAGAAAATGTGCTTTTTATGCACAATATAGTTCTTTCAGAAGACTTGACACGTATTACCAGGAGAGTTCTTGGAAAAATTGCGACAGGAGAGCACGAATCTCTTCAGAATTTGGAAAGTCTCTACATTTAAATATATCTAACTGCATAGATTAGGGTTCCACAAGAAAATTGCCATTCCTGTAGTATAATATATATAAACATATCATATCATAGGCAAGAATTTTAAGTACTGCATAACCATACATATAATGTTCCAAATTAAACCCCAAATGAACTTCGCCACACGATAATTAATTGCCATGTTTAATAAGATATATTTTCTATTTGATTCTTGATTTTTTGTGACAAACATGAGAATTAGCTAATTTTTACATCTCAGGTAGCACCAGATTTACAATAATAAAAATGAGTTGTTAATTAAGTCGTTGCAGCACAAATGGATAATTAATTAAAATAAGGAGCATTCAAGAATGCTGGAATTACTGCCAGTGTAACTTTCTCCTGTATTTTTATTGAGTTCGTCTTCTATACATCACATTTGTTCTCCTACCTTGAATTATAAAATAATATTTCAGTTTATGTTTACCATACTGACTTCATAGAAGACATTTTGGCGATTCAGCAAAGTAGGAGATCAAGGTTTTGAAGGATGATGTTGAATACTCGTATAATCGAGTACCAAAGCCTCATTCGTAACAATTATATGTATACATATTGCGTATTAAAGTTGGGTACCCTAAAACGGGTCCTAGACACCTTTAACGATCTCGCTATAGCCTCTTCTTCTTTTGGGGTGGAATAGTAGGAGAAAAAAGCATTACGGACATAGGCACCTCCCTATCCTTCTCATCCGAATGAGAGAGATGGGTAGAGAGGAGCCTCGGTCGACACTTGGTATAAGTCACTCTACAATTTGAGATTAAAGGGAAAGTAAGATAATAGATGTTGTTCTTTTGACTTACTTCAATCAGTTGATATATGGGAGAAATGATAGAGCCATTCCACTATGAAGATCTACCGATTCTCTCGTGAATTCTGAAACACACATTCACATTTTCTCTGCTCGTTCGATCGCATTTAGCTGTTTTATTCTTTTTCAACTCGCTCAACTTAATTTTTATTTTTTTTTGTAATTCCTCATTCATTTGTTGGTTTTGTGTCATTCATGCCGTTATTTCTATTTTAGGTTGTTATAAGTTATGGTTATTATTTTTTCGCTTATGGTGTATTTGTTGTAGTGTTTATTTGTACACTTGCAACTTAAATTCGCTTAGTTTTGGATGTGTTAAAAAACAGGAAAGATATGTATCTTGACCTGAAGCAAGAGCTTATTATCGCTTTCTCGTCTTTTTTTATCTTTAAATGCCCATTATCCTTTATTACGTACTTTTGTTTTTAACTTCCTGGGAAGGCGTATGTCTATTTGACGTATAATTTTAGATCAAGATTCGAACCCTCCTTGATATATTGTTTTTTTTTCTTTCTCTATTCGATGCTTCCTTGCTTCTTTTTACTTCTTCGTTTTTGTCATCTGGGGTATTTGTTGTTTGTACGACGCTTTGGTTTAGGATTTCTGATGAAGATAGATTTTCTAGGAACCACATTTTCTCTCATCGTGTTCTAGAGCAATGTATTGGCAGTCGTTTCGAAGGATGCTGGTTTCTCTATATTCATCACTTGTGAGTAAAGGATGCACGTTACTTGTTGCGTGGTTCTTCACTTAAGTAAATTTCAGGCGTCTGTGTTTAGTTTATTGGTTTTACGGTGATTCTTGTCACTCTCACAAATGCTGTGTGAACTTTTATTTCCTCTTCGTTTGTTGATTCTGTTTACTTTCTTTCCATTATTTCCCTTCTTGTTGTCATGAAATGGCCATGGTTCTGTTTGACCAGTTGCAGTTATGGATTTTTTTTATTTTCTCGTTGCAATATCTCAAGTAGTACTTTTTTGTCCCCATTCCGAATATATTGTTTTTTTCTGTGCACTTGTTAGGGGGCCTCCATCTTGTAGCATCTGCGCATATTTTTCTATCTCTATCCTTCTTGAATTACATCTGTTCCTAGGAAAATCATCATATTGATAATAAGTATGTTGAATATCTTAATGAGTACCCCTTTCATCTGTTTTTATAGCGATTACATATTTTCCCTTTGTGTCGCTCATTGATCGATGGTTTTTAGAGGGAATTTCAGAAACTCTAGATTTTCTCATTTCTCTCGGGAAAGTGTTTTCGACCTAAATTCATTTTTGCGAGTGCTTAGGCGCTCGCAAACACTTTCTTTGTGTTCTTTCTTCTTGGGTTTATCTTAATATTCTTTAGAAGAATCTAATCAGAACGATTTTGTTTATGTTTCCCTATTTACCTGGCTAATTGGAACACTTCATGTCTACCGCTATTATATGATGGACACATAGGAGTAGGCAGATCAATAAAATGATTGGCCCTTGGTCTTAAGGGCACTTATACTTCGTTCCCTCCATTGAGACTTCCTCCTGCGGTTTCTTATATCTTAATTTGAGTGGCTATTGGCGCTTTCATGCTCGTGCTTTCTTTTTTGAAAAAGTATAAGTTAAAGTGTGAAAAAATTGGAAATTTAGGATAGCATTTTATGGTATCTATCTCGTTGACTAAAAATAGGAGAAATCTCAAATCATTCAAGTGCAAGAAAATATCTTTGCCAACTTATGAGCTTTACTTAGCCTATGTCTTTGAATCATTTAAACTGAGTCTTTTGCCTTTATCCAGTCTTCCATCTAATCCAGAGAGCATTGCATCAAGTTGTCAATTTGAACATTTCAACATTGTTATAAGAAAAGGAACAATATTTGCAGAAAACATCAAACAATCACTTCAAATCCATATTATAAGCGAGAAAAATAAAAATGCACGAGTGCAAGCACCATTGTGCACTTGGGCGAAACAAATAAAACAAGATCAATGATGTGATAAGCTCCACATAAAATATATCCCTGATAAACACACCAACTCATTAAGACTCGACACCCCAACAAAGTGAACACACTCATGACTATCCAATCAAGTCTCATTAAAATGAACATCCGCCTAAATGTGCAAAAAGTGCAACCCAATAGCTCAGTACATCTGGCTAATCAGAAAGGTTAAGTAAATGTGACAACAGTGGACTATGGCCAATCTCAATGTAGTTTCATAGTGCTTGAAATAAGTAAAAAAACAAACTGAAATTAGTGAACAAAATGCACCATGTAGAATAAATAAAATCTTCAACCTACATTGGACACTTAAAATAGAAATTCACACAACGGAATGATTGCTACAGTACAGACACACAAGATTGAAGGAGAATAAATAATGTCAGAGATTAGTCCCTTATTCCGACGACTACAGAGAAATTGCAATTACATACGAATGGAACAAAAAGTTTAAAATGGAATAGAATAGAAAAGGAAAGGAACATGTCGTGGTAGGGATTCTCCGTTTTCAGTAGGTATATAAAAATGTGACTATTCTATTCTATCCTTCTATCCCTCACTAAAAAAAGACTCACCTGCAATAAATTCTTTTCTCTTACTATACTTTCATATTCAACCCTTTTTCATATCCTCCTATTCTTCTCCTCCCTCCCAGGCACACCTTACCTTCTCAATAAGTTTAGCCAAACATAATAGGTAATGGGGGCGAGAGCAACTGCCCAAGTGTTTAATTATGAGGGGATTATTTAGGAAAGGTTACCTTAACATCGATTATTCCATACAAGCCATTTTCACAGTGTCTTTTCTAGACAGTGGATCAGTTTCAGGATGTACTCTCTCTTTATCTGAGACCTTTATATTAATTATTGTATATTTGATATCTGCAGCGAATTTTTCGATATGTTCCCCCCAAATAGTTTAATATCTTAACACTACTTAACTCTTTTCTCTTTAGTATTAACGGTTGCGTTAATGCAAATTTCACTCAAAAATTATATTTCTTTGTAAGCTCACAAAGCAAATCTGTGAGGCGATTCTCCTTGATTATGAATAATCCCTTTTGTAATAAAAATTTAGGAATAAAAGATTTGGTGGGATTATTGACCTACATATTTTTCCATTGAGTACTTTCTTTATGGTAAATGGTTGTTCTTGAAATAAAACTCTACCGAAGAATATACAGTTAATTGAAGTAAAGCCAGTATTTTTATGCGTACCAGAATATGTATACAGTCATGGGCAAAGGTTTTCAGACTACTATCTTTTTACCGATAAAAAAATTAATATAATTAATGAAACGTTCTATTTCTATTTTACTACGTTTGTACCATAATTTTCTGATGAAATATAGAAATATTTAGAGTACAACAGTTATTAATAAATATAGTCAATTGATGAGCGCAGTCAACATAAAAAATGATGTGCATTGTTCTTCAGGACTATTTTAATTCCTTTTGGAATGCTGATGACCAAAATTCTGATGATATCTTGACTGATATTACTCTCTTTTAGTTCAATTAGCACCCGCAACTACTCACAATTGGATGGATTCTGTTTTTCAACCTCCAGTTTTATTGTCACTTACAATTTCTCTTTTGGGGTCAAATAGAGAAATTCTATGTTATCTTCAGTCAAGAACATTATTTCTTCTGCTTTGTGACAGTGTTCTTGGGCAAAACTGTTAGTCCTCCAGTTCCCTTAGATGAGTGTCTGAGTGCTTCACTGTGAGCACGACATAGAACTCGCAAAATCAGTTTTCTTTTCTCTACCTAAAGAAAGCTCTTCCAGATGATCGAAATAAAAGAATAAACCGTCATTAGAGAATATAGTTTTTACCCAATATTCACTAGTCTATTTTTTGTATTTACTCTAATTTTAGAGCCTATC
Source organism: Ceratothoa steindachneri (assembly GCA_963969495.1). Classification (NCBI taxonomy): domain Eukaryota; kingdom Metazoa; phylum Arthropoda; class Malacostraca; order Isopoda; family Cymothoidae; genus Ceratothoa; species Ceratothoa steindachneri. The sequence continues at coordinate 126,915,140 of OZ018328.1, read as the reverse complement.
CATAACGTTTTACTTCTTCTCAGCCCTTGTCGAGTAAAGAAAGACCTTTGGTGGAAAGTCTCAATCTCACTTTGCGCGCTAAAACATTCACACCTACTACTTTGCAATCGTGAGTAAAGTAGGCAACCCGAGTCTTGAGCTGAAACTTACCTGGAAGCGATTTTGTTATATATACATTCGAAGGTTTTGGCTGGCTGGAAAACTTCTTGAAAGCCATTCTTTTTAACGTCATTAATGATTCGCCTTGCATTTCGGGTCATTCTGTTCCAGAGCAACAATCAATGGATACTTTTTTTTTGTAATGAACCACTTCTGTAATTGAAAAGATTTAGAAATTAATCCCCCTACCCAAGCGAAAATTACGTAATAATTATAAATACACATTATTCAATTAACCCATATTTGTCATTATTTGACCAATTTCCTCCTATAGCAATTTTTTAAATATTAGAATACTTATTCTTATCACATAAATTTTAAAAACGAAAAAAAATAATAAAATACTGTATATATATATATATATATATATATATATATATTAGTCTCAAAAGCTTTGTCCATGACTGTATGTATGTATTTCCGTATGCTATCCAACAGTTCTACAAACCTTGTAAACATATGAACCCCTAGTTTATCTTTAGGCAACTTCTTCCTACTTGTTTTTATAAATCTTTGCTTGACTTTATTAGTTTTTGCTGAGACCTGGAGGAATATACGTATTAATTTGTTAGATGGAATTACTAGTTTGATATATAGAAACTTAATTAGTTCCTAACATAAGTTTCTTACATACACAACCTAATATTACAGGTCACTCAAACTATTTTGATTTGTTTAAATCAATTTTTGTTGACATTTATAAATTGGTAATGTTATTAAGCGCATATCAAATGCATGCAAAGGTGTAAATAAGAATTAATCATTTGATCTCTTCTGAAAACTATTTGTGGAGAAAGAAATAAGCGAGACACCTTTCGTATTTACTGCAGGAATGATTGTTCAATATCAATTAAACTTTTGTTTGTTTAAATAAATGCTATTATCTAAAAAAAAAGTTACTACAAATTATATCACAAATAGCTTATCTTCTATTACTTTATCTTTGGGTTTTGTAATTTTTTTCAAGCTAAGTAAGAGACTGATATTATTAAGCTCATTGGCTACTATAAAAAAGGGAGAGGAAACAGATAAGGAAAACAGACATTTGTGATGGAAATTATTAATGGAATATTTCTTTCCTTTTCGGTGATGATCCGTTGCAGTACAACGCGATTCAAGAATTTTGCGCCAAGACAAGGGATTCTTGCCCCCCTGGTCCTGAAGGTTCTCAAGGACCCCGTGGAGTCATCGGTCCCCAAGGAATCAAAGGCGAAATTGGTGACAGAGGTCTTCCAGGGATCCAGGGGCCAAGAGGTCCAACAGGACTTCCAGGAATACCTGGGCCTCCTGGATTGAATGGAAGAAAAGGAGAGATGGGGCCAGCAGGTAAGGCTGATTATTATATCGTTGGATTGGATTGAGGTTTATTTTGGTATAGTAATTATTTATTTAATGAAAAGGACACTACTCAGCCATTACTAATTGTTCATTATGCCTATTTGTTGCCTATTAATTTAAGGAATACCAGCATTCGAGGGGGTTGCACTGCTTTAAATATGAAATACTATTTCAAATGACTGGACTGATTTTATAGGTAGGTCTTTATTTCTGGAAGTAATTTTTTATTCCTCAAGAGAGTCAAAGCGTCAAACAACCAAAACATTTAATTTTTACCCCGGGACTTCTGACCTATTGCATTAATTTAAAAGCTCTTTTCCTTGTAAATTTACTCGAACACGTTCTCCCCAATGAGAGAAGTGGACTTAAATACTTTACTATAATTCGACACTTTAAGTTTGGTTTTCAAGGAACAGTGTAAGCACGTCATCATGTCCTGTGGCTGGTAAATACAAACTAATATACAAAACGTGCAAAGGGTAGCAATTAATATGGTAAAATACCCCTAGTTAGGTTACTGGACTTTTCACCTAAAATTAACTGATGGCTTTAGAAATCACTCGATAATATATACATATTTAGCGGATAAATGGTATAAAATGATGCCCATAAAATATCTATCAATTTTAATCTCCCTCAAATGATTTGTAAAGAAAAACGATTGATTGCACTTCAATCCAAATATTTCATTGCATATCTTAAAAAAATTACCATTAATTTAAAAATGGAATAGACCTTACTAGATCAAAGAACTACTATGGCATTTCAGTAATTTCAAATGAGTATTATTTATTTCTTGTTGCACAATGCATATTAATATTTTAGTAAGAAACTAATATTCGCTAGGAGTTTCTAAGATACGGTATACTTATTTACATACTTATATATTCATTTTATTTGTTATTGATTCTATTAAGTTCTCATTTAGACCTAAAAATATTATAAATTTCATCCCGGAAAGAAGATACGAGTTAGTATTATATAGGATGTCCCGAAATAAATAAATATTCACATAAACCGATTCATTATTTCGAGTTTATGTGAATCTCTCAAAGCGCTTCGAGCTCTGCATAAAAAATCGTGAAAAACCAATGAAGATGTTATTTATTAATATTTCAATCAAATAAGCTGTAGTTCCAATAAAATAAACTGTAGTTAATTTTTATTTAAAATATGCATTTTGCTACTGTCCAAAATTTAGCGACACCCTGTATATAGAGATATTAATGCCATCGCTAGCTGGTATTAAAGCTACAACGAAGGGATAATCTTTAGTCATTTTGAGTTGGTCTCTTTATCATCGAAATCTTATTTCTAAATATTTTGAGCTCATCTTTTAACAATAACATGATGTAACAAGGAGTAACAAGGAAAGTAAGTACCATAGGAGACCTTACGGTCCATTCAAAGAGGGTACCTTTGGACTAGCAATCGAGCAGGCACATGACTGCTCAATTGTTTTACGTCCCTAAACGGACACTTTTCAAGACTTTGTCTAGTCTTGACTTGAACTGGTCAACAGATTCACTGTTGACAACTTCCACTGGAAGTGCGTTCCACTTACCGCAGATACTGTAGGTAAAAAGTTTCCACACATATTGCGGTTGTAACGTTTCAGTTTAAGTTTGAAGCCGTGATTGCGCGTTCTGTTCTCACTCAGTGTGAAAATATCCCGGTAGTCAACATTGTCGAACACTCGAAGTATTTTGAAAACTTCGATGAGCTGACCACGCAGTCTACGGGTTTCCAGCGAGAACAGATCTAATTCCCCTAGTCTATCCTCATAACTTTTATGTCGGATAGAGGGAATCCGTTTGGTTGCCCTAGTTTGTACGTGTTCCAACCTTGCGATGTCCTTTCGAAACGATGGACTCCAAAATTGTACGGCATACTCCAGGTGCGGCCGAACGAGGGAGTTGTACAGACAAAGTACTATCTCCTTGTTACGGTATCCAAACTGGCGCTTTATGTAGCCTAACATCCTTTGGGCTTTCTTCTCTGCCTCAATGCACTGTTTCGAGAACTTGAGGTCGCTAGTGATAGTAACACCCAAGTCCTTCTCAGTGTCACTCGATTCAAGAGCAATGCCCTAAGGATATAATGTAGGGTTGAATAATCTTCCTCCTTGTAATTTTCATTTTTATTATGTTTTCTTATCATTCTACCTCTTTTGATTCCTTTACTTTGATTTAATATTTGGCTATATTTTACTTAACTATTATTGTAGAAAAATATGAGAAGGTTAACATTTTTTCTCTGTTGTATTAAAAACAAGGTCTGCTGACCAAAAAGTTACGGGTTCTAAATAATTCTGATTTATGACCTTACGACTTTCAATACTTTTATTAATTCAAATACTAGCCTTAAGAGGACCTTGCAAGTTTTATCACTCGAGAGAGAATGTAAATAAACATAATAATTTCAAATTTTGTTAGAATCTGCCGAATAGTTATGATGTTATTGCCAAAACCAAATAACTCAGGCGCTAACCTTGGGAAGACTCTGGCAATTATAGTATTCGAAAGAAAATGTAATACAACCGAAGGATTTTAAGTTTCGTTAGAATCTGCCGAATAATTATATGTTACTATAAAAAAAAAGCAAAACGAGGACTAACCGACTGACCGACCCACCGACATTGTGGCATATAGAGTCACCCGCGACTAAACTCGCACGCAACTAAAAACCATAAAGGAAGATATTTAAAGTGAGAAAAATTAAATATCTGAGATTAATGAAGGCAGAGAGGAAAATAAAACTACTCCACTCTCAATGCTTCTACCAATTTTACGAGAGGAATAAATTTTGAGTGCAGTATGCACGAAGAATGTTCCCAAAATGAAATCCTCCCAAATATTCTAATTAATTGAAAAATACCAATAACAAAATATAGTCATCCTAAAATAAAATTATACATAGGATAATTATGACAAAATTTGAATTGCTCAGGTTTATTTCTCCAAGATAATAATTATTTTTACACTGGTGAAAAAACTGAAACAAATAATTACTAAATGCAACCTTAGAAACCGGGTTATATAACATTAAAATGTGGTTGATAATTATAAAACGGGGTTAATCACCCGTTTAACTAAAAAAAGGATTGTATAAGCTTAGAAAGATGTAAAATAATTTAATAAAGGGGTTGCACTAAATTAGAAAGGGTAGGTATAACATTAGAAAAGAGGTGTATATCTTGAAAAAGGCTATACATAAACTTATAAAAAGGGTTTTATAATCTTAGGAAGGCCTTGTTTGACGTTAAAAAAAGCGCTGTATAACACTAAAAAGTGTTTTTTTACTATAGAAAGGGGTTGAATATCTTTAAAGAAAGGGGAATTCAACCATATACAGGGTTGTGTAACCTTAAAACGGTTGTATAAATTTAAAAACGCGGCTGTATATCCTTAGAAAGGGGTATTATTACCAAAAACGGAGTTGTTTAACATTAGAAAGGGGTTATATAACCCTTAAAAATGAATTAAAATTCTTAAAGGGGTTAGATGATCTTTGAAAGGCGTTGTCTAACCTTAGAAAGGGTTGTATAACTTTAAAATGGGTTGTATAAAAAATGGGGTAGTATAACTTTTCAAAAAGGTACATTACTTATATAGCAGTTTTATCTATAACCTTGAAATACATTGTATTGACTTCAAAAGCATTGTATTTGGCTCTAAAGGGCTTTAATATCTTTAGGACGTGCTTGTACATATAACCATGAAAACGCGTTGTGTAACGTTAGAAAGTACTGTTAAAACATTGAAATGGATTCCTTACTTTAGAAATTGGTTGTCTAACATTAAAATGGGTTGTAAAACCTTATAAAATGTTGTTTAGCATTAAAAAACATTTTATTATCTTAGAGATGGTTGAATAACCTTAGAATTACGTTGTCTAAACATAGAACAAGGAGTAACAAGGAAAGTAAGTACCCTAGGAGACCTTACGGTCCATTCAAAGAGGGTACCTTTGGACTAGCAATCGAGCAGGCACATGGCTGCTCAATTGTTTTGCGTTTCTAAACGGCCACTTTTCAAGACTTTGTCTAGTCCTGACTTGAACTGGTCAACAGATTCACTGTTGACAACCTCCACTGGAAGTGCGTTCCACTTACCGCAGATACTGTAAGTAAAAAAATTTCCACACATATTGCGGTTGTAACGCTTCAGTTCAAGTTTGAAGCCGTGATTGCGCGTTCTGCTCTCCCTCAGTGTGAAAATATCCCGGTAGTCAACATTTTCCAACCCTCGAAGTATTTTGAAAACTTTGATGAGCTGACCACGCAGTCTACGGGTTTCCAGCGAGAACAAATTCAATTCCCTTAGTCTATCCTCATAACTTTTATGTCGGATAGAGGGAATCAGCTTGGTTGCCCTGGCTTGTACGCGTTCCAACCTTGCGATATCCTTTCGAAACGAAGGACTCTAAAATTGTACGGCATACTCCAGGTGTGGCCGAACCGGGGAGTTGTTTAGACAAAGTACTATCTCCTTATTACGGTATCCAAACTGGCGCTTTATGTAGCCTAACATCCTTTGGGCTTTCTTCTCTGCCTCAATGCACTGTTTCGAGAACTTGAGGTCACTAGTGATTGTTACACCCAAGTCCTTCTCAGTGTCACTTGATTCAAGAGCAGTGCCCTTAAGGATATACTGAGATTGAGGGTTTCTGTGGCCGATGTGCATTACTTTGCATTTGTTTACGTTAAAAGGCATTTGCCACGTGTCCGACCACTCTCCAATCTTTCCAAGATCTTCCTGCAGGCGGGCAGTATTTCCATCCTTTGCAACGTTCATACCAAGCTTGGTATCGTCGGCAAATTTGGACATCTTGGCAACCATGTCACAGTCCATGTCATTGACGTAGATGATGAATAGTAGTGGTCCCAGGACAAAACCTTGAGGCCCCCCGCTAGTAACGGGCACCCACCTAGAAGCCTTTCCCTTCACCACCACCCGTTGCCGTCTGCCACTTAGCCAGTTCTCGATCCAGCCGGCTACTTTTCCGTCTATGCCCAGCGCTCGCACTTTCCGGAGAAGGCGGTGGTGTGGTACCTTATCAAAGGCTTTCTGAAAGTCTAAGTACACCACATCCACCACTTTGTCCCAATCGTGCTCACGGAACACGAAGTGGAAGAATTTCACAAGGTTCGTCAGGCATGACCGTTGCCTTCGGAAGCCGTGCTGGGAACTCCTAAGTAGCAGGTTTGACTCTAAATACGACGTGATTTTGTCCACCATGATGCTTTCTATGAGTTTACCGACTATCGAAGTCAGACTTATAAGGAGGTAGTTCGACGGTTGGCTTCGGTCTCCTTTCTTGAAGATAGGAGTCACCTCCGCTTCACGCCAGTCTCTAAGAACGCATTTGGTCCGGATTGACATGTTAAAGATTGCGCTCCTGTGTCGTGACACTTGATCGCGCACTTCTTTCAACACTTTAGGTAGAAACCCATCCGGGCCAGGTGACTTATTCGTCATTAGGTTACTGATCTTCTTTCTTATTTCCCCTTCGGTGAAGTCCATATCCTCCAGCTTTTCCCCCGAGTAGGAATCCATTGGCTGGGGGATGGGACCACACTCTTCAGTAAGCACTGAAGAGAAGTAGTCGTTGAGAAGGTTATCGTTCGACGGATTAGTTTACGGCTGTTCACATAACCAAAAAACTACTTGGGATTCTCTTTACAGGGTCTCGCCACTCGGAGTTCCTCAGAACGCTTAGCCGCCCTTATGCTGGACTTCCTTCTCCTGGCTAGCCTCCGGTATTCGTCAAAGTCACCCGAGATCTTCGATTGTCACTACACAGTTCTTTTCTTCCTCAGCAGTTGTCTGATTTCTCGATTAAACCACTTTGGTTGAACAGAAGACCAACGGTGACATTTCAGAGGGATGAAACGCGATTGAAGACTCATGAATGTGGTTTTGAAACTGTTCCACGAGTCTTCAACAACATCGCACACTTCTAGCCTCGCGTCAGGCAGTCCAGCACGAGGACTTGCAAAGTCTGCTCTTTTCAAATCGAGTTTCTTCGATTTACTAGTTGCAGGCCCTTCCTTCGGAACTTTGACTACAAATCTAATTAGTCGGTGGTCACTGCCACCGAGCTCTTTGCCAACAGAGAGGTCCTCAACGATGTCATCCTCAGAGGTGAAAACCAAGTCGAGGATATTGTTTGCTCTCGTTGGCTCTCTCACCCATTGAGTCAGGAACTCGTTGTTCGCGAACTCCAGAAGTAGTGCGTTCTCGCCACAGGTCTCTCTGGTTTCCCAGTCAACTTGTGTGTTAAAATCACCCATGACGATACACACCCTGTCTTCGACAAGTTCTCCTAGTAGCTGGTACAGATCTCTGTCCTTTTCAACGAGTTGGGCAGGAGGGCTATAAAGCACCATGGTCCTGTATTTGGCAAGACCTATCTCTAGGTCAACACCTAGTAGTTCATGGTCGGATACGATGTTGCAATCCGTCGAGTTGAGAGTATCCTTGACATATAACATCACACCGCCACCCTCTCTGTCTGGCCTATCTTTCAGGAAGAGCTGGTAACCGGAAATCGTGAATTCACCTTCAAAATCACGGCTTGAGGTTTTTATCCACGACTCCGTTATGGCCACCATCTCAGGTTCCTCTGTTACTACGAGGCCACGGAGCTCAAGAAACTTATTCCTGATTGACCTCGCATTAAAAAGAAGAACTTTGAGGAAGTCCCCTAGTGTAGGACTCCCTATGCTCTTCCGTTTCCCTGTTTTTCTGTTTTTGTGGTCACACCCTTTTTGACGACCTCCGAGAAGGTCGTTCCAGGAGTGACACGGGCATGCTGGCGCACGTCCACTTTCACTCTGTTTCGAACGCTCCTTTGGGTGCGTTCCACGACGTCTTGAATTAGGTTGGCGAGAAAGGCCTTCCCTTTAAAGGAGAGATGTACCCCGTCACTTTGGTAGAGGTGGTATCTACTGATAAAGGTACGATAGGGGTCCACGAAGAAGACTCTTTCTGCAGCGCAGAGATCCACCAACCTTCTGTTCACTGCGATGTTTTTTTCGAGAGCGGTTCGGGATGGACCTCTTGTTGGAAACATCCCAACCACCACACGTTTGCGGGTTTTAAGCCCTATGTCATCCACGGCTCCCATCACCGTTTGGATGGTCTTACCACTGAGGCCAACCTTACCCCCTCTGAGGTAGAGGTCGTTGCCGCTCACCATCAGAGCAACAACTAAATTCTCAGAAACCTGAGCTTTATCTGCCTCTACTCTGATGTTGTGGTTACCCCGTCCTGACAGGCATCTTACCTTCACGCTAGTGCAAAGGCGGGCCGCTAGCAGCGGCTGCAGATCCCGTGTTTGCGAGTTACCAATGAGGGTGACCTTCGGACACTTGGTCTCTGAAGACGGGGTCTTCCCTTGTGGAAGAGGCTTCCCCTTTTCCTCTTTACTCTCCACATTCTTATCTTTCTTTCTCTTCTTCTTTATCTGTTTTTCTTCTATTTTTGGTTGTACTTTTGTTTCAACTTTATTTCTTTTATTCGTTTCTCTTTTCTTCTTTTTCTCTTTTTCTCTCGCCTCAGCTAGCTTAGCCTCAGATGATCACGGAATGTCCGCTTGGTTACCAGGGGATTCCGACACGTCAGTGGGCGGAGCCTCTTCTAGGCATGGAACCTGAGCTGCGTTAAGGGCTTCGAGCTTCTCCAACTTTCCCTCAAGGACCTTAGCTCTCTCCTCTGAGGCTCTATAGAGGTCTTTTAATTTCTCCACCTCTCGTGTCCATATGCAAGTAGGGCAGATACTTTCAGGGCTGCATTTTGAGTAGCAGCCCTCCGGAAAGTCAACGCACCACTTTTTTAACTGGCATGTTGCACAGTTGTGTTTGAGACGAACGGGACCTTTTTTGCCTGTCATTTTGAGCGCTTTTTCTCTCTCTGAAAACTTGTGACCAATCAATGATTAAAATGGCGGGTTGGTGAGTTATACCCGCGTGAGTCACTCCCGCCTATCGATCGGATAGGTTTCGGATCTTTCAGAAGGCACGCTCCATATGATGCTGTTCGTCCGACCGAGTCGTCAAACCTCGGCGTGCCGTGGCTCCCAACCAAGCTGCACTGACGGTCCCCGAAGGGGCCCTCGATTTGTCACCAGGTGAACAACAACGAAGCACGCCCCTTACTAAACTCCTACTAGTTCCCTTCACAACGGCTAGGATCTCGGAGTAGCGTTCAATGGATATCCCGCCACACCAAGGAACTCGAGACAAGGCTTTTTATTGGCCTGGCAACCAACATGGGAACAAACGGCCGTCACCTCGGACCAATGCTACCATAAGCACCCGTCAACAGGCACTGGGAACGGTCAATAATTACGCGCCAGGGAAGGGGTTAACGGGGCACTACCCTCATCCCATTCATCGTGCCCCAACGCCTAGGACACCTCTAGTCCTAGTCTCTCCCAACCAGTGAGCGTCGATTGGCATTGTTTATAGAGGTTCCAAAGCCTCTCTTCTGACGCATGAGGCAGCTGCCAGGTCCTTATAAGTAGATAGAGGAAGAAAGGGAAAGAGGGACACGATAGGAGTAGGCTTTTTTTGTTGTTTTTTTCTTTTTGTATGAGTGGGAGATAGGATAAAAGTAAAAAAGGAAAGGGATAGAGTAGAAAAAGTCTGGAACCTCGTTTCCAACCGAATCGACAAGGGAAGCCCTACCAGGGTTACCCAGAAGAGGTACCCCCGCCGACATAGCTCGAAAAGTCCAAGGTCCACACAAGCTCTCTTCCCGCGACAAGGGGGCGTCATTTCTCCCTCTATTTTCGTGGTAGTATAACATTAGATAAACTTGGATTTTCCTACAAAAGGGTTGTATAACCTTAGCAAGAGTTATATAACTTAAGAAAGGTTTTTAAAATCCTAGAATGCCGCTGTGTAACATTAGAAAGAAATTGTATAACCTTAAAAATGTGGATTTTAAACCTTAGATTGAGGTTAAATAAGTTTAGAAAGAGCCTGTATAAAATTTTAATAGAGTAGAATAACCTTCGAAAGGGGTTATGTAACCAGACAAAGCGGATCTATAACATAAAAAGGCGTTGTACAACTTTCTAAACTGGTTCTATAACTTTGAAAGACGTTATATAATGTTAGAAAGGAATTATATAAGCTTAGAAAGGGGTGTATGACCGTAGATAGGGGTTGTATAATTTTAGAAAGGCGTTGTACAAGCTTAAAGATGAGTTTATATAACCAGAACCATATTGTGTAACAATAGAAAGGGATTGCTAACCTTTTATCAGCTGTTTTATAACATTATTGAAGGAGTTGTATAACCTTAGGACGGCGTTGGATTACCTTTATAGGGGTTGGATACCCTTAAATTAGCATTGTATAACCTTAGAAAAGGGTTGTATAACTTTAGTAGAAAAGGGTTGTGTAACCTTAAAAAAGTGTTTTGTAAACTTTAAAAGGGTATATAACCCTAAAAATCGTTTCGATATCCTTCGAAAGCCGTTGCCTAACATTAGAGAGGGGTTGTATAACCTTAGAAGAGGTTGTGTAACTTAGAAAGGGGTTAAATAACCTTAGATGTTGTTTAACCTTAACTTGTTCAAACAGACTTGATTTCCTTTACTTAGGTATACCAGGTCTCGACGGGCGTGATGGACTTCCTGGGGAACCCGGCTTGGATGGAATACCGGGCCGCAATGGATTAGATGGAATTCCAGGTGTTGATGGTATTCCAGGATTTGATGGTCGTCCTGGTCAAGATGGTCACAATGGAACCAACGGTAAGTAAAGTTTCCTGCTGCCTTTTCTTAGATCTGGCTCTCCAAAATCTATGCTTTTGACTCAGATTAGCAATTGAGCTAATGGAACATTGCATTTTTCTCACAAGAAAAAGGGGTTCATATCCTTATGGGGGATTGTCAGTATGGGATGCCCTACAATGAAGAAAAATTAATGCTCGATTTTTGAAAGTGTCACTTGAATTCTATTTTACATACAAAAAGCTGAAATGGCTGATAGTGTGCAAAATCTATTAAAACCAAAGGAACGATTTCGAGATATTTTCTCAGAACGAGATACGAAAAAATCTCAAAACTTTTGACAAGTATAGAATTATTTTAAGACAATATCTTCTTACCTACAATCTTTAGATGTTTGAATTAGAAAAATAATAATACTAATGGACAAATTAGTATGCTTTGCGCAATTTATATGACAAGCTGCCAGGGTTAAAGGCATATGAAAAATATTATTGACAACATATTATATTAAAATAATGATAACGCATTAAGTAAACAGATTTTGTTCTGTGAACAAATACGAAAAGAGAGATGTAGGCATCGTATGGATAAAGATTTGCTTTATTATCTAAAAACTGAAAAACATTTTTTAACATACGTTGGGATATACCATGAAATCTAGTATATGAATGGCATTGTAAAGTACTTGAAACGGGTTAGTTACCTAACCTACCGATTAAAATCACAATTATTTCTATCTACCCAAAGAAAATTTTACACGACTGAAAAATCAATAATTTTTAGTTCTTAGTTCTCCTTAATTGTTAACATAATGAACATTAAAATATTCCTAATCAAGGCACTCCCAATAAAATGCAAGTATTAGAATTTTCACCTCTTTCGAATTTCTTTCATTGGATAGAATGTGTATAATTTACTCTTATAATCTTCCATGTTTACCGATATTTTCACTTAATCTTTATGTTTCTATTTTGTTGTAACAACAAAATCTTCCTTCTGCAACGAGATTTTCCATCTCAACAGTGGATTAATGAGCTTTTCAAAACCAAACAACATTGAAGTTTGATATTTTTGCATAATCAAAGAAGTGCCTGTGAAGCCTAATATAACCTTAATCATGATATCTCAAAGGGCTGCAGAAAAAAATGAAACTTTTCGTCTGATATTAAAAAGATGGCAGAAAATTTCCTTGATTGAAGAATTTATTATATAGTAGTTTTATATTTAGGGATTTTTAATTAAATGTATAAATCTTCAGAAGCTCCGCCACCAGTAGGATTCTGATGGCCTATTGAATTGTAGTGAAGGTCTTGAGTAGTGCTGAAATTTGACTACACCAAAATGGAGAGGGATTGGAACCATAAGATTAAGTTGACGTACAATTTTCATGAACAGACCACATGGTTGAAAAGAAAACAGGTCAATTTTCAGTGAAGAGACGTTTTGAAAAATGGTTTCGTATGTAGCACGGATTCGCATTTGTTTCTTTTCCTTGATACCGAATACACATAATGGAATGATTTAAAGGGGAATATTATTGTAAATATCGTAGTATAAAATATACACCTGAGTGATGATGCAAGTTAATTTGTCTTTTACCCTTTCAGGCCGACCTGGAGAGAAGGGGAAACAAGGTGAACGTGGACCGTTTGGCCCTCGAGGTAAGAGTAACATTTTTCCCCCTCGTAAATCTAACCATGCAGCTACCTGTAAAAATAGGCCACCCAACTTTTTGATTCTCCTTGTTTGGAAATAGAAGAGAGATATTGTTAGAGTATAAGTTAATACAATGCATGAAAAAAATAAATAATTTGCCCCAATTCAGTTTATAACATATCAGAGAAAAAATGAATATTGATCTAAAAACAATTTGAAAATGAAGAATACCAAACAATTTTGAATAAAACAGATACATACTTAACTGGAATTTGCCCGATTAACACTTCCGTAGAAATTTAGGCATGATTTTTAATTCATTTGGTTAAGTGCGTGTCGCGAAAGGTCTCTCAATTCTGCTATTTACCTTTCCATGATTCACCAAATTATTTTATTTGTTCAAACTAAATCGCTGAAAGCAAATCATTCCTAAACTTAAAAGAAATTGGAAGGAGCTTATAAATTAAAGAACTTCCTGGCCTATTTGCTGAAGTTGTTTGTGATTTATACTTTTTACGGAACGATAAAAGCAAACAGAAGGTAACTAAATAACTTTAGGTTTTACATATTTGTTTTTAATAGTCGGCGTCCTAAAACTTTCTGCATAGCCAAAATTTAGAAATGTATATCTAAACCATTAGAATTATAGTTCACTTTGAAGATTTATTATACTAGACAACAAAGATTTTGATACCTAGAAGCTAATAGGTGTTTGCAGATAGTTTTTTTAACTTTGCTTACGAATCTGTAAGTTGATTTGTTCTATCACATCCAGATTATTCAGTAATTAGCAGAACCACCTAATTTTCAAACTAATTCACTCATCCAATAGTTGTATATCTTAAAAATGAACTTATTTGCAACTCGAGACAAAGCACGTGATGCACCAACTGAAAAAATGCGTCAGAATTGTCACAGCTCTTTGTACATGAACATCTATCCTTATCGTTTGATTAATTCAGAATGGCCTCAAATAGACATGATTGTGTAAATAACTCAGACAATGTATTTTTATCTGTGGACACTATGCATTTTTGCAACAATATGCCCTTAAATTTCAGCTAAACGCTAACAAATTATCTGCCCTTTGTATTCCCAAATATTTCGCGTGAACCTCAAAATCACAATGATCATTGTTATTTTAATAACATGAATATTTATGTTTAGTAAGAAAATTTAAAAATAATAAATTACTCCCCTGCCCCTCTGCTATAAAGCCAGCGCCACATAACAAAGAAAAGCCATTACCATTTCTACCAATAACAGTTCTTTTGAAGATTCGACTAGTGATAGAGAAACAGTTGAGAGTAATATCCCATATGTTTCAAAAGCAGATATTCCCCCAGATCTGCTAAGTCAAGCAGAATTAAATCACTTACTATGTAGTTAGGAATTAAAAGAAAATGCAGAGTTTCTTAGTATAATACTTTAAGTTTAGAAATTTCTTCACCTAGACATAAAAACACTTCAATTTAAGCTATCGTCATATGAAATATTTATCATTTTAATCACAGGAGAAATGTAAGTGTTTCGGCATTGATATTAGTAGACTGATGCAAATTTTGTGCTTTGAATATGAGTGCAATGAGTGCAGACTTTATTGACTCAATTAAAATGATTCTTAAAGCAATCTTTTTGGTGTTGTTAACAGTTTCATTGGGGTTCAGAGAGCTAAAAACGACAGTGATTTGAGTGGCTATTACATATGTTAAGATTTATGCAAAAATGGATGTTGGATGTCTCTTAAAATACATTTCTTACATTCCCATCATGAATTTTGCCCTGCAAAATCTTGAGGATATAAGTATAATAATGGATAAGGCGTTCATCAGTAAATGTATGTTTTGAAAAGTCAATATTAACCTTTTAACACGGACTAATCTTCTCTTCCAACCAAATTTGATTTTTCCTAATAAACTTCTAAATTTTGATCTAAAACTGAGAATTATGGATGTTTTTTTTCGATTTCGATCCTCCAATAAGAAACCATGGCACGTCCGTTTAAATGGGCTCTATGGAGCACTCCCTCTCGGTGTGACTCTCAATTTTCATCACTGTGCATTGATATGATAAAGTTTATTGATGGATCTGGATTGAATGAAAGAATTATGTGTTGAACTATCTCATTTAATATATATATTTGTTTTAAAGAGCTTACTTGTAAAAAAACAAGGTCAACAGACCTAACTTGCTTGCTCTCAATTATTCTAATTATGACCATATAACCTTACGACCTTCAAAAACTTCAATAATTACTGGACTAACCTTGGTAGGACCTTAACAATTATATAATTCTAAAGAAAATGTAAACAACATAAGGGTTTTAAATTTCGTTAGAATCGGACAAATATTACCATGTTATTACCAAATAACTCATTGAAAAGAAAAATGGTTACCATCCGACCAGCGACCTCCAAACCGACTGTTAACTCATAGAGTGGCGAGTACGCGACTAAATAAAAAAAAAAACCATTGAATAATATCCTTTAATTTGAAAAAAATAGATGGTTTATCAGTGGTAATCACTACTCATGCTACTACTGAAACCCGAGAGACCAAGAAAAACTGGAGCAAACGGTGGAAAGGAAGACATTAAACGGTCAAAAAAATAAAAAGTTTCATTGGTAATTTTTTTAATAAAATGACATATTCAAATTCACACCTGAACTAAGAAAAGAAAAAAATCAAACTTTTAAATGAAAATGCCTTCCGAAAAGTGTACTGTTTTTAAAAGTAAATTTATTAATACCCCAGCCCCTTCCCCCAATTGACATCATTAGCAAAGACATTGGACCAAGGTGAAATAAGTTTCCTAATTTCACGATAACCCTTCTGCCCCATGAATTTTTTAGAAAAGAAAACATTTAAATGGCGCCTCATCTTAATTGGTAACGACTGTTTTGACACTCCTAAAGTCTTCAAGCAGAGTTTTTTTTTATCCATGATTAGCAAGGTACAAATATTTGAACACAAATCTTTATCGGTGCTACTGTAGCTTGATTTCCACAAATAGGCCTTTACTCTCGTATGATTCCTATCTCTTAAAATAATATTTAAAAATAATAATAATTATCATTATACTACTAATAATGATGAATCATTTTTTATTAATCGAACCCGTCTTTTATAGTCTCGCTGAACAGTAGCTTTACCATTCTAAATTTATTTATTTTTAAATGGTGATTTTTTATTACTTTTAAAATTTTAAGTAGGATTGTTCTTTTAAATTCAATAATTACGGTAAGAGTCATGCTACAGTAGCACCGCTTTATCTTCCCTATGGAGTTACGTTCCTAGGCGGATTGAGTTTCTGGCGTGGACCTTCTTCAAATATAGCCCTTGTTTTCTTCGAAAACATTGGGCCCTTTTGATCTATGCCCATTGGGCAGATCAAAATCTCCCTTTCATAAACTTAGTAAACCTAATCTGACATTTACAAGCACTGGTTCTCCAGCATACTAAGTTCTTTATCACGGTTGTGCATTGTAAACCAAATAAAAATATAAGATAAACCAATCAGAACAAAACTCAAACTGATATCAAAACATACAATTCAATCATTAAACCTAATAATTTTTCTGTACCATGACGCTAAATTTAAAAAAAAATAAGACCTTACTTTTCGATATCCCTAATACGGTCTACCATTGTGCGCCAGGCGAACTTTTAATCAAGCTTGTCCTATATGAGAGAAAGGATACGAAACTACCCTGCAAAAGATGAACAAAAGGAGAACTACACTTAAGACTTTTGGGACTTCATTTTAGTAGCAATTTCGTATCCTTCATCTCCTATGGGACAAGTTCATTATATGTTCATCAGCAGCACAAACGAGAGAGCATAACAAAGGAACGGGCACCTATATATTATGGAGATCGAAAAGTACTGTCATATTTTTAAGTTTAGCTTCATGGTACAGAGAAATAATTAGGTTTAATAGGTGAATTGTGTGTTCAGATGTTTGAGTTTTGTTCCAATTGGTTTAAATAATGCTTTTCTTTTGTAGGACATGGTAAGATTCCGAAATTGGAAGTAAAAGCTCTGGAGAGATGATCAACAGTATCGTTTCGATAGCTACCCACAATTTTCTGGTATTCGTAAATGTCGGATCTTGGGTACGAATATACCTGCTCACCACGTCACATAGATGATAGAATATGTTTATGCAGGGTGAACGGGATTGCCATACCATTGGTCATAACTTTAAAGAATTCTCCTCCTATCAATTCTGGACAGCTTGGGCATGATGGCAGGGCGCATTAACATGCAAGAATATCTTATCGTTATTGGGGGCGAAGTCTAGATATGATGCATATGTTTATCAAGCAGTGCAAGGTAGCGGTTAACGGTCAATGACGTGTTTAGGCGGACCAGTGGAACCAACATATGCCATCTCAACACACTCAAAACCAGCATGGAACCACCACCAACTAACCTTGTTAAAAACTGGAGTCTACGCCTCACCGAATTCTCCCTACCCTCAACCCGATACAACTTGAATCGTGACTCATCGGATCACGTCTAATATTGCCATTCCTTTAAGGCACAATTAGCAACGTCACGAGTCTAGGAGTCACGTTGGTCTGCGTTGTGGTCTTAATAAGGACGCATTGGAGGGTCTTTTGCTCCCATATTTCATAGAACACTGGCTGAATCCGATCGATCGATTGATTTGCGTCGGATACTTCCCACATTATATGAATTTGGATGGAATTTAAGCGTGTTGCTTGTCACTTACCATTGGTAATTATTTCCTGCCAGATGCCGCTTGTCCTGTACCATGCACAATTCTAGCGGGATGCTACTTGTCTGGAACCATGGATAAGTCTATCCAGATGCACTCTGTCTGTTGCGATGGGCAGCCCTTTTTCCCTTCGTAACGCCTTTTACAGAAATCGGTAGCTAGAAGAATTTTATAGCTTGCCCTTTTCCAGACCCTTTTTTTCTTTCAGTTCCGTTTTTTAAGGCTCTGATGCGAGGTTAGGACACTAAAACTTGGTCACTAAAACCTGGTGAAATAAAGGAGGAATTTGACAATTATATCAATTAAAAGAGAATGTAAAACAACATAAGTGTTTTAAATTTCGTTAGAATCAGCCAAATAGTTACAATGTTATTACAAAAAAAAAGAAAAGCAAAACGGGAACCGACTGACTTAGTGAGATGTAGAGTCGCTCACGACAAAACTTGCACGCAACTAAAAATGTATAGATAATGAAGTTATTACATGAATCTGCCGCATAAATATAAAGTAATAATCTATAAAAAGATTCATACCATTTAATACAAATATCAGGAGAGCTTACTCCTATATATTTTGAGCCATAAATTTATGAAACTGATAAATTATGACTGTATATTATATGCAGGTAATAATAAGAGTTTTGTCATAGGCTTCTACATCACTTGACTGAAAATACACATTCCTATTTCTTTGTATGATGCTCAACAAATCACTGAATGTGCAGGAACACATTACATTTGGAGCAGTTAGGCTTCACATTCTTCTTACACACACAACACCGCCGTTGATTATATCCCATCACAACATAATGATCCGTTCTGTCGTAGCGTAACTGATCTGGTGAAGTTAGTTGCACAACTCTACGAGGTTTCTCTCATGGTTTTGGCAGAACATTGACAATTTCCCTCAGAAACTCTAGCTGTGACACCTTGTGGATCTTGCTGTAGAGATTCCACCCATTTGCAATTGAACACTTCAGGAGAAAGTGAAAAGGAAGAAAGTACCACACTCGCTTCCTAAATGAAACTCTATAATTTTCCCTAAACTATCAAACAGATCTACTTCTCCCATTCCTTTGTAGTAAAGCTTCGCAATGTTTGACTGAGGGATTATTGCCACTTCTTTTCTTCCTTTTTAACCACCGTTTACATTTGCCCATTGAAAGAGATGCACTTTCACTTCTGTTTGTTGCCAGCCTAACATCGCTGTTGTCATCCATTGCACAAATAGGATATTTTTTCTGCCTGTAACAGCTCTGCCTTCGCTCTGTCTTTTTTCTTGATATCTGACACTAGGTCATCCTTGACACTGTCCTTACAAATTGTACCTGTCAGACAAATATTAGCGTCCTAGAAAGAATGGAGAAGAGGCAGTGTTGTAAAAAAAGTTATCAACATATGATCCACTGCTACCCTTAGGTACTATTCCTTGGGCAAATGCACGGACAACGGATTCCCCCACAGGAATTCCTTCGAGAAACCCAGTCTTTTCCTTCATACAAGCGGAAATTCATTAACAGTCCTTTATGAGAGCATAGACACCATAGTCACTTGTAGCCAAATCATAGAGGCTTTCCTCTAATGAATTGTTTGAATCCATGTCGCCCATAATATGGTTCCATTGCTTCATCATGGCCCATGCCATACGAAATAATTGAGCGATATCCATGAAATGTTAAAAAAAAGTGCGAATCTTAAAGATCTTATCATCCGAAGGCTTCTTTGATTTGTCGTCAAACTGCAGGCTTCACATGATCTCATCAAATCGGTATAGTGTCATTCCACAGCAAGATTTAGGGTGTCGACCTGCGTTTCACCCAATATGGCCTTCGGTTTTGAATCTGAGAGAAGAAAGATGTCAATTAACTGATGAATTTCTTCTTGGATAACACATAAATATTTCCCAAATTCAATGTGATGATAACGGTTCGTCTCTGTCTTGATCATCTTAATTAACTCTTGGTCCCAAAAGTCTCTGAATATGTCAACAGGTGTAAATCGTTCATCTGCCCATTTTTCTACAATAGATGCTTTCTGTACTTCATGCAAGTTTAGGATATCACCCTAATCACAAATCTGAAATCACATTTCCTCCACTCATAAACAAGCTTCGAGTGTTTTTGCTTCTTTCTACTCGGTGGGCCAAGGTTTGCTACATGATCATCACAGCCAAACTCTCCCTGCTCTTCAAAGATTGATGCTTCCCAAGCAGAAGCAGGCTCAGTGTAACTGTTTCAGTTTGTCAGATATATATGGGGGCTTGTGCCAGAAGTCCTAGTCCCAGCAATCGGACATTTTCTTGCTGCAAAACAGCTATATCTTTACTAACACCGCCTACTTCAGATTCTTTCCCATATTATGGAGGCTATAAAACAATTTCAATGCCTCTTCCATTTTCATAGCTAGGTAATGAAAACAGGTAGTTGACTTCCACTTCAATATCTCTTAGACATATGAAAAAAAAACACATGTCCATAAGAAGAACAGCAAGAAAAAGGATCAAGTGTTTTATCCTAGAATACATTGTAATATTCAGGAAACACCCAGTTATTATATACATTAGTAGTAAGGTTCAAAACCCCATGAAAGAGAGCCAATGATCTCTACTCTACGATGGAGTTTTTGGGTAGCTCAATGTGTACTGGGTTTAAAGTGCATCAGGCAACAGGAAAATAATAGGACGTGATGGTAATCTAAAACATGCTATTCATCGTCCCGACAAATGCTTGCAGGCAAAGTTAAAGAGACGTAACAGAAATTCCTCTTTTGGCACTGCCCTAAATTAGCCTCCTTATTCGAATCACGACTAATTCGTCAAACAATGTCGTAAAAGTAATTTTTGTGCAAGGATGTGATGGGGAAAGATAATCTCTAAGTTACTTAAATTAATAATTCTTGGGCGCTAGAATCAATTAATCAACGTTTTGTAAACGGCATATTTTTAAGAATTAACCAATTTAAGCATAGAAAAATGGACCTGAATTCCGTATTCGCAAAGATTGTTAAACAATATTGGGTTCATTCTATTCACACTGAGCAAAACATTTGCCGATAGGCACGTATCATTCATTGCATATACCAATTCACTAACGCCCTAAGACATTTCGTGTGAACAGATTCTGAGCAACGCTCTCCCCCGAATTCCAATTGAGAGGGAGTACGCGCTCCTCTTCCATCAATAAATACACTCATCCTGCATTGTAAAAAACTAATGCATTTAACTCTTTTTATCTGCCCATTTGACTAGCAATTTCGTTGTTAACAACACTAGATTTTGAAGCCTTTGCCTATTCAATTGGAATAATGGGCAAACATGCGGTTAGGTTTCATACAAATTAACTCGACAGTGATATACCACAGAATTCTGTCTCTATTCGCAGAAAGCCAAAAATCCCTTGGATTGGATAGGAAACTGGTAAGCTCAGGATCAGAAAGTGCTCTAAGGCCTTGTTTTATTGAGATGGCAAACATCGTAAGTAGAAGAAGGACTTAAGAATAGAAAATGGAAGACCATTGACAATGGAGAAGTAGGAAGGAAAGGTTAAGAAATTTTAGAAATGTTATGCATAGAAGTGTCACGTGTTTCTTATATAACAGATACTAATTAATAGCAACTATAATTTATAGGAATGACTGATAGATTAATCAAGCTAGTAATAAAAGTATCAAACAGGTATTTCATACAAGTAATACTAGCCCTAGCAATTCTTGCATGTCTCTCAGATGAAGAATTAGAGAATTATGGATATACGAACAAGGACAGAACCTAAAATCTACTGAAGGCTTGCTCAAGAGAAAGGAAACGCTGACAAGGTATATGAACTGCAAGTGAAAGAAATAGAGGATATGCAGGAAGAATTTCACAACTTTATTTCTCTAAGGTCAAATTTTCAAGTAATATTTGTCAACTCTCTTCTTAACTACAATTCTCTCCCAAACTAGAAAATGCAATACCACAAATCTACATTTTCTTGAAAGTACTAGTTTAATTTCCTCTAATAGTGACGAAGTTTTGCCTCATAGAAGACTATCTAAAAGATTATTGGAAAAGTAATGTGTAGTTGAATGGACAACACAATAAAATAATTTTAAATATTCAGGTAAAAATCCTTACGTATGTATGACACCACTGTTTTGCATGTACGAAAAAGAATGCTATTCATTGTTTTACTCATTTATCAGGATTTGAGATGAATTATGGTCAAAAAAGCCTTCAGAAAGAGGTTGCCCAGTGAGAAAGTGAAGAAATGACATTTCTAAAAATTCTAATAAATAGAAACGTGTGAAATTTGGCATAATATATCTATAAAATAATACAGGTTCTTTCAATTCACTGAAGAAAAGGGATCACCCACGAAAAACACTCCAAGAGAAAATTGCATGATGCAACAGATTTCGAGAAAGGACCGATTTGAGATAGTAGCCCGTAATTTACGTCAAGGTTTCGAGAACCTGCAACTGTCTTACCAGATTATCTCACATGTTTTGGGAAATGTGGGGCTGAGCATACCCCTTCCTGCTAAGAAGCCATTCATAACTAAAAGGAATAAAGTGCCTAGTTTTGTTTTCTCAATGAGCATGTCCAACAGAGTGCTGAAAAAAAGAGAAAGAACGGAAGAAACTTTAATTTGTTCAAATTAGACTAGAAGCGGCATGTAGGTGGCGTTCAGGTGAAAGATAGTATTCCACATACACTGAGAGTATAATTAAATTTTGGAAGTTGTAGCCATATGATCTTTAAAACGCACGAGTGCCTTCGTCCTTCCGTTTACTCGGTAAAGTAAACGCTGCGATATGCAAGGATTTGCTGAGGAAAGTTTGAGCACCTCTCCTCGAAAATCGGGAGTACCTGACCCTGATTCTTGCGAAACAATCCTCCGTTTTCTACAGCAAATACGGTGAAGCAGTTATTGGTGTAAAAAAATATCGGCGTCATGATATGGCCTGAGCAGAGCCTCTATTTAAACTCGATGTTAAACCTATGGGAGATATTTAGTTAGAAAGTTATGGATTTGAATAAAATGAAGGTTGAAGATCTCCTGCAAATATTGGAAGAAGAATGGAATAAAATCACATGCGAATAATACGGCCAATTCTTAAGTTCGGCGACCGAAGATGTCTTCTAGCCATTCAGAGCAAGGATTTGCATACTTATTCCTAATTTTTCATTGTCTATGAGATAGTTATGTTTTTTATGATTATTGGAGCATATATACATGATTCTCTCGTTTCGACCATAATCTTTCCTTAAATGCTCATTTCTTTCTATAAAATATTTTTAGGTGCGGTGCTATGAGATGAAACTTAGCAATACCATAAGCAAATTTCAAAAAATATTCCGCGCAATTTTCCTGCAAATTAAACGAGTATTTAGAAAAGAATTACGATATTTATATTTTCTTCTCTAGTTTTTAAAAGTACTTCATATTTACTTTACTGCTATCAAGAACATCCTAAGTTTGTGTTAATTAGTAAAAAAAGATTAAGTTCAAGATCAAGGATCAATGTATGAAAAATGTGCCAAAAGTTTTGCTTCTTAAGAGATATTTTGAAAATTGCACCATGGCTTTTTGGCAGTTTGCATCGTTTGTCTTTAATGTGGATTGAATAGATATTTCCTGAATACGGGCAATGGAAATTTTCATTTTTCTTATTATATAAACTGATTTCATTTTCGATTTTGTCAATATTTGAAAGTGTAAGATTCTTCATCAATAGTTTTTATGTCTCGTACTCTATATAGGGAAGGGCATCCTCTATCATACGTGTATATTGCTTAAAATTTCCGTGCCCAGCATATGGCCACTATCCTATAGTGAGTATAAATATAAACACTTTTGTTTGATTTGGGCAACCATAAACACTATCAGAATTCAAGTAAAAAAACAAATTTATACCTTAACGAGAGCTTAAATAGGTTACATCAAAAGTATCAAGCTCATACTCATATATCAAAAATATGTTTTAAGAAGGACAGAGGGATTATCATAAAGCTTAAACAAAATGTGCGTCTTGTTTTTTATTTTGGCATTGCGATTTTTCTCTATGCTTCATGAGAATATCGATCAAATTCACTATCCACAAGAAAAACACAAGGTTAAAATAAAACTGCCAACAACACTTGAAAATATACCGTACCTGAGCCCACAAAAACAAAACAATAGGCTGCAAAAGAAAATATTAACACAACACGCACATTTTCCAAACTAATATTAGTGTGCTAAGCCAAATGTAACAAAATATTCGAGTTATTCCTTCGTTTGAAACACATCTTAACCACAACAAACATAATAATGTACATATAAAAATTAAGAAATATAATAAACTTTTGAGCTAGAAAAGTTTGAGCGAATGATTTCTATTGGGTTTAAATGCTCTAAAATAGGCACGTCTGAAAGGCACTTCTTTACTTTTTTTATTGTAAATCAGCTCTAGCTAGTATTTACTCAAGATGTGTCTGGAATTTGATTTTGTGCCTTATCCAAGAGTAAATTACATTTAAATAGTCCAGATGCCAAGAAAGACTATATTCCCATCTAGAATGTTGTCTCATTGATTATAATCTAAGAAGAAAACTCCAACAGTAAACTTTGACAGATTTCTTCAAAAGGATAACATAAACAATCCATTTTATATTACATAAAGAGTTTCCCCCTGTGGGGAACAATCTCTATGTGGCGTCAGAAATATACACTTTTTTTGGCAATCACGGGTGGGATTGAGAAAAACACGCGACGCGTCGCGAATAGGCTGAAATGTACATAGAAGGGTAGAGTGAAAGTTACGAGTGACCAAGCGTTGTCGTCTCAGATATTCTAATCAGTAAACTGAGTGAATTAGAGAACTTAAATTCTGACACTTTATGGTTTAATTTATGAAGTTCCAGCTTACAACCGCATCGCATTTGATAAGGCAATTGATAAATAGACAACTTAGCTGCCCACGGTCCAACGGTCGCCCATGTATAGTATGTAACACTCGAGAATCCATTAGTTCAAGATATTCATGGTGAATTTCATTGCAAAAATTGGAAAAAGGCGACGATAGTCGATCACAGGGAAGATCTACTGTTGGCGAAGGAAATGAGTGTAACGGTGTAGACATAATAATAAATACCCTCCAACCTGTAGAAGGTCATAGGGAATGTCGTGTAATAAGCCATTTGGTAGTATTCCGTATGTAATGAGGATATGCAGTTTGGTGTGGAGAGGGAGGAGAAAGAGACAGCAGTAGCTCTTAGCGTGTATGATCATAATCGACGGCCCACATAATTTGCAGTAACTCCTTGCAAGTGTCGGACATTTTTGTGTCCATTCTTGGCGGAATCGTGAGGGGACAACAGGTGGGTAAAACAGGGAATAACCTTGTTAAATGGGGACTCGCTACAAATGCAGCATGCAAATGATGCTCATTGAGATCAAGTTGTTCCGACCAGCCTTTCAGGCGACTCACTGGTGGCGTCAAAAGATATTATGAACAGGTCTAGAAAACCAACGCCTTATCTAGAAGGCTAGAGAGAGCTCCAAAGGCAAGCACTAGGCTTGAAATTAAGTTCCGTTGCTTTTTACTGATAAGATTAATGTTAAAATTTTATTGTGGCAGAAAATGTAAACTTAGAAATTTCAGTTCAAATATTTCCCCATTTTTTGAGAAAATAGTCAATGTTCTCATGAATGACTGAATTAATTTTAACAAAAAAATAAGAATCTACATGCGACACTTTCCAGACCCTGAAACTCTCCATTTTCAAAAAGCGATCATCTGCATGAGAAGTGGTGAGTAATAAATCCATTGTGCAAACTGAGTTTCAAGTGTCACATCATATCATAATTTTGTACAGGGAATTTCACACTTAAGGATTCCACTTCATTTGATCTAACAATATCTATGGGCAAATAAAATCGTAATGCAAGAGTGAGAAACAATCCTTATTAACAGCACAATAAGTAGTACAGAAATGAAACATGTACAACCCAAACCCCAATCAAATATCAGCGTTCAGGACTTTTAAAAGTGAAAAATAATGGTTAAGTCTTTCATAATCATCTGACCTATTCTAAATATAAATAGAGGCCCTCATATATTCTGCGTGTTAGTCAGTTAGTTAAATGTGCCAAACCCCTCTTTCTACTAGATAATATGCTTCAGAGACCAGTTAAAGAAATTCACATAAAGATTAGAATGGCAACTGCTGACAATCCCAAAAGTCCCATGGATCCGTCCTCGTTGAACTCTAGGGCACAACAGGAGTGATAGCGCTTTGTTTAGTACCAATCATTGAGAATGGAACCCTCACCTGTTTAAGAAAGGGCTATTTCTTCCACGCCATGGGTGGTGGTAGATGGAAAAGACTGAGACAGACTCAAAGTGGGAAAAGTGAAAATGTGAAGGAAGCTCTCTAGATACCATCATAAGATACGACGCCCGAATTTTGGGGGCGTCAACTCACTGCGAGGAACGAAATTTTTGTTTCCCCCTCGCTAGAAATCTAAGCTGGTATATCCCCTGAAATTCCAAACTCCTATTTACTGTGATAACAAGACTTCCATTTGTTCATTATTAAGCACAAGAGCTGATACGGAAGTAACCTTTATAGCGATTGTCACCAGTCATAAAATGATTGAATTTATAAGTATATTCGTTGACACAGCCAATGTTTATCCAAGAAGACCCCCGTGATTGTACCAATTCTTTGTGTTTGGCTGCTTATAAGAGGTTTTGTCCATCTATAAGTATTAAATGCTGTGAACGAGTAAATGTATAGATATATTGTCATCAATTGGATGCAACGCACCAGTCATTGTTCTCAAAGCCACATTCGTTGTTCAGTCGAGAGGTGCCTTATTCTTGCATGATAATGCAAGTGTACTCAGGAATTCGTTCTCACTTAGAATATGGATGGAAAGATAGCCTCACCTTCCTTATTTTCCACGCTTATCTCCCTCATATTATCAGCTATTCATCCTTTTGATTTTAATTTAGAGGAGAAAGAAAATACACGTCTGATGATAAGGCTTAACTTAAATATATGTTAAATTAAACATGAGCATTTCCACCAGAAAGAAAGTTCAGAAAATAAACTTACAGAAGTTTTCAAAGAATTATAGTAGTAGGAATCGGGAGGAAATGCAACTCTTTTGTAGCTGTTTTTGTTCCTAAACGAAGACAGATTTGCTTGAAAGAAAAGGTTGTCCTTGTTTCCCAATTACAGGTTCGTAAACAAAGTTTTGGTCGATAAATAACAATTGTTGAATCAAATTCAACATAAATAAGCTTTAGAGGTAAGAAGTTTATATTTGCAGTACCTACATTGTACATAGCGTTGTATATAATTAATCAAATTAACTTTCGTTACCATAGAACTTATTAAGTGTAAGGAATTCTTTCTGCATACCTTCCTGTATTTTTTCTATAGATAGAAATATTGCTAGTCGAAGTGATTGACACTGGAACAGAATAAAGTAGAGAAAAAAAATGTTTAATGAAAATAGTAAGTGGAAAAGAATAAAGATAAAGTGGTGAATCGATTCTTACTTTCATTGTAAAAACCTGAAGCAAAACTGAAACTGATCTCCGATTACGAAGGTTATTTTTAACTTAACGCCATTATAGGATACTCAGGATATGTATCACAAAGTTTGGCTCAGTTTGTTGTTAAACGACCCTTAGCATCCTTCTCTCTCTATGGTTAGCTTTCTCACCAGGTTTCTTACAGATATTTTTAAAACCGTACGTTGAATATTGTGGGAATAGTCAATAGTTTGTGAATATACCCTTAATTATTAATCCTATAGTGTATTGTGGTCATGCGTTTAAGTGTCGGTCATCCTACATAACACTATATTTTAAGAACGGGATTTATTGGTGTGGTTAAATAATTATTGCTATTTTTTTTCTCTTTGTTCTCTTGCGACCTAAGTATATTTAAAGTTTGCATCCAAGTT
This sequence comes from Ceratothoa steindachneri, assembly GCA_963969495.1. Classification (NCBI taxonomy): domain Eukaryota; kingdom Metazoa; phylum Arthropoda; class Malacostraca; order Isopoda; family Cymothoidae; genus Ceratothoa; species Ceratothoa steindachneri. Next base: position 126,887,553 of record OZ018328.1, on the reverse strand, counting down.
CATTATAAAAGTTCCTTTAAAGTTCGAAAAAACAATGGTGAATTTCAAAATTAAATATAAGTATCAAATGTTTGGGAATTTTTAAAACAAAAAGAATTATAAATATTGAAGTTCAGAAAATTTATTAAACTTTAGGCGTGGCTGTTATTTTTTCGTACATTCGAAAGTTTGATCGAAGTTTTTTCTAAAAACGAATTCTCATTTTGAAGCTTTAAAACGTTTTGGGGGGTGTTTAGGCCTAGAAATTGAATTATTAGGAGACCAGGCAATGGATGGCCATTCCCCCCTTGCGAGGGAAGCTTGCGCATCCCTACTAAGATTAAAATTTAAAATCTAAAAGAAAGCAGCCATGGTTAAATTTTTAGAAATTTTCTCAACTTCGCCAATTATAACCACTTTAAAAAGGAACTCCAAATAAAATATCCCCCCGTTCAAAATATCACGTTGCTAAAATATAAAGTTATAGAAGATATATAAAAAAAATTTTCTGAGCTTCACCATTTATAATTCCTTGGGTTTAAAAAATTTCACAAATTTGAAAACTTATATTTATTTCTGAACTTCACCATTTTCTTTTTTGATACTATAAAAAAATGATTAGAAATAACTTTGATAAAAACATAAGTCATAACAAACTAAGATGAAATAATTATTAAAATACTCAAAGATTATCCCCTTCTTAAATTATAGAGTTAGTGATGATTATGATGACGATGATATGTACTGGAACCATTTTCAAAATGCTTAAACCATTAGGGCGTTGCCAAAGCCGGATATGACTTTGGGCTCAGACCGAAGGTCAGCCTGTGAAGTGCTCCACCTGCAAGATAAAATAACTTTTTTCCTCTTTGTTAGAATTCTTCCACAAAAGACCTATATGATCGAATAGCCTTGGAATTTGCACTTCTTTTTTTCATTAAATATTTTTATTTTTATTCTTTTGTTGATTTAGATCCACTTCTCCTGCATTTGCCTATTGATATATTCGTTCTTAGTCATTTTCCCTCCATTGACGGAGGTTTTCTAATTTGTAATGTTTTAGGTATTGCCGGGCCTCGAGGGCGTGGAGGAAAGAATGGAGCACCAGGCATACCGGGGGTTCCAGGAATTAATACCTGGAAAGTGAACGGAACGCAAGTAAATAAAATCCTGATTCCTCCATCAATTGCAGGTAAGAAATGAAGTATTTACTTGTAATTTTTTAAAACTTGTAATATAGGTGCCAAATATCAAGTTCCTGACCTTTATTGTGGATGCAAACTGAAAATACTCTTTTACAAAGTGCTCTTATTTCTCAAGCACCTGGAAAACCTTATACTAAGTCAGGAGAGACGTTCTATAGACACTCAGCGCAGCTCAACCGGCCATATGTTATATTCTTTTAATATTTCTTCTAAATATTTTATGTTACTCGTAGGTTATTATCCACCTCACTTAAGCTAGTCAATAAAGAGTAAAGGCCATAACTATTTGAGCTGCAGCAAGGTGGCCGTGATCAATTTTACTTAAATTGATGATACTGCCTGTTCATTTTCTAAGAAGAGCCAGTTATTCATTACAAAGAGCAGACGTTTTTTGGAATATTAGCGTTTATTCGTTGACTTAGTGAATCGAACACTTATCGTAAATTAACAGCAAAATTCTAATGCTTGGAAGGAGAGGACATCAAAAGAATGAGGTAGGTATACAGATATAATAACAACTACTAAAGTAAAAATCATTAAAGTTCCTACTCAAGTATTCTTACGAGTAGATAAATAGACAACATTTATGAATATCTCAAAATAACGCCGTTCGATAAGAAAACTTTATCGTCCAACTTAATTCTTACATAATTCCACTCATACTATAATATAGCTATTAAAATCAACCAAAAAAGCGGTTAAAAGCCACAGAGTACTTTTAAAAAGCAATGACATAAAATTTCGTGTGAAAATAATATTCTACTTGATCAAGCGAATGTTACGAATAGTAAACCAAAATCTTTACATTACCAATCAGTGTAGCAACATATCATACAAATCAAACACATTTCTATGATTCACTAAGCATAAATTTTGAGTAATGATCGAAGAAGAGAATTGCGGTTTCTACTACGCACTGACTCATTCTTTTAATTGAGTAAAATTTTTAAAAAACTGCAAAGTATCTTATCACGCTTCAGGTACAGGATTAGTGGATGTGGTGATAGATAAAGATGATAAATAAGTAAATAAAAAGAATTATAGCCAACAGAATAAGTTCAAATGGATATTTGTTAAAATTGATTATAAACACTTAGTAAGAAAGGGTCAATTAGATAACGGGACGAGCCTACAATACTTTGCCAGCTTCAAAAGCTCATGTAGTACATTCCCTTTCCAGTGGCTAAAGGAGTTGAAGCAGCTTTACGCTGTTCACCGTTCCATGATAAAAATTGATGCTCAGCCTGAAGATCCATTCTTATAAAGATAGACTGAATAAATCGACATAATATTTTCGGTAAAAAAATTCAAGAAAACAAAACCTTATTATTCTTTAGAGTTCTAAAATCTATATATGCAGGGCTTAACATACCTATAGCGCATAATAATAGTACTAATGACCATATTTGTATGGTGTTCTTCAAGGTTATTAACCTATAGAAAACGCAGATTTTCCAACTAAATAAAGACCTAGGAGAAGAGAAAAGACTTCATGGTAGTATTAAAGGCTTCAATGATGGTTTGGGAACGTATAGCATGGGTTAGATTATTCCAGGTTCTACTGGCAAATGTAGAGAAAGCATTAGTTCCCATGCGGCAGAGATGACTATAAGGAACATACATTAATGAACCAGAACTGAAACAAAGGATTTTCTGTGGCTGGGATGGTTTCAACCAGGAAGAAAAGGAGAAGGATTCTGCGGCATCTAAGATATTTGATTTGCGGTTTGAATCAGGAGACATAGTTGACTTAGTAGCTGGGGTTGTTTCAGAGTAAAGGGTACTTGAAAGAAGCGTTAGGGAAAGCCAAATTTGAACGAGTGTTAGGGATCGCATAGTTCAAACGCATAATCTAGCGAGAAGGATTTAGGGTAATTAAGGTGGAAATGAAGGAAGCATGGGTATTAATCTCTCATGTTTGATTTTAAGAAACTTCTCTGGGAACCATTAAATAATAATCACATATTTCGGTAGAAGATTTATAGAAGTCTTAGAAAACGAGCTTTTTGGATGGAGAGATTGAGTTGCGTGTCATAGAATAGAAATAGATTGATAGAGCAAGGTTAGAATATGAATAAAATGGGAAAGAACATAGATACCAAAAAAGGAACGGAACAAGAACCGATCCTTGCGGAACATGAGACCGCACTACTGCAGGCCTTAATATATCACTCTCAATATGACTAGCGTGAGTATAAGATTATGGATAAGAGCAGAACAGATATTGTTTTCTGGATACACTTTGAATTAAAAAAGTGTTGCGGTAGATCAGTGTGAAATACAGTATCAAATGTTTTTGAAAGATTGAAATGTATCCAGATGGAATGCAGACAGGCCTCTGCCGCACGACGTTGGATTTCTGAATCCGTGGTTTCCTTTGTCTTTAAGCCAGATTGCAAGATATGATCCATGCTGAAGCAGGGGGCATGTGATCTAGGACGTATGCTTTTCTGGTACTTTAGTAGCATTGAAAGAAGCGGTACTTGAGATATAGGAGCTGCTGTGCCAAAAGCAGCGTGTTTAAAATTAAATAGTACATGATCTATGAGAATGAGTTGGTAAATATTTCAATTTGACAGCGGTATAAATTCCAGATCTGAGCTCATTTAAAGCTGGTTTTATTGCACTGAGAACTTATGCTTAACGCGAAACCAGTTCCACAAAAATCAACAATTTATGGTTGCTGCCTTTAAAGAGACCCGAATTTCTATTCTATCATACGATTTACCATACCTCATGGTGCTTAGCTTTGGTGTTGTTTAAATTGCAGTTTTAACTCTGCAGTAGCTAATGGATTATAATAGGAAGGACTAAAGATTGAGTCTTGGAGGGAAGGATTTATGAGGGTTACAGAATTTAATCGAGGACATAAAGACGAAGGATACTTCCTCATGATATAGAGGAGCGAGAGAAAGGAAGTATGGCACAAGGAGTAGAATAACCAGGAGAGAAGAAACGGAGCAAAAGAGAATCTCAAATCGGACAGGAATTACACTGGTCAACAACAAAATTTTCTAATGGTTCTGGATCAAAATAATCCGATTCTAGGTTAGTGTATATGCTGTATTCAATAATGACATTGGTGTAGCTATATCAGGCTCAGTCTTGTAGGACAAGCATATCTATATATTTGGTGCACCATGTTATTCATAAACTAATTTGTATGTTCATTGGTTCCACTTTTGCAATAATTTGTTCCTACTTTGTTCTTTTTTGTTTGATTCAGATTGCTGGTTCATGATAGTGCATACCTACAACTGCCCAATTTCTAATTACTTTTAACTTAACAAAACATCGAACGTGTCAATTGCGTGAACGATGTTGATCGTTTCTGTTACATATATGGCGCCTTCACTCATGGTAGCCTCAAGAAACCAATAAAGAAAGCTGTTCGACTGAACTAAAAAAGTTACTTCAAATATCCTTTGGGTGACCATGACATGAAATGGGCACCTCATATAGTTTGTAATTATTGTTTCAACCACCTGAGCGATAAAAGTTTGGTAAGCGAACCTCAAGAAGGCCGTTTGATGTAGGAATGATATGGCGTGAACCCAAAGACCGCAGCAGTGACTGCTACTTCTGTCTCATAAGCATCAAAGGAATAACAATCAAAGCACGAGGTAAGATGCAGTACCCCAGTATTGCTTCTGCAATCCAACCAGTTCTGCACAGCGCTGAACAAGAATTGATGAGTGATTCCGATTTTAATTCTACCTCAAATAAAGAAGACTACCAGGATGACTATGACTATACCAAGCCTAAACTGTTTACTCAAGAAGCGCTTCATGATCTCATCAGGGACCTAGGCTTGTCCAAAGAAAAGGCCGAAGTTCTGGGATCGAGACTAAAGCAGCGTAACCTGCTGAGAGCTGTAGTGCGTATCGCCACAGCTCATTACTGACATAGAGTGCTCTCTGCATTTTTCAAGATGGCAAAAATTTGTTACTGTGAGGAAGCAGTTTCTCTCACGCAACAATTCTGCAAGTCTGAAACATACAAGTTAGATGATTGGAGGCTATTTATAAACTCTGGAAAAGACTCTATGAAAACTGTTCTTTTACACAATGACAATTGTTTTTCATCTGTCCCACTAGCAGATACAGCAAATATTGCTGACAGCTATGAAACAATAGCCGCTATAGAGCACGAAAAACAACAGTGGAATATATGTGGGGATCTTAAAATCATCCACAAAGCACATGTGCATGTTGTGTTTGTACACCAGCATAGCTGATGCAGATCACTATGTGAGAAAGGAATGGCGGACAAGACGAAGAGATGCGCCTGTAATGTTAAACTGTGTTCACAATCCTCTTTTAGATGGAGAAAGATATTTTAGCCTTCCTTGGATCTAAAGCTTGGTTTGGCTAAAATTTTCGTAAAGGTTATGGATCAATTTGGTGCTGGGTTTCGATACTTATTTTATAAACTAGGTAGTGTGGTTTCCGAAGGCAAGTTGAAAGCAGGTCTCTTGAATGGACCACAGATTCGCGAACCAGTTCATGATATCGAATTTATCAAGGCCTTGAATCCACTGGATAAAAACTCATGGGAATCATTTTTCAATGTGTCAAAGCTTTTTCTTGGAAAATATCGTGATGACAACTACAAATATATCGTTACAACTATGCTGCAGAATTATCATTAGTGGGAGCAAGGAAGTGCATGAAATTGCATTTTTTTCCACTGTCATATTGATTTTTTCCAAGATAACCATAGAGACATTAAAAATGAACACGCTGAAAGGTTTACTCAAGACAGTGCCATAATGGAGAGCAAATATGAGGGAAACTTCAGAATTAGATACTTATGTTTAAAAAGCGTGTTTCTTTATACTCGAAATTGTATCTAAGAACCAAGAAGCAAACGTTTTATGTGTTGAAGAGAAAAGGCGATTTACAGAGGATCGCCGCAATATTCCGTATAAAATATTTGTTTAAACCTTTAATTGTTGATGGTAGATAGAGAGTTGTTCATCTTCATAACAATACACGGCAACACGCAACACGTGTCATTTAGTAGCAAGAGAACTATAAATGACATCTATTTAGAAGTTGTCGCAAATCCTATATACTCACTAAACATTGAATATATTTCACTTGATCACTGCAATATTACATTAACTGAAGAAATATTATTATATAAGGAGGTAGAAAAAATATAAATGATTATATTTATTCGAAACAAGCTGATTTTTTATGTATCATAAAAATTCCGAATTTTAATAACTTTGTCGGAACCAGACACTTACTTCAAAATGTTATCGTAAAAATTACACAAAAATTATACTTCACTTCTGGCACCAGATAAACCCTCTTCTTCAATTTAGATATTTTTATTAATCTTCTGCATTTTCTTCTTTTCCATCTAATTCTTCATTCTCTTTTTTATTTTTCTCTCTCACTATTCCTCTCTAATCACTTCATCTTTTACTAAGTTATTTTTATTTTTATTTCTTTTGCAATGTTGTCATTTGATTTGATTTAGTGGTAACTCTTCTAATCAAATCGATCCTTTCTTTTAACTATATAATTTCCTATATTATTTTCCTTTAGTCTTTAAAAAAATCGACTTTACCTCTGTCAAATTTCGACTATTCAATCACGGTTGCTCCTGATCTTGTCTTACTATTTGAAGACTGAGGATAGAAGCACGATACTTCCAAAACTGGTTTCATTGTGTGAATTCAAAAGCTATCATTATTTCAAAGTTAATAAGTTCAGGCTTAAATTATACATAAAAAGAATTCAAATTAGAGAATTTTAAATGTTTAGAAGAAAATGTAACATAAATTAAGCAGCATTGCAACACCTTCTCTCTACAAACAAGAACCAATTAACTTTCAAACGAAATTATTCTGTGACGATTATGAAGCAGGATAAGCGAAATTAGTTAATCTTTGTAAGATACAGTAATAGGCCGCGTGCTATGTTGTGCTATATTAAGAGGCCCGATACAGGGATTGCACCTAAATTGAAGTAAATTCCTACTAGACCTTTGCATCCATGAAATAGCTAAAAGAACGGTGTCATAAGAGATATTATAGCATCAAACTTTGTTTCCTTGGCCAAACAACCAGAACACTAATTTGTTTACTCTAGATAATTTTTTCTTAGATTTGACAAAGAAAGAGTATTCTGACATCCAACATGTTCTATCGTCTAGATAAAGACACATGATCGACAAGTTGAATAATGAAAATAAAATCCTTTACATTTTATAAGTCAGTATATGATTGCAAGTTGATTTTACAATTTAAATTTTAATTAATCAAAAACATTTTGTCTTTTACATACTTTACCATGTTTAAAAATTTAAAAGCCAATTAAATGCGATGCAAATGAAAAACTTTAATGAAAATGCAAATTAACAATGAATCAAAACTCTATTAATTGCCTCGGCACGAAAGATTCCAACGACGTGTATATGATGTGCATAAAGAACACTTGAGGGCCATACTTTCACTTAATTCCTATAAAACAGCAAAACTTTTGTAATTCGCTGTATTGTTATGAACATATAAAAAAGGGGGAAAAATAGGCTTAGATGCTAGAATATTTTAACCGATTAGACCAGAAACCAAGAGAGAAAATGACAAATCTAGGATGATGATATTGAAATTATCACCTATCCTTTTGTTAAATTCATTATCTAATCTTCCGCCTTTTCCTAATAATTTCCGCCTGAAAACTTCTTAGGTCTCAGTGTTATATTTTTAACATGCCCACTTTCTTTGAATATATTAGTCTTGATAATTAATACACTACCTTTAAATAATCGGGGAACATTTTGTAGGGTTATCGCCAAATTACTCCAAAACACTATATTTTAAGAACCGGGAATATTTGGAGGGTTTGAAGAATAATGGATTTTATTCTCTTAGTTTGGTTATTATTTTTCGTGTATTCAAAAGTTTGATCGGTTGTATCTAAAATAGATTTTCAATTGTAATCTTTATTATGAGAAATTAGCTCTGTGCCCTGAAAATGAGTAATGAAAAATGAAATTATTAAAGCAAATTTGGATTGAAAAAAAATATCGTGAGGAACTTTTTCAGTATTTAAAAAGAATCTCGATCGAAGGTTTTTTGAGTTTTAGGCCTAGAAAATAAGCATCTATTTGAAAAAAATAGACCATAAGAAAATTATTAGGACACCAGTCTTAGCTAATAAGATTAAAATTTTAAAAGTTTCCAGTAAATAATTATTTACTATTGGTCTATTTATTTTTAATATGGTTAATTATTTTATAGGCCTAAACGGCAAAAAAAGGTTTTATTGGAAGTCTTTTAAAATACTGAAAAAACAATCAGCAGGATTATTTTTTCCTCCATTTAAATTTGCTTTAATAATTATATTAAGATTAAAATTTAAAAACTATTTTAGAAATACCTCGATAACACTTTCAAATATACAAAGAAATGCCACTTTTCTTGTAAAGTTATAAAGATTAACGAATTTTTATTGTTTTAGGAACAAAACGGCGGCAAAAACCCATCATTGTGAACGAAAATGAGAACGTGCGACTAAGGTGTGAAGCTGTTGGAGAACCAGTGCCTCGGATTGAATGGAGTCGTGAGGATGGGATGGCTATTGCCACTGGCCAATGGAAAGGTTTGTAGCGCAAAATTGGCGCTTCTGAAGCACTTATTACCTACGATTTTATTGTATGGTGCAGAATTTTTCAGAAATAATCATAATTATTAATGGCTCTTATAAAGTACATTTTTAACAGAATTCCTTTTAGAAGCTTATTGATGTTACCATGAAACATAGTCAGAGTTTGGGTGATGGAGAAAATATAGAGTTAACAAATATGTTCAATATTTTGCTAATAAATTACTCATATTAATTATTTTTATAATTTTACTATATAATTATTCATGATAACTAAAATTTGGGCCTTCTTAGAGAGAAAAAATTGGTTAGTAAATCCTCCATCTCTATTCTTTTACTGAAATATAAAACGAAAAACAACAAGATTATCTCCTCTAGAAAGTTTGTAAGGAGATGTGTGTAATGCAACTGTTAAGGAGGAACGAAGCGGCAGATCTTCTACAGGAATCGTTGCTTGAAAAGAACACATTCCTCAGATATAAAGCTGCGTTATTTTGGCCAGTTTAACATCAGACCCCTTGAGGGGTAAACACTAGGGCGGGAAAAGCTTTGCATTCTTGCAGCTTTGAGGTGTAGAAGGAGCTTCACTCAACTATACCCTCCACTTAATTGCAGGCCATTCATCTCAAGGATAACCTAAACTTTAGTCAAGGTGAGTAAGCAATTGTTCAATCTCTCTAGCTAGTTGGTCAGTTTGTCTAATTTCTCAGTCGAAATGATGAAGATCTTTGCCGATGTCTAAATATCAAGCTGAATTAGCCATCATGAACAACCAAAGCTTTTCAAAAGGCCAAGGAAAAGGAGGTAAAAAATTAAAGAGGATCAAGGAATAGGATGGTGTACGAGATAAGCTAAAGTGTCCAAACAAATATAGATAAACTACTGGACATGTTATGGCAAATTATAAACCTCTAGGATTTAAATACCCATTTTAGTGGAAAGGCAACTAAAATGTGAAAGGTTATATCGCATGAGCGGTATTGCCAAGAAAATACTTCTTCAGGTTATTGGATCCTGCTTTTAAAATACAGTAGTGTACAAATTAGTTCGGAGAGTGGTAAAATAATACAATTATTTGATAATTGTTTTTTATATTTGAAAAGAATGCTTCAATGATAAGATAAATGGTACATTTAATATGAAATATGACCACCCTTTGCTCTTAGAACTTGCTTCACTCACTCTGGCATAGATTCAACCAAATTTTAACACGTTTCTACCAGTTATTCGTTTTGGTACCAGGCATTGATAAAAGCACAAATCATCTTTTGCATCGTCGAACAGTCGGTTTTCTCCATTCTACGTTTAATTAGAGTACATAGATTCTCGATGGGGATTAGGTGCGGTGAATTCTCAGACCAATCTATAGCGGTAAGTCCCCTTTTTAGAAGAATGTGCGGATTATTTGGGAAGTATGGCACGGGGGAGATCCTGCTTGAAAATGCCTCTCTATCAGGAAGGTTTTTCTGTATCGCAGGAGGCAAGTGACTTTGCAGGATTACCTCGTATTTAACGCTGTTCATGCTTCCCTCAATAGTAACAAGCTACCCTATGCCTTTAGCGTTAAAACAACCACAAAACATCTTCTTAGTTAGGTATTTTGTCGCCTGTTGGATGTGCCCTGGCTGAAGTGATTTATATTTGCTTTGTATTACTACCACTGACCTATTCCCATGTACTTAAAAATGCGATTCGTCTGAAAAGATAACTTTCTTTGATTCAGCTGCCTTCCATCCAGCATACTTGTGTGCACAGCAAAGACGTTTTGTCTTCATAGAAGAAGTCAATAACTGTTTACGTACCAGTTTTCTAGCAAATCTGCCAACTTTAATGAGCTTTCGCCTATCTGTTAAAGATGAAACACTTTTATCAGCCAAAGACAAGTCTCTCTGGAGGTCTTTACTTGTTTTCTTGGGGTTCTTCACACTACTTTGGATGAGAGCCTTGTCATCGTGAAGTGTTGTTTTCGTTTTCTTCCACATTTTCTTTGTTGCAGTGTTGAATGTTTACCAGTTTCTTCAACAGATGACTTTGCTACCTTAATTTCGAAGAGTTATAATACTTGTATGCTTCTTGGGTGTGATATCCATAATAAATTTAGAGGGTCTAATAATGATTGGAAGGTGAATATTCCAGCAGAACCAAGTACAGCATGGAGCACGCTCCCAGCAATAATCATCCACGATAAGCTTTGGTGTAGCACTGTCGGGCTTAGTGTAGCTAGGGCACAATAAAACAGTTGCCAGATGTTACCAGTATACTATTCTGCACGAAAAACAAAAAAAAACTTCATTAGTGTTGCTAAAAATTAAGACATATTATGAAATATTCCCCAAATTTGGTACTGTCCGAACTAATTTGCACATTACTGTATATCCACTAGTTCATTTCTTGGTATATAAAGCTGTTTAAATTCTCATTCCGCAACAACAGAGTGGAAATATCTAACGCGAAACTAGATTACAGATTCCTTGGAATCAACAAAGAACATCTTTTGGGACTCAGATTAACCGCAATTTTTTGTATGTTTCCACAGATGGGTCGCTCTCCAGTCCTTTGTTGAACCTGACCCACATTAGGCGGGACCATACCGGGCGGTATCGTTGTGAAGCCTACAATGGAATTCCTCCCAAAGATTTCAAGACATTTGATGTTGAAGTTCACTGTAAGTCTTTTGGCAAAATTTATTTTTATCTTGGTGCATTTTCTAGAGAGGGGGCCAATCAAATAACTAAAGCCTCCTATTTCCTGAACTTTTAATAAAATAACATAAAACATTCACTACTGAGTATATTTAAAATATTATAATACCTACATTTTTTAATTATCTAAAGATTTGTATCCTGTTATTAATATAGATTTCCTGAGGATGCTGGTTACTCTATATCAGGCTCTTCAAGGCAACATGCTATAAAAGAGCGCTTGTCTACATACAAACTAATCTAAGGTTTGAAAGAAACAAATTAAAGGAGATAAAGGGTATAGAAGCAGCTAGTTCATTCCACATTCTTGAAGCAAATGTGGACAAAGCACGTTCACTCATGCCTTCACGACGAGGAATAAGGAGTAAAGGAGCAGAACCAGAACGCAGAGATCTTAACAATAATGATAGGATCAGTCAGGGTTTTAAGCAGGAAAATGCTTTAGATTTTAATGTCTTAATAAGCGTTAAAAATACTCCCGATGGGAAAGAACACAAGTTACTAATATTTAACCGAGTTGAATGCCTCGAACATCGGGAATATAGGGTCTATAAGAAGAGCGTTACATTAATTAGCGAGAGAGATAAGAAAGCGTGAATAGCGATCTATAAATTATTGTTAATCAAAGTACGAATGGACACGGCTCAGATTAGGGATAAATCAGTATATGGTGACACCGAAATTTAAAACAGTTTCCAAAAGTGTGGGAAAGGGGGTGGACATAAAGCCACAAAAGCATTGAGTGCCTTTTGAAGGACTACCCATCATTCACATCGGTTTGACGATAAATCTGTTTAGGAAAGTTGTACCAGAGCCATTCAGTAAATATGCTGTATGCTGATAGAAATTTGTATGTCTCAGGAAACGGTTCAAGAGGATTAATGTGGGCGGAACAAGATGATAACATCTGAGGATCCCCTTATAAATTTCGGACAACGATCAAGAAATAACAGTAAATTTCGTATTATCAAACACTGCCAAATATCGAGAAGTACTATATAGATTCGAAGGCAGAACAGAATGAGTAGCTTGATCTTTCAGTTAGTTACATTTAAGAGATATAATTTAGTGTTATATTTTGCCTTGAATCCCCACTAGAAGGTCTCATCAATATTGGAAAATGGAATTACATAAGTAGGTATTTAGTAAGTTAAGCCATTCACTTCTGTATATATTGAGATGAGAACAAGTGATCTATAATCTGAGTAACATCAGTCTTTTAAGCAGTTGAGAAATCACCAACAAAGGATAGGTAGCTTACAAAGTTATTAGAAGTGCAGTTTAGTGGTTGATGTTGTTCATAGCTCCCCTGGAACAGATGCATCTCTGTTCCTTCCGATTGTTTGTGAGATTAATGAAAAAAACTATGATTCTACAGCCTGGTCCCTAGACCCAGCCAATGTTTTCACAATTAAGTGGGGCCGCGCTTTTTATGAGGCTGTCCGGAGGAGACCAGGTTAGACTAGATGGAGGGTTTTGCGTAGTGTTGGAATTTTATAGCCCTGCCCTTTTCTAGTGGTCCATGCAACAGCTAGAAAGTGGTAGTTCTAATTCAACTTAACCTCACATGGAATATATCCAAGTGTGGTAGTCCGTCTTCATGATTGCATCCAAAATGTCTGGTCGTGTTATATTAACTTAAGAATGACTAACCACTCTTCACCTTTTTTTTCCTTGCTCTACAAGTTAGTTGTAGTTTTAAAAAACCTAGCCTACCGTGCTGGTCACGTGCATTTTACTTTGCTTAAGAATAGGGCAAACGGTTGCGTGTTTAAAATCAGATAACATGATAACACACAATAGGAAAAAAATATTTTAAAGAATTAATTAGGTAAAAGAAAAAAAAGGAACGAACGATCTACACAATGGTAGAAAAACTCAAGAGGAGAATATGTTTAGTTTAAGAAAGATAGAAAGGAGAAATTTAATTCATCTGTAGTCACATGGCGAAGGAAAGGAGTTAAAGCAGTGCTTTATGTGAAATTACCAAGGGAAACAAAAGAGGGTCGACGGAATCCTAGGTTATAAATGAAATATTTGTCGAAAGATTACATAGAAATCGGCAGGGGAGATGGGACGAAAGACTGGTTTCACTGACATATTTAAAAGGATGTTGTATGAGTGAGGAACAAGTATGAAGACAAAGAAAGCTGTAACATTCCGAAAACCTTGGTCTACTGAATTGTTCTCTTATTAGTAATAAAAGATCAAATGATTATGCTTTCGGTGAGTAGGTGAATGTTGGAAGGGTTACAGTAATTTCAAGACTTGCTGATAGAATCCAGAAAAAAGAGTGAAGGTGCTTTTTAATGTTAGTTGCATTAGTTATCAATTTAAGCAAAGGAAGTCAGGAGGCAAGGTCCAGGGTCATCGGTTTCTGCTGATCAATGAGGGAAAAGCCATCTTTAAAAAGATATGTGAGCAGGTGTTAAGCTAAGGCTGGGTCTAAAGAGAAAAGAGAACAGAACAGGATAATGTAGCAGTCATAAATTGATGCTAAGGAGTAGGTAATAAAAAGTATATGAAATTAGAAGGAAAGTCCTATGTCGTAGGGTGACCATGAAGAGGGCACACCAGAGAATCGCAATACAGATCCCAGTGCGAGGGTTACATAAACAAAATCGAATGCTGGTAACCTAAATAATCAGTTTTTAGAGGTTCTGGGATTAGAGAAACTAATTGTAGAAAATATTTAACTTTACTATATCCAAAGAAAATATTAATAGCACAAGTAACTAAATGACAATAAAGAAATGAACCCCGGGGTACCAAACGGTGGATGAGAGGATAGAAATGACTTGACGGGTAGGATAGTCCGACAGTGGATGTACGGAGATTGCTTTTCTGGAAAATGGGAGAGTGCAATTATCGGAGAGACTCACGTAAAGCCTAATTGACTGGAGTCTTGAATACGACGAGAAATTGGAGGGGATGAAAAGTTTCTCTTGCAAGATTCCCTCTTCTTTAACCTCGCTGAGAAAAGAGCGAGGGAGTACTCAGGTCGTTGAACGAAGTCGATAACCGAGTGATAGATGCCTGTCCGTGTCTATCGTGAAATCGGCGGGAACTTTGGCCTTAGATACGAGCAAGGACGGGTAGAGTTGACGTGTCGCGTTCGTAGCTGGAAGCTCTTTTAAGGTAAGGCAGGGTATACGAGGCTGTGCGTGACTGCTAACCAAGACGGGGATTTATTGTCCTGGCTTCTCAAAGCTTTTCTCGAAGTATTTATACAGCCTCGGCGGAAACGGGTCGCTGGGGGCCCCCAAAAGGAGGACAGGGATCTCACTAGACTTGGCGCGCCAGGGGTGGGGTTAGATAGACTCGGTGGCCTCACATCTTTGCGCAAAGGTCATTGGCGCCGTGGATCTGGCGCCGATCAGACGGTGTGGCGGCGAGGAATGGAACCCAAACGGATTAAGCGGTCTTGCGCAAATCTCGCGGCTCCCTTGGGGCAGTCTGTACGTGCAGGTGTATTTTCTCAGGCGCCACAGGTAGATGTTGTGTTCTAGGGGGAGTAACTTTCTCTCTCTGACAAGCTACAATGTCCTTTACATTTCTGTCTAGGCACGTAAAGGAAGAAACATTTGAGAGAAGACTAAAGATTTATGTTGAAGTATAGTGTGCAAGGTTGAAAGCACCAAAGAGTGGTATAGCGGAGGATTGGGTAGAATTAGTTTTAATTCCCTTATATATACAATATCATATTATAATGTAATATTTATCGATTCTATTCTTAAATATCTTTACTGCAGTACTTTCAACAAGATTGAAGAAAGTCTCAAACGGGTGAACAGAAGGAGGCTGAAGTAACGCAATTTTTTAAACAACCATTGTATAAAAAAAAAAATCAGATATGTGAACAAGGAAAGGGGAAATATGAGCAAATTTGAGAGGAGGCTTTACAGCAAATGATAGAAAAATAACTTCACTACTGTAAAGAGAGTTGATCGAAAAAAGAGATAACGACACATGTCATTTAAGCCAAAGCTAACAGATCGCCTTGCTGTTCTCTGGATGTAGAGCAACTAATACAAATCTGGACAAGTGGCAGGAAAAACAGTGTTTTACTGGGCATAAAGCCAAGAATGCACACAAAAGAGTGATAATTTCCTAATTATAATAAATTTACAAAAGAAATCGACCTTATTCAAAGACAGAAAACGGTAGTTTAAAAAGCCAATAAAGAGGTAGAGTGGGCAAAGGAAAGAGAAGTAAGGCTCTTAAGTAGTGTAGAAGATCAAGATCAAAAGGAAAGAGGCCCGATGAGTTAAGAGACTATATTAGTAACAGATGTTTAGGTATTCTTTAGCAACGTGTGAATTATTAGATGATCATGATTCTGAAGATTGTTAAAGAAATGAAGTGGCTAGGGGAGGCAAAATTTTGGTAACCTAAACTAAAGATGAAAAACACCGATACAGTTTAGCTAATACGTGCAAGAAGTTAAACTTGAAGATTCCGATCTTCCTTTGAAAGTAACTTGAGATTTCTTACTCTTAGTTACTGAAAATTAAAAGAGTTGTTTCTTTTTTTATCATGTTATTTTTTGTATTTTTATTTCCAAAATAACCTTAAAATTCATGACGGCAAGCTACTTAAACTTAATATATAAGGATCTCAGTTGTGTCTAGATGATAATTGCAGTAAAATTTTCTCTGGTCAGCCATCAACCGCCAGAGGAAAGTTTTTTGCTTTATGATTTGAATTTAATCTTCCCCCTAATAAACTTGAGAAAATTATTTCTTTCCTTTTGAAAAGTTGTTGAGCGAATTAAAAGGCTCTACTATCAGCGGAAAAATTGAAGATTTGTGTTTATCGAATTTGTCCAAAGTTTCACCACCTTTGGCGTAAGTTTGACTTAACTTCAGTTTTCCTCAGTAAAAATGAAAGAGAAATACAAAGAATTTGCGAAAAAATGAAGATGTAGTGATCAAACCTAATGATAAAGGTAGGGGTCACTTTATTCTGAACAAGTCATAATAGATTGTAAGGATATAAGGTATTTTTCTGATAAAAGTTAGTTTCAACAGATCTCTGAATCTCGATCATCGTTAGTCATCAGTTTGGAGGAATTAGAATTTACCATTTTCCAACTAAGCTATATCCTTTCGCTTTTATTACTCTTTGCATCCAACCAATTTAAAATTAAAAAATATTTCTCCTTGGTAAAAGAATTATTAAATTTTAAACCTTACCTACAATATTCCATGAGCAGCTATGATGTTTCTTCGCTTTTTACGAATATCCCACTCGACCACACCATTTAGCTGGAAAAGGCAATGATAATATAGGTCTAGGTTAAGATTCTTGATATTAAAAATGGTTTTCTAAATTTTATAAAACTAGCTAATTTACCTCAAGCAGTTTTGTATCTAGAAAATTAGCGGTGTATATAATTATAACTTACCTAGACGTTTTCAACGTATAAAATTCCATAAAAATTTAATACATTTTAACTTTAATGAAAAGAGAAATATTAGAAGGTTTAAAATGAATCGAAATATATTGTGATCACTGTTCCCGAGTGTATTATCAACTTGTCTTCTTTAAGAATTATTATTCACTTCATTTGACAAAATTAATTCCAGCACATACTGTTACCGTGTCGATTCATATCTAGTTTAATGAAAGAAGTTATAACTTATATATTCTAGTAGTTGGTTGCCTGCATTGTCGCCCACTTAATTTCAAAAATCTATATTGAAAAAATAAAATTCCCCGCAAATACTAGTTACTTTTTTTGCTCATTAAACCCGCATAAGTTTCAATAATGGAATAATTTCGTGCTACTCGAATTCCCTCAATAACCTAAATGCAATAACAAAATTGATTTTATTGATATCCGTTACGGGCTCTATAGCTAAATTTTAGATGTACTCGTAATATATATAATATCATACATTATCACGACTAGTTCGTTTTTTGTGTATGAAATTTGACCAGACTGGTATGATCTCTCAAAGGTCCGGATCAGCCACGTATAAATAACCTCGGTCATCGTCTAGGGCACCTCCAAGTGCAAAATGATGCCAATGGCATGCTCTCTCGAGCAGAAGTTTTTCTAAACAATAAGATCACAGAATCAGCCTCAATGGTCTTTGTTATATAGGTTTCATAGCGTTATTAATTCGAATTTTTAGCAATATTTAGTCAAAAATTTTGAAATTTTACATTTATTTATTTTTTTGTTTTACCTCATGGTATTCTTGGTGGACGGCCAAAGAACTCATTTTGGTCTGAATATAAAGATATTTCTAGCAATAAAGTTCGTTGCAAAAAATGTTTAAGAATACGAGTGATAGCAAAAAGAATTGATCGAGTAAGAGACCATCATAAAAAGTGTTCAATTAGCACTTCAGCCCCATCTGTAAACGCCGAAGCTATTAATCCTAACCAAGAAATTAATATAAGCAGCACTACCCCCATGGATTGTCAATATGCTAATAACTGCACCACCGATGATATAAATGTAACAAATGAAAGCAATGATCAAACAAGTTCTACGAGAGAAATTGAAAACTCACAACCAGTTTCAACAGCATCCCTCTCAGAAACGTCTGATTCTGATATACTCGTACTAGCTTCGATTAGCCACTCACACATTAGTTCAACTTCAGTGAAAATTTCTAGTAATTCTGATGTAAGTTCAAGGCAAAAAGTTATTAGAAATAGAAGGCACAAAGGAACTATTAATCATATTGAAAAATTTATTCAGCCAACAAGTGATGAGAAATTTAAAGTGACTCAACGGAAGTGAGCTCAATTTTTCTACAAGGTAAGTTTCCAAATTAAACATGATTGTGAATAGGGTAAATTAGGTATTTTTATTATCAATATATTAGATTATCTCGAGCTGCATTAAAAATCACTAATAGAGTTCATATTATAGGTTTCTATTTATAGTTCAATTAGAAATTTGATTTGCTTAAAAAATCACACAAATATATCTAAAAATTAAATTTTGTATGAAAAATAGAGTAAAATTCATTATTTTTGTTCACTTCTAGAATCGTATTCCTTTTTGAGTTGCTGGTGATGATACAATCCAAAATGCATTAAAAGAAACAAGATGCGGGCTGAAGCACAGACAAGTGCTAACTAGGAAGCCTGTTTGCTGGTCCACTGCTAGACGAAGCTTATACAGAAGTAAATACAGAATTTAAGATACTATTTAAAAACAAAATGTGTGTCGTTTCACAAGATTGGTGGTCTAATATTCACAATGATCCAATGATTGCCAGTACTATACATTGTGAAGGAAAATCATATCCACTTGATTGTGTCTGTGCAGGACTCAGAGCAAAACTGCAGACTTTTGTTTTGAACTAGCAAAGATCAGCATTTTAAAAGCAGAGACTGAGTATGGATTAATTGTTGTTGGATTTGTGTCAGATAATGAAGCAAAAATGGAATTCCTTCGTAATGTTAATCTTTCCTAAACAAATCTAAAATAATTTTCTTTTAAATATTTATTTATTTAAAGCAACAATCTTATATGCAAGTATAGGTTATTATGATTTTATTTATTTATAGATGGAAATATAATTATGTAAGTGCAATGCTTGTTGACTGGAGGCCGACTATAATAGCATATAACCGGTTGTAGCGCTACTGTTTGAATTTTGTCGAAAGCGTAGCAACTCCAACACCAGTTATGGCTGCCATAAGGATGTTCAGAGATACTTCCGTGATCACCGTCAGCCAGCAGGTTGGTTGAAAGAATTGAGTGGTGTCTTACCAGAACTTCACAATGATACAAGCTATATTCATCATTCTAATTCCTAACTAAATATTTAATCAAGTTGGAAAAATATTGTTTTATTCCTAGCATGTACATTTTTATGTTAACATATTCTTGATATTACCACTTAATTTTCAAAATGTTTCGCATGTTTGAAGATAACATTAGTTACACTTTTATAAATTATTGTAACTTCTGGTTGTTTAAAAAAATTTATTACAATATCCAAATCTTAAACAGTTTATTTACTTGTCAATAGTTGAATGATCGCATGGGATTACAATAAATATAATTGCATTGCAGATGGTCCATTCAAAGAGCATGCTTAGAAACATTTGTGAAAAATCATCCGAATTATGTAGAAATACGGGACAGAGACGCTCATTCAATGAGTACAAATATTATCAATCATATTGACAACCGGCTTCTACTTGTGGAAGCAGGAAACCTGCTGATGCAGTTTAAGACAATTTCTATTGCTCTGGATTTCTTCCAAGTGAGTTTCTAAAACATACAATAACTACCAATAGAAAAAGTCAATGCTATAATAAATATCATGCAAAGCATTTTCTTTAATAATATAAAATTAAATTTCTAGAGATTAAAATAAATTTTTAAATATTACAGTAATTAGCAATTGAAAAACTAAATATAAATATATATGAAATTCAAATAAGTGTTAATAACAATTAATATAGGTAATATTTATTATAATTTCTTAGATCAATAACATTCAAATACATTATATATTATGTTTTATTGACAGGATGATCACAACTACCTGTCAGACTCTGTTACTGCTTGGCGTAATCTCATCGCAGATAGCAACATCAATGAGGAAATAAGAACTGAAATAAAGAGGAGGTTCAATGAAGTTGTAGTTCCCACAGCACCTCGTTGCTTATTTAATTGATCACCGAAGACGAGATGCCATTGGAAAAAATAAAAAATGGATTGCTTTAACGGACGAACAAAAAGATTTTGCACATAACTATGTTTGTCATTTGGCTGAAAATTTAATGGTTGTCCTGGCAGCATATGAGACAGAAGACATCACAATATTTCAAAAAATAGCTTTTCAGAAATCTCTGATTAAATTATTACCTCAAAAATATTGACAGTATATGATAATATTTAATTAATTAGATCTAGTTAAAAAATTCTGGTACCTGATGTTATCTGTTTCATCATGTCCACCTTCTAGTGCTGGGATTGAGAGGTTATTCGGCACAGCAGACCAACGAGGACAATGTGGCCCGTTTGGAGAGGATGATCCTCGAAATTCGACGGGTGAAGGTCGAAGAAATCGAGCGAGAACTTGTAATATTCAATGGAAGTGTTATCAACATCATCCACGACAATTTTGCCAGGACCAAGGTCTCTGCCCATTGGGTCCCTAGAAATCTCACGCCCCATGATCGGTTTCAACGTCGTAAAAGTCCACAAGGGCAGAGTTTCACAAGCTGCCCTGCGCGAGTGCAGATTCAAGGAGCTCAACCATCCCCCCTACAGTCCAACCTGGCGCCTAGCGACTACTTTTTATTCCGCCAGCTCAAGGCTGCACTGCGTGGATGCCGGTTTGGGGACGATGAAGATGTCCAGCTCGCCGTCCAGGAATGGATTGAACAGCATTCGGGAGATTTCTGGTTGTCGGGAATTCGAAGCCTCAGGGACTAGGGGCGCAAGTGTATTGAAGTCGAGGGTAGTTTTATTGAAAAATAATAAAAGACTTTTCCTCATATCTCGTTTCCTTATATCCGAATTGCCAAACTTATTGACCGCCCCACATAGTTTAGCCTATCTGTTTTAATATAGTAAATATATCAAACTTAAGTGTATAACTTTATTAGTAATCAATTAAAAGTTCAATTCTTTCTTTTATATCCTTTTTACTAATTTTTCCCAGGGAAAAACTTACTATTTTACCCTTTCATTCCTAGAGTTTTCCCCGGTTAAAACAAAAATAGGAAAAACTTAACTTGCCAACCCTGCCCTTGGAGCTCTCACATCTAAACACAACATCTGCACTTCTTGTTGAACGGAAAGAAATTTAATAATTCTCTTCGCATTAGGCAACGCAAACAGCTATGAGCAGGAAACGGCCATTGAAGATTCTAGAAATTCGTTTCTCTTGAGATTTTCTGGCAGATAATTAAACCGTAATTAGCGAGGGGAGAGAGAGGAGATGAGAAAATAGCAACTTAAGCACAGATGAAAATATGCCCATAGAGCATTAGTTTTTAAGTAGCCCCTCAAAACCAACATATATATATATATATATATATATATATATATATATGTATATATATATATATATATATATATATATATATATATATATATAAATGTATATATCTCTCAAAGTAGCACGAGAGAATGATGAAAATGAATCCATTAAACCACATTGAAAGAGAAAACGGAATAATTTTTCCTTGCAGTAATATTTTTATTACCCTTTTTCGAAAAATTCCGTGCAGGGAAGCGATTCGAACCAGGCACACTGAGGCAGCGAGCACCGCTTTGATCACAGTTAAAAGTATGCCGTTAGTACACTACGCTACGCAGAAAACCCCCCAAATTTTCTGAATAGATTTTTGGGGGTTCTCTGCGTAGCGTAGTGTACTAACGGCATACTTTTAACTGTGATCAAAGCGGTGCTCGCTGCCTCAGTGTGCCTGGTTCGAATCGCTTCCCTGCACGGATTTTTTCGAAAAAAGGTAATAAAAATATTACTGCAAGGAAAAATTATTCCGTTTTCTCTTTCAATGTGGTTTAATGGATTCATATATATATATATATATATATATATATATATATATATATATATATATATATATATATATATATATTCTTTAATAATGAACTAAACAAGTCCGAAAGTACTCTTGGAATCAGTCTTTTATTTTCCTGCGGGATTTTTTGCAACTTCTGCAGGGATAGTTTGCCTAAAATAACATCATAGACTTTGCATGCTACAATGTGCTGGAAAAGTGTGAATTGAAATAGTTTTGTTTTATAAGATGATCAATATGACCACCTGTCTTTTGCCATCATGTCATGAATGTCATATTCCATTAGGTGATGCACTTTCTCACATCATCCAATGTAATTTTATTATTCAGTTTCAACTATTTTTCCTAAGTTCATTTTGAGTAAATTTACCACTTTACAATCGGGCGATTGAGATGGCCATTCGTTCTTTCTGATGAAATTAGGAGAAGTTTGTTCGTGATAATTGTGAGTTGCTTGGTTTGTATGGGAAAGCGCACCATTTGCTAGGAAGGCTAGTCTACATTTCTGTACATGCTTACAGCAATCAGTAAGTAGTAAGTTATCCAACTGACTTATATAGCTCTGAGAGTATGAATTACATTCATTTCTGTCAATCAGTAACCATCAAAAACAAATTTACATCGAGTTCTTTTTACTTTCTCCTACATCTCGACCGAAAAAAGGATTCTCTTCTATATCTGCATTTCAACTCTTTAAATTAGCTTGTACAGAGCAGCTGGAATTAGCGAAGATTGCTCTTAGTCTGACGTTGATACACGCAGCTCATTAGCCTGTCAAGGTTCCCCTGTCACTAGTGATAACATTTATTCTTTGATACATGCTCTTTACGATGGTGTGATGCAGACACACTCCTCGGTGAGGACTGCCTTCAGTTTCTCATTGGCTAACGACATTCTATGGCCTCAATCAGGTCTTGCCAGAGGTTTTCTAGTGTATTTATACCATAATCCCTTATTGTTGTTGCCATTCCATTACCTTGATATATATGTTCCGTAACCACTGTATGCTAGAAGCAGACATGTGGAATTCTCTTGCTAAAAAATCACATTCCGAGCATCTATGGAGAAGGCTCGGGCTAAAGGTAGTAATTATTCTCTTATATCTAATTTCTACTTCCATAAATTCAAGGCGTCATCTCAAACAGTTTGACGACCAACCATGATCTTAACATGTACCCCTATATCACAAAAACTATGCACTCTTGATTCCAGTGCTCTCCTAGCATTCTGGGGACTATAGAGTTGCGTGTGGTCGAGGACAACTATAATGTAGAATATTCGGACCATAAAAAACGTCCACTCTGACGCATATTCGAGCTGCCACGAGCACATAATTCCCAAGATAGTCTACATTGCTTATGCTGAGTGTTGATCAGCAGATTCTGGTGGGCCTTATATGACTTGAATAAATGTGCAACCAACCTGCGACGGACTGCTTTGACGAATGCATTAACTTGCCCACCCTCTGTCCATTTTATCGCTGCAGGACTAACGTTTTCTTTACGATACCTGTCATAACAGAGCGTAGTGACCTTTCGTATTGCAGAACATGGTCAGTCTCAGATTTTAATTTTTCACTTTCATCGATACTCTTCAACAGTTTTGCAATACCGACATGTTTTCTGCATTCACTCCTTGAAAATTTTCGGCAGCTGAGACACCCTCGCGCAGCGTGGTTATCAGACTTCTTTCTTCCACGCTATAGTTACGTGTTTTCAACATTTTCGTCATATCATCAGAACTTGTCGACATGGCATATCATATCAATCAACAAATAAGATGTGTTATATGAAGAAATATTGAGTAACACATACTGCATACTGATAACAGTATTTCATACATTTCTATAGCATGACCAATTTAGATATTTAAAAAAAGTTATAAGGAACCCTGTACTTTCTATTTTGCTTTCCAAATGTATTGAACACATGTAGTATACCAAAATACAGCAAACTATTCATAGACATAACCAAGGAATAAGAAAATTCCAACTGTCCGTGACCTTTGGCTAATGATATATATATATATATATATATATATATATATATATATATATATATATATATATCCCAAAAAGTAGAGTAACGTACACGTAAATGCGGTAAAGAAACCACAGTGTTTTGATCGATTTATTGCGAAACCAGGTTTCGACGGAGACATCTGTCATCTTCAATCGCTGCCAAACTAATCAATACATACAGATGCTTAGCCTAAGAACACACAGATTACAAGTCAGAATGTAATTAGGGGGTGCAGAATGAAATGGGGGCATTATTGATCAGAGGCCGGATGAGTCTTTGGCTTATCAAGGGATTAGTGTTGAATTGCCTATCGGAATTATTAAAGTTTGGAACTTTCTTTATGAAAGCAGATTATATTAGAGGCACATATATATATATATATATATATATATATATATATATATATATATATATATATATATATATGTCGGAATTCTAAATTATTTTCGCATTATCAATGTCAATGAATGAATGGTTTTCATTCAGGCTAGAAGATAGCTTTCCACGGTACATGTCGCATTTGTTTTCCTTCATTACCTTGGAGAATCTGGTGCTGTTGCCATTTTATATTCGTCGAAATATTTCTCGTTAATCAGTAGCTTTTAACAATGGAATGCACCATTCATTCACTTCTATCTCCCTGCCTGCAGGATAAGGTTAACTTAAATTAACTTCTTTTCTTCTACTGATTTATCTTTTCACCCAGGTTTCTTCTTCTCCTATCCATCCACGGCACCCAGTCGAACCTTCTCTCTCGGGCTCACCAATCCTGATGGAATCTGGAGGAGAGGGTGCCTGGGAACTAAAAGATGTTTCGCAGGTTTTCTCACTCCTTTCCCGTCAATGGTACTCTATTCATCATCCCCAAAAAACAAAGAAAACTTATTACAACAAAAAAAGAAGAAGAGAGGAATACAGGCGTGGAAAGCAACACTAGTTTAAACTCAAAGTTTATGTAAGCGATGAATAGCGCCTCCCGAGAGGGAAAAGCAACAGTACATAATAAAAGCTGTACATGAAGGTACAGTCAAATGGGCCTATAAGAGGAATAAGTGAATGCCAGATGAAGAAAGATGAATTGGTTGTTGAGAATTTACTCTACAACAACAAAATCAGAATCCTTTCTTGAGACTGTCACCTTTCACCGGAACACATAGAACGAATTTATATGTGGGAAGTATAAGGTTGGTGGTGCCCAAACAACATAGTGGTCCACCAGACAGTCAACTAAAAACAACATAATTAATGCATTATGGATCCCGGCTCATTATTCCCTCTCCATTTATCAAATAGAGCGGAATGACAAGGCATTGAATTCCTTGAAGCAAGACAGCTTCGTAAACTAAAATAACTCCTCAAGAAAATTAACGGAAGGAAAAGGTTTATAGAAACCTATATGCGACAAAAACTCATAGTTATTTAAAATATCCTAACTCAGACAATTTTACCGAACAAGACTCCCGGACAAGAAAAAAAAATGGAAGCCTGAGGAAGATTCCAAACAGTTAAAAATAAACAATAAAAAACGATAATGAACTAGGTAAAACTTAAGTGAAAGTTCACAGAGGGGAAATCCTATATGATAACATGAGAAAACAACAAAATCAAACATACAAACAATCACTAAAGGAAATAAACACAAAAAATAGCTCATACAAATCTAAATAAAAGTGAATGAATGCAACAGTGAATGCATGAAAACAAATAACAGAGATTGGACGGACGAACCTTCAAATTAAGTAGAAAGAATAAGGAGAGAAGAGGAATGGCAGTGACAATGATGAAAAATGAATGACAGATAGAAAAAAAATATGAAACGTCGTTCAGGTTCTACGTTAATCTTTAGGTGCAAATAATGCCATATTACTTCTTGCCTTCTCTCATCATACGTGCAGAAAGATGTTCAACTTATATCAACTGCTTCTCTCCTATTCATTTTTCTTTTCACTAATGTTTCTTCTTCTGCTATCCTTTCATGACACACCGCCGTTTCTTTGCACTCAACCCCACCAAATAAGGTGTGAGCTGAGTGGGAGCTGGAGGAAAAGGGCACTGAGGGGTCGCTTGGTAGTTCTTTACCCTTCCTCCAAGCTATGAGAGGGAGAAGAGAACCCTCGAAGGATACTCTATTTTCTTACACAAAAAATGCTGAAGAGCTTATGCCTTATTTTGATTTTATAAAATAAAGCTTTTACTGTTTTGTATAAAGTGATATAAAATAGATCCGGTTAAAGAACTAATACAAAAAAGGTGAAATAATTGCGTTCCCTGGGCTGATTAGAGTGAGAACTTCTTTTATCTTGGAACTAATTCATACCCTAAAGTGGTATTACTTTCATCATATCCATGTTTTCCCTATAACCTTTAATCTCCTACGTTACTTCTCGTACTAGCACAGCATAACCTAAACACAAAAAAGTTTTAGATGCATTGAGTGGTCCGGAAAGGAAAAAAAACTATAGAGAGAAAAACAAGAGGGAAAACTCAGACAAAACAAAGGGGAGAAACAAATCCCACTTATATAAGAGTGGCAAAGGTAACAATAAACGATATGAAAGAAGTGAAAACGAACATTGCCATACCGCAAGGAATAAGCTTGGACCTTCTAGTATTCATACTCTATGCACAACTGGCCAATATAGCCAGACTAGGTACGTTCGCAAACAATTACCAGTTTTATATGGCAGTTTACTAAATCAATTTATTAAAATATTTTTTTTATTTCCTTCACATTTCTTGTTCTTTTAGGGATGGCTTATCTTTTCAAAGTAAATTTCAGGATAGCTTATCTTTACCATGAGATTTCGGGATGGCTTATCTTTACTAGAGGTTGGTGGGGTCTTTACTTGATACGAATTAAAGACTAAAAGAGATTGAAGGAAGTGAGAGATAAAGGGACACGTAATTAGGAATCCACGATGAATTCATTAGGTCCACAAAATACAGTTGTTCAATTATACAGGGTTATCCCCTCAAAACATGCATGCACATACTTGTACTGATATATTATTTATTCAGCCATTGACTAATCACCCTTACTTTGCAGGACTTGACAGAAGCAACACCTGTGAAAAAAACTAGATCTCAATGGGAGCTACAGCAAAGAATATACTGCGTAAAGCAGTAGTATAAGTCAGGCTCGTTCAAGAAAGTGCAGGACACTTTCATGCATCAGTTCGAATGTGAAAAAGCCCCATCCAAAAGCAGAATTCAGGCCTGGGTGGACAACTTTGAGAGCTATGGAACAGTGTAAAACCTCAATGCTGTCAGTTACAAACCGTCCAAGCCATTCAGGACGCCCCATGAAGCGTACAGCTGGTCGAGAGCGTGAGAGATTCAGTTCATCAGAGTCCAAAACGCACTGAGCGCAAGCGAAATCAATCCTTCGGTACATCTAGTGAGACTTGCACAAAGTGCAAGGAAAGGAAACTCGAAAACAAAGGTCTTCTGTGGGATCCCCAGACCTATGTAATGTAGCCATCAAGCATCTACACTCCTCTCCGTGCATGGTATGGACTGCAATCTTAGCCAGAGGCATCATCGGACCATTCTTCTTCGATGAATCTGGCGCAACAGTGACAGTCACCATGGAGGATTATGTTGAAGTTTTCAAAACTTTCAAGATGGAGCCGCAGACCCTTTTTCCGTCGCTTATGGGGAAGTTCTGGTTCCAGCAAGATGGAGCAAGCTCTCACACCTCAAACCTGTCCTGAAATTGGCTTAAAGAGAACTTTGGTGGCCATGTGATCAGTCTCAAGACCGATTTTGAGTGTGCACCTCACTGCCCAGACCATAGCCCCCAAGATTTCTTTCTGTGGAGCTACCTTAAAGATAAAGTGTGCGCAGGGAGACCCAGGACCATCACGGAACTCAATGAAGCCATCAGGGAGGAGATCAAAGCCATTAGTTGGTTGGTTTGTAAGCACGTCATGGACAACTTTGTGCTGCGCCTCTAGAAATGCACAGAGTTAAATGGAGATCATCTCGAACACGTGGTCTATAATAAAGAAGAAAAGTTTAGACTCACATGTTTTGATATTATGTTTATGAACACAATAAACTAATTATGACCAAAGTTTCATTCAATCTTTGCAGAAAATTAAGAAATGAGGCCTATCTAAATTTGGAGCCCGTTTTTGAGGGGGGACCCTGTATCAATTTTATCCGCTAGATCAATTTCGACTCTTATTCTATTTCTCAGGTCAATTTTTTACTACTTTTCCTATATCTCTCTACCTTCTCAATCTATGTCCATGTAAACCTTTGGCAGAGGGATATAAAGGAAAACGCATGCAACAACAGACTATTCTACAGTTCTAAGGAAGTTCTGTGAGCGAAACGTGAGCAATAAACGAATACATCCGATAAGTATAGGTTATTCATTCCCCAACATAATTGTCGTCATATGACACATAGCTATATATCTATATTTACCATTATCTTTCACTGATATACATCACGTTATGTGATATATTCCATTACATTATATATATATATATATATATATACGAAGAAAGTACTGAGATTTACGAGCAAATTTCAGGAAAGAGTTATGAGATTGAAGATGATTGGTAATTAATTGCTGCTATTTATGCTGTTCCTTGCTGATAACTTCTTTTTTATTGGACACAATTCAGAGCAATATGAAATGTAAGCTAGAAGCGGTTCGATTCTTTATATATAAGTGTTGGTCATAAGTTAAGGTAAACGATTACTTTAATGGTATTTGGGTGTGAAATCCATGGTGTAGCCGTTGAAAACATTTAAAATTTACTGTAAATAGGATGATAAGAGGATTATAGTAGTAAGAAGGAGGTCAATTGCAACCAAATGTTTTTTATGGGAAGCGAATTCTCAAGGCTAATTAAGGACGAGTGAATAAAATGAGTTTGAGTAAGAATTGTTGCAGTAAGATGTATGAGCATTATTGGTACAAACCATTTTCTTTTTACAACATTTCATAATAGATTTTCAAGTAATGTCTTTTTTTAAAGAAAAGTAAAGTAGTTTTGCTATAGTAAAAATATATTTATTTAGCACATTAATTTCTATCATAATCAACAATACTTTTTTTGATGAATTCATTGATTGTTTCAATGAAATGTATGATGTAATATCCGTTTCCAGCTCCTAATAGGTTATCTCCTTAGCATAATAGCATGTGAATAGACAAGACTGCTTTTTTGACAAGGAGATAGGTAATGGTGTAAGTTTCAATCATTTTTTCTAAAGAAAGAAGATTAGGGAATAGTAAAATATTATAGGTAAAAATGGATTAGTAAATAAAAAAGAAGTTTGCCCTCTGTTGTTGGAATGTTTCAGTTAAAAAATAGCTTGATGTATTTGATGTGAATACTCCAAGATTCTGACAAGAGGTAGTTGAAGGTTATTTTTGCCTATATAGGCTCACATACGTAGTGTTAATCAAAAAGGGAATGGAAGAGAAAAGTTAGTCTCATTTAGGGTTTGAGTGTGGAGTAATGGTGAAAAATAAATGATGAGAGTAGAAATGAAGCCTAATGAGGAAGGGGCTGTTTAAAATTTTTTTTAAGGATATATTGAAGTGAGAAGTCATGGCAACTCATTTTACATGAATAATCTTCTGTTGCTTAACGCAAGTAAATCGTCGAGTGTCTCTAAAACATAGTTTATACACCATCTCTAAATGAATCAAATTCCTCTATCCTTTACATGGCTTCATATTTTTCCTGGAATAAAAGCGAGTCTATAAACCTTTTTCTTATTTTCCGCTCATTGGATTAACATTTGTTTGAGCATGAGATTTGTGTGAACTATTCATCCAGTTTTACTTAGAAATGTTACCTTCTTTATTCATTCAAAATTTGTATCAGCTATTAGAAGTATTTTCTTCTTGCTTAATGTTCAGTATATATAATTTCAATTTTTACATAAAATGATGAAATTCGGGGTGATTACCATAAGTACGAGTATGTGGGTAATATCCAAAATGTTTGATTTTATAAAGTTTTCTCAATGCTAAGGAAATTCGAAAATTTCTTTCGTTGTAAATAGTTATTATTTTATCTTTTTCTCTATAGTTAGGATTTATTTTATTTATTCTTCAAAACTACATTCTATCGTAACTTTCTAGTAAGATTTCCTACATCCTATTGACCTGCCTCCACTTCCTAGTGACATTTTTCTAGTTGTGTGCCATTTTTCTCCTCAATTGAAGCCAAACACTAACGATGGTAAACACGCAGAAAGTTTGTAAATAGATGAAGCCATAGAAAGTCAAAATGTGTGAAAGAGATGTTGTCTAAGATCTTTCTGCAGGCAGTAGGGCCAGTAAAGTGAGGAAGTTAGGACTGTAGTCTAGTGATAGTTTGTGAATTATTCTCCTTGTATTCCACTTAATCATCTAAAAAGCGAAAAGGTTTGACATACTTTTCCTTCTTAATTATTTATGCTTTGTTGCCTATTGCACAGGAAGCTGCTCGAGGCATCAAAATTTTAACCATCTACGATGCTGACGATAAAAAAATTGTTGACTCATTAGAAAAAGGCGAATAAAATTATGGCACACCTCATCTAGACTGTTTTAAAAGACATACGTAAGAAAAAGAAGTATTGGTAAATGGAAATGTGTAGAAAGTATTACCATGAAGACAATGATAAGTAGGTTGGGTTCTAACGATCGGCCAACAGTCTATGTTGAAATTCTTTGCTTCTAGCTTCATTCAGAAAAAAAGAACGACAAAAAAGGAGTGATCAAATTTAAATTGGATTTTTTTTTTTCATTTAAGGCTTAAAACTGCTCCAAATAATGATATACAAAGTTTTGAAATTCTTTTTTCGAAATTTGCGGGTTTAATGACCAAAAATAAGTCTGGATCATTAGAGTTTTTATTTTATATTGTCTTACACTACCTGAGATTTCTATGGTTTAATTTAGAAAACACTCATACAATCACAGAAATATATATATATATATATATATATATATATATATATATATATATATATATATATTTATATACATACAAGATAACCGCCCAAAAACTGGCCTGCACACACTTTTTGTAAAATATCCTTCACTGATTCATTCAGTAATCACCCATAATTTTCAGAAGCAAAGCCTGCGAACACAACTAGATTTCAATGGGAGCTCCAGCAGAGAATATACTGCGTAAAACATTACTCCAAGACAGGCTCGTTCAAGAAATTGCAGGGCACTTTCGTACATTAGTTCGAATGTGAAAAAGTCCCATCCAAGAGCAGAACTCAGGACTGGCTAAACGACTTTGAGAACTATGGTACTGTGGAGAACCTTAATGTATCCACTGATAACCGTGCAAGTCATTCAGGCAGCCTCAGGAAACGTGAGAAACTCAGTTCAGCAGAATCCGAAACGCTCTGTACGCAAGCGAAGTCAGTCCCTTGGTATATCCCGTGAGATTCGGAGGAGAGTGCTAATAATGGGTGAAAAGGCGTATACATACAGAATACAGTTGAAGCAGACCCCGAGAGCCCCAGACAAGGAGCAGAGAAAAGCTATGGCAGTCAAGATACTGGAGAATATTCAGGAGACCTCAACTTTCCTTAACGTCCTTTGGATCTCAGATGAAGCTCACTTCCATCTTGAAGGAAAGGTAAACACGAAGACAAATGTCTTATTGGGGCCCTTCAGACCAAATGAAGTATCAACCAAGCCTCTGCACTTTCCCAGGGTCACGGTATGGACTGCAATCTCAGCAAGAGGCATCACTGGGCCATTCTTTTTCGAGTAATCTGGCGCGAAAGTGCCAGTCACCAAGCAACGATATGCTGAGGGCCTCAAAACCTTCCAGAGGGAGTTGCAAACCCTGTTCCCGTGGATTCTGTGGAAGTTCTGGTTCTAGTAAGATAGAGCAAGCTCTCACACCTCAAAGCTGTCCAGAGATCGGCTGAAAGAGAATTTTGGTGGCCGTGTGATCAGTCTCAAGACTGATTTTAAATGGGCACCTTACAGCCTTAACCTCAGCCACCCATATTTCTTTCTCTGGGGTTAACTTTAAGAGACTGTATACAGTAAGACCCAGGACCATCAGGGAACTCAGGAAGCTATCAGGGAGGAGATCAAAGCCATTAGTTGGTCGGTTTCTAAGCACGTTATGGATAACTTTGTGCTGCGCCTCTAGAAATGCACTGAGCTAAATGGAGGTCATCTTGGACACGTGTTATATAATAAAGAAGAAAAGTTCAAAGACTGACATGTTTAGATATGATGTTTTTAAACACAATAAACTAGTTATGACCAAAGTTTCCATCAATCCTTACAGAAAATTAATAAATGAGACCTATCGAAACTTGGGCCCATTTTAGGGGGGGTGACCCTGTATATGTCATCATTCGCCTGGTAGTGCCTAGCTGTCAGTTGCCG
This sequence comes from Ceratothoa steindachneri, assembly GCA_963969495.1. NCBI lineage: Eukaryota > Metazoa > Arthropoda > Malacostraca > Isopoda > Cymothoidae > Ceratothoa > Ceratothoa steindachneri. The sequence goes on along the minus strand of OZ018328.1, from coordinate 126,855,111 downwards.
TACTCGTCCTAAAACACGATATGGATTCATTTATATGATGTAATTAAATATTTGCGGTGAATGAATTCAGTATATACATTATCTTTTTATTTATTTTTAGTTATTTAAATATTTAGTTGGACCTCGTTTTACTTTATTTATAGTCATTTTTGTTCGTGTTCTGTATTTTTATGATAATCTTTCAGACTGTAATTTTTCATACAGTTCTGTTTATGTGTACTTGTGGTATTTCTTATTGCTTTTCCAAACACACCCCTCAAGTGTTCTATTGTATTTAATTCTGGGCTTTTTGGTGGCAACGCCTTAGTGTTTTCTATTTTATCCAAACCATTTCTTAAGGTGGTTGATGTACAGCATGAGGCAAGGCCCTGATAAAATATCAGGTTGGAACGTAAGTAATGTACGATTTTATAAAATAAAGTTTTAGATAGTATTTATTAAAATCGTGCCTCTTTTTTGCGCTTAGGAATTTTACTTTGAGTAATTTATACCCTTTCTTTCTTATTATAAAATTTAGTTAATAATATCCTTTGGTATTCACTCCATGTTTGTTCCATCTAAAAATCACATGAAACCTGTTTTACTTTATGAGTTTCATAATGGTTGCAATAAAACTACAGCAGTAAAATTTATTCAGACCACTATCTGATTGATGAGGTAAATGTTAGAAGATGCAAGGGTGGTTTTTACCTTTTTCGAATTGAAGATTTTAGTCTAAAAGAAGTACAAAAGGAAGATCCTTCAAAAGAACTTGATTTCGAAGAGTTAAAAGCTCTTGTCACAGCAAATCCTGCTGCCATTTCTGGGAACTCGCAAAAGTATTTAAAGTTACCCATACGTCTGTCATACGCCAAATAAAAAGGATTGACAAGGTTCCAGTGATTGAAAAATGCGTCTCGCATTTTCCAATCTGATTTCAATCTGATTAAATGCCGCCGTTTCTTAATCAGTCGAGGAAGCAGAATTTCTCGCCAACCGAGTGGAAGACTTCTTCCAAAAATGATCAATCAAAAAGTTTGGTGTGATATTTAAGGAAATGCGTATTACGAAATGTTACACAACAATCCAACAATCAATGCTGATTTCTAATACAATTAGCTTTGTGATTTGATAACCGCTTTGGGCCAGATTCGACCCTCCTCAGTGAACAGAAGGAGGAGTCATCTTCAATCACGATAATGCCCGTTTTCACACAGTTCGATTGACCAAAGATCTCTTGGAAGAGCTTGGTTGCGAAATAGTGCTTCATTCTTTATATTCTTCAGCCCTTATTCCTTCTGATTATCGGTTGATTAGTGAATTACAGAACCATTCAGATGATGTTAGGTTAACATCAGTAAAAGAGTTTGAAAGCGAGCTACATTCATCTTTTACATCAAAACATGAAGAATTTTACAAGCGTGGCATTTATAAACATGTTGACTGATAGAATACGGTTCCAGAAAGATATGGAGCTTAAATTTATGATAACACGTTTGAATAGACAAGTTTCTTTCAAATTTAGTAAATCCCCTAAAATCGGACATTACTTTCGTTCCAACCTGATGTGAGTTCATTTCTTGGTTTTGTCGCATACAAGTTCTGGATAGATAGCTTTAAAACTTCTATAAATATTGTAGATAAGTTGTGTTCATTCTTTCCTGGCACTGTTTATGATACGCGAACGCATACTTTGTTAGAAACGCATCCATGCTTTACAGCTGATACGAAGCAATCGAGGTGAATCGCCTCTCTGAAAACTTTTTAAAATAAATCATCACTTCACTAACTCTATAATTTAAGAAGGAGACTTTTTTTAGTATTTGAATAATAATTTCATCTTAGTTTGGTTGTGGCTTATGTTTTTTTATCAAAGTTATTTATTATATTTTTTTTTATAATATCAAAAACAAAATGATGAAGTTCAGTAATAAATATAAGTATCAAAATTTTGTGAATTTATTAAAACACAAAGAATTATAAATGGTTAAGTTCCTAAAATTTATTTTTATGTATCTTCTATAACTTTATCTTTTAGCAACGTGATATTTTGAAACGGAGGAAATTTAATTTAGAGTTCCTTTTGAAAATTATTATAATAGGCGAAGTTCAGAAAATTGATAAACATTTAACTATGGCTGCTTTTTTTAGATTTTAAACTTTAATCTTAGTAGTAAAGCGCAAGCTCCTCTGTAGGGGAAAGTGGCGAAGCAATTTCCTGCTCTTTAATTAAATTTATTTCGATATATATTTAAATTGAACTACCTAAATTACATGTAAATCCAATACAATGAAGTTTCTTATATATATTATGAGTAGTTTTATCTGAGCAAATAAATTTATACCATTTTTCATTTGTTCAATTTTTGTCATTTTGGCCGACCGAAATGTTCATTTTTATTTACCTCTGATTTCGATGGCTTATTTTTTGCCTTATATCCTTTTAGCCCTTAAGCTTTAAGACTCCTTTAAACTGTCCTGGGTAATATTCTTTAACTCAATGCTTCTTTAAACTCCGCAACATGTTCTGACGATGTTTTTTGCTCTTACACTGTGTAAAATAATTTCACTTTAATCTTGTCCTTGGGTTAAAAGTGTTTTTTCCAAGTGTTTGTGGCTCTATTAAATAAAAAAAGGGCATTTTTGATGCCAAAACTTTGCTTTTGTGACTAGGACATTGAGTTTTAAAAACAGCTTATTTATGCTAAATAACATTATTTTGATTAAAATAGTAAAAATATATAAAAAGTTTCAATGGTTATGTTTTTTTATTGATGGTATAAACATGATATACTGTATTTAAAAAGTTATAGAAACAGTAATATAGTAGTAGTAGCTATTATTTTACTTATATTTTTGCGACTTGGGTAGCAATGGCAGTTCTCTAACATTCCACATAGATTCAGCACTAATTTGGTGAAAAATAAACTGTTGCGCTTTCTAGAACTTTCGAGAATTTTTATATGTTTGAAGAATTTCTAGAACATTCTAGCAACGTAGATGACTGTATAAATACAAGGAATGTCTACTTAACAGATCAGTTTAACTCTAGCCGTAACAGCACAGACTTCGTCACTCGTCATTGATAGAAGCAGTCGTCACACATGGCATCAAGATTTTGCAAGACCAGAGCGAAAAGGTACTCTGTAGAGAGATCTGCTAAAATGTATAAGACCTACAAGGCCTATATTGGCATGCCAATATTGGTCACTTAATTTTACCTGCGAGCTCTGCAAAAGAACACTGGAAGGTAATATATATATATATATATATATATATATATATATATATATATATATATATATATATATATATATATATATTTATATATATATCTAAATCAAATTTGATTTGTTTATTTGGATACTGGATTTTCTTTACATTTTTAATAACAGTAACTGAATAGTATTTGTATATTTATACTTATGTTTTTAGTTGTTTTTTTTTTCAGGATGGTCGAACGGAGGAGAGAGAGCTATGAATTTCGCAACCGCACGAATTTGGAGGTGAAGCCTTCTAAAGCTCGAGAAGGCAAAATTGCGCCTTTTATCATGTATCTAGAACTTCACTCATCTATTGCGCCAGCGCCACACAATCCTGAGCTTCCCATATCCACTCCTCCAAAAAAAGAGCAGCAGATTTTAGATAGGAAAAGCAGTTCAGAAGTTGTTTAAGTCAGTAATTCAGATTACAGAGATGCAACTGAAGAGAGAAACCCATACTACCCCAACCCCAAAAATCTCAATGATCTTGTCAGAAATCTTGGTCTCACAAAGTCCAATGCCGAGCTTTTAACTTTAAGACTGAAGAAGTAGGATTTGTTAGATGATAGTGTGCAAATATCAGGTCAGAGAAAGCGTTAGCAGTGTTTTTCAAGCTTTTTCACACGTCAAGATGAGCTTTGCTTTTGTCACAATGTGCCTGGTCTGTTTGAGGCAATCAGAATCGCCTGTAACCCCAACAAGTGGCGCATCTTCATTGACAGGTGGAGCATGATCCTCAAATCAGGGCTACTTCACAACGGGAACATCTATCTATCTCTTCCGCGTGCTCACCCGGTCCAGCTCAAAGAGAAATATAGCAGTGTTAAGATCTGGCTAGATGCATTGAAATATTAAGAGTACGGTTAGGAAGTTATGGGAAACTTCAAAATGGTGGCCTTCTTGATTGGTCTCCAAGGTTGCTTTACCAAATTTCCTCTTTATCTTTGCATTTGAGACAGCAGGGACACCTTGGCACACAACCTTGAGCAGAATTGACTACAACCGACCGAGTTTAGTGTAGGGAGAAACAACGTCAAATGGGAGCATTTTTTAGACCCTCAAAAAGTACTTTTTCCTCCTCCGCACTTAAAATTGGGCATTATGAAACAATTCATCAGAGCTCAAGATAAGTAGTCGGCAGCTTTTAAGTATCTCCAAGATTCCTCTACTAAGCTGCGGCAAATATGGTAGCCGTGGTCTTCGTCGGTCCACAAATAAAAATGATAATGAAGTTCAAGGAGTTTCTCGAGAAGTTCACTAGAACGGAAAAAGGGCCTGTACCAGCTTTATTCCAGTGGTTGTGGGCTTCTGAAGAACTCACAAAGCCGAAAAGTATGTAGAGCTTGTTGAAAACTTGGTGAGAAACTTCGGCAAGATGGGTTGTACGATATCCCTAAAAATCCATATTCTTGACGCTCATCTTGATTTGATAAATTCAAGGAGAACATGGGAGCGTACTCCGAGTAGCATGGTGAGCGCTTTCACCAGGATCTACTGAACTTTGAACGCCACTATCAAGGATCGTATAATGAAAATCTGATTGGAGACTATATTTGGAGGCTGATTCGTGAAAGTAACATACAGTAGTATAAGCGTAAGTCAAGGAAAACTACTCATTTTTAATATCTTAATTGTTTCACTTATGTAATTCTAGAATAAATAAATACGATTTTTGTATGATGTCGTTTTGTTTCTACTTTCTACCAAGGAAAGTTCAAATTCACCACTTTCTTTCAGAGAGAATAGGTAAAGTTCATATAAATATCATTATTCCAGAACACAAAAGCAAAGTTTGAAATAAATAATAGTGTTTTTTCATGTAGTCTAGACAAAAGTAAATAGAAAATAAGAGTTGCTACCCATAGACAAGAATCATGTTACACAGTGTTATTTAGTGAAGCTCGAATGAAAGATGACCTCACTAAGTTTTGTTAGACCTATTCTGCCTCTTTTCTCTTCCGATAAAAAGAACTTGGTTTCTTAATATCTCTTCAAGCACTGGTGTAAATAATTTTCTGAGAGGAGATTCTCCTTTCGCACTGATATTTACTTGTCATTTAGTACTGACGAATTTCAACCTACATGACGATGTTGTGAGACTAAATATTTAGGATAGTTTGTCAATGTAGTTTTTTTATTATTTTTCATGCATTAGTCTTAAAACAAAATCAGTATTTATTGATTAAAAATGATTTTTAATCGTGGATATGTTATTTATGTCAATAGTTTGCTGTAAAAAATGTTGAACAGTATGCAAGTCATCATAAATACTGTAACTACTCTTGTATTCTACCCGGTCCTCTTGATAATTATTTAACCGTGATTTGGTAGTATGGTTGTTATGGTTTCCATAAGTAATTAATATATTAAATTGTCCTCTTTAAAGGAAAATCGTAAACAGGCTTGCCGCTTGGTAAGGTAGACCTCAACCCAGAACTATTAGTAGTTCGAATATAACCCTATGTTCCTAAGACACTTTAATACTTACATGTTCTTATGTGTCTGCAAATTTACGTTCTTTGATTTCTATATATATATATATATATATATATATATATATATATATATATATATATATATATATACTCGTATATATATATATATATATATATATTTATGTATGTATATATATATATATATATATATATATATATATATATATATATATATATATATATATATATATATATATATATATATGTATATATATATGTCGTGGTGCAACCACTCTAAACCTTACTCTACTCCTATATTATGGAAGGGGGGGTTATGGACTGTCCGCAAGGATTAACGACCGATTAGGAGGTCACAATTGAAGCGTTGGTTTCGAATCCTTAATAATCAGACAGAGTGCATAAATGGTTGGCGAGATTTACTTGAATAGGCCAAGAGTATCGTTCAAGGTTAGTTAAAGATAAACAACAAAAATATAATTTTATTTACAAAGATTAAAATAAGAATAATAATAGCCAAAGGGGAATTATTTAAATTGAAAGTCTCTTTATAATTATTATGAGGAGGGATTCTCAAATGGAATTAATTGATAAATGTTACTAGGCTGAGATCAAAAGGGGGAACTTGACAATATTAATAATATATATATATATATATATATATATATATATATATATATATATATATATATATTAAGGAGACATAAATTAAGTTATATTGACAAGAGTCTTTTTATCAACTCTCTCTCCCTTCAGCAAATTTATACTTTCTACAACTTCACTAGTTTCTTGACAGGTCTCTTACAAAACTCTCAGCGGAGGTTCCTTCGTTTGTTTCCAATCTTAGTTTTAAGTAACGACAGTGACAACAATAGCATATGTGGAACGGTAGCCAACAGCATTTAGAGTACCCATATCTTTGCTATTTTTCCCAAAAAAATTTCGGAGAAATTCAGCTTTTAATTAGTGCCCAGAGTCGCTCCGACCTACAAGTTGTTTCTAAATATTGCATTTGTGTTGCTTTGTGTTTTTTTTATTGGCTAATGTCAAGATTAGGGAAACAATGTTACCTTGTCGACAATAACGAACAAAAGAGTTCTCATTAAAAGAATTGCGACTACAATCTATTTATGATGTAAAGGAAAAAAAAACGAAGAATACGTGGTCTTCATCCTAATTAAACTGAACCTTATATAATAGTAACTTATTAAAAAGGAAATTGTGTGGCATTTGAGTTACAGGAATGAATGAAGCCGTTTACTTTTTTCTTTCCATCTACGTGAAGTGTTGTAAATAACCTGGAAGAAATTCGCGTTTGTATCGTCGCATATTTGCTTTTGCCCTTCCACATACGAAACAATATTTTGTGTATAAACGTTTTATCTTGGATAAACAAAGTACAAATAGTGGATGACATTTCTGTGCCTGTAACTTGTATTATTGCACAGATTTCTTTGGGTTTGCAATTCATCAATATGGATCTTTTTCTCACTACTTTTTTGATTAATCACAAAAATGAGTTCTCTTTTCTCGGTTCAACTAATTCCATATACCCAATTACTAGTGATTAACTAGTATTTAATAGGCAAAACACCCAAGCATAATTACTAGATCACAGAGTTGCATAGCGTTTTCCATTTTTTAGGGTAAGTTTTTTGGTTCACATGGGCTAAACGAACCTAAAGCTACCATCTGAGGTAACGAAAACGACCTTGAAGACTTTCCCCATCAAGGCTATCGAACCCTAAATTCCCATGTAAAATATATCGACCTCTTAAGACCCTGGGTTCCCTATTCTTAACATAATCTATTTTATTTATTATTATCATTTGTGCTCAGAGAGATATTTGGTTAGTTGAAGTTAAAATTGTGTAAGGAACACATAACCGACTAGTCTTAAGACCAGATTAGTTGGTCTACCTTCTATATAGCTGGAAAGCGTTACAGTCTGCGTATACACAACTTCCTATGGAAAACATAATATAGAGTTTAATAAATTATGGATTTTCTTGGCCTTAAGATTGGATAATTATTCACTTCAATGTACACAATCAGTCCCTGACTTAGTGAAGTTCAGGCTTTAATAAGTTATTTACAAACATAATATTTTATTTACTTATAGAAGTAAAAAGGCGTTAATTTTTTGTTCGTACGATAAAGTTACTTGCTTAGTAAGATTCTAATGAAAATTTTGTATACATTTCTGCTAAGGAAGGACGTTTTGACGTTACTAAATATTCAATCAGCCAAGTTCCTTAACCTGCTTTCTTTTGCCGGAAATATATCAGGTGTTTACATAATTGGGTCATATATGTACGTATTGATGTAATATTAAGCAAACTCTATACATAACAGGGGAATAATTAATACCCAGCAAGGACAAGATGCAGGAAAAATTTAGCAATAAAAGTATTTGCTAGCTTGACCTTATGTTTGCATGCACCAACCAATCTACACATACCTACGTGCATGTAAACAGCTGGTTAAATTTTAGGCAAAAGAAAGCTGGTTAAGGAACATGGCTCATTTAATATTTATGTCGTCTCTTATCTTATAATTAGCCAGTTATAAAATTAGGTACGTGAGTGCTTATTTCATCTTCTATTAATTTATATGCGTCGGAAAGCACAATTCAAAAGATAATTCAGAGACCTTGCTACCACACGTCTCCCCTCTGGTACATCGGTCTCGTCTTTGAAAACCGATGACTTAGGCCGGACCTGACTCGAGTGCAGTAGTCCAAAGGAAGAATAACAGCAGATACATTGTAACACATCAGAACAGTCACAGAAAGTGGAGAAAACTGAAATTATAAAGTGTTTCAGGTATATTGGTATAAAGTATATTAAGAAAAAGTGAATAAGTTGTGTACCTAACAAAGCAATAATTTCCTGTGATAATTAAGACAGTTAGAATGATATATAGTGCCGAAATAATTAGAAATGGCAACATCTTCCTTCTCTACCTTTTTTTGGTGGGACCTGAACCGGTTGCATGCCCTGGTCCGGAAGGTCTTAGCAATAGATCCCTTTACTCCGTGATTCTAATGTGTTAGGAGCAGCATTGTTGACATCCTTCTCAAAACAAAATATCTAGAGGGCTGCCGTCATGGGGACTGGAGGACCACAGGTTTGGGCACCAGTGGTGCGGGACGTTGTTGAACAACTGCCTCTGTGTCTTTCTTGCCTCGTGTGCGGGAGCAGGATACTGCTGTAAAACCTGAGACCTTCTCGCTTTTTGTTGGTCTATCTAAGGGTGGACTTCTTTCGCCAGTGCCTTAATGTAAACCTCCGCATTGAACTTACGGCCTTAGAGGAAAATGTGTGAAGGCAAAATTATGCCCTTGCTGCTGAATACGCTCAGAAATATCAAAGAGGCCGGAAATTTGCTGGGCATGACCCTAGGCACTTCTTTATTATTCTCAGAGTCTCCATACTGCCGTTTCACTTTTTAAACCAAGTTTCTCGAGTAGTAAAACAAATTTACCATTTCTTTCACTTTTTTCTTGGTGCGTAAAGTCGTGAGTATGGAGTAGCATTTTTTGATTTTATATGGCATTCTCTGAAGAAACCGTATATGCTATACCCCGCATGATAGAGAAACTCAAAAAGTGTGTCTCATGTAAAGGAACATACATTGGTGCAGTCTTTAGCTCTTTGTATCGATTTACCTGAAGTAAGAAACGAAATTTCCTTTCACTGACACAGGTCTACTTCCCTGACATCTTTTGATCAATTTATCTGCCTTCAGTTAGGATAGAGAAGATAAGTCATTGCATAATTTTCAATCTAAATTTTTTTTTTGTTCACGACTATTTCTTCTATCATTTTTCATGTAACATTAGTTTAAAAGCCATGGAACCTACAATATATATAACTGAAAATAGGGAGTTTTGTTGAGGGGTTAATATGGTTATAGGTGTCAAATGAGAATTGTAAGTGCGAATGTTTGCTAACGGATAGGTGAGATTTTATACTTAATTTACCAGCACAATAAGACTTCTGATGAAGGAACAAAATGTTTTTCTGGTACGTATAGTGTATCATAACTACATTGAATCTCCTACGATGTATCCATCTGATATGGAACAGTTGTTTAGCAGAAATTATTATTTTCATTTCGTTTCAAGTAAATAAGAGTATTAAAAAGATAAGGATTAAACCTATAAATGCTTTTTCAGTTCATCCTTATATTCGCGTTAACAACTGGAAGGTTGGAACATACAATGGATCAACGGCCAGCTTGGAGTGCCACGTGGAAGCCTTTCCTGTTGCTCTTACATACTGGGAAGATCATCGTGGAAGAATACTCGAAAATTCTACAAAGTATCGCATTATTCGTGTTCAGGATAAAAATTTTATATGGAAGGTGAGAAAAAATTATGTAATAAGCACAAATAAAAGTAAAATCCTTGTTTCCTTTGATCTAATGACTTTCAGCCTAGATCTGCATTCTAGCATGAAAGAGAATTAGCTTAATTTGTTAAAAACCAAATTTGGGGATCTAAGTACAATCAAAACTTTAACCTTGACTGTTATTTCAAGCTAATGGATTTGTCGTTTTTCGCCTTAAAATACTGTTTAAATTTTAAAGATGTGTTCAATCTGAAAACGATATTTATAAATCGTAGGTTTAGTGTTCTCAAATGTGGTGGGTACAGTATCCTAAATGCACACCTTTACATCTACCAGGTATTGTAAAAATCATTATACTCTCGTTACGTTGCTCTTAACAAAGGACACATAGTTTTGATGTAGTTGGAAGAGTTTTTATTGTTTTCCCTAACTCTAATTTTTTTAACTGAATTTAATTTTTATTTATTTATTTTTTCGTGATTTAGATATCCGGAGAAGGTGTGCTTGGTTTAGACCGTCGCTGAAGATCTATTATTATCATTGCTATTCATAATATTATTATTATTTAATTTTTAGTTTATTTATGTATTTATTTTCTTTCTTTTTATGTGATCAAGAGGGGGTTTAAACAGATAGTTAAAACCCTTATGAAAGGCGGCTTAAAAAATGATTTGAAAGGCAATAATTTTAAGTATTTGACAATTGTCTATTTAAATACTTTATAATACCAGTTATTTATTAGGAATTACATATATAAAAATGTTTGAACTTTTCAAAAAAATTAGTGTATTTATGTATTTTCTTTCTTTTTAGGCAGATCAGAGGGGGGAGTTTAAATAAATTATTAAATCCCAAATGAGATGAGGTTGAAAAAGCTGTTTGAAAGGACAAAGAGGCCAGTAGGCAGCAGCCCGAAGGGCTGATAGAGAGCGCAGCGAAACGCAAGCTCCCACGTAAGGGAGGAGTTGCAAAGCCATAGCTTGTAACATAAAAATAAATTTAAAAATTGTAAATTTATTCAAGGTGGCAACCCTAAGTAGCAACCCCTTGCTCCAGGGAGACCAAAAAGCTTCGTACTAGTTTCGGACGCAGTCCTTTCTCATGCCGGCCTTCAGTTGTGGCAACCATTGCAAGCTTTTTTCTTGACATGCGCTCACACTATCTAGTCAAGTGGATTGATGTCGGCCAACTGTGGCCGCTAAGAGTCCGTCGAGCAGAAGTTCCTGTTCGACGCGAGCCACCCTTATACGGTCTTGGCCGTGAGAGCAGAAACACGTCTTGCTCAAATATCTAGGTCCTGTTCGTGAACTTCCTCACGTAGGGCAGGATTTACTTGGCCAAGAAATCGCTGTTATTAGCCGCCGTGATTCTGCAACCGGCTGCAAATCAAACGGAGAGCATCTTCTCGCCATTCGAAACCACGACTCTGAGCATCATCACGTATGCCGAGGGCTTGGTCGTGGACACGTAATTAAATTAGTAGTCGGATGGCCAGAGGAGGAGTTTTCATCTCAAGAAAATGAGAATTCGATTGACATGCTTTTCAAGAAGTTGAGGAGGCGACTCCAATGCTCTCGGTGTTAGTATTGCCTACAGTCGGTGAGCTGAGGCATTTTCACGCACCTCAAGCTCTTATTGCCCTCCTTCTTAACCACCCTGTACACCATGGACACCAAGATGTTTTTCTTCTTCGCGAGCTAAGTCATTTTGAACTTCGCAGTACTAACCAAGCCCTTTCTCACAAACAAACGGCTAACAACATGAGACTGCTTAAACGAGGTTGATCTTTGTGTTTTCCCCTATCTTGATCTTGTCCTGGACTCTAAACAGCCAACGGGTGACGTGAAGCCGCTTAGCAATGTCGTTCTTGTTGTGGACTGCTCGCAAGAGAACAAAGATCCCGAATCTTTTCATCTCGATCTCGAAATACATGCTAATGAGAAAAGATGTATTAATGCCACGTGCACGAAAAGTAGAACTTCAAGTTTGTTTAAAGAAATATTTTTCCTTCACACATACAAACCTCCTTAAAGATCAAGAAACATGTGTAACAGAACCTTTGCAAAACTTGGTATCCTAAGGTCTCCTCCTAATATTTCAGTTTCCTCGCAATTTTAATTAATTATATTGTACATCATCTTTGATAATTTCTTTTAAAATAACTGCCTTTACAATTACACTTTTATTCGACTTTAGAATCAAACTTTCATATTAGCTATAAATTAAATTTATACATCTGTCATATGATATTTATTATTATTCCATTCGATAACTCTCACATGATGATTAACTAATCATTATCTACATTTATCTACGACTGTGATAAGGAGAATGTATATACGTACGTTCTTCCCGGATAGATTAGACTCAATGCAGAATAGTTCACAATATATAGATAATGATAATAAGTACTGTAAGTTACTGATATTAAGTTCTAGTTGGAGAAAATTTTATAACATTTTGTATTACTGTTTTAACCCTTTTTGTATTTGTTTACACGTTTCAACTTTCGCGTACAAAGTTTTCCTCTCCTAATAGCTTATTTTCCTTTTATTAATTATAGGACGAAAGAATCTTTTTATAATTGACCAAATTTAAAGATTCCTGCCTTTATGACAGCACGTAAGCATAGAAATAACATTTTAACCCTGATTTGACTAGCTCAACGTCAATTTTGCCTATTCAGTATGTGCAAAAGGCATACTCTGACTCTCAATTTTGCCAACTACATCTCTTCCATATTTTAAATTACCTGTTGATAGGAATTTCGGTTGTTGAAAATGAAGACAATTTTATCTCAAGTGAACTTCCAAGATCTCAGGGGCATTTTATAATGCAAAGGAGTATTTTCGATTTCTGATCACTCATGCTTCCACGATTTTTTCTACATATCTTTAGTAAAAAAAAAACACGCTAAGAAAGATATTTGATTCTTTTTTCTAAAAGGAAAAAGATTTTTTTTTTCAATCTTTTTGCCTTGTATGAGATTCGGGCTAAATCATTTCTTCAAAAGGGTTTAGAAAAAAAAGACAATTTTATCCATTTTCTCTTACCTCAAATTTACTATTTTTCTTTAATTGACAAAATATATGTAATATTTCATGTTATAGATATGTATTGGAATGTGAACCAGTTTTTTTTTAAAGATTCCAAATATTTTTAATTTTAGACTTTAACCAAAGTTTGTGGCTTCCCAGGCTCCAGTCTTCGGGAAAAAGTAACCCGAAAAAGTTACAAAAAAAGTCACAATTTTGGCTATGAAAATATTCCCAAGAATAAACGTCTCATTTTATTTAATTGCTATAAAAATAATATGAAAAAACAAATGGAAAGTTTTCCTCTATTATATTTTTCCGTTTCTCTATAGAAAAATTAGTTTTCAAACTCCATTTGACTTGCTTAAAGATAGGAGCCTACATTAGCTATAATATATTTTCCACTAACGAATATTTTAGCTTTTTACTTCTTTCTTTTTAACTATTAAAAAGAATACATCTATAAAATTAGGGCTACAGATGCGCTATTAATCTTTTGGGGTAAGAAATTATATGGTTTCATAATAAAAGCAAGTCACTACATATGTTTTATCGGTAATTCTCCCTTGCTTTCTCTTCCTTTCAAGGTCGGAATCCCATTCTTCATCAAGTTAACTAGGAATTAGAATACAAATTGCCAAACAAGACTTTATAAGGATTAATTGTTATTTACAAGTTACGAGGAGCCGTCAATAAGTTTTGCAATTCGGATATAAGGAAACGAGATATGAGGAAAAGTGTTTTATTATTTTTCAATATAACTACCTTCGACTTCAATGCACTTGCGCCACTTGTCTCTGAGGCTTCGAATTCCCGAGAACCAGAAATCTCCTGACTGCTGTTCAATCCACTCCTGGACGGCGACCTGGACACCTTCATCATCCCCAAACCTGCGTCCACGCAGTGCAGCCTTGAGCTGGCAGAATAAAAAAAAGTTGCTAGGAGGGCCAGATCTGGACTGTAGGGGGGATGGTAGAGCTCCTTGAATCCACACTCGCGCAGGGCAGCTTGTGCAACTCTGGCCTTGTGGACTTTGACGACGTTGAAGTCAATCATGGGGCGTGAGGTTTCTAGGGACCCAACGGGTAGAGACCTTGGCCATGGCCAAATTGTCGTGGATGATGTTGATAACACTTCCATGGGATATTTCAAGTTTTCGCTCTATTTCTTCAACCTTTACCCGTCGATTTTCAAGGATTATCCTCTCCATACGAGCCACATTGTCCTCGTTGGTCACGTCTGACGGGCGTCTTGGACGGGGGTCATCTTCAAGGGACTCACGACCTTGGCGGAACTTCCTATTCCATCGAGCAATGGTTGCATAGGAAGGGGCTGTGTCGGTGTACACTGCAACCATGCGTTCATGGATCTCTTTTGCATTCTTGCCTTGATTGGTCAAAGATTTGATCACTGCGCGGTGCTCAATCTTCTCCATTGTTGAAAAATTTGTGACTGACGATTTGCCATCAGCTACTGCTTCTTAACTAGACAAGGAAGGAGCGTGCGGCTGCAGGTCCTGCCTTGTCATAACTTGTCCTAACACCCACACAAACAGCCATAACTTATTGACCACCCCTCGTAGATTTGGCCGATATGTTAACACATAATGGATTAGGGCTACAACGAAGTAAATGCAAACACCGCTTTCGATTTTAGTGAGCTTAAGCCAAATCGGCTGTGGTTAATCGTTGGGTAGAGTCGGGTTTCTGGTCGCTTTCCTAGTGGCTGCCATTGCTGTAGATACGCTTGGTTTGGATCCCACGGCAATTATTCGGTCTCACCCGAGAAATAAAAGCATGTTAATGATAGCAGATGATTGATAAAAGTAAAAACCCCAGAACGGATTAAGTTATCAGCCTAAGTCACACGAATTGTATAACTGAATTATTTTGTGAGCGATGGCGGTCAACGTGTTTTAAACGTTGACTTGCGAACATTGTCTATTGTTCATTAAAGAACGATAAATGACTAAATGAGTCTCTGTGATGGAACTACTGATCCTAAATTGGCAGAACAAATAAATGCGAGTGCATCTCGTTTTTCTGTTTACACCGTGCAAACGATCAAATGGATAAAGGAGTAAACCTTTAAACATCAAGCAATTACAATTATATAAACTAAAAATATCTTAAGCAAAGAGGGGTAATATTTTTCTCCATACCATACAATTTATTCTGACCTCAACTCGTTTTTCATTATGGATTTTTTTCACCATGACATCGCAATTTCTACCTATTTAATGAGTCTAATTGCCGAATAATTCTCTCCACTTAGGCTTCATTTTCCCTAAAGGTAGATGAGTCACATCTACTCGGCGTAGAACTAATCCCTCAAAACAGTGTGTTAGAAAGAGGCGTGAAGTTAGCTCAACAAAGTAAAGAATTGGGCTTGTGTATTCCGAGCTAAGAACTCTTCACCTATTGTTACTCATCATAACATCCTTTATTGATTTGTTCCTGTCTTCGAAAACTGCTGCAATGTCATGTCCGCGTTTGTTTCTGCCTATATATTTTTCCAGGTCTAGTTCACTGTATTCTTCGTGAACCTTTCCGATTATCTTCCAATTAACGAATATCTTTTCTTTTGAGCAAGGAATTAAGGTCCTAAAATCAAAACTGATTTAACGGACTTAATATAAAATTATCGTTTCTGTACTCTTCGGACTTAAACAGCACCCGCTTACCAGAAAAGTGCGACCAGTAGCGATAAACTCACATACAAAATACAGTTCACTCTTTCATTACATATTAAGCACAAAGCCACGAATATTTTTTAACGGCATTTTCTTTCCACACCAATTGGGTGCTATACAATCCGTTGCATTCATGGTTATTTACACTGCACAAGGCATAAAGTACGCCACCCATTACTAAACCATTTCACGTTCAAGAATCATACATGATTTTTAGTCACGTAAGAGGCTAATCGCAGGCGACTCTATATCTCACTATTCGGTCGGTCGGTCAGTCCCCGTTTTGCTTTTTGTTGTTTTTGTAATAACATTGTAACTACTCGGCCGAATCTAACGTAAATTAAAACTCGTATATGGTTTTATATATTCCTTCGAATGATATAATTGCCAAAATCATCCTAAGTTAGCCCGGGGAATTATGTTGTTTTGGCAATAACATCATAACTATTCAGCCGATTCTTACAAAATCTGAAACCTTTATGTTATTTTACATTTTCTTTCGAATGGTGGAATTTCCAAGGTTATCCCAACGTTACTCAGGGAATTATTGAACGTTTTGAAGGCCATAAGGTCATAAATCAGAAGTGAGAGCACGCGGCTTTTTGGTCAGCAGATCTTGTTTCATATTTTCTTACGCATCCGTCTTCCCTCTTGCACATTTTTAATAACTCCACTACCTGGTGTTTCATTCTCAGAACACCACTGGTTACTCACACTCGTATATTATTTATAAAGCCTATTCTCTTTGATTCTTCCTAAATGTCCTAACAACCACAAAACATTTTCAGTCACAATCGAATCGTCCATTATGATTTTATTACTATATTCATCCTTCTCAAATCACAACCCATATAACTATACATTTTATCTGCTGTCCATCTACATTTTCCCTTCTACCTCCAAGCCATATTCTCACTCCTACACACTTAACATAGAAAATAACTTTCTGGCACAATCTATAGTCGAAACCGTCAAAGACGCTAATTAAAACTAAAATTCTATAATGGAGCAAAGGTTTGCATGCAAATTGAGCTTACTATTGATAAACATTCGTTATCAAAATATAAATATTATTCTATTAGCTGCTTTTTTAATTATAAGTGCAGTAGTTTTTTATGAATTCATTAATTCATAAATAGTAGTGTTAGTGAAAACTAATTAATGTATTTGTGTTTGCCTGAACACAAAACTATTCACTTATGTATCTATGTAACTATTCGTATATTTGTTTATTTTAAAGTAAACATGATTAGAACTTTAATTCTGAAATTATTGTATTTTAGAAATGAAGACCCAAGTAAATTTAAATACTCCAGCTTCAATTCAAATTTACAGGGATCAATGTTTCTTCAAATTCTGGACATCACGGCTGGCGATTTTGGAGATTATCACTGCGTTGCTAAAAACGACTTATCGACGACAAGAGGACTAGTTAAAGTGCACGGTAAGAAAGAATCAATATTCCTTGTATTTTCCTTATAGAATCTCATAAGAAGTTTAGGTCAAATGCATTATTGAGAACTTTTCCTTTTAAATACCGAAACATTTACCTCCCGCAAAAATTATATCTGTTTTAAGTAATAACTTGGTAAAATATATGATTTTTTCCTATTCATCTGGTATGAAAAGAACTTTGCCAAAAGAATTGAGCAAATGGTTTTTCATCCATAAGTAGAATGAATATTTTTATAATATATTCGCGATTTCCACCAAATTTCGTAGAATGCCCACCAAAGTAAGGCAAACCCAAGCTTATATGAAAGTATTGCAAATATGAACACCTCTATATAGAGTGGTACAAAAATTTCCCAAATTATTTTAAATGAAGACAAACTACGAAATATAGAGATGCTTCGAAATATTCCTAAGTGAATAAAAGGAGATGCAGGGAAATAAATTGGTCTTGGTAATGTAGGAATTTGAGAAACGATTTTACAATTTGTTAAATGAAAAATTCTGACATGAATGTATTTCTATCGAGCACTCTGCCTTCTTTATTTATCAAGAAAAGATATACTATAAACAGAACGCCATATGTTATTCACATACGGCCAGAAACTTGTTTCACCTGAACAGCGAACTTGTTTTCAGTGCTCCGTGGTGCACACTTTGTGTCTTCTTGCTGAATGTAGCTAGGTAGATAACGAGGAAGGAAGTAAGCAAAGCTCTATTGCAAGATAATCTCTAATACATGTTCATGTTATGCATTTCCAAGCGAAAGGTTTTTTTATTATTGTGTGACAAAGGATCAGCGTTTACGTGTTTAAGCAATTACTAACCTGAAAAGTAACGATTATTAACCAAAATCCGTTAAATTGTCGTGTACACATTGTGACATGGAATCAGAGTTTCAAAGAACAAAACCTGGAAAAGTAACAGTTTGATGTTTTATTATAAAAACGTGTAATGGGTTAATGTCAAGCAAAAAACTATTTGACTTAAGCGAGTCTGAATATCTAATATTGCTCTAAAAACTCACTATTCCAGGAAACCTAATTCTTCTCGTTTGGTGGAATTGTACACAGTGTTGATGCAATGTGTACAAACGTTGCGATTAAGATTAGTAAATATGGAAAACTACAAAAATAATAAAGGGCGCCTTTAGATACTGCCAAACCCCTAAAAAAAATGAGGAGAGCTCGGCTTAAGAGTAATAAGTTATGAGCTATGATCTCCGCTCTCCTGTAGTTTAACGTTCACCCCGTAAGTAATTAGCAAATTTATAACAATAAATACCGTCAACATTATAATCGATATGTCTCTCAACGTAAAAGAATAAACTCCCTCAGTAAAATTTTTCAAGAAATATAATTTTCGCACACAATTCAATATTTTGTCCCTAACTAAATCATTTTTTCTTCCGTTAACACGAGGAACAACAAAAGACAGCAATATAATATGTCAAGTGAGCTATTATAAAAATCTGTGTATACGATTAGAAGTAATAATAACAATGCAATGCTCTCTATATATTAAATTTAAATCCAAAGAATTTGTGTTTTGAGCACTAATAAAAGAGATATGGTGGCATTTTGCAACTAATGAATAATGTTTCCAAGATCTCAGCATTTCGGCTACTTAAATATTAAAAATTTCAGTCTAAATAATTTTAATAATAGAAAAAAACATTAGTATAATTGCTTTGTTTAATCTGTCCATTTAAATATACCTATCTTACTACACATATACAATAAGTTAAACTCCAAAAGACCTTTATTTGAGTATATTAAACGCTCTAACTATGAACGACTTTTATTAATGAAATACTAAAGAAAACTAGGTTAGTAAAAATTGTGCACAATTAAATAACAATTTTAAGATTCTATAATAATGTAAACTATCTGTATATTCTAATTTAATTAGAATGTACAAATTTAATGTTATATGAAGTATATTTTTTAATGTAAAAAAAAAATCTATTCCATTTATAATTCATGTTTGCCGCGGGGTGCGCGCTAGATAAATATAAAGTGGAAGCCTGAAATGCTCCAGGGACGCCGTGCTGCTAGCCCTTCTGAATGCGTCGTGGTTGGCACGCCGTCTGCCGCCCTCCCAGTATGACGCCGACATCCAGCCCATACTCAAGCCGTTGGATCACACCACCTTCAGGCAAATCTCCCTCCTGAGCTGCACCGGAAAAACAGCGGAGAGGATGGTCCTGAGTCGCCTACAGTGGAGCGTGGGAATCCTTCACCACGACATGTTCGGCTACAACAGGGACGTGAACACGGTGGAGTGCCTCATTACCCTCCTGGCTTACCCCAACAACCAGTCTACCATCATAGTCTTCCTTGACTTCGAGAAGGCTTTCGAGCTAGCTAGCCCCCCCTCCATACTAGCCGCCCTTTTGAGGAGGGCATCCGAGGGAGACTGCTCGGCTGGCTCAGGACTACCTTCACCAGCGCCGAGCCTGTGTGAAGTTCCAGGGTCACAAGTCTCCCTACCTCACCTTCGAGAACGGGACGCCCCAGGGCAGCATCCTCAGCCCGTTCCTCTTCAACATGCTGATGGAGTAGCTGGTCGCCCTCCCCTATCGGGAAGGAACCATCCTCCTCAGCTACGCCGACGACCTGGCCCTCGTCGTAACCGGGCGCGGCGACAAGCTCGGGCGACCCCAAGAAGCGCTCACCTCATCACTGCCAAGTGCGAAGAGCTGGGGCTCAAGATCTCGACAGAGAAGTCCCAGGCCATGGCCATCAAGGTTGAACACCTGCTGGCCAGCAGCTTCGCGTCCAAGGAGTCGGCCTGGCCTGGACCAACTCCTACCAGTACCTCGTAGTGTAGGTGGATAGACGGCTGTCCTTCACGCAGCATGTCACGCACCTGAGGGAGCGTACGCAGGCCCAGCTGAATGTGATGAGGGCCATGACACGGCCGAGCGCTGGTGAAGCCTTTCTCGTCCTCCGCCTCTACTACTTGCAGGCAGTGCGCTCCCTAGTTGACTACAATGCACCGGTCCTTGTAGCGCTCCCCTAGAGCAGCAACAGCACCTGGAGGTGATGCAAAACACAGCCATGAGGACCATGTTGGGTGCACCGAGGTGGTGCAGTGCCTGTGCCATGCAGAGTGAGGCCAACCTAGGGCCCCTCACTGCAAGGGTGGATTGCATTGTGGCCTGGCGAGTGGCCAGAGTGCTCCAGAGCGACGTGGAGGGTGTTGTGCAGAGGAGACTCCGAATGGCTGTGGCGTAGGGCATCGAGTGCCTGCGTAACAAAAAGTGGCTCGTAAACGTCAGCCTAGCAACCAACTCCCTCAATTAGGCAGGGAACTGGCTGTGGTACGATCCCGATACCCCCAACCCCGCCTACGTTCCACCACGACCATGGACCCCTCCCCCCCCGCCTACTTCACCGCCACACAGCTGCCCGCCAGCAAAGCAAACTGCGTCACCAAGGAGCTGCTCCAGAACGCCCTCATGGCCGTGTCTGAGGTCACGGAGTCAGGCAGCGCAGTCTACTTCACCGACGGCTCCGTCGACCCCGACAGCGAGAGGTCCGGCACAGCCTTTGTCACGAGCGGCTTGATGCAGGCGTGGAGGACATCAGACCACTGCTCCACTTTCTTGATGGAGCTGGTAGCAATCCTGCATGCCCTCCAGCACGCTGTGATCGCCGTGAAGCCACTGTGGTGATACACACGGACTCTCGGTCGGGACTGCAGGCGCTGCAGCACGCCCACGCCACGCCCACACCCGGTAAACCATCCACCTCACCACCACTATCTTGTACACCCTGCAGGACCTGGCAGCTCAGGGCAGGCGTTTTCGGCTCCACTGGATTCCCAGACACGTTAGCGTGCGTGGTAACGATGCTGCCGACGAGGCTGCCAAGCAAGCCGCCCATGGCCCCACCATCACCTGGACCGTGCGCCCCAGCCTGCAGCAGCTCAAGGTGCAGGCTAAACGCAGGGCCACCCACAACGCCCACCAGCAGCACCAAGAATGGAAAGCAACTAAGAGGCAAGCGGCGGGGTATGCTGCAGCCACAGCCTTTCGCCCACTTAACTCATCCTTCCAGCAGCCCAGAGCGAACAGCATGCTGCTACAGCCTGTGAAGCTGGGCTAATCCACGCAGGAAGACCCGACGCCGACTTTGTGGCAGGGAGGTGCGAACACTGCGGTGGCTGCTCCCGGCGCCCACTGGTACACTACCTCCTCTCCTGCCCAGCCACCGCCCGCCTCAAGCCAGAGCAAGCGCCAGCCCTTCTCCCTGTAAGAGGCGCCCTACTGAGGGCGCGAGAGGCAAGAGGCGCCGAGGTGGTCTGACACACCCCAACAAACGAGCTGCTAGAGGTGCTAAGGCCAGCACCCCCTCCGCGCTGATCGCCGCCGCCGCTTAGCCGGGCGACGGGTGGTGAGGACCGCCGCCACCCACTTGCAGCAGATAAGACACGCGTGGGACGCTCCACCGCGTCATACCGCACTCCAACACTGACGGGCTCCAAGCTTTGTGTAATGTGTACGCTTATACTCCGTGTATTTATTTATTATTGTATCATACTATTACTGTATTTGTATTGGATTATTTTTGTATTTGTATTAGATTATGTATAAATGTACGCTATTGCACAATAAGCCTATACAGTAAATGCTTCAAGATAGAAACCAGCAACACCAAAAGATGCTGCCATTTTCAAGCCTCCACGAAATGGAGAGATTACCAACATAAGTAGTAATACCAAGTAGCTGCAATCGAAGAATGTAAAATTTACAGAAGAAGAATTTCACTGCATAGAAGAACATTTTATCGCCAGTTATGGGGTACTCCTTGTCTAAGGTTAGACACACCCATAATTGGTGACGGCTCTCTCATTAAACGATCATGCTCGAAAAGAAGATGGACTCGCAAAGAGAGCAACAAGCTGATAACTATACAATACATGAAGAAAATGGTATGTATGCGGTATGTTTAGAAATAGTGGATTTGTGCTGTATTACCTTTTTAAATGGTTGATCGCCTATTACCTCCGATCATCTCTTGTCAAATTGCTCTGCAAAAACGGAATCTAGTGGTTTTTTGAGCCCAGAAAGCAAGAAATATATCCGCAAAGCTCATTTCTTCTCACCAGTCTACCTTCAAACAACCTGAATATCAACGATAAACCACTAATCATGTGTGGATAGGTGAAGACTTAATCAGCCACAAGTTCATTCAGTATAAACATACGAAAACATCACCAATCATTGCCGTTCAAAATGGCTTAACACTGGATCATGATAAACTCAGCAGACGAACACACACCATTCTTTCGGGCAAAGAGCTTCAATATTAATATAACAATAATAATAGCAGCTGTCTCAATGCCAATAATAGTTCAAATAAAATTGCAGTGTTTAATTCAATGCCTATTCAGTTTTATCAATGTATATAATGTAAATAGTGGACATTAATAATTGTTTAAGACCAAAATAATTGCTAAAAATCTCCTTTATTATTATGCGTTTTAGCCCTATCCGTTTTATCCAATGAGGAGTTGCCTAAACATAAATTACACAAAAAACGTCAGACATGCTGAGCACTCTGAATTTATGTTTTGCAGTCAATATAACAACAAATGAAATAAGACAATAAATTTAAGGTTGATGCACACAATGAAATGTATAAGAATATAAAAATTGTACAAAGAACCTCATATCGGAGCACTTTAAAATTTAAGTCGCAGTCAATAAAAAAATTTAATAAAAAAGCAAATATAAAATAAAAATCCTAAAATTGTGGTGCGCACACATACCAGACATCTATGAAGGAAAAAGGGGCTCACATAAACCTAAAACCGAACACTTTGATGTGTTTCGTGAAATATTATAATGGGTTCATGTTTAAACAAAATAACATTTGACTTAAGGGAGTCCAAATGACCGGTTTTTGTTGTTCCCTATCCTGGTACAATCTTTGCAAGTGGTGCAACTAAGATTAATAAACATGCAAAACTAGAACAACATTAAGGAGCTCCTAAAAGATACTGCTAGACACATCAGGAAAAAAAACCTAAGAGCGTTCGAAGCGATATTCATTGAGCTAAAACCACCACTCACTTGAAGTTCAATTTCGGAGCGAAAAAAAATTAGTAAACATTATAAAAATAAATATTAGCAACGTAATAATCGATATATCAGCTAACACAGTAAAAACATAAACAGCTTGTTATTTTTTTACTAGGAATATCAATTTCGTACTCAATTATTTATTTATTTGGCTTTTTAAAAAGAAACAAAAAACAGCAATATAATACTTTTGGTTGAATATATATAAAAATTTGTTTATACGACTAAGAAGACTCGGTGCTCCTCTCCCTCCACAAGAGCAACGGAGACGGATGGTTCTGCTGCCTTTTCGGTAAGCGACCAAGCAAGGATCGGCACGTCTAGGAGTCCCCTGGTGAGGAGTCCCAGAAGAAGACCAGAACTGCGTAGAACCGAGCTTTGATTACGTCGCAGCCCCTCATTCAGATACTACCTGGCCTTTTCGAGTCGGCTGTCTTCAAACGCTTGCTTATTAGTCGCTCCACTGATGGCAGCATGTTGGCTAAAGGCAAAATCATCCATCAATGGAGAGCTCTAGCTAGTGTGATTGGTAGATAGCCGAAGGTAACACGTTTATCGGATAGTAGCCATTTGGCGGATGCGTCGAATTCCTCCGAAGCATCCATGATTAGTTCTCTTCGGCCACTTCATGGCACGCCTGTGATTGTAACGCTGTAGTCTACCATGAACTTTGTGAAAGGAGTAGTTTATGCGAGGGAACTCGTGGACTACACTATAGATGACATCACTTTAGAGCTTGCCGATCATTTATGGGTTCAAGGTCTAACGTGTGATGAGAAAAGAGGGATGGGCAAAGAGATCCACCCCTACAATCTTTTCACATTCGACTGTGTCAAGTTCTCTAATTCAGTGCGTGGCAGTTGGTATCGCTACCGCGTGAAGGCATTCCCATCACTGCCGCGGAGGTGCTACTACTGTCACCGCTACGGACATAGTAATCGCTCGAGTAGACGCCCTGTCTACCATTTCGTGCTATGAAGGTTTTAGCCCCCACCACCAAGGGATGTGGGCCGGGCTGCGTGATGCACAATTTACAGCTAGCATGATGTCTCCGTTCTTTTCCTGGATTTAGATACCTCCTTTCAGGCAGTAGCTGTGCAGTGCATCTGAATAGGACCTATACTGTTATTTCCGCGTACATTGTACCGTCAGCTAATTTCGACGCGAGGAACTTCGGCCGCGTCGTGCCACGGTTGTAAATGACCTTTCTTTTGCTTGGAGATCTGAACGGTAGATACCCACTCTGGTGAGACTATTCGATTAATCCCAGGGGTCAAGTCCTTGCTGACCTGATTGACGAGCTGGAGATGAGTGTCCTAAATTTGGATATGTTTACACATCACTGGCCGAGAACCACTTCATTTTTCTGCCTCGATCTATCTTTGTGCTCTCCGGATGCACAGCCTGATTTGGGGTGGGAGGTGATCGATGACCTCCATTGTAGTGATCAATCTTTCAATTAAAATATCATTTTCTGAGTCGCTACCACCCGAAATCCCGCCCCGGTGGTGCTTATCGCGGGCGCGATGGTCTGCATTTCAGGAAATGACTGATTTCACTATCTCACTCGAGGAGTTTAGGTCGGTAGATAAGGCCGTTGAGTTCTTCTCTGGCAACCTCATCGCCTTGGGCCTAGCTACTATTCTTAGAAGGTGTGGTCGTGTTTTCACTCCGCCTGCTCCTGTAGTGGTCATCGGAGTGTGAAGCGGCCCTCAAACAAAAGCGTTATACCTACATGGCTAGGGCTAGGTTACTGTATATTTCGATGATCACCTGCCTCTCTTCTTGGCGGCTATATGTGTCTTGTTCAACGTGAAGCCTCCTCTAGCAGAGGTGTGGAAGCGAGTCAAAAGGATTCGGGGCAAGTTCTCGCAGAATTCCCCTCATGTTCACTCTGAGAATGTGACCCCGCGTTCGTGGCGGAATCCTTCGCGACAGCTTTCTCCGCATTCTCTAGCCGTTATGCTGCTCCGCCAGTGCTTAAAATGTACTGGTCAACAGTGTTTTTCGATCTGGAGAAGGCCTATGATACCGCATGGCGATACGGTATTATGGAG
The DNA here is from genome assembly GCA_963969495.1 of Ceratothoa steindachneri. Taxonomy (NCBI): domain Eukaryota; kingdom Metazoa; phylum Arthropoda; class Malacostraca; order Isopoda; family Cymothoidae; genus Ceratothoa; species Ceratothoa steindachneri. The sequence goes on along the minus strand of OZ018328.1, from coordinate 126,829,734 downwards.
ACTCTCCACACGTACGAGTTGGGATCCTTCTCCGGTCCAATGTAGAAGGAAGAGGGTTTCCCGCAGGTAAGTGTCCTCATAGTGACACTCTTTGCCCTGATCCAAGGCATCAGCTCGGTGATGCCAGAATATTTTCTCGCTACGCTCTACTTCGATGACCTTTCTATCTCTTATGTTGCGGTCCAGATGCTAACTCTTAAGATTCGACTCTAACAGGTATTGAACGGCTTTACTTGCTCTGCAAAAATACACAGACTTCGGTTTTCCCTGGCCAAGTCTAAGTTGGTGCAATTCTGCCGCCATCTACGGCTCATACTTGTTTCTAAATGGAACATACCTTAAAGTGGTAGACTCGTACCGTTTCCTTGGTCTTGTATTTGTCGTCTGAGACGTCATATTTTCAGCCTTATGGTCTCTTGTATCCGCGCCATGGATATTCTTCGTTCCATTACGTTCAGCGCTTGGGGCAATGATAGGGTTACTGCCTTACTTTTTTATCGATCCTTTGTTCATTCGTAGCCCGCCTACGTATGTGAGTTTTATGCATCTGGAGCCAAGCGTGTATTGCGTAAGGTGGACTCGATCCACCACACCGACCTTTCGCCTAGCGATCTGTGCCTTCCGCAATTTCCCCATTGAGAGCCTACTTGGCGATACTAGAGAGATGCGACTCGCACTGTATAGTGCACGGTGCATTATTTGCCTTTACACACGATCCTAGCGCCTTCCTCAGTCGCCAACAGCTCTCACTGAATCCGGAGCTTATCTCGACAGTACCTGTAACAACGAGAGACTCCAGTCATACACTAAGACCTTTAGGTTTAGGGCTAGGAAACTCCTTCGAGAGCTAGGTATAGCCTCGGGCCGTTGGCAGCTCTGGTTCTTCTCAGGACCCCACCTGGAGGGTACCACCTTTGATTATTTGTCGCCACGCCCTGCTTCAAAAGCTTTGACAGCGCTGGGAGTATTCCCTTCTTCCTTTTGGGATCACACTTCGTGTCACGCAAGAACCATGCCAGTGTGTACGGATGGCTCACGACTCAAGAGGGGATCAGTTTCCACGCCTTATCCCTTCTCTTTGAAGTCAACATGGCTCTTCCAGGCTCTGCCTCTTTCTTTACGGCCGAGCTGGTTGCAATACACCGCTGGGTACGGGAGATATCACGATGTGTCCGGTTTGGAGACCAGATTGTGATTTATATCTACTCGGACACCACGGTTTTTGTGGACCGGGCGGATGTAGAGATTATCTTGTACTTGGTTCTTAGACATGTAGGAATCGCAGGAAATGAGCTGGCCTCCTTTACTTTATTTGACCTTTTATGTGTTTCTTTGTGAAGGTCGCAGGTTCCGACCCGGGGAAAGGCGGGCCTACCCCCGACGGTGGAGCACGCCTGCTTCTTGCCTTTTTACTTTTTCTCGTTGTTATTTTTTTTAGCCTTTGTGCTTTTTTATCGTTGATATGTGTTATTTAGATATTTTTATTTGTTTTTTTTTAGAATGGCCCAATAGTAGGGGGTTATGTACGGCGACTTATGCCCCATGGGCTAGCATAATGAAAAAAAATCCTAAAATATGGAGTTAGGTATATAAATTAAATGTATATATTTTTTCAGATATGACATACATATATATAATAATAAGAAACAAATAATGAAATTCACATATGGTAATAAATTTTGAAGCATCTTATTTAATATAACACTCTTTGAAGTGTTCGACGCTACATAGACCTGGATTTTCTGGGCATCCAAAGCAACACGGGTGGTATACATATAAAGCAAACCCGTTAGGCTTTGCTTTCATTATTCTTGGACTAATGATGGAAAGTATTTACTTCGGAGTCCTGTCTCCTAAGTAAAATATATATCCTCCATTACACTTTATTATTAAAATTTATTATCGTTTTAAAATAATTGTGTCAACATAGACCGAGATCAAATTATTAGATCCTCTCTAACTCGGAAAAGACATTGCTGTGTCTCCGCTTTTCTGTAGTTCACAAAGAATTCCAATATGAGATATTATTTTTTCTCCTCTAAAATTTAAAAAAATAATTTCTTAATTTTTTAAAATTCATGAGTCCGTTATTTACTTGTAAAAATTAAAATAATGTTTTTTAATTTTATAAAAAAAATGAAGTGCATTCTTCAACTGTATAAATTATGAGACTGCTTTATTATCTAACCTAACCCATCAGAGAGAACAAGATGAGGGGATCCCAAAGTTTTTTTACTTTCACTCCAATTACAAGAACAGGGAGAGTCTCAGATCTGTTTTATCTTAATTAGAAAGAATAAGCCAAGGAGATCGGTATTGGAAGCCTCTAGATATAATTAGACAAAAATCCCACTGCAATAGACCGAAGGACTGTGTCATTCAACACCTTTATTCCTATATTTTGCTTGTTCTTGCAAATGAATTTAATTTTTAAAGGAAGAATAAAATACTAATAATTAAAAATAAATGCGATCAAAGGGCTATCAAATGCTTCTTAGATGCCCTAGTTGGAGATCTTATATTTAATTTTACATATATATGAGTAATACAAATATGCATATATTTGATTTTAAAATCAAAATTTGCCGGTGAAAAAAAAATAGTGTGGGCTTGAATTTGGTGAAAAGGCAAAATGTATCACTATAACACCATTGAAGCCTTTATGAAATATAGATATCAAACAAGAACTTATTCACCGCATCTTATTGTAGATTAACGTCGATACACTTTTTACAGCCTGTGAAAGCATATTATAATTTGTCTCTTTATTAAATTATATTTTATTTTTTTAGCAAAAAAGTGCCATTAAGGTCAGGTGTGTAAGTTTTGGTAAAGATTCTCGTATAATAATCCTTTCTGGCTTTTATATTTCTCTCCTGAAGCTTTTGTGTTGCTACCTCCCTTTTTACCTTATTTTATGATTTTCTATTTACTGTATTGACTCTCTCTTTATTTTTCATTCTATTTTTTGTTGCTCTCTGTATATTATCTCTTTCCTATTAATTTCTTCCTTTACATTTAGAAGGACGCATTAAGGTCTAACTCTTTTCATACCATTTTCAGAACTTAGACGACTTTGATGCCAGGGTGGTCATCAAAATATATGATCCCCGTTAAGGTTGGGTAAAGACCGTAGAAGTTTGTTACCCACTCCACTAGATACGGAAAATTTCTTATTGGATCAAGGTGCTAAAAACACCAAAAATCAGATCTTTTAGTTGTGCGCGAGTCAAGTCGAGAGCGACTCTACATCTGACTAAGTCGGTCGGTCGATCCACGTTTTGTTTTTTTAGTTTTGTATTTGTAGTAACATTGTAACTATTCGGCTGATTCTAACGAAATTATAAATCCTTATGTTGTTTAACATTCTCTTTCGAATGCTATAATTGTCAAAGTCCTCCCGAGGCTAGCCTGGTAATTATTTTTTGGGGCAATAACATCATAATTATACGGCCGATTCTAACGAACTTCAAAACAATTATGTGTGTTTACATTCTCTTTTCGGCCGATACTAGACTAGACTAGGCTATAGTATGCTATACTCTTCTAGGCAAGCCTAGAATTGGTTATGCTATGCTAGGATATTATAGGCTAGGCAATACTATGCTAAGCTATGCAAGATATAATGTACAAGGGTAAAATATACTATGCTAATTTAGGCTATACTATGCTAAAGTATGTTAAAATATAATGTACAAGGGTAAAATATACTATGTTAATTTAGGCTATAATATACTATGATGGGATAGCATATAGTACATATGTTAGGATAGGCAATAATAAGCTATGCTTGACTAGAATATTATAGTATAGTATGAGCTATACATGTCTAGGATAGTTAATGCTAGGCTAGGATAGGCTGAGCTAACTAGGCTAGGCAGGGAAGGAAACGTTATATTAGGCTAGACTACGCTATGGTATGCTCGATTGTTGCTATGCACCAAAGTAGCCTAAATTATAAGGAAATAGTTGCTAAGGGTACATCATCAAGGAACACAAACTTTAGGTTAATTATTGACTTTAAAAAGACTGGTTATACTCTTGTGAAGAAATCTTCTGGACGCTGCAAATAGCTTCTAATGAAACCCATGATTGCCTCTTAGTAAGATTGTATCTTAAAGATTGGGTGGCCTCTAGTGCGAAGCTTGCTCAGGATTGGAATATAGCATGCGAGAACGCTTCATCGTGCACAGTGATAAGGATACTTTTCGACAACAGATTCGAAACAAGAAGGGTTTCAAGAAACTTCATGTTAACAAGAATAACCTTTCGGATAAACTCAACTTTTGCATTAAATATAAAGAGATGAAGAAGAGACGGCTTTAATGATCCTTGTGTCGTGCTTACTGTGAAACATCCTTTCAATCTGAAGCACTAACAATTTGCCCAAGAACAGTGCTATGAACTCAAAATAGTACCCAAACTTGCTTCATTAACACCTTTCCTACCATTTGAGGATCAATTTTAGGATAGTAACTATTTCTCAACACCTTGTTACAAAGTAAAAACAATAAAAAAGTTTTTTGCATGAAAATAACATCGAACCTCTCAGTCTATTACCCTTGAATTCACCATATTTAAACCCATTAGAGAATTTGTGGCCAATTATAATCAAACTGGTGTTTGATAGGCAAAGGCAATCCATTTGTGAGCAGTTGCGATTGCGTTTTATACATGTGGCAAAATCAATTAAGATATCAAAAATTCGAAATGAGTAAACGAATATAGGCAGGCCTGAAAAAAGGGATATTAATGCAAAATATTGACTGCATTTATTAATAAAATGGATTTGGGCTATAATATTTTTTATATTTCATTTTTAAATTATCATACAAACCATATTTAAGAAAAAAAATTGATAAATATTACTTTAAAGTATAACTTATAGGAATAAGAGTTATTGAAATAATTATTTTTGTATATCCTCTATGATTTTGACTATCAATCCAATCTGACTTCCACTCCTTTCCTTCTCTCTTCACCTAGTCTCGAGTAGATTTGGAGGGCATTGCTAGCTCCTAATTTTGTAATAACCTTGTCTAATATCAAAAGAAACCCAATTTTACTGTAACTTGAAAACATTACATCACATTTAGAACTACAATTATAGAGAAAAACTTCCTTTGTTAAAATGAAATAATCTTTGACCTCACACAGTACACCCTACATTTAAATACATGCCAGTTAAGTCACGAATTTGCATGCATAAATTTTTATCAAGAATGTATATTAATTTCAAAAGAGGAGATAAGCGTGAAATGAAAAACGTGACAAATTCGTACTTTTACGAGCATGCACAAACTTTTTTTGAGAATTAAAAGAAGTATATTATATTAATTTTGACACCTGGATAAAAGTTAAAGCGATTTTTTTACTTGCCTTTCTCTTTGTAAAAGTCAACAGGAATCTTTCTCTGTAAATTTTTCTCCTTTCTTATTTTAAAAAATAAAAATGGGAAGTTCAATATAATTTTACCCTGCCTAAAGGGTTCAAATTAACTTATCGGTAGTGAATGCGTCACAGCAATCTTGCTTCTTCATCTTTTTTTCTATACTTTTCTTTCATATTTTATTTTTAAGATAAATAAGAAAGGAAGTCCACTATAAGTATACCCTTTTTTATATCTATCTACTTTGTAGAAAGAATTCAAATTAATCCAATTTTGGTTTCACCAGTTACAGTTTTAATTATTTTTCAAATTTTATCTTCTACACGCAGAAATCGCATCACTTTTCAGAATTTTATCTATGGTAGTGGCAAGTTACTTGTATTCTCTTCTGCCTTATATTTTGACTACACAAAACCTTAACGCAGAACGGAGCAAACTTGGTTAATTTTCATCAAAAGAAAATTTTATTGCCAGAGTAGTTTCATTAAATGAAAATGGAAGGGGAACCTTTTAAGCCAGTCATTACAGTTAAAGTTCATAATTGCCTTCTACGATGTACTTGGATATACTATCTCTTCTGGTACAGTCAGCGGCTCACTTGGACATTTGTTCTAATTGTTAAAGCATGCCAATCTTTTGCATGCTGAAAAAATGCTCTTCAGTCTTAGAATGGACAAGATCGAACGCTAATTTTTCTATTCTTTTTAAATGATGATTAGTGGAGCTCATACTAGACTACTAGGAATGGCGATATAATTTATCATCAACTCCCACCCAGCTTCAATCCCAAGCGCGAGCGGACACAAACTTCAGCGCAAGTAGTTGTTTGACCGCCAATTGGTGGACGCGCTATATTTAACCCTTTCGCTCTCCCGGGGATAGGAAGATCTCACACAAATATTTACGCACAAAGACAATTACAACACCATTACATCTTGTGCCTTCACAATCAAACAAAAATATTGGTATTTTCTCTTCCACATAATCCTGCCGATGTATCCTTGTTTCTTTAGACCATGATCACAAAAGGTTTCATCTTCCCCCGGGGTGTAAGGTGTAAAAAACATAAATCCTTCCGAAAACATTCCCACTGAAACAAGAACAGGCCTTTGCTGTCCTTAAGCTCAAATGTTTCATTCTCCTTTTATCAATCTACACGGCACTCTTGGTAGTGCTTCCGGATTTTTATCTTAATCATCTTAGGGAAAAGAATGCGTCGTTTCTCGATATATAATGAAATATATCTTCAAATCAAACAAAATAATGGCATTTGCGTGCATTGCGATCATTTTTTCTTAGAATCATGTATGAGGTTACTTCATGTTATTTCTGTGAACAATATTACACACTTTAATTCACTCCAGGGATGTTTCTTTCTAAACAAATAAAACCACCTTAACTATATAAATTCTTAGTGCCTTTCAATGTTTATTGGTGTAATGAGGAAGGAACAATATTGTTTTCCTTTTCTGGGGAGTTTTGTTATTTTAAAAATCTTTCGTTGTTGTCCTCAACCAAACTTTGATTACCGTATCATTTATTTTTACAATACACGCAAATTATTCATACTGAATTTTTTATAAGTTTTTCCTCTCTTAAATTGCCGTGAGGTTCTTTATCGAGTATCATGCGTGACCAGTTGGACACTACATAATTATACATAGTGATTTTTTTCATGTAGAGGTGTACTTAATGCATCATTAAGTTGCACACGAATAGTGAATTAATTATCTTGTTTACTGTGGTAATTAATGCTAATTTTTCTTACCTAGTTTGATTTCAGTCGCGGGAAACTACTTATATTATTATTATTAACTAAGTGGCCTAAATATATACAAAAATCACCAAATAAACATACAAATTAAATGAAAGTATACCTAAATTAAATTTATGAAACATAATAATAATAACAGCACAGTCATGGCAAAATATTTAGAGATTAAGTAATATTTATATTCTTTATAAGTTTTTAAAATTTACGTAATATGAACAATTATTCCACTATTTAAATTATTTCCGATGTATTAAAACGTCAGCATTCGAAAAATAATTAGATAAAACAGTTCATTCCTCCGTTGAATGCAAAATCGCACTCTGGTCCTGTTACCGTACGAGGTGAGTTTCAGTCTCTGGAACTTTACTATTCGATCCAAGGGTAAAATAGAGAAAATTATCTGTTAAATGAATGATGTTGAGATAGAAAATTCGATTTTATATATTTTTTAAAATCAATGTTTAAATCTTTTTGAATTCCAGAAAGGGTTTGTTCTAAATAAAAGCATGTAATTATTGTGGCTCTTCACAAAAGAAGACTGAAATGTAAAAGGGACACGCTTAGGGTATTGCTTCAAGGAGCACCAACATGAGGATAATTAATGAATAAAATGACGGTTCACTCCTGTGGAGTTTTCTGTTTACCAAAGCGCTTTAAATGAACATCCAGATCGCATCTACGTGCCTTATCAGCACCTTTGCTAATATTTTCGGACAAATTTGGGTATGATAACTATTTTTTAGCATATGATTGCACCTTGTAACAAACCAAAAGCAATAACGAAGTTTTTGACTAAAGATAAAATCAAATATTTTGGACCATGACGTGGGAATTCGGAGATTTCAAAATAATAGGACTTTGTAGGTAACAATCAAACTGGTGTTAGATAGACAGAAGCAATTCATTTTCAAGCACTTGCGGGTAAATACTGAATAAAAATGGAGCACAATCAATTAAGATATAATCATAAAATTCGGTCAACAGAATGTGAAAACGAATTGAAGTATTCCTGAAGAACGAGGGAAATTAATGGAAATATTGACTCCGCGTATCACTTGACTGTATTTAGTAATAAAATGTGTTTTGCTTAAAATTTCTTAAATTATTCACCTTCAATTTATAAAACCAGCATACTAAAACAAAAGGAAAAAATGAAGTTATTCTATTTATTTTCTAGCACTTTTGACTATCAGTGTATGTAATAAAATATCAAGATAGCTCTAACATTTGAAATGGCATTAAATACCTTGATTAAAGAAAAAAATGACTAGTAGAATGTATGAACCTACCCTAACCTAACCAAAACTAACCTAACCTAATCTAATATAACTTAACTGGACCTAACCTCTAGAAAAATTGCAACATAAATTAAGATAAGTAATATTTTATTTAATTTTACCGAATCACAAACATCAGAAAGGTATTAACTATTATTTTAATGTTTAGAAAAATATAAAATAGAAAAGCAGAGGAAATAAAACCTTTAGAAGCTTTTGGTAGCCAAGTGGATACGACGTTGCAGTTCTAGTGTCGATGCACGGGGTCGTTCCCAGCAAGCACGGTGTCGTAGGGCAGATAAGCTCCCTGACCTTCGCTTGCGCTCCTTAGGGGCGGGGGACGTCCCTTTTAGTTACAGGGAATATTCGAGTGCGTTTTCTACCGTTGGCCGACTTAGAAAATAGATCAATGGCTTTTTATGTGGTTCTGGGACTTAAAGCACGGAAAAGCACGGAAAAGGATGTTAAAAATGTAAGTAATTCTCTGACAAAAGTAAAACTATTATGACCCCCGTCCTGGAAATAGTTTTAAGATCAATACTTGCCCTACCTTCTCTCTCAAGTCACTGGGAACTCTTTCTTAAGAAAGAAATAACCTTATTCTCCACTACTCTTCGATGAGCAACTACAACTATGTTTTATTCCAACCATTTATATATATATATATATATATATATATATATATATATATATATATATATATATATATATATATAAATATATACCCACAAAGGAAAAGTGAAAAAAAACGATTCTGAGTGCTTTCGATTTTATGCTTAAAGACCTTTTCAAAGAATAACAAGAGGCAGGAGGTACAGTGCCTTAAATAGTGGAAGGATGGATTAGATTACCGACTTCTGAACCCTAATTAGTGGGTCCAAAATCCTAAAACAACTTTATTTGCGAGTTAATGTATGTAGTGATAAAGGGGTCTAGCATGAACAAACCAGGGCTTACGAGTATGTTGAAATTTGGGAACGTGTTAATGGAGATATATTCTACAGTGAAATATTTCTCGAAATATAATTACAGCATTTTATTTCAGGTTTAGAACTATTCCAGTTAATGGTATGGTTAAGATTAGACATATTTAAAAAAAACGCACATTGTTCACTGTGATTACGTACATTGGCTTGATGTTGCTCAACCCGGACATCTAGTTCTTTCCCAGTTTGTCCGTTATGACATTTTTGACAGTTGTTGCAGCCTATCGAATAAACAATGCCAGGTCGGGGGATGAATTTTTGACAGGATGCGATAAATTTTAGTCTCGTACTTAAAAATAACATTTATGTTCAAAGGCCTAAGTAAACAAGGTAATTAAATGAAAATTTGGTTATAGGGTATAGCTAATAAGTTTATAACCTGAAACTTAGGGATATAAACATTAGTGGACTTATAATAATTGTCGAGAAAGTACGGAGGGTAGAACAAATTTATCGACATGCACTTTGTGAGCTTTTTTCATATATATATATATATGAAAAGAAACTCACAACTTGCACGTGAGTCAAAATTATGATAAATAACACCCACAAGGAAAATGAAAAAATGATTCCGAGATCTTTCGTCTTTATTCTTGAAAAGTAGTTTGTACATTTAATAATAGGTTTATAGTTAAACAGCACCAAACTAACAAACTAATGTTTGTAATTTCTGTCAACAATCTGCATTATTTTTACATATCTATAGTCAGGATCATACTATTAATTGGAATAGTGCTAAACCATTTATTAAATGTACAAACTACATTTCTAGAAATATTTTGGAGTGTATCTCTATTAATACTTTCCCAAATTTTAATATTAGCCCTGGATTATTTAGCCTAGATCCTATCAAAAATATTAAATCACAAATTAAAGTGTTTAAAGAATTTGTACCCCTTAGTTAGGGTTTTGATGCAGGTAACTGTTTTAACTGCCCACTACTTACTATTTAAGACATCGTCTCTCCTGACATACGTTATTCCATGAAGAGGTCTTTTAGAATAAAGACGAAAGCACTCGGAATCGTTTTTCCATTTTCCTTGTGGGTGTTATTTATTATATATATATATATATATATGGAAGAGAGGCAGCTTGAGGAGAATTGCTTACTCTCCCCATCTATATCACTAACTCTATAATTCAAGAAGGGGATTTATGGCGTATTTTAATAATAATTTCATCTTAGTTTGTTCCTTCTTAAAATTATTATAATTGGCAAAGTTCAGAAAATTTCTAAAAATTTTACGATGGTTTCTTTTTTTCAGATTTTAAATTTTAATCTTAGTAGTGAAGTCAAGCTCCCCCCCGTAGGGGGAAGTTGCGAAGCCATTGTTTGGTTACCCTATAGAGTGAACTCCTTGAGTTTACTAAATCGCTATGAACCGTTTTAAATCAATTGTTTGTTGAATTAGAGTCAAACAACCTTGGTTTTTTTATATTTTGGTAGTTTTGTACCAATGTTTTTTTATTTACCAACTGATATAATAATTATTTTGTATAAATTTTTCAGCAATTGATCCTACTCGATACGTTCCGTCGACGGGGACTGTCGATGGGCTTAGATTTGGACCAGACCCACCAAATTACTCCGAACTCTTCAATGACCTTTGTCCCCCGCCAGTACTTTGCCCCACCTGTCCTGAGAAGGCACCGCCGAGTCGAGGTTCGCTTTACTGCCTCAAGGTAGAACAGTTTGGCAACGACACTTATCCTGGATTCAGAAATCGAAGTCTCGGTAAATATATTTTTTTAATTCATTTCCGTTTTCAAAGTAATTTTAGAGAAGAAAGAATCTAAACCTTGACTATAAAATTATTTTATTATAGATTATAGTCGGAGAATCTGAAAGAAAGTTTTCTTGTTCCTTAATTTCTGTATATCCAGACTGCGAGTTATCGGCAGTGGGAAAACCTGTTTATCATAGACATACAGACTCCGACTTCGGGTCATGGATGAGGGATCCCAATCCTAGAGATGCCGAAGATGAGAAGCGATACTGGACAACAACTCCTGATGAACCTCGCTATCTCTTCGAATACTCGGATAAGATAAAATACAGAAAGAATCAATCAACGGCCAAATACATACTTCCGCATCCTTTTGAGGTTTAGTAAATCGAAACAAAATTTCTAACTATTTAAACTTTTTACACTGGTAGAATGTTGTACTAAAATCTTGCATGAAATGCAAACGGTTAAGAAAAATTCTTACTTATTCCTATGAGCGTGGAAGGGATAGGAAAAAATTCAATGTCCTTCAATTTTGAATTTTGGTGCTTTATTAAATTGTGAACCTTCGCCCAACAGGTTAGCATTCAAACACGCAAAACATTTATTCACGATCGATTGTGTGTATGAAATGAGAAGATTGATTGTGATGAAAGAAAACGAAATATACTAAAGTGTTTGAAAGAGAGGATTTTCAGTTGCTTGTGCTAAAAGAGTGGAATATAAATTCGTATGTAGAGTTTATTTATGCTCAAATGAATGTAGTCTGATCAGATGTATTCCTGGTAGTATAATGAAGTAGCTGGAGTTTGTGTTATTGAGTTAGAGGTCCCATGATGCGAAAGGTTTGAATGAAAGCTTTAGCTTGAGAATTATGTTGCACGTGGGTATCTGTTTAGGGTTTAATGTTTGCAGAAAGTGAAGCTTTCCAATAAGAGCTTTTGGAAAAAGTTTGGTCTAGTGAATTGCTAAAGATTGATCCTTGTAAGAGACATGAATAAATGAATAGGTAATATGATGAGAGTTGGTTAACAGGAATTTTATGTCAACCTGAAAAGAATTAGAATTCGACGGGTAAAAACGAGGAAGTTAAATGTAGGAGTATGATATATGTATCTACTCCGGATGGGGAAAGATTTTCAAATGGCAGGTGTGAGGTTGAAGTCCTGTAGGATATCCGTATGTGCTTATCTTTTCTTAGGATAGTGCTGTGTATGGTTAAATTCGTCACTTTTCAATAAAAAAATGTTAAAAATATAGAGATAAATGAAGATTTAAAAGTGTACGACTATTGAATCACGGATACGGATAAATATAGTAAATGGTTGAGGAGAGGGGATAAAAAATATGTTTGAACATAGTCGTAGATATAATATGTAACAAATTTAAGGAAGTAATAAGAGGCAGTACAAAAGATGTATTGTAAGTATGTCAGAAATGGAATAAGAAAAAAATGGTATGCGGTAAAGTAACGATGTGAACCTTAGTTACAGATATATTGTGAGACATTTGCAGATGTTATCGTGTAGATGATGGTTTGCTTGGAAATGCAAATGAATCCTTAAAACAAAGCGAAAAGAATAATAAACAATCGTTTACAGTATTTAGCAAAAAAAGCATCTGCTAGGCGATATATGAAGATCGTTTCTGGAAAAAGTAAGTGAGAAAGGAGGTAACTAAACAAAAAACTCTATTTGAAAATAAAGGATAAGTATTTGAGAGCAATTAGGTGATTGCGTGAGTACATTAATGAGCTCTACAATGTGGGGAAGGAAGATAAAACGATTGTGAGCATGATTATTTTCAACTAATTAAGCGAGGACTTATAACAGGGTATTGCATCACTCTCTATCCTTGAGTTCCATTGCTGTGCAAAGTCAGCTAAACGAAAAAGAACTTGATTTGATGAAGTAGCGGCTAAGATGCGAAAAGATTGCGGTAATTGTTATATGGAATGAATATAACGGTTGCCTTTTAAGTCCTTGAAATTATAGTTGGCCCAAAGGAATGGGAGAATGATACAATAGAGCTATTATAGTATTTGCGTTTAAGGGGAAGATGGTATATAACAATTGTTTGAATTGAGAAAGCAGGCGACAAAAACAGAAGTTAGGACCCAAGAGCCGTGCTATTGGGAGCTTCAATAAGGTCAGTGAGGAGGAGAGTTAGAAAGGAGCTGCGACATTTAAGGTCTTGTTTGTAAGCATAAGTAGCTTAAAAGGTGATTTTACATCGAATGGGGAGCCTTTGTATATCGCGAAGTAATGGAGTAGCATGAGAGAAACGTCTCCATTGGAGAAGACCAAGGGCTTCATAGCTTTTAACTATTTGGAGGGGTTGAAGCGTTGAAGCTTGTGATTTAAGCAGAAAGCAGTTGGAGTATTTTATTTTTTTACTCTAATTTAAAGCAAAAGACCAATAAAGATCCATAAAGTTAGTAATGTGAGACCTGTAAAGAGATTAGGGAAGGTAGAAAGAGTGAAAATAGTGGAAGATATAACGCCTAAGTCCTCTTTCAGGGAATTTTGGCCGAGAAAGTGCATAAACTTAGTCACTGATGCGAGGAAACTGTGCCATTCCTCCAGAGTGCAGTTGTAGCAAGGAATAATACCATTGCTACACCCTCCAACCCCTAGCGGAGTATTTGCAAGAGTCAAGGCCGGAGGTGACCAAAAGATGGTTACCAATCTCAAAACTGTTGTACTGTAGTCAGGAATAACAAAGAAAGAAGAGAATTTATAAAAGTTGGCAAAATGAGTCTTGGTATATATGGCTATTAAAAAGATGACCAGATTTCTAAATGTATCAGAAAAAAGCAAAAAAGGAGCCATGTATTAAATCGAAAGCAATAGTTTAACAGCGAACTACGTTATCAAGAGTACAAACCACTATTACCTCTGTTTTTTCATGGTTGATTTTCATAAGATTGCCCTAAAGCCAGGCAGTGTTAATATTATAAATGAATATGTGGTTTCTAAGTGTTCAGCAAATGAGGCTGGAGAAAAAGAGAGATTGATTTGCATCTATTCAGTCTAGAAGTGAAATGGCTTTGTTCAAAGACACTGTAGGGTTGAGTTTCGTGGCCGGACTTTCGTAGCGAAGTTTCGAAGTGAGGATCAAGAGTCTAACGGGGAAGGAGAGAAATGAGATCCATTATAATTTTTCCTTAGTTGATTGAATAGAGGCGACAAAGATAAGGCTAGATAACATCGGGTCTTGGATCTTTCTGTGCATGGTAAAGAGAAAATTAAACAGGAATTAGGGTTTCGAGAATTATTTACAGGAATTCTTAGCTATTATATAGAAAAAGTTTTGCAAAAAAATCCTTCCGTTTTTCAAGAAATTATTGTTTGTTATTTAGAAAAAAAGAATATTCATAAGATGAAATATCAGCTTTTAATAAACAAATTATGTATGATTGAGATGATGGATGTTTGAGATCAATAATCGTTTCTCTCAGCGCACCTGTCAACCTATAGACACTAAATGTCATGAACTAATCTCGCTCCCGTGCATCATTCATTGGGGTTCTGACAATTTGAATCTTAAATTTACCCCCCCTCTTCCTATATTTCTTTAATTGTAGTTTAAATTATTATTTTTTAAAGTTTCTACTATTCTTGAAAGTTCTATTACCTGTTATATTCTAAACAACTTCAATTCCTGATATAATCTTCCGATGATTTCAGGGAAATTCTCATGTGGTATACGACAGCTCATTCTTCTATCAGCGTAAAAACAGTAAACAAATCGTGAAGTATGACATTCGAAGCAGAACCACTCAGACACTTTATGTTCCAAGGCTCTTTGTTAACGAAAGCAATTACTTATATAATGGAGGGAAAGACTTCATTGATTTGACAACTGATGAAAATGGGCTGTGGGCTATTTACGGCTTACGGGATTCAAACAACACGGTGGTGATGAAACTGGACGCTTCGCTTTTAAAGGTATGTGGACATAAATTATTCTGTCAGCGAATGCTTAGGACTAGGGATTTATAGTTTACCGGAGGATAAGGTTCAAATTCGTATTTTTTGAGGATATTTTGTTTATGTTTTGAAAAGTATCATCACACACGCAACATTTATTGCAGATTGTTTATTGTGCAGTTTTTTATGTGCTTTAATTTTGTGTTAGTTGTGTTTTTACTATTTATTCACAATTTTTACGCCTCGTTCTCCTCATTTGTCCATAAACAGGAGAGACCTATTGAAAGTCCCTAAGCCCTTTTTATTTTAACCTCTAAAAACTAAGTGCTGGGTAAAGAGTTAATAAATAGCTGATTAAGCAACTGCAATACATGAAAAGAAATTTATTAATTTTTCCTTCCATTTTAAGTATTGTTAAACACGCGATTCACAATTTTCTCCTGCTGCGTTTCTTAATTTGTCTTTTCCTTTGTTTAGACCCTCAAAAATCTGTGGTGAAATGGGAAACTAAAGAAGTTAAAAGCTCTTCTGATTTGCAAACTCATTTGATCATAGATTTTTTAAATGCTTATCTTGATCAATAAGATATTTGAAAGTTTTTCTTCGAAATTTAATCAATATTAAGTTTTTACTACATTGGTAGTTTTAATTTTAAGAAAATACTATCTAGTTAAAGAAGAGATTCTTACAGCATCCTTTGATCTTCACTGTTTGTTTTTGATTGAGGGCTATTTAATTACTTTTCTGACAATAAATCTGTTTCAGTAGAGAAAAAGCAATTAATTTTCTTTGATAATTCCCTAATCTAGTCAATTGAATATTGTTCCAAGAGGTATATAAGGGCACAAGGCAGTACGAATTAAATCATCAAGGAATAATTGTTTTATCTCTGCATCATACTAGTAATGGTTTAGTCTTATTATGTTATTGGCGAATGAAGTGAAAGGCTCTTCTAAATTGCAAACTCATCTGATTATACCATTTTGGAATGCTTATCTTGAACAACTAGAATATTTTAAAGTTTTTGTTCTCATTTTAATCTATATTAATAAAAATTAAATAAAGGAAAGCATATAATAAATCATTAACCACAATATATCATATTATTATGTATAAATATATAGAAAAATAACATATTACCAATTCATTAAGAAACAAGTATTTCTTTCAGAAATTATAATCGCGTCTCAGTAATGCCCATTTCTCCCTACTCCCGTATCAATTTGTAAGCTTCTGAATACGTGTGTAGTACTATAGAGCAATCAGACAAAGTTGCAAATTTATGATTTATATGTGTTTCTGACTCATGGATTTGTATGTAAATTATTGATGATTTAAACGATATTCAGAGTAAGCAAAGAAAGAATGCTATTATTTCCATAGCAATACTGACTTGTTTTTATGGAATAGCATAGTGATCGTTATACGAATCTTTGGACTCGGGCAGGAAGAATTTGAGATTTGTCAATATTATAATTTTTTCCGCCCTCTATTAATTTATGCTTGTTAGTGCATGATTTCCTGTGAATGTTCTTTGTTTGATGAAAAATTTACAAATAAATTGAGTTTTTTGTTGAAATAAGTGAGTCTGCGAGTGTGTATGTACCTTTTAGAAATTTGGTTGCAATTTATATAAAATATAACCCGTAACATCACAATTTTACAACTATAAAGAATTAAAAAGACTTACAGAAGCTTTGCGTAAAGACAATTTGTCTTGTTTAATAAAATCTTCATGCAAAGAACACACGGCTTTCAAAAAGACTCCTAACGAAACTAATTTGGTAGAAAAAGTAAGAAATATTTTGAAAAAATGTAAGTACATATCGAATGCGGGTTTGTTTGAGACACTCTTGCTGCTATTTTGAAAGGTTTAAATCATGAACAAGCCAGATTGTATGAACATATTATAAAGTCGTCAAGAAAATCATTCTTTTTCCTTAAAATGAAAATAAAATAATTTTAAATATAACACTACTCTCCATTCTTTCGTTTAACTAAGAAGTTCATTCATATCAGAGTGAAATTTGTCATTTTGGTGCTATTGTAATGGCGTAAATAAATGTTAATAAGAGAGTGCAAGGTCTTGTAAATAATTAGGATGAGGAAGAACGTGCAAACGTAAATCTAAGATTTCTTATGTATCAAACGTGTCATTAAAGAATAGACCCTTTGAGTTTAACAAAAAGCATTTTTTGTTTAATTGCTTCATTCCTAGGTTGTTACAGTTATCTTTAAGTAGCTTTTAGCAAATTTGAAACAAATATAGAGCCATTCATTTTTTTCTGAGAACGACGTTAATTAATTGACAACCAACAGTTTATATGGAGAAAAGTTGAATTTCTTAGAGGGCTGCTAGATTTAAAACAAACAAAATTAAAATGTTTGTTCATTGTTGACTTTGTGATGAGGAAAAGGAAACGAAAGTTCCATTCGAAATAATAACGTTTAGCTTTGAAGTGAATGCATATACAGTTACAAGCGCATCTATAGGCAACACATCTCAAATTTTGTAATTTACGAATTTTTATACGTTTCTAGTTTGAAATGTACTTATTTATATTATATTTAAATTTATTAGCCTAAAGGTAATATATTATAATGTATAAATGATAATAAAAAATTATTAACATTAAATATGGTGTTTATTAGAAAAACACAAAAAACAAAAGTATTGGCAACGTTTACCTAATACTGATTTAACAAATCAAATTATTAAACTTAGTGGTAAAGAATGTTCGAGACTAATCCAGGACAGCCGGTTACTTGCACGGCTAACTTTTTAGGAGTGTTCATTATGGTATTAGATACGGCTAAAGATCTATCTCTACAATAATTTTAAAATAGCAACATGGTGAAGACATCCGAACACTGAGAAGTATACTGGAAAGGTATAATTGTGCCCCACAACCAAGGAAATGGCTAAAATATTTTTTGGCAAGTTTGAATATTCCAATTTCATCTGTAAAGAATATTATTGTAAATTTAGAGCTGATGAGACTACTGTTAATCGTGTGCAGAAACTAACTGACAGAAATGTGTGTTCAAATTGTCAACAGGGATCCAACAGTCACTTCCAAGTAATTAAAAGCAAATCTGGCTAGTAGTGTAGCAAATATGGACGTGTCAACATTGCAACGTTACCTAAACCGTGAAAGTCTTCATGGACGTCTACCATGATGCTGAAGACGGTTGACAAAAAGAAACGTTTAGAGTTTGCCAGAGAACATCTTGATGGCACTGGAGCAGAAATTAGTAAAATATTTGGTCAGAAGAGATTAAGCTCGAGCTGTTTGGAATAAATGACTACCACTACGTTTGGAGAAAATCTGGGGAAGCTCTGCTGGAAAAGAACATAATACCTACTGTGAAACACTGAGGTGGTTCCATCCTGTTGTGAGGGTGTTTTGCTCTTGCAAGTACTGGCTTGATTTTTTAAGATAGAAGGCCCTATGAATTTCGAGGGATATCAGCGAATTTTGGATGAACATGTGAAACAATCGGCGAGGAAGCTTACTTTTGGCAGAGGGTTCGCCTTCCAACAGGATAATGATCCCAAGCACAAAAGCAAATCAACGCAAAAATATTTTACCAATCAGCGATTGAAGTTATGAATTGGCTTTCTCAAACTCTAGATTTAAATCTTATTGAAAATTTATACAAAGAATTGAAGTCACGTGTTCATAAGAGGTCACCAAGCATCATTGCAGAATTGAAAGCTTTTGCAGTGCAAGAGTGAAATAAAATTCCTACTAAAACTTGCAAAAGCATTGTTTATACCTATAAGAAACGTCTGATTGCTGTGAGTGCTGCTAAAGGTGGCCATACCACGTATAAATTTGTAGTTGTCAATAATATATATGTAATATTTGAATAAACACCATGTTCAATATTAATAATTGTGTATTATCATTTATATATTATAATATATTGCTTTTCAAACTATAACGTATAAAAATTCGTAAATTACAAAATTTAAGGTGTTGCCAATGGATATGCGCGCAACTGTATCAAACATCCTCAATCGCGTTTTCAAATTATTTACCTTTTTTCCTCCCTTCTTTTGAACAAAAATTTCCTTCCCTAGTCCTTCCTATTTCTCCATCCGCCTCACTCCCTTATGGCTCCATTCCAATGAAATTGCATTTTCGCAAATGACGCGGAAGAATTCCTTTCAGAATAAATCTTCGACTAAAGGAAACACAACCACATTGCTCTGACGCTTTGGAGGAACTTGAACAAAAGCCCTTTAGTCGTTTGGTTCAAGGGATGTAACTGATTTATATTCGATCGGAGCCGAGAAATAGAAGTGCCAGGAATTCTCCTTTTTTGGCCTCACCTCTTTTTGCTTGCGTTAATTGTTCTCTTAACGACATTCTTTAAAAACGTAAGGTTCAAGAATTACAAACAAAGAAAATATTTTATTTGAGAGGAAAGAAAATCAAAGAATCCTACCCTATATTTTTTTTAATATTTTTACGCTCCTCCTTCTGCCCGTATCTAAGAGAATGCACCCTTGTGTAGAAACTAGATTTAACGCCTCCTATTAATTACTAAACAAGTGGTAGTAATTTGAGGAAAAGATGGAAGTGAAGATAAATAGAAATAATATCGCCTTACTCTCAGTATTTCATACACACACTTATATGAGATATCAAGCAAACCTTAACTGAGGTTGAAAATTAGTTTTGAATTCAATCCAATGCAAATGTTAATACCTTTTTGCTTATTATTTTTTTTATTAGTAAGCACACTCATAGATAACGAATACTTGATTGGTAGCTCAAAATCATCGATTCCATAGTTGGGCTAGCCAGGAGAAAACAAAAATTGTTCTCATTTCTTTATTTTTAAAGATATTCACCCCAAAATTGGCATGAAGCACCCTGGGACCAATCTACTTTGAGCTATGAAGTCAAATTTTATTCGACGAACAGATTCGTTGTGACGAACGAAAGTGTGACTTATTTAATGAAAAATATAAACCTTATATTTATAACCGATGTTGGTTATATTCAATTCAATTTTATTTAATAAGGCTTTGTACAAGGGGATTCTTAGATACTAAAAGGTGTCTACTAATATCAAATTCCAAAATTCTCCAGGTTTTCCAGGTACTTAAAAAAAATAAATATCAAAATTTCTAATTAAAACTGTAATGAAAAATGCGTATATTTCATTTAACTACAAACATATTTCAAGCTATATTCTAATAAATGAAATAAAGTAGGAAGCATCAATTAAAGAAAAAATGAAAAAATCCCTCCAGGGCTCACACCTGACCAATCTAGCAAACAATTCTATTTCCATTAGGTATCATTTAGCTAGACCCCCGCATTAGCTTTCATTTTTAGGAACTTTATAAATCTTTTTCATAGTCCATGGGTGAGTACCGAGTAAATTATTCTGAAATAGGTATAATAAACTAATAGTAGTAAGAATCTAAGGTGTGGACACTGTAATAGTAACCTATTTCATGGTTAACCTGGATTCTAATATAACAAATGTCAGTGGCTACGCACACTTAAATTGACTCACGACTTTCTCTCACTAGAAAGTTTCTTCTTCTTGTAGTCACTTTTGCTCCTGGTAGCTTTCTCGGGTGCATCCGGATTCCCCTTTTTTTATGCCTCTTCTTTTAACTTTTTCATGGGCATCACTGTTAGCTTTTGACACCATATTTTTGCCCATGACATGGAAGAGGGACCTGGTGATAGCAGGAACAACGGTTTTGACCAGGCTTCAACCCTCTTCACAGTCCAGCAGGGACATACCTAAGTCATTGCTCATTATTTCCTTGTAGACACTCACGAACACTTCTTCTGAAGAGTAGGCCGCCAAGAACTTGGCCCTCCTTTCGCCTGGTGTTGTCATCGCTTTGAAGTTTAACTTTGCAGTATTAATACAATATTCGTAGAAGTGAAAGGAAAAACAAAGCAATGGTACTGAGACACTATTGAAGAAGTATGTGCTATATAAGTTCATATTAGAATACTTATAGGATTAGCTGATAAGCAAGCCTATAATATATCGCCAAGATATGACCGATACCCATATATCGGCAAAGTGGCAGATATGGGTGATATCGATAACTTGCCGATATTATTGGTGCAACCCTACTATAGATATCGAATAGTAAAAATATATCACATAATTTATAGACTTGTGTCACAGCATATATTATTATTGTTCATTAATATTTCGCAGGGCATTTTAA
Organism: Ceratothoa steindachneri; assembly: GCA_963969495.1. Classification (NCBI taxonomy): domain Eukaryota; kingdom Metazoa; phylum Arthropoda; class Malacostraca; order Isopoda; family Cymothoidae; genus Ceratothoa; species Ceratothoa steindachneri. The sequence continues at coordinate 126,808,432 of OZ018328.1, read as the reverse complement.
CTTTAGCCCACTCCTGGATACTTAAACAGAACGTTTTGGTATAAGTACTCACATTAATAGGCCTGAAACGGGAAGTATTTAAGTGAAATTACCGTGGGCGGCAGCGTCCCTTCCCTTATTTAACACACATTATAACTTATTCACTTAAAATGTAGGCGTCCACATCTTCACTAGCTACAAGTACTAGAGCTTACAAGATTACAACGGCAAATAAATACAATTAACTTATGATTTCAAAATTCTCCAAGATGGCGGCAGTGGCTCACCCAGACTAAGTCGTAATAATGACTGGGATTGCCGCCTGGCGGGCATAGCGGCTAACACCCGCGCTGACTGTCACCCGACTATGGAAGCAGCTGACTCCAGAACTTGAGGAAGCTACCAATCAAGTATTCGTTATCTATGCCACAGTTAATGCTAACCTTCATCTTCTGCATTTTAAATTTTAAATAAATAACTTTGTGGCTATCCCATCTTTTAAGGCTTCAAAAGGCATTTTGTATATTCGAGATTAATAAATTACATTCCCTGTAGATTTAGAAGCCCCTTTTACAATTTGGTGCCTAAACTTCTTGGTCTACGAATATAACCCAGGGATGAGTCCAACTATTAAAATATTTTCTACACCCATAAAAGTTTATTTTGGTCTTTATTCACTTTAACTCCTTGAGAGTGGTCGCAAAAAAAGAGAATGAACTTTTGATATATAGATTTGTCCGATTGCTCAGTTAATAAAGACATGTTTATATTAGTTAAAAAAAAAATCAGGGCTTACGGTAAGATCCATTTTATAATCTTTCCCTCTTTTTGCGAACAAAATAATGAATTTTATTTGAAAACACCTTGTTAGAGTTATAAATCTTAAGTAATCTTACACTCTGATTAAGCTGATCTATCAATTCTACATTTTAAATGAGATGAGCGAACGAACTGCCCCCATTTAGAAAAATAATGCATTCACTCAGATTAGATTTCAATAGCTATTTTGTTTAAATATTTTGATCGTTCCATATTTAGCTTGGGATTATGTTAATGTGTAAATTCGAAGAGTGAAATATATAGTGTTAGCCAGTCCTAATTAACAACGACTTTGCATTCGAAAATTCAAATTATATAGCTAACTAACCATAACAATTTCAGATTTCTAACTAATAATAGAAATTTAGACAGTTAATTTACTTAGCCTCAATATATTGGTTTGATAAAGCTGAGACCAAAAATATTTAAAAGGTCTTCAAGATTATGAGAGTTTCGTCTTAATGCAGGGTGATCCGACTTTCAGGAACATCGAGTGCCTATTATTAATGTAGAGCGCTCTGGGTATCAGGAACATTGAGGGCTTGCTCTTACTGAAGAGCACCTTGGATTTCACTAGCATGGAGCGCTTCCTCTTAATGAAGAGTGCTATTGATTTGTGGAACATAGAATCGTTCCTCTTGATGCAGATCACACAAGGGTTCAGGAACTTCGAGATCACTCTTGGTTTCATGAGCATCAAGTCCTTTCTCTTAATGCATGGTTCTCCGAATTTCTGAAACATGTGGTGTTTCATCTTACTGCAGAGTATTCAGGGGTTAATGAACATAGAGAGCCTCTTTTTAATGCAGAGTGCTCCGAGTTTCACGAACATAGCGTGTTTACTCACAATCAAGAGCGCTCTTAATAGAGATGACTCAGAGATTCGGGAACATATAGTGTCTATAATTAATACATAGTGCTCCGGGTTTCAGCAACTTAGAGTACTTGTTCTTAATCAAGAGTGATTTGGGTTTCAAAAGCATGGAATGCTTCTCTTAATCAAGTGCTCTCCAAGTTTAATGAACATGGTTGCTTCCTCTTAATGCAGTGTTCCACGTTTCAGGAACTTGATGTGCAATTTCGTAATACAGAGTACTCGGGGTTTGAGGAAATTTGAGTGCGTCTTCTTAAAGCAGAGCTGTAGGGTTAGGAATTTTCAGTGCCTGCTTTTAATTAATAGTATTCTTGAATTTATGAGCAGTGAGTCTAACTGCAGATTGTTTCTCGCTTCAAGAATATAGAGTGCTCATTAATGCTGATTTAATCAGTTACTTAACTTTTATTGTTTCCTCTTAATGCAGATTGCTCTTAGTTTCAAGAACATGGCGTGTTTCCTTTTAATACGGAGTGTTCCAGGTTTCAGAAACTTTGAGTTTCCTGCTGATGATGCGTTCTCATGGTGTCAGGAACAATGACTTTACCTTACGGACACAGTTTCTTTGCTGTGTAATGTTGAATTGCACTTTTAACTCAAAGAAGTGAAAATTCTTCTAATTACGTTAGCGATGAGCTATAAATGAATCTGATTTTTATTTACAGCGCTAAACTGCCGGTATCGCCATATTGGCATTTATTTTCAATTAGACAATGATGAAGCATACTAAATAAAGTATGATGTCGTTTTTACCGAGTGGTAAAATGTACGTTTTTCATTAGTTCTTGATGTGTAATGAAGGAATTTACTGAATATTTAGGCATCGAGTCGTATGGGTGGACTTACAGAAATTTAAGAATCACTCGATAGCAAATGGGAAAACATACATAAATATTACTATTTTGTCAATGAAGAGAATAATATAAAAACTTACCTTGTTTTATTCTTTTATGTTGCGAGACTCTTCGTCTTAATATATATATATGGAACAAAGCCCACAGGGAAAATTAATACGAGGATTCCATGTACTTTCGAACTTTATTTCGAGTTCTTTATCAAGGAATAACAAAAGTATTGAAAATTGTAATATTTATAAGGATGATACAAAGGAGAGGGAACGCCACAATAAAGCAAATTAATATGAAATGGAAACATTAAGAGGAGCGAATATAAATACAAAATAAGATCGCTTACTCATACGATATTTATATATATATATATATATATATATATGGTTTGATGAGTGAATGAATGAGCTAAATAAATATGAATTAATTATTTGAATGAATGTTTGAATAAAAAAGAGCCTGGAGAGGGATATGTGGTTGATATTCTGTAGTATAGGTGTGCAAGGAGGCGGTAGTGTGTGAGTGTGTTTGAGGCAATGCTCGAGGATGAATCGTACTAAGACATAGCGTGGAAACAATGGTAGGTAGCTATATATTTGTTACGACATAAAATGATTGGATGAGGAGGGGGTTTTGGTATTGTGGAAGAGGACAAAGGTGCTCTTAAAGTAAAGCTGTGGATGCTGATGCTTTACTACTCTCGATTTTATCACTTTTTGTTGATTTCATCACTTCTGCTGAGATAATTTTTTATCGACGAGCCTCCTGTCGAGAAGTTCCTAATGGACGTGTTCATTTTTCACCAAATTGTTGAATTCGCTTTCCTAAAGTACATAGCGTTGTCAAGATAGCTATGGGACCCCGTAAGGAAGGGAGGATAAGGTAATAGGAGAATGGTGCATCCTCCCAGCCCCAGTGCTTCAGTTGTGTATCGTCCTAGCCCAAATGCCATATATTTTCCACGCGTTTTCACTTTCCCTCTCTCTACCATTTGTTTTACATATTTTTCTTCCTTATCATTCTGCCCAATGTAGCCTCACTGTTATTGCCTTTTAATTTTAGCGAAAATGAGTACTAATGCAATCATTATACAATTGTAATTTTTATCTACCTATTATTACATAAACTGTTTATAAACCACACTTAAAACTAAAGGTAATACTTGAGTTTATGGACGCACGCTAGGTGTAGCTGTTTCTGGGCTACAATGTAGTCATTATGACGTCGGGCGGTAGCTGTGAATGTTGCCAACACAACCTTGTATTTGTTTTGGGGTCTCTATTCTCTATTCTTTTGTAAATGCCTCCATTTCTACTCAATTATATTATTTAGTAATGCATTGATTTTTTTATGTTTATTAATGTAAAAATATTTAGGTTTCGTTTACCTAAAATGAACCATTATGGTTGCATACTGGCAGTGCTTGTTTTTAACTTATTTAAAACATTTGCAATCTTGGAGCCAACCAATTAAAAGATCGCGATTCTTGTGCACTCGGGTTGTTGGACTTTAATACGACTTTTTTAATTCCTCGGCCAATTTAATAGACTTTTTTATAGATCATAGCTTCATTTTAAAAGCGAAGATTCACACAGGTGTGGAAAAGAAACGCTGCTCGATTATAATAGTGGAAGGTAAAGATGGTTTAGCTTTTGTCGTCAAGTTCTTATTTATTAAGTAATTTAAGAAGATGATAGCGCCGCCGAAATTTAGCAATCGCCATTTGCATTAAAATTTGATGTTAGCCATTAGAATTAGGAATATTACTATTTTTTTTAAGTTGCGGGGGGTGGGCAGCCCTCCATTTTAAAAGTAACTAAAAATATTTTAACTCTTTGGTTGAAATAGCCTAAAGTAGGTGGTGCTATCGTCTTTATTATTTCGATAAGCGTGCAGAATCGATCGCCTTAATTGTAGCCCAGAAATAGCGAAACCTACCGTGCACCCATAAACTCAAGTTTACTCAACTAATTTTACAGCCCTACTACTGTTCCAAGTTCAAAGGCGCCTAGCCCTTTCAGGTTCCTTGCGCCCTAAGTAGTCTACTCTTTTAAATATTTGTATTTTGTATGTCACATCAGTTCTTCTCATTCTATACAAATTTCTGTTATACGTTTTATTTCTTTTCATGTAAAAAAATTCTACATGCCTCTCTTATCTCATTTAACTCGTATTTCGCTATCCAATTTTTTCCTCTCCATTAAAGCTGTATACCCAGTAAGTTCATTGTTCAATAAACATGGCTCTGTTATCAAAATTTTAGCCTGTTTAAGCCAATTTTTATTTTTTGTAGAAATTCAAACAAATAGCTCCAAGCATCTGTACTTAATATTTATATTTAGATGAGCAGATATTGCTGATTCCTAAGTGAAGGATAAGGCCTATTTCACAATATAATTTAGGATATTATTTAAAAGTTTTTAGCAATGTCAGTGTGTAAGACAGAAAGAAATACCGTAGGGAAGGTGAGTCATGTGTAGACCGAAGTTATGGTGATTTAAAACTTGCATGTTAAAAAAGCATGTACTAATTAATGGGTTGTTTTCAGCTGAATATAGGAAAATTGGTAATTAATACCCACTATATTATCATTTCTAAATTTCCTCATATATTCTGTTTATCCTTATACCTTTCTATTACTGAAAATGTATGCAATTGATTTATTAGCTACAATTAAGTTAAAAATCTCTTAATAATAGTTAATATCAGAAAAAGCAGTAAACCCGGCATGACAGCATAATTATTATTAAAACTTCAGTATGAAATGACATAAATAGTAGATATTAGTATTGTAGTGAGTAAAATAAACTTCTTCCTTCGTTGAGATTAAAATTATAGCCAAAAACAGCTTAATTACATTTCCAAACAAGTAGAACGCAGTACAAAATTGCCTCTTAAAACGTTCCTCTTTTTTGTTTTGTTTTTATAATATAATGTGCAACATTCTGGCTTCATCAATTCAGCATCTTATAAAATGTCTTTTATTTTGTCACCGTTTTCATTTTCTATCTTACATTATATCCTTCCCTCTCTTTTACTGAACTTCAATGAGTATTCATGTTTTGCTTGTTAGAATTTCCTTTTTTACTAAAATAAAACAACAAGATTTTCACTAATTCATCTTTAATTATCATATAATGATACATGATCAGCTGTATTAATAAGTAATTTCTCTCTATTTTTTCTCCCAATGGGCTGTGAACAATTTTAGCTGTGTCTGCAAAAATCACTTCAGAGGCTATTTTCTTTGGCAAATGGAAACTCGCATCAAAAGATCTTTAGGCCACAAAAAGTGATTCATGTCACTTCTCGTTTTGAAAAATATTCTTTTTCTGAGCTCATTTCTTTTCCGAAGCTCATCACATCTTACTACTCTTTTCATAATTTTTGACAAAGCTTATTAAAATACTAATAATTCGGATTGAAGATGGCAATTCTGTTAGGATGTAAGTGTATTTTAGCTATTAGGTAAAACTAAAAAATACATTCAGGGAAATGGAAATAAATTCACATAACCTTCTTCTTTACCCCGTACCTAGTATTTGGATTTGTCTCCTTGTTTGCATATTCAAGGAACTCTTATTATTTTTACTATATTTTTCAAATAAATCAATTAAAACTGAAAATAATTAATAATACTATGAACAATTTTAGTTCTTCTTGAATCCGCCTAAAAAACTTATTTGAATAAAAATTGTTTGAGTTAAACAAAAATTCACAGGCCAATTAACCGTTTCCAATAAAATATATTCTTCAACAGCGATCTGTTTGTGCTGATTTCATTGTCGCTTTGCCTTTTGAATACATGATGCCAATTACTAAAACACCCTCATTGTTATTGACATATTAGCATATTTGTAATTCATTTCCTTTTCTTTTTCCATCAAATTACATGTGACTATAAAGAAAAATGGGGCTATAGTTTCTTGTTTAGGTTCTCATTTATTTTACGCCTACAATATCGTTAATCTTGCACATTTTTCTCTTTTAATACAGTAACTATCTCTATTTTCTTTGCCTTTTTCCTCCCCAATAGTTTTCATGTTGTAAAGATTAATGTTTCGGCAAAAATTCGAGAAAATATAATATGGTTGACTAGGAGAGATTTCCTTGTAGGGTCCACAAACTATTCAAATTCCTTTTCTTTCTTCCATATGTGTAAGTTATATTTGTAAAGTGGCAGTAGTATGATAAAAGAATAAACATCAATAATAATTTTTCTTGTATACAGTGTGCAAATCTGGGTAAAGGTTATGCAGTAAACTAAAGAATTTTACAGGTGGAATATAGTTGGAATATATCAATGAGTCACCAGAAATTCGGCGAAATGTTCATTACTTGTGGAGTTCTGTATGGAATCGATAGTTCAACGAAAAGGGACACAAAAATAAGGTTAGTGGAATATAATTAATACGTTACTGTTGAAGATATATTTATAAGCTGCATTTAAATGACTTATATTGAATTTTTTATTGTTAGGATTACATGTAGATTAAAGGTTAAGATAAAGAGGACATTTGTAGATGTCAAGCAATGTTATTAGAATACACCAACATTTAAAGTTCATTTATTTTTAAATGGTCTGAAGGTAAAGAGTGTGGAGCTAGGTTATTAATATCTTCACCTGGTTTGTGAAAAACTTCATTCCGACTTTGTAAGATAATAAAAAGAGTAAAAGTTTTATTTAATGCCTTTCCGTAACGTATGACAAAGAATGCTATAAAAATCTGAAAACGGTACTACATTGCACTTTAAAATGACCAAACACTCTCTGAGGAAATACATTTTACAAAACACATCACTGAAATATGAGACATAAAATAAGATAATATTTGCCTTACGAGTAACTGAAACCCCAAATCCAGCATAGAACTGTGTGGCTAGTACACAAATATTTTATTGAACTGGTTCGAAAATATCATAGTGTTTCCGAAATAGATACATTTGTAAGTCAAGAGACTTCTTAAAAAGATCTAGCCTAAACAATATTATATTATATAAATGACTCACTAGAACCGCAACCTAAAGATTTATCGATTATTAAAAAGTTTACAATCATTAGATATTTTTCCAACTTTTAAAGCTACTTGAGATTATGTATTGGGTTGAAAAATAGGTTTTCGCAGTTTTATCAAATTTATTCATTACCATTAACAATTTTAGAAAAACTTAATTTATAATTGATAAAAATATGCAATTTAATCAACGTTCAACTAGTTTTTCGATGCCTCTGCAATAAAAATCTCTGGATTTTGACTCGAAGAATTCGTCTAACCAGGTTCTTAATTCCACATCAGTATTGAACGAAACGCCGCACAAATTGTTGGAAAGCGATCGGAATAGATGGAAATCATATGTAGCAAAGTCAAAAGAATATAGAGGACGCGGCAGGATTTCACAATTAAGCGTTTGAATGGCGTCTTTAGTCATATTGGCAATGTGAGGACGAGCATTGTCGTGTTGCAGAAGGACTCCATAACGTCAATGAGGTCGCTTTTCACGAATAGTTTCGGCGAGTCGATACATTTGTCGAACGTAGAGTTCTGCATTGACAATCTCGTTGTTCGCAAGGAGCTCATAAAGAATGATGCCTTCACAATCTCACCACACACACAGCATCGTCTTTCGTGGACGAAGTCCTTGCTTTATTCATGGAAGTGGTTTTTTATTGGGGCTAAGCCATTGTTTTCGATGATACATGTTGACATAAACACACCACGTTTCGTCTCCAGTGATGATGCGGTGAAGAAACGTGCCCTTATATCCATGAGTAGCCTTGTGACGAGCAAGCAAACCTGCGGCAATCGTGGAGCGTTAAATTTTGTTGCTTTCGCTCAAAGCGTGCGCAACCCATGCACCAAATTTTAAAACTTTCCCCATCGAATGAAGGTGATTCAATACAGTTCTTTGATCACACGCCAATTGTGCAACCACTTCTCTAATCGATTGACGAGGATTTCCATGGTGTAGGTCGTTCAATTGATCTTCATCCAACTTAATGGGGCGACCAGAACGTTCTTCGTCATTAAGATTGAAATGACCGTTTTTGAAACGTGACAACCACCATTGAGCTGTCCTTTCTAATAGAGCATTTTCTCCACCTTACGCAACACAAATATCAGGACGAGCTTTGGCTGCGTTTGCATTGTTCCCGTCTCGATTGAAAATGAATAACAAGAAGTGTCGAAAATACGCCTTTCTTTCAACTTGACATTCCATTAGGAGGGTACATAACAAAAATTAAATTAACACAACTTTTAAATAAACCGCAATGACTTATTACTCAACTTAAAGACGTAGCCTAAGCAAAAGCCTAATAGTCTACGCTGTTGAGAGACGTAGCCTAACCTTTGCAAATTTTGCTCTCATTATTTATTATTTTTTCCTAATATGTGTTCAAATCACGTCAATAAAACTTAAATCAACACAACATTAAAAAAAACGCAAGAACTCATTCATCAACCTAATAGATAGTGAATTTTTTCAACTACGTAGGAGAATAGGGCAGAGAGAGATAATAAAGCGCCGAATTCATCATTCTTTTTAAAAATATATTAAGTTATCCGGAAAGTTTGTAGCATTTTGTAAATTTCTTTTGGTCATTACTAAATTTAATCAATGGTAACTAGGTAATTATTAAATTTAAGCCAAGATATTCTTATAGGGACATGAACATTCCGGATGACATAATAAACAGAATATAGTGAGGTGCCAAACTATTTTTCACACCTAAATTTTTAATATTTAGGAAATATTTCTTGCTTTCGGTTATGAAACTAACACAAAAATGAGCAGACCATATATTGCACAGAAGAAATACACGATTTCTTTGTATATAACAAAAATTGCTTATATAAAATTGTAGCAGGTGACAAATGTATTCGACAACTTAAAGAAACATTCAACAATATTGTTATTAAACAAAGAAGATCCTATAAATTTGATGAAAAGGGTAAGATTAAAAAGATTAAAATGATTTTAGAAACGAAATATTAGGACCGTCATTTATTCATAAGTATCTATAGAGAAAGGAAGTTTGCTTTAAGCAATACCGAAGGTCAAAAAGCTCCTCAAACTTTCGAAAACCATATAATTAAATTCCATCCAGATAAGTTATCCTAGGGAATTAATTAGAGCGAGGTGAATTGCCTTACGTAATTTTAAATTATATAACTCGAAAACTTTGTGAATATGGAATCGCCTCTACTTTACTAAAAACCGGTGCTCCTCGCATGATTAACAATCGATCTCGACGTTACATGCTTCGAAAGCTAAGAATATACCACTGATTACTGTGAAAGATCTAAAAAGCGATCTGGAATTTTCAGACTTAATTGAGTAAAAGAGCTATTAGAAAAGAGCTTCGTTGTAATAATCTGCATTCTTTCACTCCATTTCTTAATAAAAACATGTTATGAACTGTTTAAAGTTTGCCAGCGAGCATCTTGAAAAGAGAAGAGAATTTTGGAACCATATTATATATGGACAGATGATTCTCGTCACGTTTTAGGGCAAAGAAAAAAAGCCGTAACCCCAAACTGAGGTATTTCATGGTTTTAGGCTACTTTAATGCCCATAGCCCAGGTCCACTCCCCATCCTTGCTGTGAAAATGGATGGTGCCGCATATCTAAAGTTACTAGATGAAAACCTGCTCACAAATGCGAAAACTTTCTATGGCCAACATCAATGGATATTTCAGAAGAACAACGATCCTATGCACATGGGTAAATAAACTTAAGAATGTTTTAGGAAGAGAGAAATATACTTCCTTCCATGGTTAAGTCAATCTCCAGCCCTCAAACCTATTGAGCAATAGTGGTGAATAATGAAGGCTGCAATCCGATTAAGAAACTTACAGAAGGTACTCTCTTTGGAAGGGATTTGCATAGAAGACTGGAATCAAATATCAAGAAATGATTGCGAAAAGCTAATATCAACCTACGAAAATAGTTTTCGTAATGTATTTTTAAACAATGGTTTAAGATAGGTTGAATGCTTGATGCTATAGACGGCTTTGGATTACGCCGTTGAATTCACTATGAATCCAGATGTCGGCTGGTTACTCACTTGTAGGTTAGGGAAATGGTAACAGACTTATAACTTGGCAGAGGTAGGGAATCAGAAGAAAATGGCAGCTTTGTAAGTTTTAATTTTTGGTCTTATAACCACTTCAGGTCTGGCAAGTGAATTCGCTGAGTTCCTAGTTCTTAGTGTGCTCACGTCCTTGTAACTGGCTATTCGTGTTAATAGATTCAGTGTTTCTTGTATTTTTCTCTCTCTGTCAGAGTGTCTTTATAAGTTTTTGCAGGCACTTATATTCTAACTAAAATTTAAGGGCGTGGATCCGTTTTTCCAATCCCAAAGCTGGTTGGAGCTTGTTTGATCACAAGGTATGTGCGTGCATTAGTGTAGGCCCGTGTACACCAAGGGGGTGTTTGAATTTGGAAATCTGGCCGATTCTTATCAGGCCGATATCCTTAACAAAATAATACTTCGTCTTTCACGGGTCCATGTCAATGCCTGGTGGGTAATACTCCTTCTCTATAACAGATTCATTGCTTTGTGTCCACAGCTGTTGCCTTTGTTATCTCTGCGGCCAAAGCCGTGGGCTTGCACCTGTTTCCTAATGTGTCTGATCGTTTGTAGGTTTAGCATAGGTACACAGCGATTTCATTCGCATTATTTACAAGTATTTTTCTTTCCATTGATTCATTGATTATATTATTGATTATCGACTTTGTGTTATTTAAAAGTATTTGATTTGTTTTGCATTAATTAATTGTTAACAGATGGCAGATTATTTAAATGTTTGATTTTTGTACCCAATTCAAGATTTTATAGGGCAAGCGGGGTACTCAATTTGTGAGGTTCCTTGTTGGCTCTACTCTACTTTGAAATTAGGCATTACAAAGCTACGATATATTAAATTAGTGAAATTATTATTGGTTGAATACTTTTGTTCCCTGTTAAAGTTTGTTTATTAGCATTTGTTGTTATATACCAAAATAATAATAATATGTATTTCTTCTGTTAGATATATGTTTACTAAGTTTTCTTTTAGATTTATAAGCAGGCGAAAGCAAAAAATATTTTAAAAATATTAAAAATTTCAATATTTAAATCCTTGTGTCACCTCACTCTAAATTGTAATTCACAGTAGACACTGCTGATAAGTGTTAACGTAAAAGAGATCCAACACTTATTCACACTTAACAATAAAGAAAAGTATTTAATATTGATAAGAATACATGTACTAATAAACTATCTGGGTGGCTCTTACTCTACATGAAATTACTGACTAGCACAATAAAATCGAGGAAAAATATCCCACCATTGATCAACGAATAATAATGTCAGAATGAACAAGAGACCTATTCAAAATTACTCAGGATGGTAAGCATTTGGAAGGGTAAGATCCAACCAAAAAAGATAAAATGTCCTTTTTCGGTAAACAAAAGTATATAACTGTCGTAGAATGCCCCCCTCCTTTGGTTCTAAGAATGCTAAGAGTGCTAATATATTGATATTTTAATATCTTACAGAAGAGAGCCAATGGAAACACGTAAGGATATAGAGAAACGCACAATAATCCCCAAATAAACTTATATTTTAACTTTAACCATTGAATACACAACATCTAAACATACACTACAGCAATACTCTGAATATTATCATAAACAAGAATTAATTCAATTTTTTTGACCGTCTAAAATTGATTAATTTCTCTACACACAACAATAATATAAGATTTAGGCTTACGGACTCTACTGGAATTTAAAGGCCTCAGAAATGATAGTGACTCACGACGCGTGCCGCCTGGCCAGATGTAGATGGGCGAGATCACGGATGTCCTTTTGGCAAGGGTAGCAGCTGGGGGGGGGGGGGTCCACATGGTATTCCAGGGGCGGGGGTTTCTTCAAGGACGCGAACAATTACGGTGCTTTATGTAGCACCAAGGTAGTCGTAGTCTCTCTGGCGAGAGTAAGTCGAACTTCGTTCTTAAACCAAGTAAACTTGGAGTGCGGTGTGACCACCGAGTAACGAGCTCGAGGAGGAGCTTTACTTCTTCGTTACTTAATACCTCATGGACGAGGACTGAACTTGGGGAGGGTCTTCTTCAAGGGCGAGGATCGATGCGGGGGGGGGGGGTTCTCTGACGAGAATCAGTTACTTAAAGTTCGGTTTGGTAACCAGAAACTAGCTCGAGGATGAGCTTCTTTTTAGTTCCAGTCTTCTTCAAGTGCGAGTATAACGGAGGGGGATTTCTCTGACGAGAATAAGTTGAACTTGTTTCCTCACCAAGTTAACTTATGAGTTCAGTGTGGCCACCGAGTAACGGGCTCGAGGGGGAGCCTTTTCCTTCTTTTGTTCTTAATTCCTCAAGGACGAGGAATACCCCTGGGGTTTAAGGTGCACCAGGATATGAGGAGTCTCTCTGCCGAGAGTAAGTTGAACTTAACAAAGTTAACTTAACGTTTGGTTTGATAACCAGGGACTAGCTCGAGGATGAGCTGCTTCTTAGCCCCTTAAGGTAGGTAGCCCTGCCTCTCTTGCAGGGTACTTCTTGGTCTGGTGAGCCAAGTACACTACCAATCCAGTCTAGGTAGCTCTATTTTAATCGAGGACTTCGTCACCTGGAGTCTGACGTATAGTACCTCGATTTTCCTCAGTGTTCCTCATTTATACCTTGTCACTTCACTGGGGAAGTGGTAAGGGGGCAAGGGGCTTCAGGACGGCCCCAGGAGAGTTCTTATGCCAAACGGTTTTTCCCACAGAGTCTTACATCGGCTCCTCGTTAGCCTTCGAGCTTGGGAGAAACACGTCTCTAATTTCTTATTTGACGTGAAATTGAATCTCACTCTCCTGGGGGAGATCTTGCACTTTGACCTTTAAGTCTTTCATGGCGCCGAAAAGTGCGACGCTGCGGTTACGCACTTGACCCGCCGATGCCTGGGGCGGATGTCTTTGCGGTAACCACCTTGTGACTGCACCTCGAGTGAACGGGAGGGGGCGGGGGGGAAGTGACGATTCCCCAACAATAACCATTCCATAATTCCGACTGGGACCAATAGAGTTAAGGTATATGACAACTAAAATTCGATGAAACCATAAAATATTCCATGGTTCTCCTCAGAAGAGACAATGGCTGAAGAAAACTTACCAAATTACGCTGAATCAAAAGAAAAACTGAAATAATTATAAAATGTAGATATAAAAATACGAGTCACTTGAGCGTTATCCAAGCCCAAGAAAGTTTTAAATTTAAAGTTTTAAATGCGAAACAATTATTAACCTTTTCATTATTTTAGATTAACCGAACCTATGATAATGAGAATATTATAATATAACTAATTTGTCCATATATTTCGAATTATTTTTAATTTAAACTAAAATTTAACATTTTACTTCCTTAGGGAGGGGGAGTAAATTTAATTAGCAAAGCTTAAGAGAAGGAAAAGGAGGTATAATTGCGATAACACTGAAGGGAAGGGGGGGGTATGCTCAAATGGCTATTCTCAGGTGGAAGTTGTTCAGGTTTTCAACGAATACACACAAGTACTAAAACGTGAATCTAACTCACTTTTGGAAAATTTGTACAACTCTATCCCCATTTCAAAACTTAGATGGAAAATTGTTTAGGTGTATTAATGGAGTAATAAGTGGTTCACTAGTCGAAACTGCATTTGCACTTTTAATATTGCAAACTCATATACAAGTTTGAATTCTCTTGCCGATATAAAAAAAGATCTAGACTTGTTACAGAAACAACATTTCCCTTAGATTTAGTGAGCTGAAACAAGATATACTCTCGCTGAGGTTAAGGTTAATTAGAAACCTCAGCTTATCTGGAAAAGACTGCTTGCAAAAAGCTAAAATTACTTATGCTTACACTATGTAACCGTTATAAATTACGCGATAGTTGTATTTATCCTAATTAAAACTAAGTTTAGGTTGTATAACAAATACTCCTAAATGTTAGGCTTATTTACCACCCTTAGGTAGGGAGAACATGACGATTAAAATGCTATCAAACCTTTCTCCTAGATTACACTATGAAAGACAATTTTTGTTCTTGGCCACCGAGTATTATTTCCCAACCCCTTTTATTGCAAAATATTAGAAACTATGCATTAATTGTTTTGAACTTTGCTTATATGGCTTGTATGATGAAATATTTACTAAAAATAGGCATATTTTTTATCCTTTGTAGGGAGATAAACAAAAACATTTCAATGTATACAATTTTATTGGAACTACCCCAAGTAAAATATAAAAACTAGTATAAAAAGTTAAAACTGAAGAGTTTTCCTCAATTTCGGTTTGTAATGTAAATCATTTTCTAGTACAAGCCCACTTATCTAGTCTTCCTTCATGTTTCATTATATAGTCATTTGTATCTACAAACGAGGGACGGTCAATAAGTTTTGCAATTCGGATACAAGGAAACGAGATAACAGGAAAAGTGTTTTATTATTTTTTCATTATAACTACCTTCGTCCTTAATGCACTTGCGCCACTTGTGCTGAGGCTTCGAATTCCCGACAACCATAAATCTCTCGACTGATGTTCAATCCACTCCTGGACGGCGAGCTGGATATCTTCATCGTCCCCAAACCGGCGTCCACGCAGTGAAGCCTTGAGCTGGCGGAATAAAAAGTAGTCACTAGGGACTAGATCTGGACTGCATGGGGGGATGGTTGAGCTCCTCGAATCCGCACTCGCGCAGGGCAGCTTGTGCAACTCTGACCTTGTGGACTTTGATAACGTTGAATTCTATCATGGGGCGTGAGGTTTCTATGGACTCAACGGGCAGATACCTTGGTCATGGCCAAATTGTCTGGATGATGTTGATAACACTTCTATGTGATATTCCAAGTTCTCGCTCGATTTATTTGACCTTCACCCGTCGATTTTCGAGGATCCTCCTCTCCACACGGGCCGCATTGTGCTTGTTGGTCATGTCTAAAGGGTGTCTTGGACGGAGGTCATATTTTAGGGACTCACGACCATGGCGGAACTCCCTATTCCAGCGAGCAATGATTGCATAGGAAGTGGCGGTATTGGTGTACACTGCAACCATGCGTTCATGGATCTCTTTTGCATTCTTGCCTTCCTTGGTCAAAAGTTTGATCACTGCGCGGTGCTCAACCTTCTCCATTGTTGAAAAAAAATGTGATTTACGATCTGCGATCAGTTAATGCTTCTTAAATATACGAGGCAGGAGCGTGCGGCTGCAGGTCCTAACTTGTCATAACTTGTCCTAACACCCCCACACACAGCCATCCCCCTTCCTCTGTTTTGCCCTACCGATTCGCAAAACTTATTGAGCGCCCCTCGTATGTTCAAAGTTTATTATATCTTAATGGAAGTGCTCCCATATTCTATTTGAACTTGTCAAGATGGGCATCAAGGATATACACCTTCAAAGACATCCTGCAGCCCAGTTGGCCATAGGTTTTCTCAACAAGTTCCACATAATTTTTAGCCTTGTGGCTGCCCCCAAATCACTGACACACTGAAATAAAGCTCTTCCAGTTTTCTTTTTTCTTTATAATAAGCTTTTCAGGAAATTCCAAACAGTCTATAATTTTCCTGATTTTTGGTCTAACAAAGACTACAGCTTTTATTTTTACCTCACAGGGTTTGGAAAAGAAATTTTGAAAAGACTTTGGAGGCTGCATAAGCTTTGTTGAGATATATAGCAAATTGCTTCATGAGACCTAGTTTTAAAAGTAATGGAGGGAACAACACCTTTTGAAGATCCGACAATTAATCTTGCTTGACATTATGCCCCCCTTTTGTGGCCAGTGGTTTATATCTAAATGTGCTGTGGTATTACTACTGTTCAAAAGACAGAGATTCCATGAAAACTTAGTAAACCCTCCCTGGAAACCCAGGAAAAATGCTACCATTTTGAAGTTTTGATTCACTTCCCAGCCAAAGTTCATATACTAATTCATCAAAGCTTATATCAGGAGCTTAAGACTCTTGTAGTCTTCCTTGCTATATAAGGAATGAGTTAATTATGGAGAGCTACAGCTTTGATGTTTCTTTAGGATGTGTCAAGGAAGCGCCTACATTTAGGTGTATTAAATATAATTCCAATTTCAACAAACAGACCATTTTAGTAGTACAGTTTGATAGGTAAAGAATATTGAGAAATGTGCATGACGTTTCTTTTGGCTCGTCAGTTGCACATTTTCCTCCAGAAAATATTGCACTTTGAGCGTGGA
Source organism: Ceratothoa steindachneri (assembly GCA_963969495.1). Lineage (NCBI taxonomy): Eukaryota > Metazoa > Arthropoda > Malacostraca > Isopoda > Cymothoidae > Ceratothoa > Ceratothoa steindachneri. Next base: position 126,791,677 of record OZ018328.1, on the reverse strand, counting down.
AATCAAAGTCTCGGCATTTAAATTTAGCAAGGCAATATCTCTAACATAGTCATTGAGGTCTCTATGGTTTGGAGAGTATGAATTCCTCTCAACAGACGTATCTTTGATAGTATAGTCTACATCTTAATTGATCTTTTCAGCTTCGGAATGGTTGCTTTTTACATGCGGCGAAGCGCCAAGTTAAGGGGAGCGTTGAGTTGCTGGGTCGGCTTGTTAACTAATTGCTCGGTTGATCTGAAACTTTGCTATTATATGTAAAACGTTATTTTAAAACCTTTTTGTTCTTACAATCTTTTTGAAAATGTTGTTATTTGAGAAGTTACATAACAATTTTGCATTTTGGGGGGTTAGGTTAGATTTTTAATTCCTTCAAAAGTTTTTTATGTATACATATATTTTTTTTTTAGAAACATGGCAAATGCGTGTAGAAACAAATGTATGGCCTTATTTTTCTGATTTTCGTTCTAGTTTCGAAATTAAATCAAATTTTCAACTTTTATTTTTTTTACCTGATTTTTTTCAAAAAATCTCAGATACCAAATTTTTGAAAAAAAATACTGCAATTTTGAGGCCTTAGGAAGATTGTTCATACATTCCTCTTTATTCTGACACTTGTATGGCGAAAATCGCAAAAAAACTTTAGAAGAAATTACGTTTGGTAGTGAGCGCATTTTGCAAAAATAGAAATAGCAGAAAAATGCAAAAGAGGGTTCGTACTTGCAAAAGGGGTTTTGACTGCATATTATGCATCCCCACTGTGGCATCATCGGTCATATAACTTCTCAGTGAAGGGGGATTTTTGAACAGTGGAGACCCCTCTTCCCTTCACTCCATTATATAACCCTTAGCCTTTGGTTTGGGTTCGAAACCTAAGTCATAAGAGCAGCGCTCAAAAAGCCCCCGCAGCATAAGCGGTGGTGTCGGTGTCATCGCAGTGTTTCTTTTTTTTTTTGCTTACTGGTGTGAGTGAGTGCCGAGTTCTTTCCTTGTCAGAATGTTCCAGCTGTCTCTTTTTTCTCAGATTCATAGGAGTTCTGATCGGTAACTGTGACAGAACATACCCATTATTATGTCTTAGCACAGCCAGACCTATGGAGTATTTCGCTGTAGGTAATGACACAAACTTAGTCTTGCTGAGTTTGTTCCAAATTCTTGCATGGAAATACTTATTTGGATTCTGAGTTTTCCCCTTGAGGCACAGACTCAGCAAATCATCTCTGGTCAAATTCATGTACACGTTGAGTACAAGTTTCCTGAACTCAGGTGACAATTGGAAAGAAATTTTCATATTTTTGTGAGAAGTAGGAGTTTCATTTTTAGCTAAAGCTGCATTATAGAAGCAATATGAGTCAGCACCTTCCGGGCACTGATGATGCCTTGCATTTTCATCCGTACTCGTAGCATGGTAATAGCCTCCCAATGCTCTATTTCTCATTTGTTCAGTGGTGATACCAACAAAGTCTCTGATTGCTTTGCCGAAATAGAATGTCAACTTATCTATCACTGTGTCTGTCAACTTATTTTTACCTCCCAAGAAAGTCTTTTTCCGTTGTTTACCGGTCTTAGTTGTTATATCTTCGGCTGTGCTTTTCTTTATTAGTCTAAGTGTTGTGCCAAGTCTTTTTGCCACATGGTTTATGCAGTCTTCCTTGCAAACTGTAACATTCGAATAAGGGCCTTGTCCGTCATTGAGTGCAGTAACTGCATTGAATGCACTGCTGTCTCCATCACTAACAAATGTAACATACCTAAATTTTAGTGCTTGTGATCGTTGCCATAGTCTTACAGCCTGTTCTTTCTCCATCGCACCTGCTTTACCATCAAAGTTTTTGTGACAGACCCTTGAGTGCTTCAATTTTTGTTCATTGCTCATAGCCTTGGACCTTGTACACACGTAGCAAAAATTTGAGAGTACTTCATGGTCTATGACAAAGCCAGTGTGTGCTTCGATGACAGCAGCAGCTCCTATTTGTGATGTATGACCTCTTTTCATCCAGGTCCCATCAAAAGACACATCAACATCAAGGACTCCCTGGTCATCCGGAACAATGCCTAACTCTTCATATTTTTGGAAAATGCAAACTCTAATACCTTCCTGATTTGCAGCATTTCTATCAATAATTTCTTTTCCTATGCAATGCTTATAAGTCTCATACCTGTTTGTGCTGATATATGGAAAGTTCAACTGCGAAACTGTCAATATGAAGCCACTATACCCTTGTCCAGATGCCAGAGCATTATATACAAGAGCTGATGTGTTCTTCATTTTGTTCTTTTTACATTCTTTAGATGTGTCTTTAGTCAAAAAAAGTTCAGTGTCACATAAGGTGCACTTGACATTCACAATGACATCAGAGTCCATATCTACAAATGATACCTCACCTGCTTCACAACAATCCACACAATAAGATGACGCAACCAATGAACGTAAAGTTTTTTTATCAAGAATAACATTTTTATAATCATCATTCTCGGAGATTTTACTGTCTGGAAATAATGCCCTATTTTCATTTATCAAATTCATTCTCTTTTGAAAGGTTGACAAAGTAGCAACAGAGAGTTCACAAACATTTTCGTTAGCGGCTGTGGAGTTGGATGCAGCTTCGGATTCACGTTTTAGATTTTTGGTCGCTTTTGTTGTTTCTCCACCAACTTTCGAAATTTGACGTAATTGTTTCTTTCTTCTTGACAAACGACCCATTATAATTATCAACAAAATGCACTGTAATAGCACTGATTGTCTAACGAACACTGAATTATACAGCAATGATATATTAGGCGAATCGCGTAGTCAGAAGCTCTGAAATGGCACAAGCTCACTCGACCATAACGTATTCAACACTAAATTATAATGGCTTCTGTTCAGTTTTCTTTGAATTTTTTCATCAATTTTCTATGAAGAATGGATAACTAATTAAAAAAAAAAAGAAAAAAAAAGTTGAAAATTTTTGGAAAAAATGACTCAACGCTCCCCTTAAGGCATCGCTCTTTTCATAAGGAATAAAGTTCAATTGTACCCGTTTAGAGCTATAGGTAAAATTAAGAAGTGTCCACCATAAAGAGAGAACAGTTACTAGTACTTGACCTATATACCACCCTATAAGAGTAAAATAATTTATTTTATTACTCTTTAGGCTCACAAACATACTAGCTTAAATAATTGTGAAATTTAATGTTTTACTGTTTACAACACCCAATTTTCTTACATTCCAAATTTTCCTGCAGTGTTCCCAAGCAAAATGAGGTGCCCAGTTTTAGTTTTGGTCCCCAAATAACATGTCAAATTATTCATGGTAAGTTTTAAACATTCTCATAGATGGTGTCACACCAATTTCTTTTAGTTCTTTTTTTATGAACTGCCTAAAGATATAAAAGAATGCATCTGGGGAATGGTTACACACTAACTTGATGCCATTTATCTTCTGATGTGTTAACTATGGTTGCTAGAGCTGAAACGATAGCATATCTATGAATTCCTGTATAAATATTTCTGAACTAATATTATGAAGTCTTCAGGCGTGTGTTCTTGCAAGTTCTGAAACATTCTTGAAATTTCATAAAATTATATTAAATTGAATAAATTTCTCATTAAATAAAAAATTGGGGGGGGAATCCTTCCTTAAAACATTACTATTCTACAACCTTCCAAAGTCTTTTTAAAAATAAGATTTAAAATTTATGTACTTCTATGATTTGAAAAAGATTATAGCCTAGACACTTTTATATATTCTCATGTTTTTCAGAAATAAATAATACCATTGCATCATTTTCGAAATCGACCAATTTAGAAATTCAGTGTCCTATCTATAAAAGCTGTTAAACCCAGGAACAAGAAAAAAATGAAGTCTAGTTACATAGTAGATGATTCCCCTTGGAACTAAATATAATGAGTTAAATTTTGTTACATATTGAAATATCCACTTAGGAACATAGGTAAACGCCCATATATTTCCGACGTAGCATAAAAAGTAACAAAGACAGAAAGTACGCTATCATTATTTACAAGAAAGAAACAAATAGTAGATGATGCAGTTTCCATAAAATAAATATAAGCAAAGATTAAAAGAAGGTGTAAAAATCACATGAATTTTAAGATGCACCAATAACTGTCCAACCTGGATTATTCTAATCAATCGCAAACAGATAGCAGGAGAGACACAAATCATAATATTTGATCACAGTTATTCTTAACATAATTTTTACTTTTAAGAGAATATTATTAATTCTTATTTTAAAATTGATGAGGCGCAGCAAGTGGTAAAACAGCAAACAGTCTTTTACAATAAATACTCGTACATATGAATTGAATAATGAACTTATATATTGTTCTTTTGGTATATTAAAAAGCATTATTTTTTTAAACCTATTACTGCTCATTTCCTCCTTTTTTCTCTTAATTTTAAATATATACATACACCATTGGCCCAAATTATAAAGCACCATATGGAATTATTAATATAATGTACTTGAACTCTTTTCTTTAATGAATTCACTGTATATATATACACTTATTTTAAATTATTTTAATACTCATTTGGGCTCCTTTTGCTTTACATACAGCCATAATTCTTCGTGGTAAAGATTTGAAAAAGTATTCAAAAATACTGCTGTTATCCTTCTCAATCATATTTTAATTTTTTCATACAGTTTTTTTTTATTTGTACGTGTGGTATATTACCTATTGCATACCAAACACTTTGCAAAAGTGATCTATTGGATTTATTTCGAGGCACTGTGGTGGCCACTCTATAAGGCTGATCCATATTTCTCGAAACTAATTCTAGGTGCGATTGGATGAGTAGCATGAAGCTTTCTACTGCTGAAATATAACTTCATTTCTTGTTGCTGTAAAATTAAAGTTCTGAATAGATGGCTCTAAAACTTCCCAACATCTTTGTATAAGTTGTTGAGTTAATTCTTCTCTAGCCTAAAGCATCTCTTCTGGACCTGATGAAGACAAGTAACCTCATACCATGATAAAATCATACTTCGGAGTTGGTCCACACAAGTAGATAACTTGTTCATATAGCTACTTTTGCGATATTGGCACACAAAAGTCTTATTTACTGTTGAAATCTGATATCAATAGCTACTTTCTCGCCTTGATCCTTTTATCCTTCTAACAGATTTTAGTGATATTTTTGAAATTGAAGTTTTACTGCAATTCTGTAGTGAGCCTGAATAAAAGATCAGGCTTATCTTGGGTTATAGGCATTTATTGCTACTTCTCTTCTTTGAGACAAAGGTCTTTGTCCTTTGAAATCGTTTATGCTAATATGAACAAGATATCTTAAACATTTTATTTTTTTAGCAATTTCTACTTTGGCTATAGAGAAGTTAGATTTGTGCTCCCTGTGCTTCTTTAAATTCTTTAGTTTTCGTCATATTGCTTATGTAGAATGACTTTATCCTCATTTGTTTTAAATTTAATGTAAAGAGGTAGAAATATTGGTAATTTTCTTTTTAGAAAACACCAGTTTATGAATTACTTATCATTTAGAAAAATACTAAGTAATTCTATCATTATAACAAAATATTTAAACATAATAGCAAAATACACATTCTAATCATTCATATTTATAAATAAATGATCAATTCTAAATAAGTTTGATTGAATTTGTCAAATATAAACCCTGAGGTGTAATTTATAGTTTTGTCAAAGGGTGTAAATTATAGGAGTCACTTGTTACAAAATGAAATAGAAAGACAGGCGATTCTCTTCTTCTCCAACATATTTATAACTAATTGAAGATATTTTCATGCTTTCTGAGGTGAAATAAAAGGAAATTATAATTAAAATGAGACATTTAATTCTTCTTTGCTTTGAGGATGACAACAAAATCTTGTCATCGAATCCATTACGAATACTGATAACAGAGTTATCCCTTACTCGTCTCCAGAGATTGACTTAAATGAATATCAAATTTTAGTGCTGTTATATTGGTCTACTTGATACAGATACTTGCTTGCTATGGATGCAGCGCGTCAATCAGGCGTGCCCGATGCAGTGTTAAGGTAGCTAGCTACCCTTTGCTTTTCTAACCGCATACTATCACTGCGTACAGTTCGGTTTACCTTACTTTCGTAATTGCCATGATCAATGAACACAAGAATTACGGAGAAACTGAGAAAAATTCAAAGAATCATTATAAATAACCCACAGGTTTCATGAAGTTTCAAAATACGTGGATAAGAACACAAACATAATCGATATAAACTGTACTTTAATTACATTTCTTAAGTAGATATGAAAAGGATTAATTGCTACGAAGACAGAATCTCGTTGAAGTGCTTATAGGGCTAGGTCTAAATAGGTAGGTTGACTAAGGAGAGTGCGAACCTCGCTAGTTAGGCGAGATTGTGTTAGGCCATATAGCAGGGCTGTTCCACTTGACGAGCAGGGTAATCGTTTCACTTAGATGCAACTACTAGGAGATGCACACAAAGTGGAACACACTAGAGCTCTGGAAGGCAAACATGGATCCCCCATACGAACTGTAAAGACTGCCATTCCGACTAATACAAAGCAGAAGAACAAACACCGCAACAAATATCATAGACCACATTCTCGGATCTTGAAATTCCACTTATAAAGTGCATCGAGACCACAAATATATTTACGGTAATCTTCCCAAGAGAAGATGTTAAACCGCTTCTGTCAATAGTAGGAAGGGTAAGACTTAAAAAACAGGATCTCGAAGCAAATATCCAACCCCAAATGGCTTCAAACAGGACCTTCGTGTGTAGAAAGGATTGAGAATGAGTAGGAGCTCACTCATGTGAAAAAAATAGACAGAAAATAATAAAAAATAAAATATAGATTAAAGTACAAGAGGTAATCAAATATAGAGATAACATTCATGTATTTAAAGTAGTTTGCACAACAGAAATGTCAGCTAAAGCGCAGGAAAAATCATTTCTTTCATTTAGTATTCTAGTTACCTCCACAAACATATAGAGAAGCGGATATAGGAAACTACAAATGCGGTTCATATGTTACGCTATGGAAAACCATACATCAATGACCTGCTCCAAGAAAATACTGATAATATGTTCTGAATACCCCACCGAAGGACACATTTCTAGAAGTACAAAAATCTAAACAAGAAGTGCATTAACTGCTGGGGCAACCATCGGACGATGGCCATGCTGTGCCAGAGAAGAAAAGAAGTTATTAAGAGAAAGGGTAGAGAACACCAAGAAAAGAAAAACACCAAAGATAACATTTCAAACTCTGCTTCAGCTAAAACGGAAATGTCAGAGAAGGCAAAAGCAGTACTAGCAAATATAACAGGAGCCATCTTTAGAAAAATATATACATGCGTAATTCACGCAGATGTTAAAAATCGTTCTTTAATTGAGATTAAAAGTAATAAATAAAGTTATTTATAATCCTTCAAATATAGGTTCTCGGTACATTAAAGTAATTATCAAATTTTCATGTTGAAAAATTATTAAATCATTAACAAATTGGCCCGCCATTCACGATGTTTGATTTCAACGGACGAGCCAGCGCGCCAATACATATCGTTGCGCGCGATTGTTTCTATGAGCCCCTCAAGCTGTGATGAAGTGGAGGCTTTGGTTTGATGGAGTATCCTCATCCATCTCCTGACCTTATACCTACCGACATTTTCCTCCTAGTTTATGTGTGCCAAGAAAATAAGTCTATACTAAAAGATCAAGGACCATTCATATATCCATACTTCAAAAAGAAAATTGGAATTATTGCGTAGAAATCAGAGCAGAATTGTGTCAGTTTGTGCATTTGTGTGTATAGATAGTGTATAGTTGTCCTAGGTCTGATTACGGTTCAAATTCAGTGATTTTAAGCGTTGATGTTCTATGTTTCATACACAGAATAAATGTGTATTCAGTGAAATTATTTCCCACTATCTTCTTTCTTTACTAGTTTCTTAAGAATATGCAGGTAAATTAAAAAACTTTGGGAAGAATGGAGTGTTAAAACCATAATATTTATAGGGTCTTTAGTAATGAAAGTCAGTTTCAGATAACCAATTTTCAAAGTTATTACATCTAAAGATTATTAAATTTTAACCGAATTATACATGCGTAGTCCTGTGTCAAGCTCAATACATTGGACGTACTTTCATCTAAATTGACTTATCCTTCAATATTTGCTGCCCTTTGTAGTTATTTAGTGTTATATTTCTGTTACCAATGATTAAAACAAAAGAAAATTTACGCACAACCTACGGCGAAAAGGCAAAAAGAGAATTTGGTAAAATATAAAATGTCGACTTGAAAAATCTTTTACAAGAATAAAATTACATGTATTATAAATTACATATCTACAATTACAATTTTATGTATTAATGCATGAATTTATCATATTCATAAATATGCATGAAAATAATGTGTATTTTGCAATATATTGGAATTATTAAGTATTTTACTATATACGAATAATGGTCCTTGAAAAGTTAGGTAAAGAACTAGATAATAATTATACCATAGGACTAAATTATGCTTTCATTATATTTCATAAACACTTGTAAAGATGCCGCTCAAAGATTCCTTTATCGTGTGGACGATAATATTAGATTGTTTGATGCCAAAAAAACACTGCACTTGCCTTATAACGAAAATTTAAGTTTGGTAAAAGGGGAAGATTTCCTGATGGTTGATAAGTATTTGAATGGTGTCAGGTTGGATACACGATCGACTTTAATGCTTTAAGTAAAGGAGAATATGAAATGAATAAGGAACTCTTTTTTTAGGGGGGAGGTATCTAAGATTTTGTGTTTCGACTGGTAAATATTTACTTAGTTTTAGCTAAGTTTTTAGCAATAAGATATAATGGGTATTATAATTCTATAAACAGTTAGAATGGGTAGGTAATTTATTCCTGAAATGAACTTAGGGCAAAAATTATAAACTCTTAAAAACATCACTATAGTGCTGGATTTTATTTATTTTAACAACATGATATAAAAAAGTGAATATAAGAATTAGAATTATTAGGCTTACGGTACACATAAAAAATGGTTTACATCAAGAAAAAAGAAACAAATGGCCTTTTTTTCTGCGACCCTTCGTGGCTCTAAATATATTCAGCAATTCATTACCCTCGCACCCTGTTTTACATTTCGTATAGTGACTTCCTGGAACGGAACACAATTTTATCTGCTTAGTTTGGTTAATACACATATATATATATATATATATATATATATATATATATATATAATAATTGAAAATCACATGACACGTAATATATAGATGTATTTAAAGGCCCAAAGAAATGTAAATTGGTAAAACAACTCGGAAAAACGCTAAGGAGAATATTACATGAACCAATGAAAGCTTAAGAAGGAAAATGGAAGATGTAGAGAACGGAAAGATAGGACAAACTATTTTAACCCTTATATGAAAATAAATAAAGAAGTTGATTTGAACCTGTGTAATCAAGCGCTCATCACTTATATGACCAAGACGTTTATCGCCAAAGCTACAATCTTTAACCCCCAAAAAGGTTGATTCAAGAAGCCCTTTGAATAACGAAGTGTAGGTTTTTATCCAGAGAGACAAGACAAGTGTTTTCTAGTAGGAGGGAGCACGGGCTATTTGGTGGAAATAATTGAAAATCACATGACACGTGATATATAGATGTATTTAATGGCCCAAGGACATGGAAATTGGTAACACAACCCGGAAAAAAGCTAAGGAGAATATTACATGAACCAATGAACGCTTAAAAAAGAAAATGGGAGATGTAGAGAAAGGAAAAATAGGGCAAACTATTTTAACCGTTATGTGAAAATAAATAAAGAAGTAGGATTTGAACCTGTGTCATCAAGATATAATTATGCCTCAATATAGAAGTTTAGTAGGACCACACCTAGAATTCGGAATACAATTGTGGTCACCATGTAACATGTAAACCTAAAAAATAGAAAGAATTCAACGACGGGCAACATAACTAATTCCCTGGATTAGAAATAAGTCGTGTATCGGGAGATTAAATATATTAAAACTACCAACTCTCAAAAATAGGTGACTGCGAGGTGAGCTTATCAACGTATTTAAAGTTTAAATAAATTTGAAAACATAAATAAAAAAAAATTATGTACGACCATGGTATCACACGTAACAACGGTTTAAACTGAAGGCACGGAGTTTTCAAACGAACATAGCTAAAAAATGTCACCTTTAAAATCATTGATAAAAGGAACGCACTCCCCGCGGAGGTAGTAAATGCTAGTAATGTTTATAGTTTTAAGAACAAAATTGACAGTTATTTTACGAAAAAGGCATTGTCTAAATACGTAGCCTTGTTGTGGATTGAATATCGGGTAAGTGAGCATCGGGGCGACAATGTCTAAAAGAGGACAACTAGCATAGTAGAATGGGCTCCCTTTAACTATGTAATTAATTCTACTATAAATTTATGGTGGTTATTAAGCTGGGTAAATCAATATCAAAAGAGGCTAACAGATTTAATGGCCATGTTTATATTATATCATCTACATATCTATACGATACCAAAATAATGTTTGGTACGTTATGCGATATTACTATGTATTGAGAGGTTTTTCAGTTTTTCTCAGTATCGGTTGAAGTTTATATGAAATACTACATATTGAAACTAGTACCGTATTAATGACCATGCTTTGATACACTCCTGTCTTGTAAATTTACTATTGAATTTATGAAAAGGGCAAAGTTTGGAATTCTATTTCTTTGAGAAGCTAAAAGAGGAAACAATGTTAGAGACTTTGAGCGTTTGAGACTTAGAAGTCGGCAATGCCATCCACAACATGCCTTCGTTTCAAAATAAAGACAGTTTACATTGCGCTGATGACTAGATTTAAATTATTCTGAAATTTATAGATGTGGATATAAACCCAGAATGTAATCCAATGTCAAAATTCACATACTTAAAGCATTTACTCTTGCTCAAAAGCGACCATTATTGTTAGCATTCTGGATTGAGGAGATTAAGATAAATTACACATTTCATCATGATTACCTTCCAATTTACTCATCCTTCTCCTGTTTTTCTTTAATTATAAAGTTCTTATCGCTCACATTCTTTTTGCGTGAGTAAATCTTATCATATTCAATAAAATTAATGTTTCGAAATTAATTATCAAAAGGCAAGGAGACGAAATGAGTCAATCACGTATAGTTTCATTTCTTCTGAATAAAATTCCTGACATAGAAATTAAGGCACAAATGCTGCGATACCAAGAGTCAAGGGGCTATAAAGGCAGATAAGGTGGACAAAAAAATACCTATCTTTATGCTTAAGGGAGAAAAAAATGTTCGGGTTGGTAAGTCAAAGATATAGGAGCAATAAAACTAAAGATTTTCGATATTTTCTGTACAGAAATTTACTCAAATCATTTTAGGTAATCTTTATTTTAGGGGAAAAGGTTTAGATATTGTCTCCGAAAAAGTTCATGTGGTTTATGGTTTTGTTCATCATCTTAACCTCTTTTGTAATCCTAAGAAACAATTGGAAAATAATTACTTCGCCACAGAACTTGAAATCATGGTCATAGATGCTTTTCAGTATCGCTACAAAAGATAACTTTTCAGATGACTACTATCATGTAGAAAACCATTTACAATCCTTTTATATATGTCAGTGATTACCTACTTATCAGGTCGTGAAAGTATTCACCGGGCACATTATACTGTCTTATACTTCAGTTAGCTTAGTAGAGAAGACACTCTCACAACATACATTTGTGTCACTCCATTCTCTTCACTCGCTGATGCTGGAAATACCTTTTGTGGTCGTTGTATAGTATAGAATGGTCTCCATGAGTTTCTTGTTACAGAAGAAAAATGTCTACTGCTCTATTCGAAGGATTTATCGCTATTACTAATAACTACTAATATAATTTAGAAAATCGGATCAAACCCCCCGAATAATAATCGACTAAAAGATGTTCACACTTGATTGATCAACGCTGGCTAGTTTAAAGTGAAGGCACCGAATGTACGAACTAGAGATCCCTAAGATTCCTACGAAAATTACTTATAATAATTGCTTTTTGGATTCCCATTATGCCAACATCCTGGATGATTTTGTTTAAATTATTGTTCTGATACGTTTTGTTCCATAAGATACTCGTATAACAGCACTAGTTTATTGGCTGTTTTTTTTTATTTTTCCCATATCATTATGGAAAACGTCAGCTACAAGATTATTGTTTTCACCACCATTTGCCTTTGGCCCAAGAGCTAAAAAAGACGCATCATTTACAAATTCTAGACCTCTAACCTCCACAAATATTAACTTCAACTAAAATTATTGCTTTCTCAAATAACAAATTTTCAAAATGTTTAGTGGAAATTTGTTTCTGTACTATGTACTTATTTCAGTTATTAAAATGAACATGTTTAAGTTTGTTAAGAAGTCTCCTAGCTTTGTTCCAAATTTCCTTTTATGTCGCCTATATTGCAGCTGCGTCGCCAAGGAATACCCGTGAGTTGGCTTCTCCCGGCTACCAAAAGCATTGCAGATATTTTTGTTATTCGCTTTATAATCAATTAACCGCTTTTCTGGCAGGTGCCAGATATAGATTAACGAAACCACAAACAAGCTAAATTTCTTTTTAAAAATTTTGAGGCAATGATAATTCTTTTTCTATGCACCTTATAATTCATCTTTCTCTCCACCCACTCATTCTTTGTCATATGAGTCTTGTGTTCCCTTTGATTATGTCACTTTCTTATATAACTTAAAAGAAAACTATTATTTTACGCCATTAAAATAAATCAAGAAAATACTCTACCTATTTAAATCCACAAAATGATTTGATGGAGGATATATGATCACCCGTGTATGTGAGTATGACTCTATGACTGTGTACATGATATTCTAAAACGTTTTTAATGGATTTTTTAGAAGTTTGTGAGAGAGGGAGTCTTTGTCCATAGATAAACTGTTTAGATTTTACTTCAATCTACGTCCGAATACACATTCAGGGTTACTTATTCATTTTCTTTAATCAGGATGGTTTTAACCGACGTGTGTGTTGTACGAGAGTTTCTAGTTTTTAAAACTGTTTTCGTAGGGACTAAAGTAATAGAATAAATAAAAAGAAAATTTATATAAACTCGAATACCAGGATTGTCATAGATCAGAGAGAGAGATAGGGAGAGAACGATACGTGCTGCCACGCCCTTCAATGGAGAGAGAGAGACAACAGACACCAGAGCGACCCTTTTTGTCTGAGCTAATGAAACCGTGAAATTAGAAGACGCCGTGGTAGCCAAAAGCCCGCCATCGCAGAAAGCCGCGACAAGCTTGATAGCAGGAAAAGGTTTCAGTGGGAGTCAGACAAAGTTTAGGCTCGCCGGCTTAGAAACCTTCTCGAAATCCTGCTAAGAGGGAGACTACCTTTGCCTGCGATGCATCGGACCCTGGAACATTTCACTTCGGACGGAAGGGAGGAAACCCCATTCGACCCCACTATAAATCCTCTGGCGCCAGAGATGAAAGGTAGTATCCGCCGTCTGCCGGCCCCATCAGTATCCTCTGCCCACCCCCTGTTAGTACGCGCTATTCTCGTCCCGTTGAGGTCTGCACAATTCTCGCAGAACCCCTACAACTCCGGGTATTCTCGTTTAATTCACGTGAGTCTACCTCGTACTCAGTTTCTGCCTGCTCCTCGAAGGCAAGGCTCTCAGTCTCAAATCGTGTTCTACTCGAAAGCAAGATCTAAGTTCATCCCGTTAATAGTCATTGTCAAAAGTCTATTATTTGAATTTTGCGTCAGGGCGAGGAGTACTCCCTCTGACCAAATCTTTGAGGCAACAGCAACGCGCACCTCTCCTGTGCAAGTCCTCTCTCTACTCACCCCCCCCCCCCTCCCCCTACAGTGTAAGCCTCCATCGTCGGCTTCGTATACGCTCAAAGTCATTCGAGCGACCCTCGGCCAATATTGTTTGTTTGTTTGTACGGCGATCGTCCCCACCGAGCCGAGCCCCTTTTTCGCCGCTGGGACTCGTGTACGTCTAATGTGTATATACATAGCCTGTTTTAAAACTCCTTTTAACATTGTAAAAGAATGTTAATATTCTTATCAGTAAAGTTATCTTTGTACCTTCTTTTTCTATTGTCTGGGAACCTCCAAGATAGTGGACTATTTGGCCAACCTACATTTAGTAAATTCGCACTGTGCTTGTATTATAAATCGCCTACGCACATAGCCGTTCGACCTCGGTTGAGAAACGCAGAATGGGTTGACTCAACCCTATTCTATAACAAGGATTCTTTCCTTTTCATTATCGACTGACTAAACGACTCTCCGTCTTACTAAGCATTTTATTCATACTCAGAAAACCAAATCTTTCTATTTACCAATTATATATATATTATCTTACATGTATTTTGTCCCAACACGTTTTCTTTCCATAATTAAATTCAAATTCTTAAATAACGTAGTTTTAAATTGAAACGGAGATTTCTGAAATTAATTTTTATCATTATCTCCGTTTTCCCCTCCGTATGTCCATTTTCTTCAAAACATGGATTAATTAGTAGGGTAAAATTAATCAGTCCTACCTTCGCTCCAACAGGTAAAAGAGAACTTTTAAAATGGCCATTTCTGGGAATTAAAGCATTAATCCATTTTTCTTTTAGGTTTGCACTAGATCTTTTCAAAAAGAAGATTCTTGATGTGAACCTACCATTCACAAATCCTTTCGGAAAAACAACCATGCTCGGATACAACCCGCGGACGAAGGTAAAGAATAAGTTAAATTAGCCTGCATCAAATTGATGTTTTCTTCCATGCTTTCTCTGGTAAATTTTCCTATTCAGTTTTTTATCTTAATTCCTGTTTGTATTTCTATCTTTCTACAGAGCCATTCATACGTAATTAATTTATTATTTTCAAGCTCAGGTTTCCCTGTGTTCCTTCAAATTGCCTATAATATTCAAAATCTAATACAAAACTGGGATTTCTCTTAAAGATTTCTCTAACCTTGGTTTATTAAACATATCCAAAATGTTTTCGCTTATCAGAATCTACAAACATAAATACGATAAACCGTTAGCAATTTGATCTACTAGCATATCTCACTCACATTTAGTCATCCTCTGTTAAGAAATTTGGACAATCCTATGTCCTCAGGCTTTAGATTCTAATGCATTTGAAGGAGTCTGGAACAAAGTTTTGTAAACTTTCTTCTTTTGGCTTTTACACCCATTATATCCTGTCTGATCGCTAGTTTCTTGTCAGGCCGTACTATCAGTAAGTTACATCGTTTATATTTCTTGTGGTTACTCACAGTGCTTTTCTCTTCCCACCCTTTTCCTCCTCTTAACACTCATAAACTCTGTGAAACATTTTAGGACAATTTCGAAAAAAATTGGATTCATATTTGTCACTAATATATCCTTCGGATAATATTTTTAAAATTTTCCTTACAATATTAATTTACTTATCAATAAAATACATAAAATTTACTTAAACCTCTCATGTGTTACATTTTGTTACAATACATTTTGGACCTCTTACGCTTGGCAATCCCTCTTTAAGGAATGTGTCGTACACTCTGTCTTTATGTACAAAGACGGCAACAAATAACAATCCAGGTTCTAGTTATTTCGGAGTCACCGAGCCTGTAAGGTGTATAGTTTCTTCTGAGGAAAATGTACATCAGCAACTTGCCTGTGATGAAGGTCATGGTAAAGATGAACTGCAAGCGGATTCCTCTGATATGAAACGATAGAATAAGATACCAATTGGGATAGAATGACTCTCGAAAGAGGAGAAAGGCAAGATAAAGAGAGACAGATACATCAGCTTCCAATCTTTGAAGAAACATCTATTGAGGAAGTTTCATCCAAGGAGGGTGGCTTTGGCCTCTTTTCCTCTACTCTATTTTTATCAGGTAGACGAAGCAGAAATGTGTGCCAACATAAACCTCAATTTTAGCTAGTCCAGGCATAGAAAAAGAAACATTCATTCTTTTCATTACCAATGATATGTTTCTACATATTCAGAGATAAACAAACAGAAAAGTGAGAGAAATTATTCAAAATCTGAGAGCTAATGCAAAGGATGTGTACACTTAAATGATGGAATATACAGTTATGGACATTCAAGCGTGTCCTGGGCTGATTTTATATAAGAAGCTGCTGGATATAATTTTAGTTCTATCGATAATTTATGGAATACAGTTGATGCGAGTCTAATTTATCTAGCTGTAATGTTAAAGGAACGTTTTTGTTTTTTCCTCAGAACAATAAGGTTCCATAATTACAGTAATCGTCAAAAAGTCTGCAAGAAGATAAGTGAGCTGCAATCAGCAAGATCTGGAATCCATTCAAAGAGAGACTTTCTCAATTTTATATTTCTGATGATACAGAAATTGTGGTTGAACAACTACTTGGCTACCGAGGACGAATTCCGGGCAAGACCTACATTCCAACAAAACCGAGAATATATGGACTGAAATGTTTTTGGTTATGAGAAGCAAAGAATGGTTAGGCACTGATGCAAAGATTTGCACTGGAAAGAAAAGAGAAGGAGTATATCAGAATCTTGCAAAGGATGTTGTATTTGAGTTATACACACCCTACGAAAAAACTGAACGTGACATCATTACATACAACTTCTTTACGCTACATGGTTTAGCTGTTTCATTATTCGAAAAGAATCTTACTTTGTTGGGAACAATCAGGTCAAACAGAAAAGAGATTCCTCAACCAATAAGGGAGATCAAAAGACCAGTGCAATCACGTGTGTTTGCTTTTGATCATCAAAGTAACATCATGTTGGTTTCGTATATTCCGAAGAAAAAAATGTTATTTTACTGTTTTCTTCTCATGCTGGAGATGAGTGTTTGCCTGAGTAAGCAAATAAACCTGTTCTAATGTTAGATTACAATTTCGAAAAAAATAGAAGTTGAGTAATTCGATGAAAACATAGAAAAATTCACATGCAGAAGAAAAACTGTTCGATGGCCTCTGCTAGTATTTTATAATATAATGGATGTACGTGTTCACAATGGCTTTCTTATTTTCCGACAAAGAAATCTACAATATCAAAGGAAGGTATTCCTGAAAAACTAGCTGAAAAATGCTTGTAAGACGAAGTGCAGAAGCCTGATTTCAAAAGTAAAAGCAAAGAATTCGCCAAAAATCAAAAGAAGCTGTGGAGCTTTTAGGATTTCTCCCAATCCAGTTAAAAGCAGCTAATGCCGAACAAACAAGTTCTATACGGGTGGGAAGGTATATGGTATGCAAAAAGGTGTGCAGGGCCTCTTGTGACGAATGTAACAAGAACATTTGGCCTGCACACAGGAGATTGGTAAAGGAGACGAAATGTCCAACTTGCTAAAAAAGGGCGCTCGTGGAATCGGTCTACAGGGGATAACACATTAAAAAACCTAATGCATCTGCTACCGCAAGGTCACTTAGAAAGGCAGAAATAAATATATATATAATGTATATTTTTATAGAAACAATAAGTAAGTATATAATGTATATTTTATATGGAAACAAGCCTGTTACAAAATGTCACATATGAGTCATTGCGCTCCTTGTTTCTCGTGAGTGGTTAAGGGTTAATCAATCATCTATTTATTACCTCATTATGTCCAACCCATATTCATGTTGCTGATTCTACTCATCATAAATCAACCTATTTTCCTTCTTAGTCTACTTATTTTTCACCCAGTTATTCATGCTAAGGCTTGTCTGATGTTTTTTCCTATAAAGTGTTGGGGAGGTGAGTCAAAGATATATCAGCAATAAAACAAACATTTTTCCTCTCTATCTATTTATTATTTTTCATGACTTTTCAGTAACTTTTGATAACAATGAAATTCAACCGCTCACCTCTCTTAAGATTTTGGGTATAGAAATTATATGTAGGATGTCTTGGAAGCATCATATTGCGGGCATGGTGAAATATATCTATAAAATATCTTGTTATAATATTCAGATTTCTCAGGTAATTCGCCTCTGAGCGGCTTTTCAAGGTTAAGGTTGGATTTACTCGTAATCCTTCTTATACGGAAAAGGGTTCTCATGATTGAGTAGACTTAACTCTCAATTTTAACCTTGCTCCCACATAATCATTGAATACACTCTTCTCTCTTGTAATTTAACTCACTCAAACTCACCTCTAGGGTTGATATGCCCTCATTCTTTTACATATGATCTTTTAATCATTGCTCTACCTAATTATAGGATTGTGTACCTGATCCAATCTCCCGTTCATGCAAAATTCACCAAGCTTCCCATTCACATATTTACTGTGTAAAAATAGTGAACTCCAGAATAAACCAGGTTAATAATGTTTCCATTTCCTTCATAGCGAGCATATGGAGCACTTTGTCCACTCTTGTTTTTTTCTGAATCTTACAACAGGCCTCCTTTTAAGAGACAGGTCAGACCTTACCTGAGATGATCAGCTCTAACCCTTTGTTGTTTTTCCATCTTAACTTGTTTCTTTTTCGTGTTTTGTCGCGGGGGGATTTCTTTTCATAGATTCTGAGCTTAATTAAGATATATCTTACTAGTCTCAGTAACTTGATTATTAAAAAAATAACTTCCTTGATAGCATATACGCTGTGTTCATTTCAAAAGTAATAGAAAACATCGAATATAAAGTATTTCGAGCTCGAGCCATGAAATAATTTATTTAGCAACATCAAGAAATTTAACAGAAAAAACAATTAATGATTTGCCGCATCGCTTTTAAAAAGAAAATACAGCTGTCAAACCTTTGCCATAGTTTTCTTTCCACTTGCAGAATCTTTCCAAGAAATCTTAAGTCATTTGTCCTTACATAAAATCTGCAGCTCGTTCTTATTTTTTGAGCTTATTTGTTATAGGCAGCTATTTGATTCTAGCGACAAATGGGAATCCTAGGGCGGATATTCTATGAACGAGAGATCGGATCAGGTACATAGAGCAATGATCAAAAGATCATATGTAAAAGAATGAGGGTGAATCAACCGTACAAGGGAGTTTGAACTATTAATTTGACCTATTCAAACAATTTAATTACTACGATTATGGATGTTTTTATCTTTATCCTGTTGAAAATAAACTACCAACCCAACTTTAGTTTCTTTACTGATGTTAGAACGTTTTTTTAATAAAATAGCCCAATTAATTTCTTTTCTCATTATTTCAACAAATTAAAGTTTTCTTTCATATTAATATTAGAGTACCCACATAGCATTACTTTTCCTCTATTTGAGCTTTAGTATCAATATTGTGTTTTCGGCAAAGATGCTGTTTCAAAATTATTTCTTCCCCATTATCTAATTACGGTGATGATACTCTTTTATTAATGTGAGACTTGTTGCAAACTGTGATATGGCTTGTTGCTATTGCACTTGCTGTGAAAGTCATTTTTTTATAGGAATCATTTCATTCCCGTCTCTGAGAGAGTAAAATCAATCTTTAGCCATACCCTGACTTATTTGCTTCTTCCTTTTGTATGGGATAACTTTGAAATTGTTATAGTGTTAAGAATATTAGTGAGTTATAATCAGGGATACCTTTCCCCTATTGAAACCTTCGAAATATTTAGTGATTCTATATTTGGAGGGGGGATTGTTTAAACTAATTCACGTACACTTCAAACACATTATGCATCTAAGTACTAGTAAACGACCAGTTTCCGTTACTCTGCAGGTTTCACAATGTTATTATTCATTACTCTTTCTCTTTCACTTCTCCACGTTTGTTTCACACTTGCTCTATTCTGGTACTAAACCGTATAGATTGCGCCCGGTATTTGGAAATAAATTGTAATTTGATAAAACAAATTTATTTTAATCGAAAGTAATCGTGTTTTCCTAATCAACTGCTATACAAATCACTACATACGTACAGAAGGCGGTGGGTTTATTTATCGCCGTTGGCAACTGTGATTTTCGCGCATGCCTGTTGTCTGGCGTCGGTTATCAATTCTTCCTCTGATATTAGACTCAGTTTCATTTCGTCTTTAAAGGATTCAATAACATGGCTGAATTCAATAGGCCCAAAATTTTGAAAAAGCAAGCTGTACTGCTTAGCATTCATGCTGGAAGCTCCAATGCATCAATCTCGTAATGATTTTCGATCTGAAGACGATACAGTGGATCAAAAAAGAGCTAGATGAGACAGACGGTGATCACGAGTTTAAGCCGGCTCAAACCCTCCCTTTAAGCTTTCTGATACCAAAGAAAGCTCCAAATTGTCGCAGAGATCCAGACCATCATTGATGACGATTCCATCAAGTCAATGAGATCCATAGCCAGGGCCAAGGGAGTGTCAGAGTCTCTCATCCGCCAGTTCGTGCGTGAGGACATCCACTACTACTCATCCAAGATGAAAAAGGGCCAACCTTTGCTGCAGAATATGAAGGACAAGTGGAAGAGACGTGCCGAAAGTGATGACGTTCAAATTACTTCGCCAACACATGTTGTTTTGTGTTGTCATTAGCGAGGGCCACGTTATGCCCACATTTATCTTACTGTTAGGCTACATGAAGTGCCTGGACCAGCTGGTGTTGCGCTGAATCAAGTGGGTGGCTGTTAGAATGTCGTATGTACTCAAGCGGTACTATCCACCATGCCACGATTTATTTTTCTTAATAACAAGATATAATTGCGTGATTAGTTAAAAATTGTCGCCATTCTAGATGGCTTTATTACACTAATATTTAAAACAAAGTCTTCAGTTCTTCGATGTAATTTTTTATCTATTAGAATCTGAATATACATATATGATATAATGATTCAATCGGGAAGATAATAATTAATAAGTTGTCAACAAATTAATGTCGTTTATAGAAAGAAGACAAATCAATGTTTCTTAAAATTGTGCCAATATGCTGTAAACTGTTTAAAATTATATGTAGCAATGCTTAATGTTTGATAAAGCTTTTAATGCTATTCTTTTATATACTAAAAATGAATATTGCTTCATCTCTAAACTAACCTTATCTAAATGGTAAACTACGGGAACATATAAATGAAGATCTTGAACAAATTGGTCCTTGATTGGTCAAACGAAATGGGGTGGGCGGGTGTCCTCCTACATACTGACACTTGCGCTGCTAACCGTGGAATGTTTATGCCAAGAAAAAAATAATGCATTAGATTAGGAAGTTCTTCCTAATTCTTAATATTAACTGTATCTTTTAAAATGTGAATATAATTTATTCAACTTATTAGAGCATGACTTAAATGGGAACGTTTATTCTGATATGAGGAGGATAAAAAGGCATATCAAAGCAGATATTGTATTAAAGCCGATTGAAATAGTCAAAATGGTACCCACCGGTTATTTAAACGATGGGAGAGCTTTGTACTGAATGATGGTAACTAGCTTGCTGAATAATTAATGTTCTCATATTAAAAGTGATTTTAAAGAAATAATTTTCTTAGCACCCTAATTTTATAAGCCTTTAATCTTTAAAGATAAATTCTTTATTACATTATTAAATCAAGAAACAGGTAGATTGGACTAATCCCCTATTTTGGGGCTAAATTTGTTAGATCATGCGCAGCTAGTGACAGCTGGCAACACGAAAATGGCGTTACATGAAACCACACAACATTCGTGGCTCATTTAATTCTTGTACTCACGTGAAAAGAGATTATTGTCAGTAACTCAAATCTCTCCTAAATTTCTTACTACTTGTACAGTTTTATGTAGTATTTTATCTAAAGTGAGTAGTTGTATGAATGCAATATAGCCTTTTGATATCATTTCTTCAAATTTTGACTAGCGTTTTTAATGGCTGATTGATCAGGATTTTTCTCAACAAAGTTATTTTCCTAACAATATGATAACAATTTCTAAAGCACTAAGAATTTCGCATTTTACATTATAGGAAATATACTCGTGGGATGATGGTAACCAGCTAACGTACCCAATAAAGTACATTGATATTGGTTACAACACACCATTCGACGACCGCGGCAACGAACCCAATTCTAGGAAAAAGCATCTGGATTATGAGACAGATTACTTCGTTGGAGACGTCCCTTCTGCATAGAGTATTCTTTTCTTGTCTTCTTATTGCCATTTTTTGTTTTTTGGGGGTGCTTGTAATAAATACCTGCTTGGGATTGAACCATATTCACACTGTGTATATAATAATAAATAAATGTATCTTGTTCTTCTAAGAACCTCATATCAAGTTTGAATATATACTCTATATTTTTTACCCGAGGAATCCCATAACAATTAAAACAGGTTTTCCTTAAACTATACCTTAAAAAATAGAGTATTGGATGGTAGACGGTAGACATTGTTTAAGGTAATATAGCAAAATTAACAGGAGATCATGGACTCCGGTTAAGATAAAAAAGGAAAAGCAGATTATATAAGAGTAGAAAGGCAATCCCAAACCTTGCAAGAAAAATTGAAAAAACAAAATTTATTAGAAAATATGTATAGAATTTAATTTTGAACCGAATTTTATTTTGTTGTATTGACTTTTCCAAACGATGTTCACACCATTGCAACACGCTCTTATAAGTCTTATTTTCTTGATTGTAAACAATCCAATGGCACTCACTTGAATTCCATTTCTGAGTTAAAACGAATTCTTTGAGGTTTTTCCATTTTGAAGGTAAAGAAAGATGGAAAGTATTAATTCAGGGCGATAGGATGAACGTTTCAGTATTTGTTATTTAACGTCCCGTAAAAAAGATTTTGTGGTTTTTAAAGGATGAGCAGCTTTCTTTCACCTTTTAACAGAGTCGAATTAAAAATTATTCTGTCGAAAGCCTTTGTTTTGTTTGTATTTTGCTCTTAGAATCATAATAGTTGATCAAGCTTTTGTCTCCACTCACGAATTTAGTTGGAATTATTCATTTACCTGGACCAACCCTTCTTGGCACAATCCTTTTCTAAGTAATCTAGCTGGAAGTTTGCTGAGCGCCCTCACATTCGCCATATTGGGAGGAGCAGAAGTACGAGAAACACCAATTCCAAAGGAAGCATCTTCAAAGTCTATTCCGCTCTACGTTACTATTGGAAACTGTAGGGCTTCATTTTTATCCTCATTAATTCAGGTTAACATTTCCTTACTCATGGGGTTATCATCAATTCCCTCTATTTTATTTGATGAAATATTCGGTAATCCAGAATGTTAGTGCCGTTTTCTAAAAATTAAAAACAATATTTATAATAAAATTTAACGATTTATAGTTGCCATTGTATTTATAACCTTTTCTCGCTTTATTGGTTTAAAGCAAACGATATAAAAGTCGGTAATCTTCCGAAACGCGTTCTACCATGTGATTGTGATCTAACAGAATCGAATACGTGATTTAGCCTGAAATTCAAGAGTAAAGCTTTTATTATAGATGCCTGTTAATAAAGGTTTATGCATATATGTATATATACGAATAGAAAAAAATAGATATGTAAATAAATAAATGTTAACAATTGAATTTTTAAGTATTTTTATCGATATAGATGACTATTATCATTGAACAATCCGGTGAGTAATTCGTGAGAATCTTCCCTCATAAACCTTCAGAAAAATTAATCCCTGTGAGTTTTGGCAAAGTCTCTTCGCTGTTGCTCGCAAATTTCTTAACATTTTCGCCTCCAAAAGTGAGAGTTAATTTGATTGTGACCTTTGAAAATTGTGTTAAAGAATCCTTTCTGTTAATTAATTGTACATGAGAAAATCGATGATCATTTAAATTGGAATAAACCTCATTCATTCGAACAGATTACTGACACTGTCCCGCACTCTCCAATGATAATGGAGAATAGTTTATTCGTGTCACGACGATCAATATAGAAATAGTAACAACCAAGCTACCCTTTGTATTCCGAAATTCTGTTACAATGTTTTCTTTTATTTTTGACTACCGCGTCACTCTCTATTGAATCCGTTTGGGAGAT
Source organism: Ceratothoa steindachneri (assembly GCA_963969495.1). Taxonomy (NCBI): domain Eukaryota; kingdom Metazoa; phylum Arthropoda; class Malacostraca; order Isopoda; family Cymothoidae; genus Ceratothoa; species Ceratothoa steindachneri. The sequence continues at coordinate 126,767,814 of OZ018328.1, read as the reverse complement.
TCACTTAAAAAAAGGCGAGTTTTTTATTTCCTCTTCCCAGCCCAATCCGGCATCAGTAATTTAATGAGATCTGAAACCTTGCCAACTATTTGAGATTAGTACAAACTTCTCTGCTCATATTATAGCTATCATTCATCGTGGAATGAGATTGTCCGGTCATAATTCCATCATATTTAATAGTGGATTTACTCAAGAAAGAATACACTATGTAAAATCTGACGAAAAGGTTGTAATTCATCTTGTTCTTTAGAACTAAATAATGAAAATGGGGCTTCCAGTCTGCTTACTTTTCATAATTTGCAATCATTTTATTTGAAATCTATACATACAAAAATATTAGCCTTATTTTTATGTTTTTTACTTTGCATAATACTTGCGTACTTAGCATAATTTTTACAATATTTTAAGAATCCTCCAACAGATCCGTTTTTGAAGATTTGCGACTGCCGGATCTTCATTAAAAATAGGACAAAAAATTGTTCCTGGGTACACACTATAAGAATATATAAATCTCTTTTTGAATAAAAAAATGCTAATCCGAATAAATAGAACACATAATGGAACGTAAGTTTTATGGTAGACTGCATAATGTATTAAAATATAAAATTCTTCGAAAATCGAAAACCAAGAATTGATATGCAAATAATTTTAAATCAACAAAACACCTGCCTTTAATGACTAACGGAAATAAAGTAGCGAATTTTGACAGAAACGAGCAGGTTATAACTTTTTTTACAGAGTAGCGAAGGCTTAACGAGGCGACTCTAGTTCTCATTTTTCGCTCATTAAAGAGAGGGGCGTTGGTAGTTCAGAATGATTTCCATACCAATTCTTCTCATTTCCGAAGAAATTTATTTTATATTTTTAAACCTATAAAATGAAAAAGGTTTAAGAACAAAATGGTAACTATATAATTGATTAAATATATTAAAAAAAAAAATTCCAAAGGGGCACCAACTTTTGGCACCCCTGAATATAAAGAGAGGTTTTTCTTATCAGATGTCCATTAACTAAATGCTCTCCAATTAAGTGATCCTAAAATCATTCTTTTCTTTGCACTCGAAACTTAAAATTACATTGCCCTAAAGAGAAAGGCATCTCTTTCCTTTTTATTCATGCACTTTCAAAAACACTAATTTGAATGCAAGTAATAGTCTCAAGTCCGATTTAAACCTTAATCTTTAGAAATTATTTTGAGAATTAGGTAATGATTACAAGTTTGCTTCAACTTTGAAGATTCCTTGCGCATCAGACAAATGTTTATTTATCATTCGAAAATAGTAACATTATCCAAATAATGTCATATGAAGTAATCATATAATTTTTTCCCCCCATCTATTAAGACGATTAAACTTCACAATTATGTATTTTTCTTCAAGGTTAGATATTTTATCATTAATCACGTATTGATTTTCTAAATTGGAAGATATTGATATCTGAATACTTTCTTACGTGCTTCCGTATATTATACATACTATTTGATTATGTGAGAGAAGGTGACATATATGGATTTTATACGTAGTGTTAGATATTAAATCGAGGAAAATGAATTGAGGCTGAGTCGTGTACAGCAATCCGTTTTTTATTCATATATTTTCCTTCCCTCAAAATTATAACCTTTATTTGAAGGATTAGTTAAAATAATAATGTGGTATTAATCGCGAGCGGTATAAACGGGACACAAGATTTTTTCCATACAATTAAGGGATCTTTTGGAATATTTTATTCAAATTTTTCGAGTGAGTAATTATTATATATCCCTGACATTAGACAATGCCCTTACGATTGCCCACAAATTCACGATTTGCATCATGAATCTAAAAATATAGATTACATTTATGTTTGTAACAATAATGACGTGATTATTAATTATATTTAATGTTTTTATAGATAATAAAAGGAAAATAAATTACTGTGATCGTTTATCAGAGATATTAGGATGATATTTTTTAAAGAGGATGATTTCAATCGATATCCTATTTCAAAGGAGTTTGAATAAATGTCTAATCCTTTTAATCTTGCCTAATGTTAAAACTATAATAGAAACATTTGCTTTCTAGATCTAGCAATATAATAATTAGACAAGGAAAAAGAGAAGCGTATTTTCATGCGTAAAGAAGAGTTTCATTCAGTATCAAATTTGGTGACATTTAAATAACGTTCAATCTTTCAAATTCGTGTAAACGAAACACGGACCATGCCAGTGGTTAATTCCTTCAGTGTCTATTTTTCGGTTTGTTTATCAATTTCACACAATTTCTATTTGAATTTTAATATATTTTTTTCTATTATATATTTTATATAGCCTATAAGAGTTTAATTGATATATATATATATATATATATATATATATATATATATATATATATATATATATATTATTAAATGATTATCATGTCCATAAAATTTCTTTCATAACAACAGTGGTAAACCAAGTTAAAATGGCGCCTCACTACAGTAGTTTTATTGGGGCATTAAGTAGAACTGCCTGTAAACTCTAAGGAACTTGTACACTATTAGGGCAGAGCCCTTTGTATCACTACGTCATAATCTTTTCAAATTAAGTCCATGACGCCAAAACAACCACACATCCTCACGTGCATACTTACTCACAAAGAGAATTGCCCTGGGTGGGGAACATACGAATCTTACTGGTGACCAGTCGTCAACGTGACTATGCTCACGAATTCTTTCGAACGACATTGATAAACTTGCTTAATTATCTCTAGAACCTTTCTCCATTTTCTATGTATACATTATTTTCATCTCATAAAACTGAACCTTTTCAAAAATATTCTTTTAGAATTTAAGCAAAAAAAAAGAAAGATAAATTAAAGTGTATTTTGAAACGTTATTTAATCTCGCCTTTTCACACAAAAATATAAATTACAGATATTTTGAGTGGTTAGGCGTGGAAGTAATTTTAGCTGCATGGTTTCTACTCCTCTTTAGTGAGCAATCTTGACTCTTTATCTTTTTTAATTAAAAAACAATGGCCACGAACAAAGCATTTGATTGTTGGTGATTAAATAAAATCTGGACAAGATAACCAAAGAATGCAGAGCAGAATTTAAGGAGGAAATGGATAGAAAACTGTTTGAAGTCCCTGTATTGAATTCAGTAAACACAATTTGAAAAAAATAAATTGAAAAACTACTTCCTGATGCAAGAAATCATAATTTTGATCACTCTATATATCAAGAATATTCAGAGGTATAAGCCATAATTTATGGTTACTAACCTAACCTACTATATTTAGAAAAAAAACTTTTAAATCTGCCAGTTTACTAGAGACTGCTGGGTGTGTCCAAGTAACCCATCCCTGATACGATTCAACTTCTATACACCTCGAAATTTGTTTGTGAAATTTATTGTGATTAAATTTGGGTAAAAAGAGTTGGTCGATCAACATAAAATTATGAAGTCTAAAAATAGTAAAGAGAAGCAAATCCTGTCAATTTAAAAGCTAGTGAAAAGGTGAGATAATGGGTTTGAAATTCCATTTAATTTACCTTCAAATTTGTAAATTACCCTAAATTCCAAGCGTTTTAATAAGAAATGTTAAGAAAAGCGGGTCCAATTTTATCATGCCAAAGATAATGAACTCGAAATTATTTATGGTAATAAGAGCGAAAATAAAATCATTGGGTAGTAATTTGCACAAAGAACTGAAGACATTTGGCGAAATTATAAGCATTAAACCCAAATTCCACTAATTTTTTGTTCAAAACGTTCTTAAATATTCCTAAGAAGAAAATAATAGTCATATATCATAAATATCATTCAAGCTGTGCATACAAAGGATTATATACAGTTTTATCCGATGAATAACAATTGTTCGAGAAAACCAAATACATGGTATCCTTAAACTTTAAACACATAGGAAATACCTCAATGCTCTCTTCGTTCACCAGGCTTTACTCCTCTTGAATTTCTTTTCTTGGCTATGCTTAAGAAGAAGGTGTAGTCAATGAAAAGTAAAGAAAGGAGACACCTGAATAAACAGCGCATCCTAAATGAATGTACTCAACTTGACGGAAATTTGGAGTTAATGTATTTGGTTCATCGGGTGAATCTCGCAAAGAACTTTGCATCACAATGATGGAAATCACATTAAAGAGGTCATTTAGTAATATTTCGATTTAATAAAATTTAGTTTAATTTTTTACTGGCAATATGCATTTATCCTATGTGTGTAGACTTTAAGGACACTGTATAATAAATCCTCACTGGAGGAATGTCCCGTATATGTTGGGTTTAGCCTACTCAAAGTGTTAGGTAGAAAGCCTTCCTCGTGCAGATACATCAAACATAAAATACCATTTGCCTTTAATCTCAGCTGGCAACTTTCTTTACAATAGTGTAAGTGTTAAAAAAAATATTATTGTGGTCTACAAGACATTAGGGAGAAACTTGTTCAAAGTTCTAAAGTGAATATGGAAAAATAAAGGCTTTTTCTGTTATTCAACAATCCTCACATATAAGTCATCGAGGAGGCTATCAACATTATGCAGTTGTTTCAATAATGTGTTTATTTTCGCAGATGAAAAAATCGACATACATAACTGAATAGGTCTCTATAGTGGAATCCACTTTAGGAGATATAAAAGGCAGCCTCTCAGCACTCTCTGGGGCATTCGATCTAAAGGGACCTTACCTATCCAATTCCATTTTCTTACTTTGTGTCAGGTAAAATAAAAGTTTGGCGTTTTTAGAAAATAAAATTCTACGGTTTCTCTATAAGGAATCATCTTAGCAATCTGAAAAGGAAAGATTATAAAGAGGAAGAAGATATGATATTGGAGCCACACATATCTCGCGAAATTTCGCTGGCGACATCTGCAAAATACTTCATATACATTTGAAAAAGTAATGAAAATAGAACTATTTTACCTCCTTCATAATCATATAAACTGACCTTAACAAATTTTACTTTTATTTGTCTAAATTTTGAATAAAAATTAATTAGTTAGGGAATGCAAAAAACTATCTGTGTCATAGCAATTGGCAAGTAATGTGATATGATATGCTCGTTTCTTTCGTTATAGGTTTCTCTTTTATGCGTTTACTTAAAGAGGGAAAACAAACATCAAATGAAAGAGAGCCAAAATGAAAAGGTTGAAAATTCACAAAATAACGACAAGGGTAGAATGTCTAGTGATATTAATCAGGATAGAGGCAGGAGGCGGTTTTTGGCAAACCTTTCAGTCTATGAGTATTTATAGTTACTAGAAAAGTTGCTTACGTCGTCTTTTAATTGAGAGAGTAATCTGATTTGACATTGTGGAGAGGTGTGCAGTTTTGCGTTGTCATAATGATGAAGTTGGGGAGTGTTGGTTCCTGATTGACACATTGCATTAGTCACTTAAACTTGCAAGGCTTAGTAATTCCAGGGTCACTAAGATTCTAATGCCACTCTTACATGGTCACCAGTTTTGTAGGATAACTCCCTGGCCACCAGGTTTGTAGGTTATCTCCAAACTCAATGGGAATCTTATGACTGGCGGAGGGCAGGATTTGTCCGCGAAATATTTTTAGTGAGTTCAGCCACATATTTCTTGAAAAACTACCTGTGACATAAAATAAAACGGCTCACTCTATATAAAATTTATTATAAAAATAACGTTTTCTTTTTTGTAACTATTGATGACAGTTGACTTTCAACGTGGATGAATAATGACTGGAGTTAAATAGGATAAACTTGATTGTATTGATCTTGAACAAACCATTGATGATGAATGCTCGAGTTTGACTACGTTTTTAATTCGATTCGAAGTCTCTTTTTGCTCGATGAGATGTAACTAGATACGAGAAGATAAAAAAAAAACATTAGCAAAAACGGGATGAGAAAGGAAAGTCGATTAAAATCTCTGAACTTAATCCTTGAATCTCTACTCCTTCGATTCTACAGGCAGTTATATATAAAGGTATTAAATTGAGTCTTTGTGACCTTTATTCCTTAAGTGAACAAGTAAGGGGTTGGATAACTTACTTATGCAAATTTTTGTTTGACTAAGCTGAATGGAGGAGAAAGAGATTTACTTCAGAAAAAAGCATTCATGTGATTCCATAAGGGTTTTTTAAAGACTTTTGCATTTACATTGAATGTGGGGTATACCGGCGGTGGGATATATTAAATAAATGGCCTAAGCATCCCTCGTTTTTATCTGATGCTTTTCTATTTTTGCTCTCACGTTAGAGTTAGAAAAAATTATATTGAATGTCAAGTGATTTTTTACATATATATTAAGCAGTTTTCATTAAAGAGCTTCGTATATTTTACTTTTAGTAATTTCTTTTTACAGCTCTTCACCTTTATTATTACTTTTTTGTTTTCTTTCAGGAGGTTAAAAATTATTGGACGAAAATCTTCAACTCTAAAACGAAGTCAAGAAGGGGTTAAGCTAGAATAGAATTCAGACCAAATTTTCAGTCTAGACACTCATCCTGGGCCGGGGTCTTCTCTCTGTTGAGTTCAAGAGCAGAATAATTTTGGGATCTTAAAGTTCTTAAAGTATAGCAACCAATAAATGTAATAGTAGGTTTTATAGGATATTGTAAAAATTTTAATTTTGTGCAAAGGGGGAGGAGGCTAGAGATAGCATTACGGTATGTCACAATTCTCCAGAAGACTATTAGTTTTTCTTTTTTCACTTCATCTTTCATTCTACTTTAGTTTTAATGGTTTATTGCACTTCTTTCAGCCAAGCTTTCGTCTTTATATCTTTGTACAGTTCCGCACCCACAAATCCCTCCTCATTTTAGCCAAACTCAGTAACGCACACAATTGATGCAGGTCACTAGTGCTCCACCACCATTCGTGCGGGCGAGACCTCTTTCAATGGAGAAGCTGCAGGTTACAAAAGCAACAATAATGAAGGGGGGCTTCGTGCGTCCATCAAAATCACCTTGGGCGTTGCCGATTCACATGGTACCGAAGGAGTAGGCTGGTGAGTACAGGGTGGTCGGCGATTTCCGAACGATCAATGCAATCACTAAGCCATACAGGCATCTATTGCACGAATTCACAGTGTGTAGAACTACCAACATAAAATTGATTTTGTCAAGGTTGCGTCAAGTTCCTGCCTACCATCGAAACCCTATGAACCCGGCAGAAATAGAGAAGAATGCAGTGATAACGCTGTTTGGATTATGGGAGTTCCTCTAACCTCCCATTCGGCCTCAGGAATGCAAGTTGCACATTCCAACGATACATAGATAACCTGTTTGGAGGATTAGTGTTCGTTTATGTATATATAGACAACAAGCTGATATTTTCGGACAATATGGACGACAACTTGAAGCATTATGATCAAGTATTCAAAATCCTGGTTGAAAACGGTCTGAAGATATTCCTGGAGAAATGCGAGGTTGCAAGGAATTTGCCCACCGGTCAAGAAAATGAAGGAAATTGGAGACATGCCCTTCCTAAAGGACTAAAAATAACTACGACGATATTTAGGCATATGAGATACTATCGGAGGATGATTCCTAATTTTGTCACAATTGCAGCCCCATTGACCGAGCCTGCACGCCAGCAACCAAAGGCTCGTGAGCTCTAGTGGAATTATGAGGCATGAGGAGCATTTGAAAATACTGAATCTGCTTTAATTGGATTCGTTAAACTCTGTCACCCGCTGCCCCAATGATTAACCTTACCAGCTAGTGACGGATTGCTCCCAGTACGCGACAGGTGCTGCCCTGCACCAAATCATAGCCGGATCGCCATGACCCGTTACATTCTTTTCGAGCAAGCTAAACCGGACACAACAAGCATATTCAACCCACGACAGATAGCTACTAGCGTCGCATCTTCCTATTATCCAATTTAGGCACTTGATTAAAGATCGCTATTTATAACATGTGCACGGATCAGAAGACATTTTTATCGGCTTTTCATCACTATTAAGTGCAAAAACGAACAGTGAGCAACGCCTTTAGACAGCTATTTTGGAATATATCAGCCATATCACCTACTTGCTTTATCAGCACAACTTAGTCACTGACTGCCTTTCGAGGAACGTCAATTCGGTCCAAATTGACTCATGCAACCTCCAAGCTTTGGTGGGAGCGCAAGATGATGTACAAGAAACGAAGGAATTTCACTCGCAATTATAATCTTACCCTTTTCCCGTGAAAGCTTAACTATTGTGTAAAGTAACATCAAGATATCCACAACAATTTGTCCCTATGGCATGCAGAAGGACTATAATCAATCAGTTAGATAATCTGTCACATTTTGGGGTCAAGGCATCACTTTGTCTTATCAAATCTTAATATTTCTGGCGTAATATGGACAGGGATATTCGCTGCTAGACAATGGAGTGCCTTTTATTTCAATCTTCAAAGATTAGTCGCCACACGAAATTGCCGACCCTGCCCATTGATATTCCATCTTCAATGTTTGAAACAGTGCATATTGATATAGTTGGACCACTTTCACAGTGTACACTACCTGGGTAGTCCTACCCCTCGCACAATTGGTATTTACTATCGTACATCAACCGAGCTATGGGATGGATTAAAGCGTTACCGATTTCTGACCTAAGTGCCGGAACGGTAGCATTGGGTTTCCTAGACGGGTGGATTTCCAGATTTGGAGTCCCACTTTATATATTGACCGACAGATGAGCCCAATTCGAATACGAACTATTCAAGGAACTGTTTGCCCTTGTTGGTTTTCATCTTCTCCTCATCACAGCGTACTGCTCGTTCACGAACGGGATGGTGAAAAGATCACACACGACTTTGAAGTGCTCCATAATGGCCTGTCGACAAGGCTGGCTGGTGGCACTGCAATTATCCTTTTGTACATTCGCTCCTTGACTAATTACTCGAGATTTTTTCCTTTTACGGTAGTTACGGGAACTACACTCTTGTGCCTGAGACTCTTAGTTTGTTCATCGTCATCAAAGACCGATTCAAAGTTTATTACATAATTAGTTTTAACTATGGCACAAGTTGATTTCACGCAGGCATCCCTAGGGCACTTACACTCACTTAGGGCCCAAGCCTTTCGTACCCAAAGATTTACGTGAGGCAACTCATGTGTGGGTCCGAATAGACTTCGTACGCAAAACACTGTAAGCGCCATATGCTGGCCGTTTACCGGTGATCGAGCGCGACGGCAAGGTTTACAAATTGTAATTCCTCGATGGCAAGAGGGACACTATCTCAGTGGGCAGACTGAAACCGGCGAGGATTCCTCTCTCGCATTGTGATAACGTGCCGGGTAATCAGCAATGCCCGAAAACTCAGGCAGAGAAGAAGAGGAGGGCTGTATGTACTTCACCTCGTGGAGTGCATAAGATAGAAGACAATGATGCAAAAGGAGGTCGTTGAGACACCTTTTAAGGAATCAGAAAGAATAACGACAGGCCAGACGTCTTCATTAGCTCCACGAGTCATATTTGCCAGGAAACCCCTCATTTCTATATTTTTTAATCCTTCTGTAGGCATTATATTGCAACGGCATATTACAATGTATATACGAGGGGCAGTCAATAAGTTTTTCAATTCGGATATAAGGAAATGAGATAACAGGAAAGGTGTTTTATTATTTTTTAATATAACTACCCTCAACTTCAATGCACTTGCGCCACTTGTCACTGAGGCTTCGAATTGACGACAACCACAAATGTCCCGACTGCTGTTCAATCCACTTCTGGACGGCGAGCTGGACATCTTTATAGTCCCCAAACCGGCGTTCACGCAGTGCAGCCTTGAGCTGGCGGAATAATAAGTAGTCGCTAAGAGCAAAATCTGGACTGTAGGGGGGATGGTTTTGCTCCTCGAATCCGCACTCACGCAGGGCAGCTTGTGCAACTCTGTCCTTGTGGACTTTGACGACGTTGAAGTCGATCATAGGGCGTGAGGTTTCGCGAAGTTTCTAGGGACCAAACGGGCAGATACCTTGGTCATGGCTAAATTGTCGTGCATGATGTTCATAACACTTTGATGTGATATTCCAAGTTCTCGCTCGATTTCTTCGTCCTTCACCCGTCGCGTTTGGAGGATGATCCTCTACACAGGAGCCACATTGTACTCGTTGGTCATGTCTGAGGGGCGTCCTGGACGGGGGTCATATTCAAGGGACTCACGATCATGGCGAAACTTCCTATTCCAGCGAGCAATGGTTGCATAGGAATGGGCAGGGTCGGTTTAAAATGCAACCATGCGTTCATTGATCTCTTTTGCATTCTTGCCTTCCTTGGTCAAAAATTTGATCACTGCGCGGTGCTCAACCTTTTCCATTGTTGAGAAATTGTGACTGACAATATGCGATCAGCTACTGCTTCTTAAATAGAGGAGGCAGGTGCGTGCATCTGCAGGGCCTAACTTGTCGTAACTTGTTTTTACCCCACCCCCCACAAACAGCCATCCCCTCTCCTCTGCTTGGCCCTACCGATTCGCAAAACTTATTGACCGCCCCTCGTATCACCATCATCCTCTTAATTCTGATTCATTTACCATATTATCTTTAGCCTTAACTTTCCTCGATTTGAAAATCTCAGAGTCACTGTAGATCAATAAAATAAATCTAAAGCTAAATAATTACTCCTCCTCAATTAAACTATTCACTTTATAACCAACCAACAATTCAATAGATTAACTAGCCAACCGACCAACCAAACAAATCTTATAAGTAGTTTTTATATCTTTAGTTAGTTGATTTCGCAACTCTCACGATAAAGGTTAGTCCCTCTGTTTAATTTATTCTAATTTGTTTTCGTTTTTTTTATAATTTAATATAATAGGTTATTTTATTTTTTACTTAAATTACTTTTAATATTTGATATTCAAATCATTTTATGTTATAACTTCACTTCTTTATATTATTTTTTTAAATTACACTGGATAAAATTAATAATTCTATATAGTTTTTGTGATTTCACTTTATTCTCAATAAGTGTCAATTTTATTAGTTAAACCCGTTTTCAGTCGCTTTTTTAGCCATTATTTAATGCATTCTTTTAATGGACAATCTTTAATATTTCCTCCCCTTCTCAGTAGTCGATACAGTCGCTGAAGATGGTCCTAGTGAAGGTCCGAAACGTCCGACCAATAAATGATTAGTGTAATCACCTGGGTCTTCATATTCCTAATATATATACGAGGGTCTGTCAATAAGTTTTGCGAATCGGTAAGGCAAAACAGAGGAAGGGGTAAGGCTGTTTGTAAGGGTGTTAGGGCAAGTTATGACAAGTCAAGACCTGCAGCCGCACACTCCTGCCTCGTCTATTTAAGAAGCAGTAGCTGATCGCAGATCGTCAGTCACAAATCTTTCAACAATGGAGAAAGTTGAGCAACGCGCATTGATCAAATGTTGGACCAAGGAAGGCAAGAATGCAAAAGAGATCCATAAACGCATGGTTGTAGTGTACATCGATACCACTCCTTCCTATGCAACTAAATGTTGAGTTCCGCCATGGTTGTGAGTCCCTTGAAGATGACCCCCATCTAGGAGGCCCGTCAGACGTTACCAACGAGGACAATGTGGCCCGTGTGGAGATTATCATTCTCGAAAATCGACGGCTGAATGTCGAAAAAATCGAGCGAGAACTTGAAATATCACATGGAAGTGTTATGAACATCATGCACGACAATTTAGCCATGACCAAGGTCTCTGCCCGTTGGGTCTCTAGAAACCTCACTCCCCATGATCGAGTTCAAAGTCGTCCAAATCCAAAAGGCCAGAGTTGCACATGCTGCCCTGCGCAAGTGAGGATTCGATGCAATCAAGATCTGGCCCCTAGCGACTACATATTATTCCACCAGCTCAAGGCTGCACTGCCTGGACGCCGGTTTGGAGATGATAAAGATGTCCAGCTCACCGTCCAGGAGTGGATTGTACAGCAGTCAGGAGATTTCTGGTTGTCGGGAATTCGAAGCCTCAGGGACAAGTGGCGCAAGTGCATTGAAGTCGAGGGTAGATATATTTAAAAATAATGACACACTTTTACTTATATTTCGTTTCCTTATATCTGAATTGCAAAAATTATTGACCGCCCCTCGTGTATATATATATATATATATATATATATATATATATATATATATATATATATATATATATATATATATATATATATATATATATATATATATATATATATATATATATATATATATATATATATATATATATATATATATATATATACATATAATTAATATAAATATACACACATATGAAAATATATATATATAATATAATTAATGTCTTTTTCTAATATGTTGTTAATATGTTAAAACTTCTTAATTTTTTTACTAAATGATGTGTACTTAATAAATTATTATTTTCTATAAAATCAGAATTAAACCATATTTATTCAAATTTAGTCTAAATTCATTACTATTGGGAATCCAATATCGTCTTAAATTAGAATATAACTTAAATGTAAAGAACTTACAGAATTGCAGAGAGAACAAATCTAACTTATCCCTGAGTTATCACAAGTAGGAATTGCCAAAAAAGGAAACGTTCGAGATGTGCTGTCTAAACTACTATAAAAAATAGCAAGTAACCGACAGCTATGTATCAATGAATTAAAGTGCCCAAACCACTAAGAACACTTAGAGAAGACAGAGCTATCCTTCAAGATTTAATACCCAATCACAAGAAAACGTGTTATTCACTTGCCAGGAGTTCAATAGAACTTCAACTTCGAAAATATCACCCACATCAGTAAGTAGGAGACTTAAATATAAGAGGCTAAAAATATGTAAGGTTAAAAAGAAGATATATGAAGTCAACAGAAACAAAGGTCTTCCTTGAGACAATGATCGCAAAAATTGGAGACATGAATCATGGTATGAAGTTAAGTGGTCTGAGCAAATTATTCAGCAGGTACGAGTATGTAAGAAAGATTATTGTATTGTTGTGTTACAATTAATTTATGTAATTCCATTTGAAAATTTGAAGATTTTCACCAGTTTTAGGATTACTTTGTGAGATGAAGAGTTGGAGAAGCTTTACGCCTTGCTTGTGTGGTGCCAGCATGAGGTGCTTGTACCGTGGTATGGGTCTGCATGATTTCAGCATGGCTTGAAATATAATTTTATGCTAGGAGTAAACGAGACCGCACCTATTGATTGGTCACCAAAGAGCTTATGCTTAAATCTAATAGAACACTTATTGGGAGTGCTCTAAAAAGCAAAACTAAGTACCACAAGAGCATTGTAAATGAAAGATGAGGAACTAAGTTCTCTTGGCCTAAAACATAAATAAAGAGAGGTACAATAAGAAGGAGCTCAGATATCTGCGATGGTATAATAATATGTACAATGTATGCTTCCTCAAATGTATAAAATAAATACAGTGCATAAATAGGTCACATAATAAATAAATACAGTGCACAAATAGGTCACATATATCACAGGATTAAACCACCACTACAACACGTCGTTATAAAATAAGCACTACTACTCCGGACAATGGGTATAGGAATATACCCCCTTCTTAAGTCATTTATAAATAACTGAGGTCTATATAACGAGAACCTAAGAATGTGGCAAAAAATTAAAAGAAATATTACAAATACCTTTCACGGAAGTAGTGAGACAATACACAGAGGGTGGTTGTCCGGATACAGGTAAGCGTCGTAACGAGACCAGATGTATCCGAGTTCCCGGTGAGAGCGAGAGAGACAGTAAATCGTGACCTTGCAATCGATGGAGAAATAGAAGTAAAAGCGACAAGTAGTGGAAGGGGGGTATGCTAAAGCTCTGCAGGTAAGAAGAGGTACCAGTGGTACGAACTCCTGATCGGCTCTCCTTCTTTGAGTCAGAGGGTCCTATTTATAACATTCGCCGTGAGTGTTAACCTGACTAAATTCATGCTGGCTTTCAACAAGCTGGCTCACGCTTCCCAGCCACTACGACGTAATTTCCTATTGCGTCGTAAACCACATAGTAGCTTATCCTTGCCACACAACGGAGCAAGAATCTACTATGAGTAGATTAAAACATTAATACAACATAATAACATAAAAAGGCAAAAGGAAAAAAAACCCGGAAACCAACAGGAATAATTAACTAGGGGACCTGCTCAAGAGGTCGGTATCAAAGTTTTTTTTTCCAGCAATGTGTACAAATCTAAACTTGTAAGCCTGAAGGGATAAAGCCAAACGAAGTATATGATTTGTCATTTTTACTTTTAAAAGAGCTTTACTACAAAAGAGGCTTGTGGTCAACTACCAGAGCAAATTCTTTAACGCGGAGATAGAAATCAAACCTAGTGATGGAAAAAACAACTGCAAGACATTAGCTCTCGATGGTGGAGTACCACTTCTCCCATTCAAAAGGTTTCCTACTGGCATAGGCGACAAGACGTGGTCATTCTTCTCGAAAGTGTAAGATAACAGCTCCCAATCCATGAGAAGAAGATTACATTGGGATCAGGCAACTGTAAAACAAGCTTCAAGGATATGACAGATTTGAGATGGCAGAAGCGCTCAAAGCGATTTTCGTCTAGGTGATAGGTTCCGGGCTAGACTTACTTAGCATGTCAGACAACGAGTCCGTGTAGTCAGAAGCTCACAAGATAGATATTTTGTAAAAGGAGAATAGTTGAAGAAATTTTCTTAGCAATTTCGTACTCGTGGGTGGAGATATGCTTGTTATAGCCAAAGTAATGGAAGGAGTTAACCCCAAACTACCACTTAGATGGTTTAAAAGTGGTGATCCCCTAGTTTTTCCAAGACATGGTTGGGAGCTTCAAGATGTTCATCCTAGCACGCAGCCAACACGGAGATGTTATCAAAGTAGAACCATACGTTAGGTATTCCAGCTAAAACAAGTCTCATCAAGCGGATTGCATGGGACAGAACTCCATCAGACCTAGATGAATAGGAAATTCGGTCAAAACTTTTTTTATCGGAAAAAGGTACCTGGTAGTAATCTGAGCAGAGGTCATGTTCACTAAAGTACTTTGCATCAGAAAACTTGTGAAGATCTTGTTTCATGCTGCAAGTAGGTTCTGCATGGAACACGGTGACAGAATTCAGTTGGCGATAATCAATGGCCATTCTGTAAGAACCATCAGTTTTCCTTACCATGACGGAGGGTAAAAAATGAGGAGAGAAGGATAATCTGATAATCCCTTGTTGAAAGAGGGCCTCGACCTTCATCTCGACGACAGGCTTAAGGTGAATAGGCACTGGATATCTCTTGGCATGTACCCTGACGGTAGTTGTTAAATTAATTTAATGGACTGTAATGGAGTCTTATCCTTGTATTAGACTGTTCAATATCAGGACTATGCTTTCACACCTTGTTTTACTAGGACGTTTATGAGATGAGTTTTTGTTTAGAGGAGAAAGCTGCCAATACTCTTTGTTTGTGCTTGAGATACTTAATAATCTCTTTGGCTTGTGTATCTAAATTCCTAGGGGTGTGTGTAGCACAACTTCCAACTGTTATGTGAGGAAAATCTTCATTGATAAGCTTTCAAGCATCTTTCATGTTGGCTGTATTCCCTCTAACAACGGCAAATTACCTTTGACGGCTGACTTGTTCAATAACAGAAATAATGTCACTAGTAATGTACTTTTTGATGTGTTGTTTATCATGCCGTCAGTGATTCTCGAGAAAAACTGGCTGAGGAGTTGATATTATATAATTTATTATCGATTCTTCCCGCATATTTAACCAGCCATCTGATACTGCACTAAAGAAAGACAGTCAGCATTCCAAATCACTTCTGTGCTCAATCTTGAACACAATTGTATTCTGAATCTAGAAGATGAGTACATAAACTGCTCTTTCTAGACTTTCGTCCATTTTCTTTTCAATACTAATCATTCATTCAAAGAATCCTTTCACATTTCCTTGGTAATTACCGAATAATGAGATGCTGGGTTGATGAACATTTGCTACTGGTAAGCTTAATGTTGGTTGTTGGGTTGCTTTGGCACAATCGACATGCGAATCTGGTTGGTTTCCTTGTTTCTGTTTTAAACATTTATCTAAATGTGCTGCTAGCTTTGTAACATTTTTTAGTATACTACGCTGAGCAATGCTTACAGAGATAAACAGTTTTTCCTTTTTTATTTAACTCAGCGTAATGCTTTCATACATCACTCTTCCAGCCGTGGCAATATGAAAAAAGAAAATCTTAGATTAGTGACTAACTATAGCTGATAAATATTTGTGACTTCTCCTCTGTAATTGTTTATTGTATGGTAAAAAAGACAATCGAAGAAAAAAATAACATTTTCCCTGGCAAGCCTGATTTGCGAGATCTCATGAATTGTCTATAGTTTAAGACAGTAAATCTTAACTCAAATTCATGATATATACTTCACAAGCCAAACTTTGAGTATCATAACCTAAGTTCCCCAAAAGTTTATCTCCCAATATAATTTCGTGATGATGTCATTGACCACCTCACAAAACATCTGCGGAATTAGCTAAAGCTAGTGTGTAGGTATGTGTTGCAGTAGGCTAATTAATGCAAAAACTATTCATATCCTTTCAGTACTCAGCATTTAAATTGTTAATGGTACAAATAACCTTAAAAATAATACTTTTAATATGTGAATTACATCTTTAAAATACAATGCAAATTTGACAGTTATGTAATAATTCAGCTTACATTAATGATATGCAGTCAGTGAGAAGGATGAAGAGGTGAGCAGGGACGGGGAGTGACCAACGTTTCTGGCTATAGTGGATTACGGAGTGAGCCACTGGCACAGTGAGACAGTTAGTGAGGAGTAGGACGCGTTCAGTCCTGTCATTGTCCTAAGAGTCTCGTTCAATACACGTCCATGTACTGTACTAACTGACGTTGAAGTCACTTATTTTCGACAGATTTTCTTAGAGATTGTCTCGTTGCAATATACACATACACAAGGGGATATTATTAAGTCATTCAAAAATGTAATAGGATACTTGCAAAACTACAGCTTAACTGGAAAGTAAATACAGTATATTACTAAACTCTACAAAAAATCTGCATAACACAAACCAAGCTTTTGAGAGTGATCAGTGGTACCAACCTTGTAAATATTATAATTGTACTGAAATACATCTTTTCAATGTTTAAATGTATCTAATTAAAATATATAGTACCCAAAATTGCTTTACGTATTAATACACCGAAAAACTTTTTGAAAAATGTGAATATTTCTGAAAATTCCCCAAATTCCCGGAAATGATCCCTGGAAAGTTTCAATTTTCTAGGAAACTATCCCAACCTTTGCAAACCTATGTGAGTTTGAGAAGGAATGGTGATCATTTTATGTATATGCGAGTTTTCCCGTGTTATGCCAATTGGGTAAGAGAAACGCCTTCGAACTTGATCCTAAGCTCAAATTTGCAAGTCTCTCGAAGAAGAACATCTCAGTGGCCAAGGTTTTTTCGTTCCGTCAAGGAGGAATAGGGCAATAGCTCGAAGTGCGTGGAAAGTCCTCTGCTCACAAACCATATACAATAACAACGTCAGAGGCGCTTTCACCGCCTTCTCAACGAAGTAAAAAGTCATCGTTATCAAATTCCCTTTTTTTATGATGAAAAATACTTTCACGGTTGATCCAGTCATCAACAAGCACAACGTCTCCGAGTTCTGTTACATTTCCATGACCACCAAGCATTCGGCCTCTGTGATGATACTCGGGCTTGTAGATTGTGGCTTCAAATGGCGAGATGATTTTGCCATTGTGGTTCGTGGCTGGTTACAGGCTTACTGCATGGATTACATGGACATCTTGGCCACGAAAGTCCTGTCCTCGGTAAGGAAGATGGCGAAGAAAGTAGAGCACATCTTTCAGCAGGATGTTACACGGTCCACACGGCAAAGCCTGTGCAAGAATAGTTGAAGTCAAACATGAACTTTTGGTCGTCGAAGGACTTTTCGCTATCGCTGTCATTGAAATTCAATCCCATCAGCTATATCGTGAGAGAACATGTCAAGAGTAAGTGGGCAGGGCCCGTTATAGCTAATGCGTAGAGCCTACGTCTTTTTTCAACCGCAGATTGGCCAGCATGATTAAGGAGTTCGTCCGGAACGTGGACGCGGCCTTCAGGTCAGGTCTTTTCCAAGTGCTGGCCGCCGAGTGCGGCCACATTGGTATTATTACAATGTAAACACATATTTATAAGTTACAACAGTAAGAGCGTGTCTAACTGCATTAAAAATATCATTGTGGCCGTTTTTTGAGAGCATCTTAATGAGTGTAACAGGACTTTTGTAATATACGATATGGAATAAGGCCCATCCAAATGAACGAGGATCTCGACTGGCCCCGTTTATTCGGCTATTGTTTTACCGACATAGTGCGGCGAAGTTTTGTGGCATACCATGCCACTCTATGTTGTTATGTCTAATTCATGTGCATATATATTAATATGCACAAAATTTATATCATATGAAGTTATTAGTAATGAAGCAATACGATAAAGACGATCATAAATTTCGTTGGGCGATGATCAGAATTCCTCATAGCCGGATTATGAAAAATTAATTTCTAAATCCTATCTCTATATTAACAAAACATTTATATTTAATCTTTTGAAAAATTCGAATTATTTAAAGTGGAAAGTGTTGAGGAGGAAACAGTGACTGAATGAGTAATCCCTAATATTTATCTTAACCCCATGAAATATATTTATTGTTAACAATAAAAGCCTCCTCTAAAACGAGGATATATTTTAATATCAAGGTACTTAAATCTCTGGAAAATGAACTATAAAATTATAATTTGGTGAGAGATTAAATATAAATAAGACGAAAATACAATGTGTGTAGAGCAAAGATGAAAATTTGGGGGAGATTTAGTAGCTAAAGCGGAGAAGTGCTGAAATCAACAGGAAATTAAAGACTGCTGCCGAATTAATTTCAAGAAAACAGGGAATAAGTGGAAATAACCAAGTTAAAATAAACAAAAGCGCCTCTTTAATGAGAACTAACACTTATTAATTACACGTGAAATTTAAAGATCCGCTATAACTATAATTCCAGATAATAGAGGCAGGTCGAATCGCAAAACTTTTAGAGGAATAAGAAAAGATAATTAAATTCTACAAGGAAGTACGGAGATTTTAACCTAGGAATGAGTGTGAAAGATACAGAAGATTTAAGAAAAACTAAAGGAATTGATCGTATTTTGCATGTAGAAAACACTAAAACACATAAATTTAACTTATTTTATTTTTCAAAGGTTGGAGTTGGATTGATACTCTACTAATCATCTAGAGTGATTTGAGTCTGTCAAGCTGCTGTAAATGCAGACTGAGAAAATTAAAGTGAGTGACTCTATCATGGCTAAGAAAAATGCGCCCTAAATTAGGATTTTTTTCATACGGAAGGTTAAATAGTATTTCACATATGAGAGTAATTCTTTAACACGTGAATTACAAAAAAAATAGAGACAACTTGTTAATGGGAAAAGAAGACCACCTATCAAACATGAGTAACCATTCAATACTGATATGGTGGTTCGAAGATTCTAAATTAAAATAGACTTGGTTGGCTCTATGATAAACCCTCAAATATAAACCCAAAATAAGGTGTTTTCCCCTATATTCAATAATTTTTTTCTTAATTTTTGATACCTTGAAATAGTATTATTTGAGGTAAAGTCAAAGTAATGTCATAATATTAATTGTAGGAAAAATAAAAAAAGAGATTTTCCTCATTAAATCGAATTTTATACGGCCACTTATGGAAAAACTTTTTTAAAGATTTGCCTAAAATATTATTTCTTCTTGCATTAAAATTAGAATAGAAGTCTTCCCTAAGCAAACTTCTCCAAATGGATACGAGTTACTAATGTGTTCTTTACGCGAAACCTAATAGGACACATAAGTGAAAAACTGAAAGTTGAAATATATTACGAACTTAGCTCCAAAGTTTCATTCCTTCTTAATTGAATGTGTGACTTATGAATAACGAAAAAGATATGCGAGTAAATTAAGTTTCTCTAATCTACTTAGAATCTGAAATAAATAAATGTTCCTGTAAGTTTTTATACTACGGGTCCAGTCGAGATCCTCGTTCATTTGGATGGCCTTTATTCCATATCGTATATTACAAAGTCTTGTTACACTCGTTAAGACGCTCTCAGAAAACGCCACAATGATACTTGTAATGCAGTTACACACGTTTTTGTTGTTGAAACATATAAATATGTGTTTAATTGTAATAATACCAATGTGGCCGCACTCGGCGGCCAGCACTGGGTAAAGACAACCTGAAGGCCGCGTCCACCTTACGGACGAACTCCTTAATCATGATGGCCCACCTGCGATTGAGGAAAGACTTCGGCTCTACGCATCAGCTGTGGCGGGCCCTGCACGCTTACTCCTGACATGTTCTCACACGATGTAGCTGATGGGATTGAATTTCAATGACAGCGATAGCCAAAAGTCCATCGAGCAGAAGTTCATGTTTGACCTCAACCATACTTGCACAGGCTTTGCCGTGTGGGCCGGGTCACATCCTGCTGAAAGATGTGCTCTACTTTCTTCGCTATCTTTCTTACCGAAGGCAGGACTTTTATGGCCAAGATTTCCCTATAATCGGCGCAGTAAGCCTGTAACCAGCCGTGAACCACAATGGCTGGATCATTTCGCCATTTGAAGCGACGATCTACAAGCACGAGTATTAACACAGAGGCCGAATGCTTGGTTATAGAGATGCTGCAGAACTCAGAGCCGTCTTGGCCGGAGACGTTGTGCTTGTTGATGACTGGATCGACCGTGAAGATCTTTTTCATCAGAAAAAAAGAGAATTTGATAACGATGACTCTTGACTTCGTTAAGAAGGCAGTGAAAGCACTTCTGACGTTGTTCTTGTATATTGCCTGTGAGCAGGAGACTTTTCACGCATTTCGAGCTATTGCACCCTTCCTTCTTGACGGCACTAGAAACCTTAGCCACTGAGATGTTCTTCGAGAGACTAGTCAATTTAAGCTTAGGATCAAGTTCGAAGGCCTTTCTCTTACCCAATTGGTATAACACGGTAAAGCCCTCATATTCACCAAATGATCACCATTCCTTCTCAAACTCACATAGGGTTGCAAAGGTAGGGATATTTTTATAGAAAATTTAAACTTTCCAAGTATAATTTCAGAGAATTTGGGGAATTTTCAGGAACATTAAAATTTTTCACAAAGTTTTTCGGTGTATTAATACGTCCAGTAATTTTGGGTACTATATATTTTAATTAGATACATTTGAACATTGAAAAGATGTATTTCAGTAGAATTATAATATCTACAAGGTTAGTGCCACTGATCACTCTCAAAAGCTTGGTTTGTGTTATGCAGATTTTTTGTAGAGTTTAGTAATATAGTGTATTTACTTTCCAGTTAAGCTCTTGTTTTGCAAGTATCCTTTTACATTTTTGAATGACCTAATAATATCCCTTTGTGTATGAATATATTGCAACGAGACAATCTCTAGGAAAATCTGTCGAAAATAAGAGTCTTCGACGTCAGTTAGTACAGTACATGGACGTGTATTGAACGAGACTCTTAGGACAATGACAGGACTGAACGCGTCCTACTTCTCACACACTGTCTCGCTGTGCCAGTATCTCACTACACTACAAACTTTAGCCAAAAAAGGCATACAGAGAGGAGGTTACGTTGGTCACTCCTCGTCCTTTCAAACCTCTTAATCCTTCTCACTGACTGCATATCATTAATGTAAGCTGAATTATTTCAAAACTGTCAAATTTGTATTTTATTTTATAAGTGTAATTCACTTATTAAAAGTATTATTTTTAAGGTTATTTGTACTATTAACAATATAAATGCTGAGTACTGAAAAGATATGAATAGTTTTTGCATTAATTAGCCTACTGCAACACACACCTCCACACTAGCTTTAGCTAATTCCAGAGATGTTTTGTGAGCTGGTCAAAGACATCATCAAAACTATATTGGAAAATAAACTTTTGGGGAACTTATGTTATGATAATAGAAGGTTGGCGTGTGTAGTATATACCATCAATTTGACTTAAGATATATAGATAATTCATGAGATCTCGCAAATCAGACTTGCCAGGGAAAAGACTATTTTTTCTTCAATTTTCTTTTTTACCATACAACAAACAATTACTAAGGTGAAGGCACAAACATTTATTGGCTATAGTTTGTCACTAATATAGATTTCCTTTTTTTATAGTGCCACGTGGGAAGAGCGATGTATGGAAGCATTACGTTGAGGTGAACAAAAAAGGAAAAACTGTTTATCTCTGTAAGCATTGTTCAGCGCAGTATACTAAAAATGCTACAAAACTAGCAGCACATTCAGATAAATATTTAAAATAGAAACAAGGACACCAACTAGAATTGCATGTCAAGTGTGCATCAGTGACCCAACAACCAACACTAAACTTACCAGTAGCAAATACTCATCAACCCAGCATTTCATCATTCGGTAATTATCAAGAAATTGTGAAAGGATTCTTTGAATGAATGAGCAGTAATGAAAAGAAAATAGACGAAAGTCTAGAAAGAGCCATTTATGTACTCATTTTCTAGATTCAGAATATTATTATGTTCAAGATAGAGTAACAAGTGATTTGGGATGCTGACTGTCTTTCTTTGGGGTAGTATCAGATGGCTGGTTAAATGTTCGGGAAGAATCCTTAGTTAATTATATTATATCAACTCCTCCACCAGTTTTTCTTGAGAATCACTGACGGCATGATAAACAACACACCAAAAAGTACATTGGTAGTGAAATTATTTTTGTTATTGAACAAGTCAGCAGTCAAAAGTAATTTGCCATAGTTACAGGGAATGCAGCCAACATAAAAGATGCTTGGAAGCTTATCAATGAAGATTTTCCTCACATATCATGAAGATGTTATGCTGCACACACCCACAACCTTCTCCTTTTTAATATAATGAAGCTAAAGGCTATGGAATTTAGATACACATGCCAAAAAGATCATTAAGTATGTCAAGCACAAACAAACAGTACAGGTATCTCACTCCTCTAAACAAAAACTCATCCCATAAAGTTCCTATAAAACAAGGTGTGTAAGCATAGTCCCGATATTGAACAGTCTAATAGAAGGAGAAGAGTCGTTGCAGATCTACCTCCACTCTTATTCATTACATTACTTTAACAACTACCGACAAGGTACATGCTAAGAGATATTTAGTGTTTATTTGCATTGAGCCTGCCTTCGAGAAGGAGGTCGAGACCCTCTTCCAACAAGGAAATATCAGACGATCCTTCTCTCCTCATTTTTCATCCTTCGTTATGGTAAGGAAAATTGATGGTTCCTACAGAATGGCCATTGATTATCGCCAACTGAATTCTGTTACCGTGTTTCATGCAGAGCCTACTTGCAGCATGAAACAAGACCTTCACAAGTTCTTTGGCGCAAGTACTTTAGTGGACTTGACCTCTGCTAAGCTTACTACCAGGTATCTTTTTACGATAAAGAAAAAGTTTTGATTGCATTTCCTACTCATCTAAGTCTGATGGAGTTCTGTCTTATGCCCTTCGGATTGGTTACTGCTTGTGCCACCTACATCCGCTTGATAAGACTTGTGTTAGCTGGACTACCTAACGTATCTTCCTACTTTGATTACATCTTCGTGTTGTCTGCGTGCTGGAATGAACATCTTGAAACTCTAAACCGTGTCTTAGAACGACTACAGGATCACCACCGTTAAGCCGTCCAATGCCGATTTGGGGTTAACTCTTCCAATACCTTGACTTCTTTCAAAATAGAACATCCTTACGCCCACAGCATAGCAAGATTGAGGCTATAACATGCATACCTACAAGCACGAGTAAGAAA